>OZ023297.1:5000000-6250000 GCA_964007245.1 Hypomecis atomaria
TCGTCCAATACTATTTTTCAGGGCCCTGAAACTTCTTCAGTTTTATAGCGCATGAGCTGTTATTGCGTGATTCGTTTATATGTTTAAGAACAAAATAGAAATGCATTTTTTGACATTTTTCAAAATTACCAAAAAAATGTGTCAAGTTTGTAGAGCCAAAATAGCATCAAGATATAGATTAGCCAATTTTATTTTATATAATTCTGATAGTTAATGTACTAAAAAATTAGAATATGTAATCCAACCCGACGTTATCACGTCCAACGTGGTCGAAAACCACCATGCCGCGAAAACTTGATTTCGGTAATTTTTTACTTCTTTCAGCAAGTTATATGTTTAAGAAAAAAATAGAAATGCATTTTTTGACATTTTTCAAAATTACCAAAAAAATGTGTCAAGTTTGTAGAGCCAAAATAGCATCAAGATATAGATTAGCCAATTTTATTTTATATAATTCTGATAGTTTATGTACAAAAAAAATAGAATATGTAATCCGACCCGACGTTATCACGTCCAACGCGGTCGAAATCCAACATGCCGCGAAAACTTGATTTCGGTAATTTTTTACTTCTTTCAGCAAGAGTTTCAGAGAAAGTTTGGCTTTAAGCCGCATTGAAAGTGACAGTTTGAGATAGCGCAGGCATCATTATTTAGGGTTAATATGCATTATACGCACTCGGTAGAGAACTGGGCCCGTTATTCACCAGCAGCCAATGTCTGAACTTGAAAATTGCACTCTATTTCACATTTTAAAGGGATTTTTTGTCCAATACTATTTTTCAGGGCCCTGAAACTTCTTCAGTTTTATAGCGCATAAGCTGTTATTGCGCGATTCGTTTATATGTTTAAGAAAAAAAATAGAAATGCATTTTTTGACATTTTTTAAAATTACCAAAAAAATCTGTCAAGTTTGTAGAGCCAAATTAGCATCAAGATATAGATTAGCCAATTTTATTTTACAATATTCTAATAGCTTATGTACTGGCAAATTAGAATATGTAATCCAACCCGACGTTATCACGTCCAACGCGGTCGAAATCCACCATGCCGCGAAAACTTGATTTCGGTAATTTTTTACTTCTTTCAGCAAGAGTTTCAGAGAAAGTTTGGCTTTAAGCCGCATTGAAAGTGACAGTTTGAGATAGCGCAGGCATCATTATTTAGGGTTAATATGCATTATACGCACTCGGTAGAGAACTGGGCCCGTTATTCACCAGCAGCCATTGTCTGAACTTGAAAATTGCACTCTATTTCAGATTTTATAGGGATTTTTCGTCCAATACTATTTTTCAGGGCCCTGAAACTTCTTTAGTTTTATAGCGCATGAGCTGCTATTGCGGGATTCGTTTATATGTTTAAGAAAAAAATAGAAATTCATTTTTTGACATTTTTTTAAAATTACCAAAAAAATCTGTCAAGTTTGTAGAGCCAAAATAGCATCAAGATAGAGATTAGCCAATTTTATTTTATAATATTCTAATAGCTTATGTACTGGCAAATTAGAATATGTAATCCAACCCGACGTTATCACGTCCAACGCGGTCGAAATCCACCATGCCGCGAAATCTTGATTTCGGTAATTTTTTACTTCTTTCAGCAAGAGTTTCAGAGAAAGTTTGGCTTTAAGCCGCATTGAAAGTGACAGTTTGAGATAGCGCAGGCATCATTATTTAGGGTTAATATGCATTATACGCACTCGGTAGAGAACTGGGCCCGTTATTCACCAGCAGCCATTGTCTGAACTTGAAAATTGCACTCTATTTCACATTTTATAGGGATTTTTCGTCCAATACTATTTTTCAGGGCCCTGAAACTTCTTCAGTTTTATAGCGCATGAGCTGCTATTGCGTGATTCGTTTATATGTTTAAGAAAAAAAATAGAAATGCATTTTTTGAAATTTTTTTAAAATTACCAAAAAAATCTGTCAATTTTGTAGAGCCAAAATAGCATCAACATATAGATTAGCCAATTTTATTTTATAATATTCTAATAGCTTATGTACTGGCAAATTAGAATATGTAATCCAACCCGACGTTATCACGTCCAACGCGGTCGAAATCCACCATGCCGCGAAAACTTGATTTCGGTAATTTTTTACTTCTTTCAGCAAGAGTTTCAGAGAAAGTTTGGCTTTAAGCCGCATTGAAAGTGACAGTTTGAGATAGCGCAGGCATCATTATTTAGGGTTAATATGCATTATACGCACTCGGTAGAGAACTGGGCCCGTTATTCACCAGCAGCCAATGTCTGAACTTGAAAATTGCACTCTATTTCACATTTTATAGGGATTTTTCGTCCAATACTATTTTTCAGGGCCCTGAAACTTCTTCAGTTTTATAGCGCATGAGCTGCTATTGCGTGATTCGTTTATATGTTTAAGAAAAAAAATAGAAATGCATTTTTTGACATTTTTTTAAAATTACCAAAAAAATCTGTCAATTTTGTAGAGCCAAAATAGCATCAAGATATAGATTAGCCAATTTTATTTTATAATATTCTAATAGCTTATGTACTGGCAAATTAGAATATGTAATCCAACCCGACGTTATCACGTCCAACGCGGTCGAAATCCACCATGCCGCGAAAACTTGATTTCGGTAATTTTTTACTTCTTTCAGCAAGAGTTTCAGAGAAAGTTTGGCTTTAAGCCGCATTGAAAGTGACAGTTTGAGATAGCGCAGGCATCATTATTTAGGGTTAATATGCATTATACGCACTCGGTAGAGAACTGGGCCCGTTATTCACCAGCAGCCAATGTCTGAACTTGAAAATTGCACTCTATTTCAGATTTTATAGGGATTTTTCGTCCAATACTATTTTTCAGGGCCCTGAAACTTCTTCAGTTTTATAGCGCATGAGCTGTTATTGCGTGATTCGTTTATATGTTTAAGAACAAAATAGAAATGCATTTTTTGACATTTTTCAAAATTACCAAAAAAATGTGTCAAGTTTGTAGAGCCAAAATAGCATCAAGATATAGATTAGCCAATTTTATTTTATATAATTCTGATAGTTAATGTACTAAAAAATTAGAATATGTAATCCAACCCGACGTTATCACGTCCAACGTGGTCGAAAACCACCATGCCGCGAAAACTTGATTTCGGTAATTTTTTACTTCTTTCAGCAAGTTATATGTTTAAGAAAAAAATAGAAATGCATTTTTTGACATTTTTCAAAATTACCAAAAAAATGTGTCAAGTTTGTAGAGCCAAAATAGCATCAAGATATAGATTAGCCAATTTTATTTTATATAATTCTGATAGTTTATGTACAAAAAAAATAGAATATGTAATCCGACCCGACGTTATCACGTCCAACGCGGTCGAAATCCAACATGCCGCGAAAACTTGATTTCGGTAATTTTTTACTTCTTTCAGCAAGAGTTTCAGAGAAAGTTTGGCTTTAAGCCGCATTGAAAGTGACAGTTTGAGATAGCGCAGGCATCATTATTTAGGGTTAATATGCATTATACGCACCCGGTAGAGAACTGGGCCCGTTATTCACCAGCAGCCAATGTCTGAACTTGAAAATTGCACTCTATTTCACATTTTAAAGGGATTTTTTGTCCAATACTATTTTTCAGGGCCCTGAAACTTCTTCAGTTTTATAGCGCATGAGCTGTTATTGCGCGATTCGTTTATATGTTTAAGAAAAAAAATAGAAATGCATTTTTTGACATTTTTTAAAATTACCAAAAAAATCTGTCAAGTTTGTAGAGCCAAAATAGCATCAAGATATAGATTAGCCAATTTTATTTTACAATATTCTAATAGCTTATGTACTGGCAAATTAGAATATGTAATCCAACCCGACGTTATCACGTCCAACGCGGTCGAAATCCACCATGCCGCGAAAACTTGATTTCGGTAATTTTTTACTTCTTTCAGCAAGAGTTTCAGAGAAAGTTTGGCTTTAAGCCGCATTGAAAGTGACAGTTTGAGATAGCGCAGGCATCATTATTTAGGGTTAATATGCATTATACGCACTCGGTAGAGAACTGGGCCCGTTATTCACCAGCAGCCAATGTCTGAACTTGAAAATTGCACTCTATTTCAGATTTTATAGGGATTTTTCGTCCAATACTATTTTTCAGGGCCCTGAAACTTCTTTAGTTTTATAGCGCATGAGCTGCTATTGCGGGATTCGTTTATATGTTTAAGAAAAAAATAGAAATTCATTTTTTGACATTTTTTTAAAATTACCAAAAAAATCTGTCAAGTTTGTAGAGCCAAAATAGCATCAAGATAGAGATTAGCCAATTTTATTTTATAATATTCTAATAGCTTATGTACTGGCAAATTAGAATATGTAATCCAACCCGACGTTATCACGTCCAACGCGGTCGAAATCCACCATGCCGCGAAATCTTGATTTCGGTAATTTTTTACTTCTTTCAGCAAGAGTTTCAGAGAAAGTTTGGCTTTAAGCCGCATTGAAAGTGACAGTTTGAGATAGCGCAGGCATCATTATTTAGGGTTAATATGCATTATACGCACTCGGTAGAGAACTGCGGGGCAATTCTGACAACCGATTTCGTTACTAAGGTGACACGTTCTTGAACTTGTCTCGTTTTTCTGACAGTTTTGAGCAATCGGAACTGTCAGAAAAACGAGAGAGGTTCAAGAACGTATCACTTTCGTAAAGAGATCGGCTAACAGAATTGCCCCACTGGGCCCGTTATTCACCAGCAGCCAATGTCTGAACTTGAAAATTGCACTCTATTTCACATTTTATAGGGATTTTTCGTCCAATACTATTTTTCAGGGCCCTGAAACTTCTTCAGTTTTATAGCGCATGAGCTGCTATTGCGTGATTCGTTTATATGTTTAAGAAAAAAAATAGAAATGCATTTTTTGACATTTTTTTAAAATTACCAAAAAAATCTGTCAATTTTGTAGAGCCAAAATAGCATCAAGATATAGATTAGCCAATTTTATTTTATAATATTCTAATAGCTTATGTACTGGCAAATTAGAATATGTAATCCAACCCGACGTTATCACGTCCAACGCGGTCGAAATCCACCATGCCGCGAAAACTTGATTTCGGTAATTTTTTACTTCTTTCAGCAAGAGTTTCAGAGAAAGTTTGGCTTTAAGCCGCATTGAAAGTGACAGTTTGAGATAGCGCAGGCATCATTATTTAGGGTTAATATGCATTATACGCACTCGGTAGAGAACTGGGCCCGTTATTCACCAGCAGCCAATGTCTGAACTTGAAAATTGCACTCTATTTCAGATTTTATAGGGATTTTTCGTCCAATACTATTTTTCAGGGCCCTGAAACTTCTTCAGTTTTATAGCGCATGAGCTGCTATTGCGTGATTCGTTTATATGTTTAAGAAAAAAATAGAAATTCATTTTTTGACATTTTTTTAAAATTACCAAAAAAATCTGTCAAGTTTGTAGAGCCAAAATAGCATCAAGATAGAGATTAGCCAATTTTATTTTATAATATTCTAATAGCTTATGTACTGGCAAATTAGAATATGTAATCCAACCCGACGTTATCACGTCCAACGCGGTCGAAATCCACCATGCCGCGAAATCTTGATTTCGGTAATTTTTTACTTCTTTCAGCAAGAGTTTCAGAGAAAGTTTGGCTTTAAGCCGCATTGAAAGTGACAGTTTGAGATAGCGCAGGCATCATTATTTAGGGTTAATATGCATTATACGCACTCGGTAGAGAACTGGGCCCGTTATTCACCAGCAGCCAATGTCTGAACTTGAAAATTGCACTCTATTTCACATTTTAAAGGGATTTTTTGTCCAATACTATTTTTCAGGGCCCTGAAACTTCTTCAGTTTTATAGCGCATAAGCTGTTATTGCGCGATTCGTTTATATGTTTAAGAAAAAAAATAGAAATGCATTTTTTGACATTTTTTAAAATTACCAAAAAAATCTGTCAAGTTTGTAGAGCCAAATTAGCATCAAGATATAGATTAGCCAATTTTATTTTACAATATTCTAATAGCTTATGTACTGGCAAATTAGAATATGTAATCCAACCCGACGTTATCACGTCCAACGCGGTCGAAATCCACCATGCCGCGAAAACTTGATTTCGGTAATTTTTTACTTCTTTCAGCAAGAGTTTCAGAGAAAGTTTGGCTTTAAGCCGCATTGAAAGTGACAGTTTGAGATAGCGCAGGCATCATTATTTAGGGTTAATATGCATTATACGCACTCGGTAGAGAACTGGGCCCGTTATTCACCAGCAGCCATTGTCTGAACTTGAAAATTGCACTCTATTTCAGATTTTATAGGGATTTTTCGTCCAATACTATTTTTCAGGGCCCTGAAACTTCTTTAGTTTTATAGCGCATGAGCTGCTATTGCGGGATTCGTTTATATGTTTAAGAAAAAAATAGAAATTCATTTTTTGACATTTTTTTAAAATTACCAAAAAAATCTGTCAAGTTTGTAGAGCCAAAATAGCATCAAGATAGAGATTAGCCAATTTTATTTTATAATATTCTAATAGCTTATGTACTGGCAAATTAGAATATGTAATCCAACCCGACGTTATCACGTCCAACGCGGTCGAAATCCACCATGCCGCGAAATCTTGATTTCGGTAATTTTTTACTTCTTTCAGCAAGAGTTTCAGAGAAAGTTTGGCTTTAAGCCGCATTGAAAGTGACAGTTTGAGATAGCGCAGGCATCATTATTTAGGGTTAATATGCATTATACGCACTCGGTAGAGAACTGGGCCCGTTATTCACCAGCAGCCATTGTCTGAACTTGAAAATTGCACTCTATTTCACATTTTATAGGGAGTTTTCGTCCAATACTATTTTTCAGGGCCCTGAAACTTCTTCAGTTTTATAGCGCATGAGCTGCTATTGCGTGATTCGTTTATATGTTTAAGAAAAAAAATAGAAATGCATTTTTTGACATTTTTTTAAAATTACCAAAAAAATCTGTCAATTTTGTAGAGCCAAAATAGCATCAAGATATAGATTAGCCAATTTTATTTTATAATATTCTAATAGCTTATGTACTGGCAAATTAGAATATGTAATCCAACCCGACGTTATCACGTCCAACGCGGTCGAAATCCACCATGCCGCGAAAACTTGATTTCGGTAATTTTTTACTTCTTTCAGCAAGAGTTTCAGAGAAAGTTTGGCTTTAAGCCGCATTGAAAGTGACAGTTTGAGATAGCGCAGGCATCATTATTTAGGGTTAATATGCATTATACGCACTCGGTAGAGAACTGGGCCCGTTATTCACCAGCAGCCAATGTCTGAACTTGAAAATTGCACTCTATTTCACATTTTATAGGGATTTTTCGTCCAATACTATTTTTCAGGGCCCTGAAACTTCTTCAGTTTTATAGCGCATGAGCTGCTATTGCGTGATTCGTTTATATGTTTAAGAAAAAAATAGAAATTCATTTTTTGACATTTTTTTAAAATTACCAAAAAAATCTGTCAAGTTTGTAGAGCCAAAATAGCATCAAGATAGAGATTAGCCAATTTTATTTTATAATATTCTAATAGCTTATGTACTGGCAAATTAGAATATGTAATCCAACCCGACGTTATCACGTCCAACGCGGTCGAAATCCACCATGCCGCGAAATCTTGATTTCGGTAATTTTTTACTTCTTTCAGCAAGAGTTTCAGAGAAAGTTTGGCTTTAAGCCGCATTGAAAGTGACAGTTTGAGATAGCGCAGGCATCATTATTTCGGGTAAATATGCATTATACGGACTCGGTATAGAACTGGGCTCGTTATTCACTAGCAGCCAATGTCTGAACTTGAAAATTGCGCTCTATTTCAGATTTTATAGGGATTTTTCGTCCAATACTATTTTTCAGGGCCCTGAAACTTCTTCAGTTTTATAGCGCATAAGCTGTTATTGCGTGATTCGTTTATATGCTTAAGAAAAAAAATAGAAATGCATTTTTTGACATTTTTTTAAAATTACCAAAAAAATCTGTCAATTTTGTAGAGCCAAAATAGCATCAAGATATAGATTAGCCAATTTTATTTTATAATATTCTAATAGCTTATGTACTGGCAAATTAGAATATGTAATCCAACCCGACGTTATCACGTCCAACGCGGTCGAAATCCACCATGCCGCGAAATCTTGATTTCGGTAATTTTTTACTTCTTTCAGCAAGAGTTTCAGAGAAAGTTTGGCTTTAAGCCGCATTGAAAGTGACAGTTTGAGATAGCGCAGGCATCATTATTTAGGGTTAATATGCATTATACGCACTCGGTAGAGAACTGGGCCCGTTATTCACCAGCAGCCAATGTCTGAACTTGAAAATTGCACTCTATTTCAGATTTTATAGGGATTTTTCGTCCAATACTATTTTTCAGGGCCCTGAAACTTCTTCAGTTTTATAGCGCATGAGCTGCTATTGCGTGATTCGTTTATATGTTTAAGAAAAAAATAGAAATTCATTTTTTGACATTTTTTTAAAATTACCAAAAAAATCTGTCAAGTTTGTAGAGCCAAAATAGCATCAAGATAGAGATTAGCCAATTTTATTTTATAATATTCTAATAGCTTATGTACTGGCAAATTAGAATATGTAATCCAATCCGACGTTATCACGTCCAACGCGGTCGAAATCCACCATGCCGCGAAATCTTGATTTCGGTAATTTTTTACTTCTTTCAGCAAGAGTTTCAGAGAAAGTTTGGCTTTAAGCCGCATTGAAAGTGACAGTTTGAGATAGCGCAGGCATCATTATTTAGGGTTAATATGCATTATACGCACTCGGTAGAGAACTGGGCCCGTTATTCACCAGCAGCCAATGTCTGAACTTGAAAATTGCACTCTATTTCACATTTTATAGGGATTTTTCGTCCAATACTATTTTTCAGGGCCCTGAAACTTGTTCAGTTTTATAGCGCATGAGCTGCTATTGCGTGATTCGTTTATATGTTTAAGAAAAAAAATAGAAATGCATTTTTTGACATTTTTTTAAAATTACCAAAAAAATCTGTCAATTTTGTAGAGCCAAAATAGCATCAAGATATAGATTAGCCAATTTTATTTTATAATATTCTAATAGATTATGTACTGGCAAATTAGAATATGTAATCCAACCCGACGTTATCACGTCCAACGCGGTCGAAATCCACCATGCCGCGAAAACTTGATTTCGGTAATTTTTTACTTCTTTCAGCAAGAGTTTCAGAGAAAGTTTGGCTTTAAGCCGCATTGAAAGTGACAGTTTGAGATAGCGCAGGCATCATTATTTAGGGTTAATATGCATTATACGCACTCGGTAGAGAACTGGGCCCGTTATTCACCAGCAGCCAATGTCTGAACTTGAAAATTTTACTCTATTTTACATTTTATAGGGATTTTTCGTCCAATACTATTTTTCAGGGCCCTGAAACTTCTTCAGTTTTATAGCGCATAAGCTGTTATTGCGTGATTCGTTTATATGTTTAAGAAAAAAAATAGAAATGCATTTTTTGACATTTTTTTAAAATTACCAAACAAATCTGTCAATTTTGTAGAGCCAAAATAGCATCAAGATATAGATTAGCCAATTTTATTTTACAATATTCTAATAGCTTATGTACTGGCAAATTAGAATATGTAATCCAACCCGACGTTATCACGTCCAACGCGGTCGAAATCCACCATGCCGCGAAAACTTGATTTCGGTAATTTTTTACTTCTTTCAGCAAGAGTTTCAGAGAAAGTTTGGCTTTAAGCTGCATTGAAAGTGACAGTTTGAGATAGCGCAGGCATCATTATTTAGGGTTAATATGCATTATACGCACTCGGTAGAGAACTGGGCCCGTTATTCACCAACAGCCAATGTCTGAACTTGAAAATTGCACTCTATTTTACATTTTATAGGGATTTTTCGTCCAATACTATTTTTCAGGGCCCTGAAACTTCTTCAGTTTTATAGCGCATGAGCTGTTATTGCGTGATTCGTTTATATGTTTAAGAAAAAAAATAGAAATGCATTTTTTGACATTTTTTTAAAATAACCAAAAAAATGTGTCAAGTTTGTAGAGCCAAAATAGCATCAAGATATAGATTAGACAATTTTATTTTACAATATTCTAATAGCTTATGTACTGGCAAATTAGAATATGTAATCCAACCCGACGTTATCACGTCCAACGCGGTCGAAATCCACCATGCCGCGAAAACTTGATTTCGGTAATTTTTTACTTCTTTCAGCAAGAGTTTCAGAGAAAGTTTGGCTTTAAGCCGCATTGAAAGTGACAGTTTGAGATAGCGCAGGCATCATTATTTAGGGTTAATATGCATTATACGCACTCGGTAGAGAACTGGGCCCGTTATTCACCAACAGCCAATGTCTGAACTTGAAAATTGCACTCTATTTTACATTTTATAGGGATTTTTCGTCCAATACTATTTTTCAGGGCCCTGAAACTTCTTCAGTTTTATAGCGCATGAGCTGTTATTGCGTGATTCGTTTATATGTTTAAGAAAAAAAATAGAAATGCATTTTTTGACATTTTTTTAAAATAACCAAAAAAATGTGTCAAGTTTGTAGAGCCAAAATAGCATCAAGATATAGATTAGCCAATTTTATTTTACAATATTCTAATAGCTTATGTACTGGCAAATTAGGATATGTAATCCAACCCGACGTTATCACGTCCAACGCGGTCGAAATCCACCATGCCGCGAAAACTTGATTTCGGTAATTTTTTACTTCTTTCAGCAAGAGTTTCAGAGAAAGTTTGGCTTTAAGCCGCATTGAAAGTGACAGTTTGAGATAGCGCAGGCATCATTATTTAGGGTTAATATGCATTATACGCACTCGGTAGAGAACTGGGCCCGTTATTCACCAGCAGCCAATGTCTGAACTTGAAAATTGCACTCTATTTCAGATTTTATAGGGATTTTACGTCCAATACTATTTTTCAGGGCCCTGAAACTTCTTCAGTTTTATAGCGCATGAGCTGTTATTGCGTGATTCGTTTATATATTTAAGATAAAAAATAGAAATGCATTTTTTGTCATTTTTCAAAATTACCAAAAAAACATGTCAAGTTTGTAGAGCCAAAATAGCATCAAGATATAGATTAGCCAATTTTATTTTACAATATTCTAATAGCTTATGTACTGGCAAATTAGTATATGTAATCCAACCCGACGTTATCACGTCCAACGCGGTCGAAATCCACCATGCCACGAAAACTTGATTTCGGTAATTTTTTACTTTTTTCAGCAAGAGTTTCAGAGAAAGTTTGGCTTTAAGCCGCATTGAAAGTGACAGTTTGAGATAGCGCAGGCATCATTATTTAGGGTTAATATGCATTATACGGACTCGGTAGAGAACTGGGCTCGTTATTCACCAGCAGCCAATGTCTGAACTTGAAAATTGCGCTCTTTTTCAGATTTTATAGAGATTTTACGTCCAATACTATTTTTCAGGGCCCTGAAACTTCTTCAGTTTTATAGCGCATGAGCCTTTATTGCGTGATTCGTTTATATGTTTTAAGAAAAAAAATAGAAATGCTTTTTTTGTAATTTTTCAAAATAACCAAAAAAATGTGTCAAGTTTGTAGAGCCAAAATAGCATCAAGATATAGATTAGCCAATTTTATTTTATATAATTTTGATAGCTTATGTACTGGCAAATTAGAATATGTAATCCAACCCAACGTTATCACGTCCAACGCGGTCGAAATCCACCATGCCGCGAAAACTTGATTTCGGTAATTTTTACTTCTTTCAGCAAGAGTTTCAGAGAAAGTTTGGCTTTAAGCCGCATTGAAAGTGACAGTTTGAGATAGCGCAGGCATCATTATTTAGGGTTAATATGCATTATACGCACTCGGTAGAGAACTGGGCCCGTTATTCACCAGCAGCCAATGTCTGAACTTGAAAATTGCACTCTATTTCAGATCTTATAGGGATTTTACGTCCAATACTATTTTTCAGGGCCCTGAAACTTCTTCAGTTTTATAGCGCATGAGCTGTTATTGCGTGATTCGTTTATATATTTAAGATAAAAAATAGAAATGCATTTTTTGTCATTTTTCAAAATTACCAAAAAAACATGTCAAGTTTGTAGAGCCAAAATAGCATCAAGAAATATATTAGCCAATTTTATTTTACATAATTCTGATAGCTTATGTATTGACGAATTCGAATTTGTAATCTAACCCGACGTTATCACGTCCAACGCGGTCGAAATCCACCGCGCCGTGAAATTTAGTTAGGAGTTATTAATTTTATTATTAGCTATATAATAGGATTTAATTTTTATGTATTGTGTAGTTTAGACTATATTTAAGGTTTCTAAATTACATTGGTATTAGTTTTTGAAGGCTTTATTATGTTTTTGACGATGGCTGCTAACTTCACAAAAAGGTTCACTTTATTTGGTCGGATTATATTGGCTGCTAGAGTTGGCTGCCAACTTCACACCGGTAAACAAGATTTAGTTACCCAAGAGGAGCTGTAACTGATAAACATAAAATAAACAAACGTTTTACTTATCAGTGAAAAAGTACACTGTGGCCATTCAGTGGGTCATTTTAATACTTTTAACCAAGTTATAAAATCTGAACAAAATTATTAATCTTTTCCCAACTTCAGTTAGTCTGTGGTTTCTTTTTAGGGTTGTGTGCCCAAAGGCTAAAAACGGGACCCTGGTACTAAGACTCCCTAGTCCGTCCGTCCGTTTCTTTGTCTGTCTGTCACATCGACTTGGCATTTTTTTGGTTTGTCACCAGGCAAATCTAGTATCTCATGAACCGTGATAGCTAGACAGTTGAAATTTTCACAGATAATATATTTCTGTTGCCGATATAACAACCAATACTAAAAATAGAATAAAATAAGTATCTACTCGTATATAAGGGTGGCTCCCACACAACAAACGTGACTTTTTTGCCGTTTTTGCTCGATAATCACAGAACATTCACTTTAAAAATAAATAGTTACGTTATAGAAACCTTCGTACGCGAGTCGAACTCGCGCTTAGCCGACTTTTTATTACAGATCATAGAGTAATTCCATGTACAACCCGGTCAGAATATCTGTGCACCTCGCTGGAATGCGGCGCCTCTCCCGCTTCCCCTGTCACCTCTCCGCGCACTCCCCGGTGCGACAGTACGGTTAGCATCTTCGTTGCCGATACACGTCCCGATAATAATTTACGTCCGGACGGTATACTAGACGTCCGGTAATGTATATGCGTCCCGATAATTGACGTCACGAAGTCAGGTGCACAGATATTGTGACCGGGTTGTACTTAAGTAAGCCCTGACGATACTGATTTCAAACTTACAGCTTCCAATTGGTGCTATTGTCAATAAGTATGTATACCTACTGAGAAGAACTATGTCGGTCTCTTCGCCCAACAGTGGACATCGTACGGCTGATATCTATCTATCCGTCAATCGGCTGTAGGACATCCATTGCTGGACATAGGCCTCCCCTATGAATTTCCAATAACTCCAGTTGAATGAGACTTGCTTTCAGCGCGTTTCTTCATACATGCTCGTATATATCAGTTCATAATGATGATGACAAAATAAATAGCGCTATTAATTTTGTCTCGTAGTGTACGAGTCATCTTATCAACAGTAGTTAATAGTTACATAATTACTTACTTAATAAACAATATTTACTTAGTACAATAACAGCAAGCTAGTTTGCAGGCAGATTTTAGCGATTGCAGAAGTAATTTACACAGTTGTTATTGGTTTTTGGAGAAATTAATACTAAAAACGTAAGTAAATATGTATTTTCAGTTCAATTTTACGAAGACACTACTTAATGATAAAAAACATTTGTTGGGTCAAAAAATTGGTGTTGTTTTGTCCTTATCTGTAATGGGTAAACTCCGTTGCTACGCCGATTTTAAGAATTTTTTACACTTTTAAAAAGTCCCATTATTTGCCAGTAGAATTATAGTGCACTGCTGAACACAGTGCTATTGCATTTTTGGCAATAGATAGAAAAAAACTATGGTGTATGTAAATCCATAAACTCGCACTGGGTCAACTACTGCTGAACACAGTGCTAGTGCATTTTTGTCAATAGATAGAAAAAAACTATGGTGTATGTAAATCCATAAACTCGCACTGGGTCAATGTGAAGTAAAATATAATAATTGTTGTAATAAAAATTTTAAAGTTCTAACTCTCTATACCTAACATAAATCGATAAAGCGGTTCACCCACAATACTATATGTAGTTCAATTTGGTTAAAAAACCTTAAAATCCCGTACACTTCGCGTACATTCAGGTAAGTACATTCATTCTTTATATCTACCCAAAAAAGCTTTCTATAATACAGGAAAATACTCTGTTGTTCAGTCATTAAGCCTTTTTCAGTTAATTTTCTGTTTACATGTTTAAAATCCAAGATAATATTCTATTTCACTACATACATAGTAAAAAACAAAGTAGCTTCCCGCTCTGTCTGTCCCTATGTATGCTTAGGTATATCTTTAAAAAACTACGCAACGGATTTTGATGCAGTTTTTTTTTAATAGATAGAGTAATTCAAGAGGAAGGTTTGTACTCGTATGTATAATACACCTGTGTGAAGCCGGGGCGGGTCGCTAGTTAGATTTAAGAGGAACCATTGGATCCCTACTTAAGGTGTCTGTCATGTCGATGATAGGCACGAAAAACAACACGAAAGGTACCATAGTCACTGAATCCCGAAAATTAACTAATACTCGTATCTACCATCCATATCAGAGCTAACTGCATTCTAACTTCCATACAGACTTGTAATAGACATGAAAAAGTAACAAACCTAACTCGCAATTAAAGGTATTTAGGTTTCTGAGTATAAAGTATTTAATCACGTCTTATATTCCTAAAAATATATACAATGACTGTATATTACAAGGCATTTTCTCATATTCCTAAAAATAGGTGTTCGCCAACTGGTTGATATTCGTTACTGCGGTAAGGTACTTATATAGCGCGGCTGACGATGCGCGGAAGACGAGCGCGCGGCGCGTTGCTCACGATTTCTGAGTCGCGTAAGGCCCAGAACACTCGGTGAAATGCAACTGCAACGAAACCCTTTTGAAATTATTGATTTAAAACCAGTTTCAACCATTTTCCACACACGCTGCAACCACAATCATTTCGGTTTTCTCTGAGAAAAGACGTCTGCATAAGACGCCAAGACAAAAAAATAATGAAACGCAACGCGAGTTTCCTGCACGCCGGTTTCAATGAAATTGATTTACAACGCGTTTCAAACCGGTTTCAAACTGGTCGCGTCGTGTGTGGTCTCTCAACGGAATCTTTGGCAGAAACTTAAATGCAACTCAAAAGTAACTAATAGTTGCAGTTTCGTTGCATTTGTGTTTCACCGTGTGTTCTGGGCCTAAGTGAATACGTCGCACTCCGAAAATTGACGCCTGTGTAAGCCTAAAGTTCTCAGACCGACGCGCGACGCTTCACTATGCCCACAACAACGTACCTACTATCACCATATAATGTTAACAATGTCGTCGATAATGTTTTGCCGGTACCGAAACGCTTCGTGCATGGCATGCGATGGTTCTGGTCGGTGACGGAACAGTCTGATACGGACAGCATAGTCTCATATTTTTCAATAGAAAGAATATTTTTTTGCCTGACATGTTTCTAGCACGGTCATGGTATGGTACGTTATAGTGAACGGCGATCTTTAGATACATTCTCTGATTAGTTTGGTCCTTTAGGGATAACTAAGTATACAGGGTTATTTATAACCAATTAGCATCCCTTTAGGGGCTTATTCTGTACATCAAAACTAACAACTTTTGTCAAAACTCAAAAAAAGATATTGTTGTTCCATAGAAAAATATCGTTCACCCGCGACAAAATGTATGGAACAGCTGTTTTTTTTTGAGTACTGACAAAACTTGTTAACTATGATGAACAGAATAACCCCCTAAAAGGATGCTAATTGATTAGAAATAACCGTATATTAGATATAATAGTATATTGCAATCACAGATCAGGATTTACATTTTGCCCAAATAAATAATTTATTGTTATTATAGAATTATATATCCAACAATGGACAACATGGGACTGAAATGATGATGAGTACAGCCTTATTTTATTAATTTAAATTTAGAAAGCAAATAATATCTGCGGCCGATGAAATTTGATCGTAAATCTACAGGCTGTTGCAATAATGAGGTCTCGTATTTTAACGAAGGTAGTAATAGATACTTTAAAATTATTCTTCTTAGTTCTTCTTAGAAAAATATTATTACTTTCTCAGAAGTATTTTAAATCGATTACCTACCTACTATACGACCATATTATACGACCATATTAATATTATGCTCGATCTACTAGTTTTAGTAATAATCATAAAATAATATAAGAAATTTAAAAAAAAAAATTTAATATGTAAGTAATCCTTACGTTGAAAAATAAAACTAAGTAATTTTTATTATGTCGAGTTTGTACAATACTTAAGGCTCTATAACACGTACGGCCCGGTCCCTACTAAAATCGACTTGAAATGAATTGTTTTTGGCTTAAATCCTACTAAGCAAAACGAAAGTAAAGGTAAAAAAGTATGGTGATAATTAATGTAATATCTCAACAAATTAAAAGAAAATTGACAAGATATTAAGCCCGATTACAGAGGCGCCATCGTAATTATATTAGCTAAATAGTATAGTTCTGTTTCTTTTTCACTTTAGGCATTCGATAGAGAGAACGCTTTTTACGTTGCTAATATAATAAATTTACGCTGGCGCCTCTGTAATCGGGCTTATTACCAACTATTTTTATCACGTCATATATATTCATCTATTCCTAATTTTACTGAATATTTTAAATAAATGAGATAATATGTATGTATACTTACTCAGACATATTGTGTAGCTGGTGATGAAAATATTTCGGTATTATGATCTGTACTTTTTTTTAAATATTCAAGAAATGCACACGTCTGGTCTCTCACTGAGATTATCGTCAATAGGATAAAATGAAGGCACCGCGGGGAGCTCTGCAAGTAAATCATAATAAGCATATTGTGGATTAAAATTAGGGTTGTCAGTATTCTATTTAGTACTAATTTTGTTTGAAATAATTATTGTCTTCTTCTTCTTCTTTTATGTTATGGCGTCGCATGATTATACATTTGCCAGAGTCATGTAAAAGTCTATTAACATTTTTGATATTTTATTTAAATAGTTACTGACGTAGTTAGTCATTTTAAACACATCAATCAATCACATCACGACGCAATGCACTGACATTGCGAGACGGCTCCGCGTGTTAGCACTCGCCAACTTGAGAAAGGTCGCCGAACGCGATCGAAACTATAGTCGTGTTATGACTATACGAACACGTGAGTGAGTCCCGTTTAATATCGTTTAAAATGTGTGAAAACCACGTAAACTTCCATAGTAAAAAAGACGTAGTTAGTCATAGTACAATAAGTCGCGGGCAAGCATAGTCCAAGTCATACTTCAGTAAAACAGTGGAGACTTTACTAGAGGCGTCTATGGAGTTTTGGAAACAACACGGAACAACACGATACACCACATTATAATTGTCACTTGCCTACACTACTGCACGTAAATCAGCTCATAATCAACGAAACACCACAATTTTTCACTAATTATCACAAGTTTTACAAAATAATACAATGCGGCGACATGATTTTTCTGCAGTCCCGCCAAAACTCTCCATTTATAGGTACTGATGTGATTTATTGTCACTGAATTGTGGTTGCCACAGAAGACAGATATCAATGTAATTTTATGCAACGACATCATTGACTTCACTCACTTTACTCAAGAATTTTTCCCATGGCTTTACTTCAGTAACCGATCTCCATTTCGATCTCTGATTTCGATACACTGTTTAAAAATATCAAATAGTTTTATCCCAGAAATAAAAATAACTATACCTTTATAAATACCATACCAACAACAAATACAATTTGAATTAGCTACAGTCAAAATAGACATACCTATTTAAATACAACATTTTTACTTACTACTATTACAATAGATGAATAATTGGTCTCGCTCCGCTTGACGAAGACTACTACATTGCTATAAAGAATAAAAGACTATGTTTAGGTGCAATAGATAACAGCAGGCAACTCCACCGCGGTAATTACCGTGACTCTACCGCCAGGCACGCTAAGTATATGCCGCGTGCTGTTTTGTAAATTTTTACATATGTGCACTACAAAGCAATCGTACAGATAACACTGCTAAATATTTCAATGCAGCACAGTTCATAACAGTATCTAAAAAAAATTCTATTTATATAAAAATACTGTAGGTAAGTACGGAACCCTACTCTACTCTCTATATACAAGCTACCAGAGATTCACAGCACCCTATATCTCCTACATTATAAGTAACGCACCACATGGTAACCAGCCTGTCTCAGCCACAATGCCGGAGGTTCGCGTCGGGGAGGTTCGGAGGTTCATGGAGGACAGTCTGAAAGCCGTCGGAGCCCCTGAGACCGAGGCGAAGGCCCACGCAGCGCTGCTTCTCCATGCTGACATCACGGGACATTTCAGCCACGGCCTAAATAGATTGGGTAAGTTTCCACGCCGAATTACAACTCGTGCAATTACGCATTAATAGAGTAAATAATAAAAACACATGTGAATTTCCAAAAATTAAACATAGGTATGCTGCATGCCTAGGCATGCCGGGATAGGATGCGCATCACGAAATATTTCTTTCGATGTCTCGGAGACGAGACGAGACACTGAGCTATGGTGAAGGCACAGAGCTATTACAACTAGAGAGATAACGCTGTCAAGAGGCAATTCTCAACCACAAAAATGTATGGAAAATCTTGCACAGAGCTGTCAAAACTGTCAAAATATATGAATCGAATATATAGTTTTTAATCTATGAAAAATACAATTTTGTGAAGAAGACAAGCGATGCAAAGATGCGTAACAAAGGAATGAAATAATGTCACGTGAAAATAGAACACAACCTTGATTTTGGGGTTTTCAGTTTTACATAAATACATTTACAATAGCATTTAGAAGCATAACTAATTTTCCATAGCAACGCTATGGTCAGTAATTTCAATGCTAGGATAAATCGATAAAAATTAAGTCAGGAATGGTTTGCCCAATGCCAGCTTTGGCAGTTTGCCTAGAAGGTAACTATTCGGGCAACTATACAGGGTTAATTGCTTACCCTGTACTAAGCCGAAAGGGGGTGATTCAAACCATCATTACGAACCACTTTCACTATGGGGCTAACCCAAAATTCGAGAAAAAAATCAGCTGTTTCATACAAAATTGCAAGTAAGCAAATAACCCTGTATAGAAATTATATCTTGCGACAGAGCTGTACACTTTTTCCCACCTCAGAAAAATAGAAAGTAGACTTGAAATTTTTATAGGGTGAACCTGGACAGCGTCCACCCTTATCCCCTAGTTATTAAACATTTTGGCCACGCGTCAAAGCAATAAAGAAAGAAATGCACTTATTTCCTAGAAATGAGTAAAATGTATTGTACTACTTAGGGATGTTTCCTAACATCTTGTCATTTTTGATGACCTAACTTTTTACATTAAACTGGGATACCAATTAAATTATGATTCTGATATGTCGACGAAAGCTTATAAATATAAATAAAATTGGACCTACAAATAATGTTCAAAAAATGTTTTTTTCATTTCAGTATTGTACATCAACGACATCAAGTCAGGTGCGACCAACCCTAAAGCTAAGCCAGTGATTCTCAAAGAGGGGCCTGGTACCGCCTGGGTGGACGGCCAGGACGCTCTCGGTGCCACCGTCGGACACTTCTGTATGGACATAGCCATCAGGAAGGCCAAGCAAGTTGGGATAGCCATCGTTGTTGCTAAACGTAAGGAATATTTAATTTTTAGGGTTCCAATTTTTTCTCCCATAGATCCGGGGTACAGACTGGAATAATCCCCATACCCAAATGGTAAATACGAGACCCTATTACTAAGACTCCGATGTCCGTCTGTCTGTTACCAGGCTGTATCTCGTTAACCGTGATATCTACATAGCTGAAATTTTCACAGATGATGTATTTAAATTGCCGCTACACCTAACAACAAATACTAAAAACAGAATAAAACAAATGTTTAAGGGGGACTTCCATACAACAGACGTATTTTTTAGGAGTTTTTTGCTCGCTATTAACAATGGCGAGAGAAATAGAACTAAGGGGGCTCCAACTCGGTACGGAACCCTTAGTGCGCGAGTCCGACTCGCACTTAGTCGATTTTTGATGAACCGCATATGATATGTCTTGCACTGTCAATTATTCATCGTTCATCGTTCAGCATTTGTTCATCGTTTAATAAGAATACACCAACTGAAATAGCCATAAATATGGAATTATCGGCCAAGTGCGAGCCGGACTCGCGCACGAAGGGTTCCGCACCGTAATTTTATTATTATTCAATTATTATTTTTGATTTCGATATTTAACTTAACATTCTGTGAATATTTCAAGCGTCTGTTTGTCACTGTTATAATATCGAGCGAAAAACAGCTCAGATTTGTTTTATGGAAGGCACCCTTAATTATCATTTTCTGATTTTAGTATTTGTTGTTATAGCAGCAACAGAAATACTTAATCTGTGTAAATTTCAACGTTCTAGCTATTACGGCTCATGAGCCTGGTGACAGACAGACAAACAGAGGAGTCTTAGTAATATGGTCCCGTTTTTACCCTTTGGGTACGGAACCCTAATAAAAAAATGCCAAGTCGATGGAAATAGCCATTGACGTTTAGTGTCATACGCCAAAGCGCAAAGCTTGAACGTTCTTTGGTTTCATAATCATCATTATTTCAGTCATAGGACCCTCTACATCCTTCTCATTAGATCTCTTTGAAACAGGTTGTATTCAGCTGTTTCAGATGCACTTTTTATATTATTTCTTTAAATTATAAGTTCCTTTTCCTTATAAAAAAATTGATTTTATTATTTTTTCGTAATTATACGACTGCTCCCGTGGTAAATTTTGGTCATAATGATGAGTACAATGCTATTTTAGAATATGTCTATCGTTTAAAGAAACTCTACATATATGGTAAAGCCGTTGCAAAAATCTATGCCAGCTATATTTTAAAGAGTATTTACTAATTTCTGGAATCTCAGCAAAGAGCTTTCTATGACCGTATCTATGACGATGTGTGTAGGAATCCGTTAAGTAACAAAATAAATATTTCGAACAGTAAACAAAAGTAAAGATAATAAATGAGATAGGAACTTCTGGACTGATCAGGATATTTCTCCCTCTTATCAAATGTTGTATAAATAATCCAAATTTTAAACTTAACAAAATATTATGCAATTTTGTTGCCTAGTTACAAGCAAACTGTGTTGTGTGTTGGTAACTACTAGATACATCTTTCAACAAAGATGACTTTGTGATGCCGTACTGAAATTTAGGTAGGTATAGTGGGTCTACCGGTTGTGGCCACTGTAGCGGTTGAGGCCATTTGGTGTCAAAATTATTGCATTAATGATAATTATAAACAATGTAATAAACTATAAATATTGTTTGTGTTAATCTAAATGTTTGAAAATTTCTTTAAAAATATTTACATTACTTAAAATTGTCTTTTTAATCCTTAAAATTTAAAGTGGGCACAAATGATACTAAGATGGCCACAACCGGTGCGTCTACCCTACGTGTTAAATGAAAATCTCTTCTGCCTTGAATCATAATTATTCGCAATTAGTATCTATCATTATTAAAATTTACATAGGTTTCTGAAATGAAAGATTTAAGAAACCTATGTATATTTTACGTAAACCTATGGCTATATCATTGAGTTTTCTGACTCTTAAACAATGATTTCACGATTTCTTCAATAGTATTTTAAATTGGTCATAATAATAAGTGCAATGATATCCTGGAATATGTCGGTCGTCTAGAGAAGAGTTATAAACCAGTACTCATTGATATTGGCAATGAATGTTGCAAGCATAGAATAATAACGCTATTATTATTATAACGTTATTATTCTATCGTTGCAAGTTTCGGTATTGTATTTGCATACATTATAAGGTATATAATTATGCTTAATTTTCGTGATTGAGTCATAATTTTTAATGTTTCATGTTGTCGTAGGAAGCAACCACTACGGCATGGCTGCGTACTGGGCGCTATGCTGGCGGAGAAGGAAGGTCTCATCGGCATGTCTTTCACAAACTCCTCGCCTATCATGGTCCCGACCAGAGCTAAGAATGTAAGTTTAGGTACTGATTAGTATTATACATGGCTATACTGATCGGAAAATAATGCTGGCTGCAAGCCGTTTCCGACCCGTGCTAAATTCGGCACGGTCTGTCTTCGAGTTTTTTCAGTTTCGTATAGTTGTCAGCGATCACCGTAGTTAAGCAACGAACGGCACGGTCAGTCGTTAGATGGGTGACCACGGGTGGCATTTACAACTGAGCGCTAACGTGGCTCGGATGACCCGTTAAATGGTAGGTCCCGATTTTTGTTACCCTTTAGCCATATCTGAAGGCCTTCAGGCGGATTAAAAACTCTGACACCAGGGCTAGCCACCCGGCCTCTGCGAACTTACTTTTAGTTTCTCAGTTTCACCTGAGCGCTACCGCGGCTTGAGTGAGACGTGAAGTAGAAAACCTCGGTTGTAAGAAGAAAAAATTTTTGTTAAAAATTTAAATAATACTATTTCCTTTTTCAGTCTGCTTTAGGAACCAACCCCATATCAATGGCGGCGCCTGCGACCGGCGGCGACTCACTCGTTGTCGACATGGCTAGCACTGCTGTGGCTATGGGAAAAGTAAGTTCTTTTAAAAACAAGCCTTTAAGTCTTGTGCTCAGACTCTATTAAAACAGAGCCAAAGTTAGGCGGAACATTGTAGTTCGGTAGTCTACAGCATAAGTGTCACATTTGTTTCGCAAGAAACTAAACACAGTCTCACGACTGTATTTTTTTCTTTGTAAATATGGTAATTCTGCAATTAGCCTACTACTGTCTCCACTCGAATCCATTTTCTTTCGAAACTAGGTATATTATATGCGGAATATATTTTTTTAAATCAGTATTTTAAAACTAATCAATAGAATTATAAACACTGTATTTTTTCGCGCATTACCATTTTTTAGGGTTCCGTATCCAAAGGGTAAAAACGGGACCCTATTACTAAGACTCCGCTGTCCGTCTGACTGTCCGTCTGTCACCAGGCTGTATCTCATGAACCGTGATAACTAGAACGCAATTTTTTTTACAGATGACGAATTTCTATTGCCGCTATAACAACAAATAAAAACTAAAAACAGAATAAAATAAATAACTGAGGTGTTTTTTTTAAGCCGTTTTTTCGCTCTATATTGATAACAGTGGCGTATATGCTTGAAATATTCACAGAATATTTCGTTAAATATTCACTTCAGAAATAAGTAATTAAAATAAAATACTTAATTAATTAAGGGGGGGTTCTCGTAAGACACGTGTTTTTGCTCGTTAATAATAACAGCATCAGGTAGATACTTGAAATATTTACAGAATGTTTGATTGTTTGCCGTGTAAGCCGTGGTGGCCTAGAGGTGGTAACATCCGCCTTACAATCGTAAGGTCGTGGGTTCAAATCCTAATCCTGTACCAATGAGTTCTTTGGAATTTATGTACGGAATTTCACACCACTGGCTTTTCGGTGAAGGAAAACATCGTGAGGCAACCTGCATATGTCCATAGACGAAATTCGATGGCGTGTGTGAATCTACCAATCTACCAGCGTGGTGGATATAGCTCAATCACCCTTAGTGGGTAGGCCTACGTCCTGCAGTGGACTATTAAAAAAAAGGCTGCTACAGTACAGTTCAGTACAGCAGTAATTGTTTGAAAAATAAATAATTAAACAATAATAAAATATATATTAAGGGGGGCTCCCGTACAGTGCGGAAACCTTCGTGCGCGAGTCGACTCGCACTTGGCTGTTGTTTTTTTTTTCAGATTGAAGTTCAAATGCACAAAAACGAGCCAATACCTGCGGGATGGGCGCTGGGACCAGATGGAAATGTAACAACAGATCCTTATAAAGTAAGTAAGAATTCTGTCAAATAATAGAATCTATTTTTTCTAGAAAATGTCTATTTTCTTGTAAAGACCATCAAAGCTTTTCCACTCTGACTGCCTCGGCGGCTCGGTGGTTAGTGACCCTGACTGCTGGGTCAAAGAGGCGTGGGTTCGATCCCCACCCAGGGCAAACATTTGTGTGATGAACATAGGTGTTTGCTCTGTGTCTAGGTGTTATTTAGGTACTATCTATATAAGTATGTATTTAAAAATGTATATGTAGTATATCAGTCTCTGGCAGCCATATCACAAGCTTTGCTTAGTTTGGGGTCAGAGACCGTGTGTAAGATGTCCCCTAATATTTATTTGTTTATTTACTCTACTGTATAAATAAGACAGTGGAACCAAAAACGACCTGCGTTTTAAAAGCAGTTTTCATTCACGCGAAGTTTCCATTTTCAATAATTCTTTGCAATCCGGCGTTTCAAAAATGCTCTTAATATTTCAGCAGGCACTTTAGTAAAATATAATTGTCTATTTGCAGGCGTTTGAAGCGGGTCGCTTATTGCCTCTTGGAGGATTTGAGAGCACTAGTGGATACAAAGGGTATGCACTCAGTGCCTTAGTCGAAGTACTATGCAGTGGACTTTCAGGTTTGTAACTTCATTCTATTTTAGCAAGGCTGCGTACCATCTACTAGCGTTAAGAAATTTACATTGTACAACTACATGTACAATTTAAGAAAAATAAAACGCTCTATAATCTCACTCATTATATCTTCGCGTAACATAGCCCGGGAGATAAGCGCAAAAAATTGAAAAAAAAAAATTGAAACTACTTTCTAAAAGTTCAATTTTTGGTATTACGTTGTCATGGTGGCGTACAACAATATCCTGGATTCAGTCAGCTGGGATGCTTAGCGACACCAGTTTGAATTTTTAAAAAAATGTATGAATATCTTGCAACAACTTTTAAGAGAAAATGATAATTGGTGTTCCGGTAGAAAAATAACTAATAGGAAAAATCAGCCAAGTGCGAGTTGGACTCATGCACGAAGGGTTCTGTAGCATATTGGAGCCCCCTTAGCCACATTCCTCTTGCCGTTGATAATAGCGAGCAAAAATCTTCTAAAAATCGCGTTTTTTTGTATAGGCGCCCCCCTTAAACATTTATTTTATTATGTTTTTATGAAAATTTAAGCTGTCTAGCTATCTCGGTTCATGAGATACAGCCTGGTAACAGACAGACAGACGGACATCGGAGTCTTAGTAATAGGGTCCCGTTTTTACCCTTTGGGTACGGAACCCTAAAAAACTAATGTGAGTCCGAGCTCTGAGTATTCTTGTTAGTCTCACATTTTTAATTCTAGGATCCAAAATGACACACGAGATTCGCGGTTGGGATCTGGACTCGCAGTCTGGGCCACCCGACAATGGACAGTGTTTCATCGCCATCGACCCGGCATTCTTCGCGCCAGGCTGCGGGGACAGGGTCGCCAGCTGTCTCAACCACTACAGGAGTATGGAACCGGTAAGATGTCTTTATGTGTCCTTTGAGGTAGGACGGGGCTCTTGACTGTACTGTATCAACCTTTTTAATAGTCCACTGCAGGACGTAGGCCTACCCACGAAGAGTGATTGGGCCATACCTACCAAGCTGGCCCAGTGCGGGTTGGTGGGTTGGTGGATGGGGCTCTAGACTGCTGGCATAGAATTAAGCCAGCATATATTAGCCCCGCTCCGTTATTTTCAGGATTTTTGAGCTAGCTTGGGTAGATGCTGGATGTCAGGTCAGGACCTAATAAGAAGAATAATGAGAGGGTAGACACGCTAAGATTTCTTTTACACTAGGAAGTGTCGTATTCTGCAACTTCTCAAGATCTGAAATGTTTTGTAAAGTCCTCAATTGAAGCAGAAGGCGTGTCTTCTCAACGTCGAACAAGTTTCTCACTGTGCTGCAAAGACAGGCTCTCCAGGGATTTAAATTACTGGGGTAGAACTGGTGGGAGTAGATATTCGGTAAGATTACTCCTGAAATGGGTGGGATCTGGAATCCCAGACTGGGCCACCTGACAATGCTTCATCGTCATCGACCTGGCGTCCTTCGCCCCAGGCTGTGGCGACAGAGTCGCCAGCTGTTACAACCCCTACAGGAGCATGGAACCGGTACAGGTCGAGACATACAAGTCGGCGGATATGAAGTTAGCTACAGGCTACGTGATATCCAATCCTGACAGCAGTTCACATAAAGCTGCGTAAATAAAAAAGTCTTCTCAACAAACGAACAAGGTCTCAACGAACCAGGCTTCATAGACAAGGCCACCACCGGTCGCCAGAACCACTACAGAAGCATGGAACCGGTAAGTTGACTTCGTCTGTAATTTATTTTCGACAGGTATGATCAATTACTCTATGAAGGTAGGACTTGGTAAAATTTATTGTACACTAGGACGGACGTATTGAATTATTTTGTAAGGTCTGCAGTTAAGGCGTGTCTTCTCAACAACGAACAAAGTTTCATCAGGCTACAAAGACAGATTGTCAGGAGGCATTGTTAAATCATTACAGGTGTAGGAAACCGATAAGATTAGTCCTGGAAAATGAAGCATAACCTGGGGCCTTATTGTGTAAGCGCTCTGACTTTCGGCTTCACTTTTTCTCCTGCTCGCGCCAGTTACTCACACCACGAGAACGAGCGGGAGGAAAAGCAAAGCCGAACGTCAGAGCGCTTACACAATAAGACCCCTGGACACTGCATCATCGCCATCGACTTTCAGTGTTTGTCGCGCCAGGTCACGAAGAAAGTGTAGGCCACGCCAGCTGTCTGAACCATAACAGAAGCATGGAACCGGTAAAATTACTTCTGGACGGAAGGAAGCATCAGCTCTTTATAGATAAATCTTACAGGATCCAAAATAAAGTGTAAGATCACTGAATAAGAACACGGAATTTTTTTTCTCGCAATAAACGATAATATTTCACCAGGCTGTAGAGACAGGGTTGCAGCGGCTTGAACTACTACAGGAATTTAGAACCAGTAAAATTACTTCTAGAATGGAAAACATCTGCTTGCAGAACCTACGAGCCTAATCATGGCCTAGAAAGCACCTGCCTCTGAAACCTACAGGATGTCTCAAAGGCCAAACTCAATAAATTGGATCCATCCAAAATATTTGGACAAAATTCAAAGCCAAAGTTCTGTACACCATAATGTAGAGACAGAGCCAGACCACTCGAACAGTATGGAGAAATCTTGTAAAATTACTTTGGAAGCAGACACACAGAAACTATAGACCGAATCATACAAGTCGGTGGATGCGAAATTAGCTACAAGCTGCGTGAAACCCAATCAACGCGCAGCTTTATGTGAGCTTCGGTCAGGATTGAATATTGCGCAGCTTGTAGATAACTTCATATCCGCCGACTTGTATGATTCGGCCTATACCTTTTGGAACCCTATACTATAGGGTGCGATTTCATACGTGATTTTGGTTCCTATAGCCCCTATCCTACTTAATATTATAAACGTGAAAGTTTGTAAGGATGGATGGATGTATGGATGTTTGTTACTCTTTCACGCAAAAACTACTGAACGGATTGAGATGAAACTTTGCAATTATATAGCTTATACATCAGAATAACACATAGGCTATACATTATAATGATATTGCGTAAATTTTCCATAATATAACAATAAGTGTAAGTGAGTAGGAAAAATTCTGCCATCTGCGAGCTATTCTATAATAGCGTGCGCTCCGAGAAATGTCAAAAAAGAACTGTAAAATCAAACAAATGCCAAATCGAATTTTTTTGTTTTTTTATTTTCCACCTCCTTTAATAAGGGTAGGGCCTCGAAATGTTCTGCGGGCGAAGCCGCGGGAAAAATCTAGTATTTTTTTATATAACAGGAACCAAAATCATGCACGTGGTACGCAGTTTGAAAAACTCGGCGCAATATTTTGGTAACCCTAATACATTCATCAAAACAGCTACTTAGTATGTCGCTGGCATGTCAATAAACTTTCTTATTGGCACTGTTTACATAGCCTCCACGCCACTTTCTAAGGTCAGTTGAAAACAATGTGGTTGGAATGTGTGTTATTTGTTCCATGTTTGACAACATATTGGTACGAATATAGAGAGTTATTTCTAATCAATTAGGATCCTTTTAGGGGCTTATTCTGTACATCAAAACTAACAACTTTTGGTCTGCGACTTTTATCAAAACTAAAAAAAAACAGCTGTTCCATACATTTTGTCGAGGGTGAACGATATTTTTTTATGGAACAACAACTTTTTGTTTGAGAATTAATAAAAGTCGTAGTATAAAAGTTGTTAGTTTTCATGTACAGAATAAAATCCTAAAAGGATGCTAAAAGACTAAAAATTACCCTGTATATTATGCACTTTGTTAAAGAATAAATCCCGTGACTTACTTTGTCTTAAGTTCCAACATTCCTGCGCAGTTGTTAATACGCAGTACCATTAAAAAAAATAAAAATCCAGAAAGTTCAGATAAGTGCGAAACAACTTGAGTTGGCATTATGGGTGTCTTTTTGCTGAATAGGTCAGAAATAATGAACAGTTGAACACGTCCTGTCCATAAAATATAAATATTGAAATAATTACGATACAAAAGCTTCTCGTAAAGTCACTGCATTATACTAAGGCGTGATTTTGCTATTAATTTCGTAAATAATATTGTTGAAGTATTTTTTATTTTAAAATTATCCCTAGTAGTGATTTTTTTACATAGATTTATAATTATAAATAAAAACCAATAATGTCGTAGCAACAGAGACGCTATAGTTGTTATTGTAGCGCGTGCACTTAGCTACGGAATTTCACCTTAACTTACAAAAAAACCCTTATTTGCAGGGTTTCGAAATAACAAGATTTTTACTCGTTATTTCAAAACTTGTTTTACTTTTAACATTCCTTTTCTTTCGCCTTCAGAATTAAAACACAAGCTTCGCTCACACACTCTATTTTTATCTTTTAATTTACATATTGACATTTATAGGCTAAATCATACAAGTCGGCGGATGTGAAGTTAGTTACAAGCTGCACAATATCCAATTAAGCAGCTTTTTGTGAGCTTCAGCCAGGATTAAATATTGTGCAGTTTGTAGCTAACTTCACATCCGACGACTTGTATGATTCATCCTGTACAAAAAACTTACAATAAATAAATAATAATCACTACATAGATAAAACAAAATCGCTTCCCGCTATGTCTGTCCCTATGTATGCTTATATCTTTAAAACTACGCAACGGATTTTAATGCGGTTTATAATAGACTAGCAGCGCCCCGCGGTTTTACCCGCGTTGTGCCCGTTCCCGTGGGAATTTTGGGATTTTTTATACATATAAACCTTCCTCTTGAATCACTCTATCCATTAAAAAAACCGCATCAAAATCCGTTGCGTAGTTTTAAAGATTTAAGCATACAGACAAACAAACAAACAAACAAACAAACAAACGAAAATAGCGACTTTATTTTATACTATGTAAGGATAGAGTGATTCAAGAGGAAGGTTTATATGTATAATACACCTGTGCGAAGCAGGGCGGGTCGCTAGTAATGAATAAAAGGCAGTAGCTGAGTAAAAAACTTTCTTCATTCAGGTGGATCCGTCGCTTCCAGTGCTGGCTCCAGGAGACAAGGAGCGTCTCAACGCAGAACAGACCAGAGCTCGAGGCACCGTCTCCTACTCCCAGGGGCAGATCGACTCCTGCCGGGAGATGGCGGCAAAAATCGGTGCCACACCGATACAAGTTGTAAACTGAACTTAGTGGATACGTAATAAAGTATATTTTCATTTATATGATAGTTTGTTTATTTGGTCAGCGTTTGAAGATGACAGATTTTGATGAAATTTCAATTAATACAATGGTATTGATTAATGGTTAATGGTATTAAAATAGCGGGAGTTCCTTGAGGAACTCCATATAATATAAATCCTAATCTTAAAGGTAGTGAAATTGATAAAGATAAAGTTAAACGACTTGTTCTAGTGAATAATCCTAATAAAATATTAAATAAGACAAATTAAAATACATAGTTATGGAATGAAGACCCTACATCAGCTTGCTTGAGGATGCAAGAGGTCTCACACACACCTCTAAATTTCTTCTGCGGACGTAGAATCAATGCAGGTTTTTTTACATGATAGGCAAACAATTACGGCCTATCTAAGTACGCTACTTATGGACAACTGTAACTATTAGCAGTGCGTTACCTAATCTTTAGGGTGGGGACCCTGTTCTTTCTGTTCTGTTTTTAGATTTTGCGTTTTTCTTAAAGGCGCCAAAGTCACAGCTTCGCGGAAACGCCTCTGGTAGTGGTTCTCTTATCATACAAGGATCCCTCGCTCCCAGCGCTGGCTCCAGGAGACGAGGAGCGTCTCAAGAAATATCAGACCAGAGCTCGATTGCCGTCTCCTACTCTCTGGGGCAGATTGACTCCAGCCGGGAGATAGCGGACCAAATCGGAGCCAGACAGATACAAGTTGAGGAGTTCCTCGTGGACCAACTGCTTTCGCACAACTAGTCGGACTTCCAAAATACGTATTCCTAATAGCACAACTAAGCACAACAATGTACAATTTTTTTAAACTATTCCTTGTGACACAACTGCAACCAAAATAGATATCTAGTAATTTTGTAAGCTGAACGGAACAAAGTCTCATTTGATGTTAGCATAGTACATTTATTTGCTCAGCATTTGGACATAAATAAATAAAAAATCCAATGCTAGGTCACAGAATCCAAGTACCGTGTATACTCTACCGAATTTCTTCATCGGACGTAAGTGTACAATTTTTCTTAGCTTTCATTTGTTCCGTCCACCTATCTTCCACTTTCATTTTATTCTATGACAGAAGAATGACCAAGACCTAATAATCTTGATTTGTAAAAAGAGTTGTTCATTTTGAATTTGGTTCGAAGGTTAAGGCTAGATGTCTAAAAAGAATCTAATAAATGTATGTCATACGACGCACGAAACCAATAAAAGATCGTGATGAAGGCTTTTACAGCTTTCATAGTTGGAGATTCGCTTAATTTTTTGTCGGCGGACATCTTAAGCTGTGCATACTAGGACGTAGTCGTAGAAATTACCAAACTCATCATTATAATCAACTTTTACTAAGGGAGCAACCCTGAAATAACGACAAAGAAAATTGACTTTCGATAAAATGGTATAGAACAGGAATTAAAAATGTTGTTACTAGTTTTCGTAACATAAAAATTGGTCAGATCGTTATTGCATTTAACAATGTGACCAATTTGTATAAGCTAGGTAGCCCAGAACAATGTACTTCTTGCAACTATTTTAAGTTTTTATTATAGCTTTTTATGTAATTATAAACTCGTATTTTTGTGTAAGAAATGTACTACGAGTATGGCCCTCGCAGACTTGAATAAAATAAATGTAAATTCGTGTTAGGCAAACGAATTTTCACGTATGTTATTAAAATTTCCTCAAAAGTGGCATAACTGACTAACATTTTTTGAGTTCATTGACATGTACCTAACATGTATATTTATTGTACATGCAAAAGAGTTTTATAAATATTGTAAACAGCTTATAATATGATCTATGTTATGGTTACCAGTGAGATAGTTTTCTTGAAAAAAAGGCATAATTGAACGACATTCAATGAAATGGTAAAAACTTGTCAAAAATCATCATATGGTCAGATGAATGGCTATATACCTACGGATTTATGTTTGCTAAACCTATCCGGTGAACGATCACCAAACTAGTTCTATACTAGAACTACTTACTCAAAAATGACGCAAAAAAGGAAGTACTTAGATACATAACATAAGTAAAAAGTTGAAAACTACTGAACATTTTCCTGCTAGTATGTTTATTTGACCATAACTGGTTTACTGACACCTGTTTTGGCCCACAAATAGAATGCTACACAAAAACAAGAACTAGATTTGTATTTTTAATACCCACGGTGGAACTGAATAAGTGTTTGCTTCTAGCACTAATGTAGATTGATATTTAAACGAATTGACTGAAACATATTCTAGGATGACATTCATCATTATCATTACCTACTGCTTCGTTACTTGTTGGCGGACGTCCTACGCTGTGCATATCAGGTCCCCTAGCATGGCAAAGGGATAAAACCACTTTTTCTACGTTTTATGTCAGTTGTCAATGTCAATTCACACTTGGTTTCCACTCCGAAAGGATACATTGGTGGAAATATGATTTGTCCCTTTGCCATGGTAGAGGTGCAGGGCGTGAAATACATTATTGCTCACATCACCATAATCAAAATCAACCCTAAAATGTAATTTTTGAAAAAATGATTTTTCACACCAAAAGTATCTTCGATAAAATAAAATCTAGAACAGTTAATTTTGTTGTCATTATTTTTCCTAGTCCAATAATTTCGATTAGTCATATTAAATGCAATGATATCCAATAATAAGTCCATAATTAAAGTCGATTAGAGAAAAATCCTGTTAAATATGAAAAATTAAGCTGTAACCTCAGGCCAAATGAAAAATCAAGGACAGAGGGGACAGAGGGATGGATGACAGAGATGTTGTAACAAACAAGTGAAGCCGGCAAAACTACGCCTTGCCGACAGACATAATTACACACACAAACACGTACAACGAAACTACGCCTTGGCTCGTCAGTTGAACTATGGCGGCGCAACACCGACGCACTCACCACATGTATAAATGTCGGCCTCACATGTCTGTTCACGACGGTCCGTCTTGATTTTTTTATTTGGTCTGAGGCTGTAACGTGCAAAAAAATGTCGCGATGAAATATGAAAGTTTTATTGTCTATATCTAAAGGAAAACTATTAAAACTGCCTATACTAATCACCGTGTAAATGTTAAGGACAATATCGTACATGGAATGGAAACGGCTCGTTCGCCTTGGTCCGTACTAGACCAACTAGATTCCGTTCATTTCATGCATTTGCCGATTAAGAATATGTGCAGAGGTGAAAACAACTATAGAACTAGCTTTACAAAGGGCTGTGAATTTCACAGGTGCGTATACAGGGCTATTTTTAATCAATTAGCATCCTTTTAGGGACTTATTCTGTACATCAAAACTAACAACTTTTGTTCTGCGACTTTTGGAATAACAACTTTTTTATTGAGAATTAATAAAAGACGTAGAACAAAAGCTGTTAGTAGTTGATGTACAGAATAAGCCCCTAAAAGGATGTTAATTGATTAGAAATTACCCTGTAAATAAGTCTATGTGGTGTTGGAGAAGAATGGAAAAAATCAGCTGGACCGAAAAGAAAACGAACCAAGAGGCTGGTGATGCTGGATATGGTGAAATGAAGAATCCTGACAACAATTGAAAATAGAAGGGGAAAGATGTTTGGCCTTGTACGACATAACAATCTGGTTAAAATCATAATAGAAGAAATAGTAGAAGGAAAGAGAGGAAGGGGACAACCAAGGATGGCATTTTTAGATCAGATCAAAGAAAAGGTAGATGTCACGTCGTACAGGGAGGTGAAGATACTGGAGGAAAACCGATTAACCGATTTTATTATTTAATGTCAATGAAAAGACATAAACGCGCCACCGACATTTTTATAACAATTTTTATACGAGCTACCTAGCATACCTCTTATTTTACTGTTGGATTTCATGGGTTAATTTTAATTATGAACTTATTTAATATTGTAACTTCCATACCAAAGCCATTTTATTTATTAGGTAGAGTTATAATAAATCTATGGAGCGTAGTTTTTCTGAGAAGAGAAAATGAAACCTAGATAATGCTAGAGATCGCATTAGCAAATAAAACCTTTGCATCATATCTGTCTTCTCTACTCTACGAATTCTACGTTTGTGACACTCTGCAACACGGATTGCAAATCAATAAATCCACATTCCCTATTGGGTGTTTTATTGAACAATCGATACTTAGGTGCTCAACGATTGTACCAAACCACTTAAGTAGTAAGTATGTGATATTGTATAGGCATGAAATGCTACATCAAAATTGCTCATTGCAGTTTTTTATTCATTTCATTCATTCATTCACATGTCAATCGTTGCAAAGATAGAAAACATCGAAAAGCTTTTGTAAATTAGACATGACTCAGCGCTAAAATAGATTAGGTACACGAACACTTGAATTACGCCGCTTCTCTTCACTTTCATGCAAAAATCTTCTCACTAGGGACTGGACAACCATAGTTTCGTCACATTTCTGAAAGTTCCAGACTTAAGCCTAGTGGTGTATTCTTTCCCGATAAATATGATATTGGTCTTTGAAGGTCAGAGTGAATTTCGTAAGTCTGGGTTCCTCATTTTTAACCGACGAAACAACGGAGGAGGTTCACAAGTTGACGCGTATAATATTCTTTATTTTATGTATGAGCACTCATAACTTTTTTCAAAGTAGTTCTATTTCGCTCACTCTTTTTTGTTTGGTAGATAATACTTCCGAAATAGTCCCGTTTTAATTTTATCGAAATCGGCCGAGCCATTTTTGATAAATCAACAATAATGTGAAAATTACGATCCATGTAAATATTCGAATTATGTACACGGTTGAAGTCGTGTACAGAATAAGAATGTCGTGTAATTATTGACGACTTTTTCGCATGCCATCAGATGAGATTATGGTCAAACGCAGACTTGCACGCAATAAAAAGTGTAAACCTTGAAAGGGTGAATGAATGACCATGACCAATAAGTAAGTCGTAGCATAAGACGCAGTTATCGAAGCTTGCACCGGCCGTAAAAAGACATAAAAAATTACGTCAATCCAGGTACTGCGTAGTAAGTTACAACGGTAATGGTATCTATGCGATTTGCAAATATTGCGACTCGGACGTCCTTCAAATAAATACCTACAGCCCCGTGTGGGCTAGCCGCGTACGTAGTACCTACTGCGTACGTGACGTAACACGTGCTAGGGCTGCCCACCTGGTAGGTAAATCACACGCTTACTGATTACAAACCCACACGGTCGTTCGTCACTCCAGGCGCCCACGCGACTGTTGTGTACCGAGGTGAGTATCCAACTCCGAGGCGTAGGTTTGTATCGCGGAGTTTGCCCTGATGCCGGGGCACTAGAATACGGCATCGGTATCCCCTGCCTGTATTAAGAGCCTACTAAAAGGTACCTCTGGGCCAGTGGATGGTCAGAGATGGGGCTCTGGCTCTGGCCACTTAAACGGGCCCGCGGAGGACGACTACTACCAGGCGAGTAGACACACAAGGTACTGGGAGCACCGGTGCGTTCTTTTTGGAGATCCCGGAGCTCCCAAGAAGGCACAAAGGCTGGCCACCGAGGGGGTTATAGTGGGTACAATCCCACATAACCCGGCTGCACCCCAAAGTGGTCGGGCATCTATGGTTTAAGAATATTTATTAATCTCAAAAGAATTTACAAAAATTCGCTTACTGAGATTACAGACTTTTTATAAGTAAATTTTTGTTCGAAGCGCCGAGTCCAGACTTATATAAAATCAAAAATAAATAAAAAGAAACTACAAAAACATCACGGAATTTCAGCAACACCATATATACCTATACCTAAATAGTACCTAAAAATCAGTAGTTCAAAACATTTTTTTTATACATGTGAGGTAGTTTTACTGTTTACTTCTGTCGTCGGTCGACTCGTACAATGTTATGCGATAACAAGTGACTGCGATATAAAGCCCGTTTCTTCTATCTTTAGAAGATATCCCACTCGTAAAAAAAAAATCGCACGCTTATTGATTATAAAACCCACACGGTCGTTCGTCGCTCCGGGCGCCCGGACTGTTGTGTACCGAGACAGTACCGAGTGTGTACCGAACTCAGAGGCGCGTAGGTATGTTTCGCGTTCCGACCGTTTGTATGAAGACGGAATACTGCATAAATACCATTACCGTATCAGTTGTAGGTAAGTATCTTTTTAAATTTATCTCTACTTCAGCCAATACCTATAATGTCCGTAAGTCCGTACACGCCATCGACTTGGCATTTTTTCTGGTACACGCGGATAGGCTCGTGTTTTACAAATGGTTAATTTATTGGCGCAATATGGTAATTATGATGGCTAATTGCTTCATCTTATTATCATTGTTTTATTACACGGTTGTATCAATTGCAATGGAATTGATTGTAATTTATAATAGACTCCAATGTTATTCGAATAAAATAGCTGATCGAGATCTAAAAAAAGCGGTTGCAAAAAAAAATATGAAAAGTTAGCCAATAAATAAATGTTTCGAACGACTATTTTGACTGAGTTGGCCTTTTAATTTGCACTAGCCGGTAGGTCTCCACTCGAGCTTTTTTTGACATGCTTTACTTAGAGTAAGTACCTAGGAATATACTTAGCAATATTGGAAAACCTCTAAGTTATTCTTATCATTTTGTTATCAAATCACTATAAAGTTATAAAGTTATAGCGCTCATGGCGTAGTTTGACTAGGTGTTTGTTAGCGATCATCGAAGTTATAAGGCAACGTTCAGCACGGTCAGTCTTCGGATGGGTGACCGCGGGTGGCATTTACAGCTAAGCGCTACCGTGGCTCGGAATACACGTTAAATTGTAGGCCTAGCTTATAACCTTTTAGCCGTTTCAGAGGCCTGCAGGCGGCTTAAAATCTCTGACACCGGCTAGCCACCCGGCCTATACGAACTTACTCCCTTACAATAAAGTTTTGTTTATCAAAACTGGTATGTCAGGTCAATAACCAGAGCTTAGATCCATAAATGTTTTTCTAGTTTTAGAGAATGTAACGGATTTCATTATGAAGGAAAATTATCATTTTACAAGATTGTAAAAAAATCTAAAGGTTTTACGATTATTATAAAAAACATTTGGTACAATAAGACCAATCCTGAAGTCACGTAAAATTAGCTAAAGTAATTTGGCCATTAACTGTTAAATTGATAAAGATTGTCAATAAATAATGTTATCCTTACTTCCTTACTAATATTATAAATGCGAAAGTAACTCTGTCTGTCTGTCTGTCTGTCTGTCGCGCTTTCACGCTAAAACTACTGAACCGATTTGAATAAAATTTGGTACACAGATAGTCTAGAGCCTGAGAAAGGACATAGGCTACTTTTTGATGCGAAAAAATAGTTTTAAAGGGTTGAAAAGGGGGGATGAAAACGCATTGGCTAGAATCTTAGAAGAAAAAACTTAAGTATTTTCTACCATGACAAATGGTAATTTGCATCTTGACTTTCCAAATTACATTCTCTATGCCCAATGCCCATTCAAGGCTGCTCAAGTTGCAAATGTCAACGTCATTCAATCTTTTCCTGTAAAATTTAGAGAAGGTTACATGTATTTTTTCAGTTTAATTACGTAGTTTTCATTCTAATAGGTATGCCTACAAAACGCAAATCGAATCTAGCGCGTAGTTCTAGCGGAGCTCGCGTAAAGAAAATTGCTTAAACCAAGAGTCGAATTTTAGATGCTGAGCGTCACGCAGCGCAGCTCAGAGAACTGCTGAGATTTAAGGAGAAAGTCAAGCGCGGCGACTTTTAGATGCTGAGCATCACGCAGCGCAAATAACTGCTGAGACTCAAGAGCAAAAAAACAAGCGCGTCGAATTTTAGATGCTAAGCGTTAGAAGTTAAGCAAAAATTGCATAGTTCCTGTAGGACAGGACAAAAACTATCGAAAGCAAAACTGTCGCCACTATCACAAAGACGCTAAGTGATTAATTCCTCTATGTATGGATCGTCACAGCGAAACGTAATTAGATGACAGGTGACAATATTGTCTGCAGACTTTTATAAATCACAGGTAGCATGGCAAGGGGACAAATTGTTTTTCCACCATCATATCCCCTTGAAGAGGAAATAAAGTATGGATTGAAAATGACAACTGACATTAAAATTGGATAAAATGTTTTTTTCCCTCTGCATGCCACATGTTACTATGACGTTTAATACCAGGCCGTCATTTTGTCTGACATTAAAAATATTTTTAAATCTACTATCATTAGAGGTTTAACATGTTTCTTTATTCTACCTTTATGGTACAGAATCATCATACCTACTTTAATATTATCAATCCGAAAAGTTTGTAGGTTTGTTCCTCTTTGACGCAGCAACGGAACAAAAGATTGACTTGATTTTTGGTATGAATACCTATGGTTTAAAGGACAGAAAGTTAGCCGTGTCAGAGGCCTTCAGGCGGCCAAAAAACTCTGACACCAGGGCTAGCCACCCGGCCTATACGAACTTACTTACTTACTTTAAGGACAAAAAGTGATAATATGATACTTTTTTATCCCGAGAAAATTCGTGATTCCCATGGGATAGGACAATAACTGTTTCTCAGCAATGGAGCAACGGATTGAATTGATTTTTGGGGTGGGCATAGTATGGAAGACGGAAAGTGACATAGGATACTTTCCATTCCGAAAAAATTGCGGTTCCCGTAGGATAAGACAATAACTTTTTCTCAGCAACGGAGCAACGGATTGCCTTGGCTTATTGCATGAATATAGTTTGAAAGACGAAAAGTGACATAGGCCACTTTTTATCCCAAAAACTTTAACAGTTCCCGTAGGATAGGATAAAAACTAAGCGAGCGGGCCGCGGTAGCAGCCGTCTAAGCGCCAGAAATAACCTGTCATTTCAAGCTTAGGACGTTCCTACATTTTTTGCACTCCTTCGCGGCACTCAACAGCGCTAGCCCAGACTCGGGCTCCATAACGGAGCTTGCGCTCCCGCCATAATGACGGAGTGTTTCGGAGCACAAGACACATCGTCATCCACCACTAACCGACTAACCAGCACTGAGCGTCGGCCAGCATTCCAACGCCCTGGTCCCAGTGCAACGGGTCAGTCATAGTAGCCCAGCGCCTGCCTCTTCAACTGCAGAGGGCAGTGAGAACGGCCATCGCGATACCGACACTTCTCTTCCCCTGCAGCCCCACTGCGTCTGCCAACAGGTTGACGGCCTAGCGGAAGGTAGGGTAGGTGGCGGCACCCACACAACCAGTTCCATCCCACCGCAGCCCCTAATCCTCGGCTGCAGCGTCGCAAGAGCGGCACTGCAGCCCGCCTCAGAAGCAACACTCCTCATAAGGCAGGCAACATACCGGCCATACTCTCAGCTGCTTCAGTTAAAAGCGGCTGAACAACGAGTGCCGGCCTCTAAGCTGCCTTGGGAGAAAAACCCAAAGAAGAGGGAGACTTCTAGCGCCGCCTTTTCAGCTGCCTTAGACCTCCCCCACCACGACAAGGCGGGAATACACAGGGGGGTTGTATATACACTCCAACCGTAACTTAACCAACAAAAGCATTCCTCTAAGGTATTTGATGTTTGTCGCTTAGGTTAGATTTCGCAGCCGACATAAACATTAGCCAAAATCAAAATATAACGCGGGCGAAGCCGCGGGTAAAAGCTAGTATATGTATATTTTGATCTCTTATGCAAGCAGTAAGAACTGTTACACAAAAACATTATAAAAGATTTAAGTAGGTACATGTTTGGTCAGAAAAACAAAACAATAATAAAATGTGAAGAGGTACAATAAAACAACAGAAGGTTTTAAATACGATTAAAAACAACGCAAAGGCGTTGGTTTAGGACTTTAGGTTATAATTCAACTTAGGTATAGCATACTATAATATGCGTACTATACTCATATAATGGATACTATAAGCTATCTATATAACTTGAGTTATCGCCTAAAGTCATTAACCACCTCAAAATTGTTGTTCTTAATCGTATTTAAAATCTTCTGTCTAATCCATGATCTATTCATATACATATTAGAGGTATATTACCTACATACTAGCTGTCCGTCCCGGCTTCGCCCGGGTACAATTAGATAGAAAAGTCAAATAGTAAGGATCCCTAATTTTTAAAGTTCACCGGGAATATTGTAGCTTTCCAACAGTGAAAGAATTTTTCAAATCAGTTCAGTAGTTTCGGAACCTATATTCGATGCAAACAAACAAACAATCCAATCTTTCCTCTTTATAATATTGGTAAGTAAGTAAAGTAAGTTCGTATAGGCCGGGTGGCTAGCCCTGGTGTCAGAGTTTTTAGGCCGCCTGAAGGCCTCTGACATGGCTAATCGGTTAAAACAACCGGGGCCTACAATTTAACGTGTCATCCGAGCCACGGTAGCGCTCAGTTGGAAAATGCCACCCGCGGTCACCCATCTAAGTACAGACCGTGCGGAACGTTGCTTAATTTCGGTGATCGCTGACAATCACCTAGTCAAACTACGCTACGAGCGCTACAATATTGGTATAGATCTTCTACTTTGGACTTCGTGTTCGTTGTGTTTAGCCTTCAATATAATATTTCAAAAATGTTCATCACAAAATTATACGCGTCTATCATTTTGATACCTGATTTTCGGACCATATGGCGCCAAGTTGACCATTTCAATTATAGAAAAGAACAAGTTAAAAAAACAGTCTCAAACGTAGATAATAATCATAAATATTTCACGTCTGGCAATCTAGCACAATAATAGAAACCTGATTAATAAAAAAACCTGATTAATTTACCTAAATGCCATCTAAGGCCAAAATATGTATCGAAATTGCTAGAGCTATCGTGTTTAATTTGTTTGTTTTTATTTCAATCTCACTAGCATCGATATCCTGGAATGTAGAACAGAGCGCTGTTTACTCTAATGTCCCTAAATTAGAACATTTAGAACACACCTACATTGTATTAGAATATTCTTGTTTCACTCGAGTTGTTTGCATGACAGGATCCCAGTACCTACCAATCTTCGGATTGGTAACCACGTGTGGTATTTTCAACTCAGCATCGTCGTCATCGTCTCAGCCATAGGATGTCCACTGCTGGACATAGGCCTCCCCTATTGATCTCCAATAAGACTGATTAGAACGGCGAGCCGCTTCCCACCATTACCTATTTTACCAAAAATGGTTCTATGTTCGTCTGTATGTTTTTTGTGTATGTTCATCGATATTTTCGGCAATTGTGAAGCGATTTAAAAAAATTGAATAGTTAGATAAATCGACAATAATGAACATGGATGTCACTTCGATTCGTGCAAACTATTCGCATTCTGTACGCGGTGGAAGTCGGCGGTGCAATTTTTTTCGAAAAATTAATGATTAGCGTACAAGTATGTAGTACCTAACTACCTACTTAAAACGTCTCATTTTATTATCCTACACGTTTCAACTAATGTCTCGTACAGTTACGCGTACATTATGATGCACCTTAGACGTGCAGTAAAACGCAATTGCATCGGTAAGTGAACCGGAACGGAGAGAAAGGTCCTGGGTTGCGACGCCGACGGTATATAACCGACTTTCTCGACGTGACGTCGACGTAAATATTATAGAAATGTAAATACTAAAGTAAGTAAATTCGTATAGGCCGGGTGGCTAGCCCTGGTGTCACAGTTTTTAAGCCGCCTGAAGGCCTTTGAATTGGCTAAACGAAATCCACTGATAGGTGTAGGTACTAAGACAAGATTTTTTGTATGTTATGTTGAACTGATTTCAATATTTTTTTTGTGTTTAGTAGATCATACTTTAGAAATGATGCCACTAAATGACTAAAGTGTTTTTGAAAAATTTAAAAAATAATTGAAAAATATATAAATACATTGATTCCAACAAACTATTAAATTTTGTACACGGTTGAAGTCAGTTGTGCCATTTTTGGTGAAAAATAAATTATTAAGCATCTTTATTTTTTTAAACTGACTAGACTGTTAATTATTGTTCACGGAAGAGATTAGACAAAGCATAAGTAAAAAACAAAACAACCAAGCAAGAACTAAACCTGGGATTTTGCTAGAAAAATACTTAGATTCGAACGGATTCTTGCCGAGATAAAAAGTACTTATTGTATACCTATTTGTACAAAGTACAAGCTTAGAGTCCAAACTTAGCAAAAACCAAGGCTCAAAGCACGAAAATATCAAATTATTACAGTAAAAAAAATGACCTTTGCGATGCAATGAAACAAAGAAAGGGAATTAAGTATAACTAATAAACACTAGTGCATTCGTCTTTACAAGGTTATAAACATCAAGATTTAAGTTTTCGTAATTGTATTAGGAAATTACTGACATTTATGTTTATGAATCCAATTTTGATATGTCTCAGCTAACCGTCCGACATGAATAATTTTCTTATGGCTGACAGGTCCATTATAGAGTAATATTATGGTAAAAATAGGTAAAAGTATGGATACACATACTACATCCTACTAGTAGATACGCACAGGGTGTTTCAATAGACGACGGACACATTATTTATATCGTTGACTTCATTGAATTAAGGATATGTCTGTCAAATAAATTATTTAAAAATATCAATGAAAATTGAGCATATCATTTAGGTACATATACCTTTAACTAATTTTTACAACGAGCCTAAACCTGAAATTGCAAAAAAAATCTGCTGTTTCAAACAATAAATCCATTTCAATGATTTTGTTGTTTGAAAAAAGCTGTCTTACTCACAATATCAAAGTCGATTCCACGGTAAAAGGTAGTCATAATGAATCCAATAATACCACAAAATAAGTATAGCTATTTCTCTATGAAACACCCTGTGTAAGTAATAGGGGCGGGCATTGCAACTAAGTATAGGTACCTATTTATAGTTTTTACTTTATCAGCTTTATCGCCTACGAATAAATAATAACAGAAGCCATAGGGACCATTGAACGTAAAATACTGTGCGACAAGCGAAAAATCTAACTGGTTGAAAGAAAGAAATGTTAATTTTATTTACCAAAAACATTCATGTTTTTGGTAAATAAAACAAATTCAATAAAAGTTCAATACATCAGTGTTGAACCTAAGTATACCGTAAAATTCTCGACTAGGCCGGTCTTTTAGGAGCCCTTACAAATAAAATGAGTCTGATCGATTTCGCTCTACAGGGGTCTTTTCAAATTATAAAATTAAAATAAAATTGGAATCCTAATTAAGTCAAATTAAAAAACAAATTAAAAACTGCATTAAACATTTACCGCTCTACCACAAAAGATTTAAACACGCTTCTAACACTGTTTAACCGTGCAACTTGTACTGTTAAACTTTGTCTAAAGCGTGCGTTAAACTTTTGTGGTAAGACAGTTATATATACTCGTAATTCCTTCTGCTTTATTCAACTTTCACCTTTCCGCATTCTCATACAAATTTCACCTTGTACCTAATAATAAATGAAGTTCTCACGATGATTTTGTATTTAAAAAGAAACAAAAGACATAATTATTTGAAAAAGAAAATTGAGCGATTTATTTGCATTTAAATAACATTATAAACATAATAGAGGTAAGTCATAAAAACATGAGATTATCCGGCATTGCAAGTTACCTATTCGCTGCTACAATAATTATCTCTATTCCACTTGGTGCAAATGTCTATAGAGTCACAATCGTGCACAAAAAGTGTCCGAGCCAAAACTCTGCCCAAGCTACGTAGTGGGCAGGCTTTATAGTTAGTCGTAAGGCAATTGCAAGCCGACTACAACGCCGCGCGATGCCGAAGTGCTCGGTTACAAACACTAATTAGGTGACATAACATCGAGATTTGAGAAAATGGGTCATTGTGAATTATATACTCGTAACGTAAATATCTAAGTTGGTATGTATGACGGCGCTCGGACATTTTTTTACTACTTTCATTAACGGACTGTAGCTCTGTAGATTTTTGCTCGAAGCTATTCCGTCATTGTCAAGGTAATTGTCCAATTGAATATAAGTAGGTAATCTATATCTCCTGACTATTATATTAATTGTTATAAGTACATACTGGCCACTTATTTATTTAACGTCGTTGTTTATTAACATGGCGTCTATGACCACGAGGTGAGTTGTTGCGCAATAGCAAATTCATAATATGTCAGCGTCGATGAGGAGTGGGGATTTGCGCAGCTAACTTCACAGACACCATTAATTTTGAGTCAGTTTATAATACTGCCTGGAAGAAATCGCCATGGGTGATAAGGCCGCCACTTTGTAATCATATGTTTTGTCGTATGTGTGTAACTAGTGTTTATTTTTAAATTGTGGTTGTAAATAAAAAGTTTTGTCTGCCTGTCTGTCTGTCTGTCTGGTGTGACGAAATCCCGACCTCTTTGAACATATTTTTAAAATAGGTAAAGTACACCCTATGCTGCATCGTCTTTCAAGAAAGTCGAAACCCTAAGGCCCTGACTCCATCAACACGCAGAAACGCCAAAATAGCAATTAAAACTGTTATGTAGAGTTCGTCAGACCACTGCATGAATGCAATATTTGCAAAGAGATAAACTTTTGTTAGGCCGCAGTGAGATAGGGTGGATGGATATGGCCTGATCACCATTCGTGGGTAGGCCTACGTCATACAGTGGACTATTAAAAAGGCTGGTACAAGAAACTTTTGTTCAGAGTTCTGAGCGGTGGGGAGCTTATATTTTTCTTTAATGATTCCAACTATCTAACCACTTGTACGAGTATACCTATGCACTCCGCATACGTGTAAGGTACTTAGATAGTTATCGTTCGTTAACGAAATTAACTAAGTAATTAAAATATTTTGCGACATCACAATTAAGAATCGTACAGTTAGTTTGAGGGCCTTTTCGAGACAGTTATAATACGAGTAACTTAAGAGGCAGATAAACAATTTCAGCTATATTATTCACTCATTAATAAATTTTTAAACATTGTTTTAAACACATCATATTGTTTTTTTTATTTCGTATAGGTTTGCAATTGACGAAATTCCTACTGCCTGATGTTAAATAGATATGCGGTCGAGGGTGTAGCACGCTTACCTAGAAGATACCTATTTACTCGGGATTTGAAAGACACCCACGTTGTACTTTAGCGAGAAGACACCACATTCAGGCTGTATTACTTTTTTCTTATAAAATCGTCAAATATAATAAGACATTAAAACAAAATCTAAATACGAATGAATAGCATTATTTTGCTTAAGTCTTACCTAATTTGCATTAAATTTAGCTAGCTAAAAATAAATTCGTATGGGCCGGGGCGTCTATGGTGTCAGAATTTCAAGCCGACTGAAAGCCTATGACATGGCATATAACTTCATCTGTCATCCGAGCCTCGGTAGCGCTCAGTTGTATTTACAACTGAGCGCTACCGACCACCCGCGGTCACCCACCCTTAGATTGATCGTGCCGAACGTTGCTTAACTTCGGTGATCCCTATGAGACACCTAGTCAAACTACGCTATTAGCGCTACCAATTTTCGAACTAGGTGTTATCAACGTTAAGTATTAAGCGCAATAATTATTTTTGCAAAAAAATGGCAAAACTGCCTTCCATCGTGTACAAAATTCGAATATTTCGCTCGAATCGTTTCCATTATTGTTGATTATTCAAAAACAGCTCATCCGATTTCTGTAAAATTTAAATCGAACTACCTCGAGAGTATACCCTTTCGAACTAAAAAATAATTTTTCGATTCGTTTCACAATTGGCGAAGTTATCGATGATCACAAAAAAAAATATACACACGAACATTAAACCTTCTCCTACTCTTATTTTGGATTTCGGTTAAAAAGACAGTCGCAAACTGTGTGTCTGCATCTTAACGCAGCGAAGAATTTTAAGTGTTGAAAGATGAAAGGTCAATGCAACTCGCATGAATGCCTAATTTCTGAATAGGTAATTAAAGTCCACCGACTTCTTTCGCAATCGTTGTGACTGCGTGTCATTTTCTTGAAAAGTTGTGTTTAGAGCCTTGAATATGGCGGTAGAGACGCGTTTGTCTGTTTTTGATCGGATATAAATACTAGAGTAGGTACATACCTATACAGGAACTTAATCACTACATAGTATAAAGCAAAGTCGCTTCCGCTGTCCCCATGTCCCTATGTATGCTTATATCTTTAAAAGTACACAACGGAGTTTGATGTGGTTTTTTTAATAGATAGAGTGATTCAAGAGGAAGTTTTATATGTATAATAAACCTATGTGAAGCCGGGGCGGGTCGCTAGTATTTTTCTAAATTAGAGAGCTGGAACATACTGTTTAGTATTTGCATAGCGAAAAAGATTCAGTAGTGGTATAAGGCTATTGAAGATCTATAGAGGAAACCTATGTCCACCAGTGGACGTCTTATGGCTAATGGATGGATATAAGTAGCTATCAAGCTAAAATTTTGAAAGTACCGACGTACTCTGTTTTTGGGTATTGTAGAGCGGCACTCTAAAATTTCAAATCTTTATTCAAAAATTTAGTAAATAAGTAATATTTTTCAATTACATAATCCTACTATTTTTATGATTTTCCAAAAATACTTTTCAGTAATATTATTCCCAAGTATCTACTTAATTTTTCCTGTTTTTTGGGTACATCGGAGTTTCACAGAACTATGACTACTATCTAAAATTCACACTGCAAAAAGAACAGTACAGTACAGTACAGTATCAGCCTTTTTTTTTTTTAATAGTCCACTGCAGGACGTAGGCCTACCCACGAAGGGTGATTGGGCCATATCCACCACGCTGGCTCAGTGCGGGTTGGTGGATTCACATACGCCATCGAATTTCTTCTACGGACATATGCAGGTTGCCTCACGATGTTTTCCTTCACCGAAAAGCCAGTGGTGTGAAATTCCGTACATAAATTACAAAGAACTCATTGGTACGGGACTGGGATTGAACCCACGACCTCACGATTGTAAGGCGGGCGTCACTACCCCTAGACCACCACGGCATCCAAAAAGAACGATAGATAAAAATTCGAACCAGTGAGACTTCAGAAAATAAGGTTAAAAAGCAAAACGTGCAAAATATGTTGTTATGGATAGATCATTTTTATGAAATTTCTGTATCAAAATCAAGCTATAAAGCATACTCGTAGTATTTTTAAAAAACCTGATAGACTATGAAACTTTATTTGTTTCAAAATTTCTCTTAGCTCTACCGCAAAACCAAACAACGCAAATTACATATAGGGTAGTTATGACAACAACTTGAGATAAAAATAGCTTAAACCGTTAAATCAATGATTACCTACCGTATAGCATAGACGAGACTAACTACCTATTAGACACGGCAAAAAAAAACAAGCATTGTTTAAGAACAGATTGCACAGTGACATCGGTGACCATAGATACTAATAATGCTAGATACGCATTTGGTTCGTGCGATGCGTTACCCGAAAACGGCTTGTCAGTTATCATCATAAAGCAAATATAATCAAATCTAGTTCTTCTTCAATATTTGACATAATAAAAGCCATAAAAACGTATTCTTAATAAAGAATGTAAATGAATTTATTTTTAAAATTCAAGCAAACGTCTGTCGTCAGTAGTACCATTGATTAGTTCAATAATTATTGGCTAATGAGATAAACACTTGATTCTACAAAATCGATAGAATTATCGTTGTACCTACTTTTACACATGATTTATTTTTGTGAAATATCGTGTTCCAGGTTTATGAGCAAAATTTTCAGCGATATTTCTATTCAGGTTGACAGGAGAACCATAATAAAATAGAAATATAATAAAGAAAGAATCATAATATCTCACATTGACGAGTGTAGTACCCGTGCACCCACCCGTGTAAAACCTCTGCGTGACGCAAAACGAGGAATGAAAGCCTTGTTTTGTTACTTCATTGCATTAAGGCCACGTTACCCTCTGCCCCGGGTCTTTTAGATTAGTTTTATTTTTGAAGTGACACTTCTAATGCGACTTCCAACAAGGTTGCGTTAAACGTATAACGCTACCATGGAGGGGGTATGAAAGCACTGTTGCGTCGAAGTTTCACTTCTTCCGCGCTGAAGGACTCCACTAACATTTTTTTTTAATTTAGTTTATAAGTTTTTATTATAAGTAGGTTAATTTTAATAGTGATAATTTATGAAATGTTTTTTAAAGTTTTGTTGGAATAATATGTGAGCCTATCATTGCATTTATTAGGACGCTTTAGAACAATTGTTCAAGTTTTAGCAACTTATTAAATACCTATACATAACGGTTCTTCTCTAACATTTGTTCTGTTGTGAAGAAGGTATATAATTCCGGATGGCTATGCTAATTGCACAGTACAGCTTTCAATGACAAGATCAAGGTAAAGCAATGTGCGGCAACTGTAGGTCGGTAACTCGTATTGTGACTGATAAGAGTAGCTTAGCGCTCATACCGTAGCTTGACTAGGTGTCTCTAAGCGATCACGGAAATAAAAAAAATATTTAAAAAAATACAGAAATAGCATAAAAAAATACATTTAGACATTGAGACACACATTTAGACGTTGAACATTCCGGGTCCAAACCCAACTATAGGTTAAGGTAGTTTTAAGTATTTTTAATGTATTTTGACTTGATGTATATGGATTTTTATCTGAAATAAATTGATTGAATTGAAAATTGAATTGAATTGACACGAACTAGTTAAGCAACGTTCGTCACAGTCCGTGTTCGGATGGGTGACCGCGGTTTGCATTTGTAACTGATCACTACTCGAACGACACTTTAAATTGTGGGAACTGGTTGTTTAGACAGTCAGAGGCTTTCAGGCGCCTTAAAAACTCTAACACTAGCCACCCGAACCATACGAACTAACCTACTTAAGTATATAAGATAACAAGATGAGTTAAGCTATAGGCCGAATCATACAAGTCGGCGGATGAGAAGTTAGCTACAAGCTGCGTAAAATCCAATCCTGACTGAAGCTTACCTAAATCTGCGCGTTGATTGGGTTTTGCTATTAGAAGCCATCTCACTCGCGCATTTGTACAATTTGGACGAAATACGAAAAATTTATTGTCATAGTTTGACGAAAAAAATTTTTTTTTCTAAGAAATAATAATAAAAAAAACATTATTCAGTATATATAATTGACCGAGCTTTAGCGAGGTCTCTGAGTCTACTGGGACGAGCCGGCACTTGAGCTGTCAGATGTATGTTTGTATGTTTCTTTGTTCGACGATAACTCAAGTACCGCTCAGCTGATCTCCATGAAATTTAGCATGCACGTAGTTTATATACATAGAATTTTTAAGTTCGAATATGAGCATCTTCTGTTCAGTGATGTCGAAGATACCAGGACCGGTGGTAAAAAGAGGCAAAACGGCGCCACTTTCTGCGGGAGTTGCGGAGTAATATTGCTCGAGTATTTTATTTAAAATTGTAAGAATAACCGCTCATGTTCACGCAAAATTTAGATGAATATTTTGTTTGTAATTGTTCAGGCAAATTTCATGATAATATTTAATTGTGAGTGGTTGACCAAAAAGGGACCTCAAGGGAAAATAATTGATTTCGAGTAAATCGCGTTTGAAATTTCGTGTAGAAACAAGTTTCGACTTGGCTCGGCTCACAAAAAAAATCATAAAAAAAAAACTACGGCACCTAAAAATATACAGGTTAGACCAAAACAAAGCTAAAAGACCACAGATTAAAAAATTCAAAAAAAATAAATAACGGTTTCCAATCACTCCAGGTCCCTTTTTGGTCAACCACTCACAATTTGTAATAATATTTATGTAATATCAAGCCAATTTTGGACGCCTAGCGCCACCTAGTGCTATCAAAGTGTAAACTTCACTTAGCGGTTGTTAGGGTTCCGTACCCAAAGGGAAAAACGGGACCCTATTACTAAGACTTCGATGTCCGTCTGTCCGTCTGTCTGTCTGTCACCGGGCTGTATCTCATGAACCATGATAGCTAGGCAGCTGAAATTTTCACAGATGATGTATTTCTGTTGCCGCTATAACAACAAATACCAAAAAGAGAATTAAATAAATATTTAAGGGGGGCTTCCCTACAACAAACCTGAATTTTTAGACGTTTTTCGCTCTATAATTATAATAGTAACAGGTAGATGCTTGAAATTTTCACAGAATACTTAGTTTTATATATACCTAGAGCCTATTTACCTAGAGCAGTTAACTATCCTATGACCCTATTTGCTGACGATAGCACTGTAACGATAAATTGCATAAATAGAGACACTTACGAATCAGAAATAAACAATACGTTTAGCTCCATAATTCAATGGATGAATTCAAATCACTTAAAAATAAATCTTGAAAAAACAAACATCGTGCACTTCCGACAACGACGAATACAGAAAAATGTAACATTAAAGTATAAAGGTAGCGTCATACAGGAAGTAGACATAACAAAATTCCTTGGACTAACCATCGACAGCAAACTCAACTGGAAAGCTCACATTGAAAATTTAACGAAAAAAATAAGCTCTACGTCGTACGCGTTGTTCAAGTTATCAAAATTAATAAATGAGGATGCTTTAATAACGGCGTATTACGGAATGACTGAATCAGTATTGAGATATGGCGTTATTTTCTGGGGCAACTCTACTGACAAAAGGACTGCTTTCAAGGCGCAAAAGAGATGCATCAGGGCAATGTTTCATCTCTACAGGACGGATAGCTGCAAACCATATTTCATAAAACATGCTATCCTTACACTACCGTCATTATATATATTAGAAGTTGCTTCGTTTGTAAAAACAAATCTCCACCTTTTCGGTAGCTGGACTAATGCAGGCACACGTACCCGTTCCCAAGACGAGATGAGACTTTGCCCTCGACCTGCTAAAACTGCATTAATGCAAAAAAGTATCTTTTGTATGGCCCCTATAATATATACCAAAATTCCCAAAAACATAAGAGACTTAGACATTGGTATGTTTAAACATAAATTGAAGGGCTTGCTAGCCAAAAAATGTTATTATGAAATATGGGAATTTTTAAGCGACAAAAATATTTTAAATACAGATTAATTCTAACAACAATATTTTTCTGACATTGTATAGCTTTATTGGTTTATTATTTCTCTGACATTTTTGAATTTATATTTGACATTTTGATATTTGACATTTTAAACTAAATTTGACATTTTTATATGAATTGTATTACTTAAAAGATTTAGCAATTTTGTTTTTGATATTTGTACGCCACGACGGCAAGAACATGCGTTCTAAACTCTTGAAAGATCTGTATGCAACTTTGTACGTTGTTTGCATTACCATGTTTTTTGACAAATAAATAATCTTGAATCTTGAATACTTCAATAATAAATAATAAAATTAAAAAAAATATATTTAAAGGGGGCCCCCATACAGTACGGAACCCTCCGTGCGCGAGTCCGACTCGTACTTGGCCGATTATTTTTGGTAACTCTTTTCTCAGGTCGATGTCAGAATAATTCATGTTTGGGCCGTATTGCGTGGTGTCGCCACTTTGTATGAAATAAACTCATAGCTTGCTTTAGACCGATTCCGCGACTGTTCGGAATTAATTCATTCTCATCTCACGTCAGCACGGGCAGCATGGCAAAGGGAACAAACAATTTTATCCACTTTTAATGTCAGGTCAGTTGTCATTATCAATCCATACTTTTTTTCCGCTTCGAGGGGATATAATGGTGGAAAGACAATTTGTCCCTTTGCCATGCTACCCGTGCAGGAGCGTTCAGATTGAGTAGGAGTTGTCGCAAACATTATTGTTCTATGAAGCCGGATTTGCTATATTTTGCGACTTCTGCGAGTGTTAGATTCTATTCAGTATGACCAGTGTAGCATAATTCAAACATTGTAGCAGAACAATAGCAATTTTAGGCAGAAACTTATATTTTAAATATTTCACCTAATGTAATCTATTTCATTCAAAATTGTTTAAATAATCGACCAAGTACGAGTACGACTCACGCGCGAACGGTTCCGTACTGTACGAAACCCCCTTAAATATTTACTTTATTTTAATTTAATTATTTATTGTTAAAGTGAATATACAACTAAATATGCTGTGAATATTTCAAGCATTTACCAGTTACCATTATTAATATCGAGCGAGAAACGGCTAAAAATTCAGGTTTGTTGTATAGAAGAGCCTAATACATACACACGCCGGGCTGCCGTAGTAACTACGCGGCATGCTGTGGCCGCTGGTGCGCAATGAAATAGGTATGAGAGCGCTGCGCGCGTTTCCAATGATTCCGAATCCTTATGAAAAGTATGAAATAAATATCGTTCGGAATGAATTTATAATTACGTAAATAAACATATAAAATGAATTTGGAATGTTTTAATATGTCCGTATGTATGTGTAAATAATTTATAATATAAATAAATATCTTGTGTTATGTATATAATATTTAATGTTTATATTAATGTATTTAAATATTATATATATATTATAAATATATGTATTATGTAGGTGATTAAGTGTGTAACGATTACGAGTAGCCTACAAAGTCTTAGTAATAGGGTCCCGTTTTTACCCTTTGGGTACGGAATCCTAAAAAGAATTCGCCTAACTTTCATACCAATATTATTATTATTTTTTTGAAATCACAGTATTTATGATATAAAATAGGAATAGCGCGAGGTCTAAGTCCGGGGCGGACTTCTAGTTTTAGCACTATTTTAAAAGAAAATAATTGCAATATTATGTTTATTATGATATTTTAAAAGTTGATCTCCCCATAACAGAGTCATTGTAGAATAGTTTTAAAAGGGAATTCAGGAAATGACATGTAAAGTAATGTACCTACTTACTTTTAGGAATTACATAGTACCTACAAGGTTTTATTGTTTTCAATAAACATTCACTCTAAAAGTAGGAAGGAAGTCAGAATGATTTGGCTTACACGTACAAATAAAACGTTTTTTAAAAGTGCATATACAATACACATAGTATAATTAGTCGTCGTCGTTTCAGCCATTTCATCCACTGCTGGACATAGGACTTCCAATAGATTTTCAGATCAGTTGGAAGCGGCTTGCAGCGGTCCTGTAGTCTTGATGAGGTCCACCTTGTGGGTGGTCGCCCTACGCTGCGCTTGCCGGTAGGCAGTGCCGGATTATCCCTAAGGCAGATTAGACAATTGCCTAGGCGCCCTTAGCACGGGCACGGGGCCCCGTGCACGCATCAAGAAAAAAAACCAGACATGTGCGAGTCAGGCTTGCCTACAGAGGATTCCGTACCAATTCCCGAAATTGCGCGAAACCGAGAATCACGTTTAAATTTAAAATTTGCACAGGCGGTATTGGAAATGCACAGCACTTGAAACTGGCACATGCACATCTTATAAAAATAAATAAAATAAAAAATAAAAAATAAAAAAAAAAAAGCCTTTTATTTCTCATCATTCCAATAGTACAATTCATAAATAATATTAATTTGTCTTTTATTTCCATTACATTTTATAAAATAGTTAAATATTTATGGTTATGTTTAATATTGCATTATTATATTTGTCAATTGGAGTTATTAATAGTAATCAGTACTTTAGTCAACACAATAATTATATTTTCAGTTATGATTCATTTACAGCAATAATAGGTACCTACATTTTTCATTAGTGAATTTTACAACTGATAATTTTGTCAAAAAATGTTGTGTTACATATAAGTTAAGTCATGATTCATTTTAAGAGATTATTACATTTGTCAATATAGAATTTATTACTCATTGTTTTACTATGTCAAAGATTGTAATATTTAAATGTTATGATTTATTGATTATTTGATGAGAACCCCTGATGGGTATAGGCCTCCTCTAGAGCTTTCCATTCGTCTCTGTCTGCTGCTTTCTTCAGCCAGGAAGTGCCGGCCACCTTGTTGATGCTATCAGCCCATCTTGTTACTGGTCTACCTTTCCTTCTCTTACCTTTTGGTCCTCGCCATTTGGTTGTTGTAAATGTCCATCTAAGGTCTGTCAGTCTGGCCATGTGGCCTGCCCATCGCCACTTTAGTTTAAGCGCATGCTGTAGGAAATCAATTACCTTTGTTTCTGCTCTTATGTCTGTAGCACGGACTCTATCTTGTAGTTTTAACCTCATTATACTTCTTTCCATGGCTCTTTGGCATGTTTTTATTTTCTGTTGTGTGTTTTCAGTGTATACCCATGTCTGTGCCCCGTAAGTGAGGCATGGTAGTAGGCAAGAGTCCATAGCTATCTTTTTCAGGCGCATTGGGATGCTGCTTTTGAAGATTTCCTTTAGAGACCAGTATCTATTCCATGTTTTGTTTATGCGTCTCTCTATTTCTAATTTGTTGTTGTTTTGGTCGAATGATATTTGTTTTCCTAAGTATATATAGGATTGCACATATTCTAGTGCCACCCCATTAAGGTAGATTGGAGGCTGGGTGGACATGTTGGTCATTAATTTAGTTTTCTCTATGTTCATTTCCAGTCCAACCAATTTACTAGCATCGCTAAGGGTTTTTACCATTATCTGCATATCTGTGATATTTTCAGAGAAAATGATTATATCATCAGCAAATCTCAGATGTGTAAGCTGTTTTTTGTCAATTTTTATGCCGAGATTTTTCCATTCTAGTTCTTTGAAGACTTGGTCAAGAATTGCTATAAAAATCTTTGCCGAGAGAGGATCACCTTGTCTCAGCCCTTTGTTTATTTGGATTGTGGGACCCAAAGTCTCTAGCTTTATTTTGCTTGTACTTCTTCCATAGATATTTCTTAGTATGTCTATGTATGTTTCATTTATGCCATTATCCTGAAGGGCTTTCCACATTGCCACATGGGACACAGTGTCAAATGCTTTTTTATAGTCGATAAATGCTACACAGAGGTTGTTTCTATATTCTCTGTATTTCTCAATTATTTGTTCCACTGTGTGAATGTGGTCTATCGTGGAGAAACCTCTGCGAAACCCAGCCTGCTCGATTGGTTGATTTGCATCTATTACATCACTTATCCTGGTAAGAAGGCACGATGAAAAAAGTTTGTATAGGCAGCTCAATAAGCTAATGGGTCTATAGTTGTTGATGTCTTGTGGATTTCCTTTTTTATAGATTAAAGTGATGTGGGATTCTGTCCATTGATGTGGTATTGTACGAAAAGTGAGAATTTGGTTAAATAGGAAACATAATGGTGTAGCTAGTGATTGATTTACCATCTTTATTGCTTCATTTGGAATATTGTCAGGTCCTGAGCTCTTTTCGAATTTCAATTTTTCTATTTGTTTTATAATTTCGCATATGGTCCAACCTGTGACAGGCTCCTCCTGAATTACACTGTGGCTGTGCTCTACATCTTGATTTTTTCCGTACGATGCACATCTTAGAGCTTCTAAAAACAATCCATTCATCATTGTTTTGAATGATAGTCAAGAGCAATGTAAAAACCTCAGAAACGAAATTTTATAAAGGTACCACCTATTTTTAAAATGCAAAAGTCATGATCAGCTCATCAGGTATGCTGAACTTTTAACATACATAAAATCTCCAAATCTTCGATCTTTTCAAAAAACAATACGAGTAATTTGACCAAATTTCTCAGTACCAAACTCTAAAAAAAATCGCTAAAACACCTACATCCGACTCGGACACTTTGTTATTGATGTTATGATATTTTATTAATGTCTTCAACTCTTTATTTGTCTAACACAGAATCCGAAAGAGGTTGCATTACGGTTAACCGCAGCGCACGAGGCATTGATTCATAGTGATTTTGTTATAAAACCTAACACCAGGCACTTTCAATTCCCTAGTTCTTTGTAACTTTGTAACCGAGTGACTTACGTTGTGGCCATTAATTTTATTTTCTTAGGACCGTTTAACCGACTTTCAAAAAGGAGGAGGTTCTATGATCGTCTGTATGTTTTTATCCGTTCGCCAAAAAATGGTACACATCAATTTGAGCGAACTATTCGAATTTTGTACACGATAGAAGTAGGCTTTGCCATTTTTTGCAAATCATAATTATTGTTATTGACGTTTTTGATATCACCGATGATTTTTTACTTTTGATAATTTTTCGGTCACATTTTTATGTAACTCCACCGATCACAAATTAAATTATAAAAAATATTTCATAGTATAACAATCAATATGAAACAAAAAACGACGATGACCTGATTTCCAATATTCTAAATCTAACGAGTAGTATATCTGTGACAATAATAAATAAGTATAAGTGTGACAATAAAAATAAATAAGAGTTTAAAGTTAAAGTGTAGGTTTACACTTTCACTTTAAACTCTTATTTATTTTTTCCAACGATCTAGTTTTAGGACATAAAATCCTTAAATTGTTCAACTATGTATCTTCTGCTTCTGTTTAAAATACACCTTTCTTCTTCAAGGAGCTACACTGTAGGTATATGTCAATGAACATAATTCTTTTTTTCTGTTTCTTTTCTATAGTTTATTTAAAAACAAAAAATAGTTATGTCTACCCTACCCATGACATAATAGAATAATAATATCGACTGTTTGTGTATTAGGGTTAACCCACAATCGTATATTATCTAACATAATCCGTATCTCCGGCATCTCGAATGAATACATTTTGGGTATTGGTGATGGTATGATTACTAAAATTTGGGTCTAATTACTTAGGTATTGTTTTCCGGTTGTGTGATTAAAATCATAAGCAGGTTAATGATTTTGAAGGTAAAATGAATTTGCCATCGAACTTCATGATCGAATAATTCGAAACACAGAAATCTGATGGAGAACTAAAATTAACAAAAAATTACTTACGAGTTTTTTTAAAATTGTTATTACGTGCCTGTTTGCGTTTGACCACCTTCTCGCCTGATGATAAATGATTAAGTGATTGAAGATAAAGCACTAAAATTAGAGTTGGGCCGGACACGTGGTCAGGTTGATAGCTGATGTAAGCAAAAACCAGTTAAAACAATTAAGTAGCTCAAATTACAGTAGTTTGACTCCTTTTCCATTTTACACAACACTATTTAGGCATAAGTGACATTTCTTACATTTGCATTACCGGAAGTGATTTCTTGCGACCGGTTCAGCAAAACCGGGTCGTCATTGTTGACTTAACTCACTACCACGTTCGGTGGCATATGTTGGTGGCATATCCAGTTATAATGATGGAGCGAGGATTATTTGTAAGGGGAAAACTTGGCCTTATTATCTGATGAACTGAAAATAATTCGAGAGATCTAGATCACGAGTTAATTTCAATCGTCAAGCTAGAACAGCTAACCTTACGAATTACGTATATACAGGGTCATAGGTTTTAAACGCAAAACCATTTAAGGGCGGGTCTAGTACATCTAGACAAACAACTTTTGTTCTAAGACTTTTGGAAAACCACGAAGAAAAAAAACAGGTTTTTCATACAAAAAGTTCGTCAACACGCGGCAAAATGTAAGGGGAAGCGTTTTGTTTTTTTTGCAAATTTTCTAAAGTCGTAGTACCTACAACAGTTGTTTATCTAGATGTACTAGACCCGCCCTTAAAAGGTTTTGCGTTTAATACCTATGACCCTGTATAGTGTAGAATATCTATAGATCAAATATGTGAGCGTCTTTATTACCCAATAAATATAGATCTTAGTCAGTTAAAGAGGTCAGATTGAATAGATTTTCCAAATCTGTAGGCTTCATCTTTGAACACATCATCGCTTACCATCGGGCGAGGTGGAGATCAAACAGAAGTCTAATTCGCAATAAATATAATTATTTTCCAAAACAAAATGGCAAAACCGCCTTCCATCGTGTAGAAAATTCGAATATTTCGCTTAAATTGTTTATTACACTATTGTTGATATTTCAAAAACGGCCAGCCGATTTATTAAAAATTTAAATGGGACCACTTCGAGAGAATACCCTTTTTGAACTAAAAAAGATTTTTTCGATTCAATTCAGAATTGGCGAAATTATCGATGATCATACACAAAAAAAAGATATATACAAACGAACATAGAACATCCTCCTTTTTGAAGTCGGTTAAAAAAGTAAAATCAATGAACCATAAACAAAACAAAAACTAACAACTTTAGTTAAGTATTCCTTTACAAAAACTCCCTTTAACTTGTACTGAGTTTGATACGAGTAAGATATATCTATCTGTTTTGGTTTTGACAGTCGAAGTCGTATTATGGTCATAGCACAACTACCATCTGAGGACCGATAGGTCTTACCACAAAAGTTTTACGCATACTTTAGACAATGTTTAACAGCACAAATTGCATGGTTAAAGCGTGTTTAAAACTTTTGTGGCGAGACGGGATATGTTTAACGCGTTTAAGACTGTGGCTGCCTAATCCCGCTAATAATATTACTGGACCTTATCTGTTTTTCCACCAATCGCAGCTTTAGCCACCACGACCGACGTCCATCAGCCTGTTTGTAAAATAAAGTTATTTTAAAGAAAAAAAAATTATGGTCGATTCTATACGACTATACTTTCGAGCAAATATTATGTAAGTAGTCACAATCGTTGCAAAAAAAGTGCCCGAGCCAAAACCCTGCCCAAGCTACGTAGTGAGCAGGATTTTTAGTTAGTCGTAACGAAATTGCAAGCTGACTAAAACGCCGTGCGATGCCAAAGTGCTCGGTTACAAGCACTAATTAGGTGACATAACGTCGAGGTTCGAGATAACGGGTCATTGTAAATTATTTAATGTAAATATCTAAGTCGGCACCTATGACGGCACTTGGATTTTTTTTTACTACTTTCACTTAGGGACTGTGGCTCTGTAGATATTTGCTCGAAAGACTACACGAAAAAGAACTAATATTTTTGGCCCTAATAGCTTTTGCAAGTAACATAAACACATTCACATCCAGTCTCGAGACGATACGTGTGCAACGACCATTATTTGCGTGTTTATTTTAATGTTGTGCTCTTACACGAGATGGGCTGGACGATATCGAAACGTTTTTATGATGTGTGTATCTACAAGGTACAAAATGTACGATACAAGGTCCAAAAATAACATGATACGTGACATCCTAGATCCTGCTTTGCTCATGTCTTAGGTATAATTTTGTACTTTATTATATGTTTTTTTAATGCAGTACTTATTAATGATACAAATTTATATAATACCTACCTATTCTTATATTATGGACTGGTAACCTGAGCTCGTAACAGAATTCACGGTATTGTACCAAAAGTCCAATAGTAATACAAAATTGAATAAGTAGTAGTTTAATTCCTATTGAAAAATCTAAGACTCCCCTAGAAAATCTTGTAAATTTAAGTCACTCCTAGCCTAGGATACTTGCTTAAAAATCAAAGATGCTTAATCCATAAGTCAAATGCAATATTACAACAACCCAGTTACATGACATTTTCCAAAGAGAGAGAACCATGGAGTACTGTCTAGAAGACCTCTGTACTGCAATGGATCTCATGATATAATTACAACATCGAGTTTTAAAAATAAGACCTAAAAAGTTCTCTTAGGTGTCCGTCAGTCAAGGAATCAACTTCATCTATAAGTTTTATATTCTACATCAACTTGAAAAATGTTTTTCTGATGATTTTCTCACTTATCACAGCTGTTTGTAAATAGAAAACTCATGTCGTGGTCAAAACTAAAAAAAAACAGCTGTTCCATACATTTTGTCGAGAGTGAACGATATTTTTCTATGGAACAACAACATTTTTTTAGAATTAATTAAAGTCGTAGATCAATAGTTGTTAGTTTTGATGTACATAATAAGCCCCTTAAAGGATGCTAATTGATTAGAAATAACCCTGTACAGAAATGAGTGACGAGAAAGTTACTTACTTGTTCCTTTTTTCTGCGCAAGTGCCTTTAACTATTACAATAAATGATTAAATATTAATATGTATAACACAGAGTTACATAAAAGCAACTTAGATCATTAAGCGGCTCATTGCTATGCGTTTTTTATCTCCCAAAAGTTAGTAAAAATACGAAGCGATTCAATCAGGTACAACTGCAACTAGACTGCCGAACATAGGTCTTTCTTGTATAGGGGTCTGACGACCTCATCAGGTATTTGTGAGTAAACGTTATAATAATAAAACTATAAAAACCAAATCTAAAATTGACAACAGTAGGTACCTAAACATATTATTAAACCGTTTCGATAAGTTGTATTTTCAACCTTACTTAGTCTATTTTGTCTGAAAATCTCAATTTATCGGTGCTCAATATGTCTCATTAAAGTATCTATAGATCATTCAAATAGCAAACCACCACAATGCGTCAGTAAAAAATCAATTTCAATAATTTTAATGTTGTTAAGCAGTAAAATCGTAAAAATGAGCAAGATTACGTCAATACTTAATATACTCGTATTTGGATTTCCCTGTACCCATGTAGGTATTCAATTTATTTGTTCCCACTTGTATTGTACTTAAGTTGGCGCATATTTTTATATAGAATTAACCTGAATTTTTATATTTTTTTCGCAGATAAATGTTAAGGAAATGTCAAAGAGAAGGAAAATATTATGAAAACTAGTTTTTAAAAGTAATTCGTCATCCAACTATAATAATCTTCGAGGTGTTCGCGGTGCCTTAGACTATAAACTTAAATACCTATAAAAAAAAGTTGCATGTCCATGTCATAAGATGTTGAGCTAATCATGAGCATAGCTAATAAAATATCTGATAGTTTAATTTAGTATGAGAGTCGCTTTTTTCGAATAGATTTTTATTTTCTTTTACAAATATGAATAGCTTAGCTAATCACAAAGTTAAAATTCTTTGATTTTTTTTTACGTTTCTTCGATATATTATACTAATCATAATTTATAGCACAATAAATATAGCTAAATATCATACTTTACTATAAAACAATAAATCTATTTTTAACTTTATATACGTGTACATTTTAATCACAAGATTGATATCTACTTGTTTATTTACAACTGAGTAATTATGGGTTGTAATATTATATTATATTGGTTGTATTCTCTAATCATTGACCGAGCTTTAGCGAGGTCTCTGAGTCTACTGGGACGAGCCGGCACTTGAGCTGTCAGATGTATGTTTGTATGTTTCTTTGTTCGACGATAACTCAAGTACCGCTCAGCTGATCTCCATGAAATTTAGCATGCACGTAGTTTATATATATAGAATTTTTAAGTTCGAATATGAGCATCTTATGTTCAGTGGTGTCGAAGATACCAGGACCGGTGGTAAAAAGAGGCAAAACGGCGCCACTTTCTGCGGGAGTTGCGGAGTAATATAACTGCACGCTCGAGTATTTTATTTAAAACTGTAAGAATAACCACTCATGTTCACGCAAAATTCAGAATAATATTTTGTTTGTAATTGTTCAGGCAAATTTCATGATAATATTTAATTTGTAACAATATTAATGTAATATTATCAAGCCAATTTTGGACGCCTAGCGCCACCTAGTGCTATCAAACTGTAAACTTTACTTAGCGGTTGTTTTTGTAACTCTTTACTCAGGTCGATGTCAGAATAATTCATGTTTGGGCAGTATTGCATGGTGTCGGCACTTTGTATGAAATAAACTCATAGCTTGCTTTAGACCGATTCCGCGACTGTTCGGAATTAATTCATTCTCATCTCACGTCAGCACGGGTAGCATGGCAAAAAAAATTATGCGACTTCTGTGAGTGTTAGATTCCATTCAGCATGGCCAGTGTAGCATAATTCAAACATTGTAGCAGAACAATAGCAATTTTAGGCAGAAACTTATATTTTAAATATTTCACCTAATGTAATCTATTTCGTTTAAAATTGTTTAAATAATCGACCAAGTACGAGTACGACTCGCGCACGAACGGTTCCGTACTGTACGAAACCCCCTTAAATATTTATTTTATTTCAATTTAATTATTTATTGTTAAAGTGAATATACAACTAAATATGCTGTGAATATTTCAAGCATTACCAGTTACCATTATTAATATCGAGCGAGAAACGGCTAAAAAATTCAGGTTTGTTGTATGGGAAAATAAATATAAATTTTCAGCTTTCTAGCTATAACGGTTCATGAGATACAGCTTGGTGACAGACAGACGGACAGCGGAGTTGTGGATATGTGGTGGTGCGTCGGCGGTAGGTTGCGTCGTCGAATAACAACTCACTATACGAATATTACGTATTTATTGTCTCCGCATAGGCTTAACACACCATACAAATAATTGTAAATAATAGGAGTATGATGAGTGACAGAAGGCCCCAGTGGTGTCTCGGAGAGATGGCCCATCACAGGAGAGCCGCCGGATCCCACCCTGTAGCAGTAGATACCACAGGAACTGGAAAGTTCACTGCAGGAGACCCCAGTGATAGTAGAAGCGTTTGAGAGCTGGTCCGTCGACAAAATGAGGTGCGTTGATTTGCACGCGATGCTCAGTTAAAGTGGGGTCGTGCCGATATTCAAACAAATTATACCAATGACAATCACATTTTTACGAGCACTTTCAATGTTCTGTTGAAAAGAAACCATTAAAATCTTCAAAGGTTTTGCAGTTGCATCTATATGAAATCCGAGAAAATTTTTATGTTTTGACAAGTTGTCAGAAATGTCAGAGTTTTAATTATTAGGGTTTTTTTTTTCCTTATTCAGAGGTTTTGAATAATGAGGTACTATTTATTGCCAGTCGGATAAGAATGAGTACTCATTTAAATTATGATAAAATTATATGAAACTGTATTTGTGTATTTTCATCGAAATTAAAGGAAGCGGATCAAATATCAATTACTAGATTTGACCCAAAAAACAGACGGGTGAAGTTAAATAAAACAGTTTAACATTTTGATAATAAATAATTAATAAACTTTTTTTGTAAGCCAAAGTAAAACCTTATTAGTTGCAATTGAACATTAATCTCAGAAAAAGAAGCAATAACGCAAGCACACATTAAATAAATGTTGCTTTTGACTAGCGTTGTTGCGATAGGCGATAGTTTCGCTATCGATAGTCTGTCAAATTCAGTTAGTCGATAGTAGATAGTTCTATCGAAAATATCGAAGTTCAGCAGTTTACCATCGATAATAAAAATCATGCAATAGTTTTGAATATTGGCAATGCTATCGATAGTATCGAATACCTACTGTACTAGTCTTTTTAATAGTTCACTGCAGGACGTAGGCCTACCCACGAAGGGTGATTGGACCATATTTACCACGCTGGCACAGTGCGGGTTGATGGATTCACATACGCCATCGAATTTCTTCTACGGACGTATGCAGGTTGCCTCACGATGTTTTCCTTCACCGAAAAGCCAGTGGTGTGAAAATCCGTCCATAAATTCTGAAGAATTCATTTGACAGACGGACAGACAGACGGACAGCGGAGTCTTAGTAATAGGGTCCCGTTTTTGCCCTTTGGGTACGGAACTCTAAAAAGAAGTCGCCTAACTTTCATACCAATATTATAACAATTTTTTGAAATCACAGTATTTATGATGTAAAATAGGAATAGCGCGAGGTCCACGTCCGGGGCGGACTACTAGTGTAAATTAGAGTAAAAAATCGATACCTACTAGATACCTGTTCCAAAGTGGCATATAAAATGATTAACTCTAAAAAAACTATTTTGCTTCTCTAAATTCGAGATTCTCTGTATTCTAGATTTAAATGGAAAACAAAAAAACAGCGCTTGAATTCTTTAGGTCAAGGCTCACAAAATGAATCGATATTCTACGAATACAATTTTATCGACTAATCGAACAGTTTTGGGAAATACTTGAGAAGGTTATTACTACTGTACCTACTACATAAAAGTTTACGTATGTATTGATAGCGCGCGAGTTGAATGCAGTCGGGGTCTGAGGTAAAGAGCGGGAGCATCTCCCCCCGCTATCCGCACGCCCCACCTCACGCGCCTGGGCGGGTTGGGCGTGCGGATAGCGGGGGGAGACATTCGCATTCCTAAGCTCTGCATTCAACTCGCGCGCTAACAGTACTCCGTAAACGAACCGTAAGGATACTTTTGCAATTTTTCGCTACTTAAATAGTACTAGCTGACCCGGTGAACTTCATCTCACCATCTGTCAACTGTCAATGACAACTTTTACATCCAGGAACTTTTTATATGGGAAAAAATGAAATTAACGTTATTATTATTTTTCTCGCAACTGTTGTAAATTTTCTCACCGTTTAAACCTTCCCTTAACTTCCACAGATATTTCAAGACCTTAATTAGCCAAATTGGTCAAGCCGTTCTCGAGTTTTACCGACACTTACAACCACGATTCATTTATATATACTAGATTTGATATACCTAAGTTTTCTCACAGATTTTGTGCTAATAGACCAGGGTCCGAAGCCTTTAAAAATAATAAAAAGTGCAAAAAAAATAATAGTAGAACCCATTAGAAAAGGAGGGTAATATTATAAAAATAAAAGGAAAAATAATTTACGGACAGATAAAAATAGAGATAGTATTTACCTTCTTATGCAGATTCAAATTCAAATTCAAATTCAAAATCATTTATTTCCGTAGGATCACATATTAGGAACACTTGTACACGTCGATGTATACAGTAAATAGTTAAAAGCAAGCGGTAAACAGAAATAATAAATAAAATCAGCGGCTGTAGAGGGGCCTTGTCAATACTTAAAATATGTACCTATAATCTATAGTAAAAAATGTATAATTATTTAATGGCCAGCTTTCGGTAATAGTTTAATTGATCGCGTTCAGAGCTAGACAATTTCCATGCTTTCTTATCTTGAATATAGTGCTCAAATTTATAATATGCCTTTTTAATTAGGTATTCTTTTGTGAATTTTTTAAAACTAGCGTCATTAAGGCTTAGAATTTCTTCCGGAATTTTATTATAGCACAGTATTGCATTCCCCACAAAAGATTTGGTGCTTTTTGTGAGTCTTAGACGTGGATATACCAATTTATGTTTATGGTGCCGATTTTGTGCTAGCCGATCGTCTTGCTCTCTTAGACTACTTAAGTTTTTTCTCGCGTATATTATGTTTTCATAAATGTATAGTGAGTGTAACGTAAGTATATTAATTTCTCTAAATACGTTCACAAGTGATGTTCTTGGACTCATGTTATAGATAGAACGTATTGCACGCTTCTGAAGCACAAAAATTTGTTCAATATCCGCCCCTGCACCCCACAACAAGACGCCATAGCTCATTAAACTATGGAAGTAAGCGTAATATACTAGCCGTGCAGTTGCTATATCAGTGAGTTGGCGTACTTTTCGGATAGCATATATTGCAGAGCTTAGTTTACCTCCCAATACTTCGATATGAGGCCCCCATTGTAGTTTTGCATCCAAAGTCAAACCCAAAAATACAGTTGAATTTACCACTTCCAATGTTTCTCCCATTATTTTAACCTCAGCACCTACCTGGACAACGTTAGGCATGGTGAATCTGACACATTTTGTTTTAGCGGGATTCAGAACCATATTATTAGCCGAAAACCAATCATTAATTTTGGCTAAAACGTCATTTATAAAACCCGTATCTTTAGAACCTCTTTTAATTTTGAACAGAATCGAGGTGTCATCAGCAAAAAGTATAATTTCATTATTTGTTTGGGTACGTACCATAAACGGGAGATCATTTATATTAAAAACAAACATACTTGAGCCATTATAGAGCCTTGCGGTACACCCATTTTAAGCGCAGTGCCAGATGAATTTACATTACATACATTTACGCGTTGTGTCCTGTTCGAATGACATGATGATATCAAACTCAGCGCTTTATCATCTAGTCCATAAAATTTTAATTTTTCAATCAAAGTAGCATGGTCTACGCAATCGAAGGCCTTACTAAGATCACAGAATACCCCGATCACATCATACTTTTCCTCGAATGCTTGAAGTACATATTTCATTAATTTTGATCCAGCATCTATAGTTGATCGACCTTTCGTGAAACCAAATTGTTGTTCATGTAAGAGATTTTTTGAATAAAAATAAGTTAACAACTGATCCAGAATAATTTTTTCGAAAATTTTACTTATCGATGGTAATATAGAAACTGGTCTATAATTTGATGGATCCTCTTTACTGCCCGATTTATACAGAGGAATTATTTTACTGTGTTTCATCATAGTGGGAAATATTCCTTTGTCAATACATGCATTAAAAATATCAGCTAAACAGGGCGCAATGGTGGCGATAATACATTCTAGAACTTTTGTCGATAGACCCCACAAATCTTCGGTTTTCTTTAACTTTAATGATTTAAAGGTTTTAACAACAGCAATCGCAGTGATCGAGTGGAATGAAAAGGTGGAAGTTGGTTTTGAGACATATTGCTCCAGTATTTCGCGAGCTTTGATGGCCGAAGAGTTTAAATTTTCTGTTAATTTTATAGGTATATTACTGAAATATTCTTCAAATGTGTTAGCAATATCAAGATTATCACTAACTATCTTATTGTCAAATTTTAGGTTACATAGCTTTTCTTTTAATTTGTTTTTACCGGATTCTTTTTTAATAATATCCCACGTAATTTTAATTTTACTGTCCGCTTTTAGTATTTTATCTTTTATGTAAAGTGATTTAGCGAACTTACAAACGCTTTTGTAGATTTTAGAATATTTTTTAACATGTTCTATAATAGCTGTATTCGGAAATTTATTTTTTTGCTCATAAAGTTCGTATAGTGTATCACGGCTTTTAATAATACCTTTGGAGGCCCATTCTGCAAATTTTATGTTTCTAGTTAATTTAACTTCATTTTTTGGGAATATTTTAGTAAACTCCGAATGTATTAGATTAAATAAATTACTAAACATCTGGTCAGGATCAGTGAGGTCTTTGGACAGATTTCCCATTCTGAGCCCAATAGAATTTTTAAATCTATCTTTACGTTTTTGTGTTATTGGCCTGGTAGAAATTATATGTTCCGTTTGGACTACGTTCCCGGGAAAAGTAACACCAAGACCTCTGTGGTCTGAGCGGAGTTTATCTGTGACAACCTGGTGATCAAGTTCAAAATCGAGAAAAATATTATCTATACATGTAGCTGTAGTGGTAGTTATTCTTGTAGGTTCGTCGAAAACTGCATTTAGGTTATAAGATTTACAAAGTAACATTAGTTTTTGTTTTTTGGAAGATTCTGTGAGCAGATCGACATTAAAATCACCGCATAATAATATTGATAACTTTTTTCTAGAGACTAGTTTTAATGCTCCTTCCAGTGTATCAATAAATTCATCAAAATTGGCAGATGGAGGTCTATACGCGCATAATATAGTATGTTTGTCTAGCTCTGCACACGACATCTCACAAATTCGTTCAATAGAGAGTTTTACGACCTCTTTACATTCTTTGGCCTTAATGTTATTTTTAATCAGAATTAGAGAGCCACCGCCTATTGAATTTTTCCTATTAAATGAACTAATTACATCAAAATTCTTAATCGAAATCGTCATCTTAGAATTCAACCAGGTTTCAGTGAAACATAAAACATTATAAGAGTAACTCGATAATAATAATTCTATTTCTAATATCTTACCGCTCGATTCGATTTTTTTATTTTTTTAAGTAAACTTGTCACAATTATCTTCAAGAAACTCGGCGTGCACGTGTATTTTTATAAACGACTAGACGACCCGCCCCGGCTTCGCACAGGTGTATTATACATATAAACCTTCCTCTTGAATCACTCTATCCATTAAAAAAACCGCATCAAAATCCGTTGCGTAGTTTTAAAGATTTAAGCATACAGACAAACAAACAGACAAAAATAGCTACTTTAATTTAAACTATGTAAGGATAAGGATGTTGTATACTGTACTGTATATTTTGAATACTGGCTAGGCTAACGGTTGTAACAGCTGCTACGAAATAGTAGGTATGTATGTAGTAAGACCCAGAATCGCCTAGCCCCTTCCCCACTTCTCCATGAAATACCTTTTGATGGGCTACAATTTTTCGTAGGTCACGCATATAATTTAAAGAAGATTCGACAACTTTCTCCAAATATTGTAGATGTCTTATTAAATATTAATTTTATTTACTTATTTGTTTGTTAATTACAGTAGTATATTTTAATTTGCAATTTTTTTTTTATCAATGTAACATGTAATCTACCGTTTCTCGAGTAATTAAAGTGTAAATCTTAATAAATCGCTCAAAATTATTTAAAATTATTAAAAAAAAAATCGAATTCGAGTTTTTTTCGATTTTTTGCATTTTCTGAGAAGATTTGCTATGGTAACATATATTTTTTCACCATCGGAAAGTAGAGATTTCAACGAATAGAAAACATACCAACTTTTTGAAAAAAGCTGATATTTTGACGGGTGAATTTTCGATTGAAAATTAGGGTGCTTTTTCGATATTAATTCAAAATCATCATCATCATCATCTTGCCCTTATCCCACTAGGTGGGGTCGGCACAGCACGTTTCCTTTCGCCACTTCACTCTATCATTCGTCATCTCATCATCAACTCCTTTCTCTCGCATGTCATCTTTCACACAATTCATCCACACTTTTTTTGGTCTTCCCCTCCCGCTTTTGCCATTTACCGTCATATTAAGAGTTCTTTTTGTGACATGACTATCCTCCCTTCTCATTATATGCCCATACCAAGATAGCCTGCCACTCTTTAATTTCTCAGTCACTGGTGCTACTTTCAGACTTCCCCTAACATATTCATTTCTAATTTTATCCATCCTCGTCACTCCGCACATCCATCTCAGCATTCGCATCTCCGCTGCATGCAATTTCCTTTCATTTTCCCCTTTGGTGGCCCAACACTCTGATCCATACAATACGACAGGTCTTATGATGCTTTTATAAATTTTCCCTTTTAATTTAAGGGGCATCCGCGGATCGCAAGTTGTATCAGTAACCTGTCGCCATTTCATCCAACCTGCGTTTATCCTGCTAGTAACGTCCCGGTCGATGTCGCCGTCACTTTGAATGATAGAGCCGAGGTACCGGAAGTCGGAGCAGACTGGAAGGGATACACCATTTAAGGCAATCGGGGTAAAACTGGACGGACCCCCGAAATCACAAAACAGATGTTCTGTCTTGGTCCTGCTGATTTTCAGCCCTACTTTTTCCAGTTTCTCTTGCCATTTTTCCAGTCTCCTCTGTACCTCAAGCTCTCTCTCCCCAACGAGCACAATGTCGTCGGCGAACAGCATACACCAGGGTGCCTCCTCTTGTATGTCTGATGTCAATGCATCCATAATAAGTAGGAACAAATACGGGCTTAGAGCCGATCCCTGGTGTAAGCCTACAGCCACATTAAACTCGTCGGTTTGACCAGCCGCGGACTGGACGTACGTAGTGGCTCTGCTGTACATAGCTTGAATAAGACGCAGGTATTTCCCTGGCACTCTCTTTTCTTTCAAGGCCCACCATAAGACATTACGGGGAACTCTATCATAGGCCTTTTCCAGATCAACGAATACCATGTGCAAGTTTTTATGTGCTCGTCGGTACTTTTCACAAAGTTGTCTAAGGGCAAATATGGCATCTGTTGTTCCGCGTCCAGGCATGAATCCAAACTGATTCTGGCTCACATCCGTCTTCTCTCTCAATCTTCTTTCAATAACTTTTTCCCAGACTTTCATACTGTGTGACATGAGCTTTATTCCTCGATAGTTGTCACAGACTTGAACATCACCCTTGTTTTTAAAAATGGGAACCAACGCGCTGTTACACCATTCGTCAGGGATTGCTTCTTCTTGTAACAACTTATTGAAGAATAAAGTCAGCCACACCCATCCATCCACTTTCAGAAACTTCCATACTTCAATCGGTATCCCATCAGGCCCAACCGATTTCCCATTTTTCATACTTTGAACAGCCTTTTGTACTTCGTCGACACATATGTCCTTTACAACGCCTATATTTACTGGCGCGCCCTCTAATCTTCCATCCCAATCATTCTCTTCATTCATTAGCTTTTCAAAGTACCCTTTCCATCGTTCTCTGTTAATACTTTCCCTAAATTATTTTTGATGCATTTTATGTGACTAATATCTTTTGAACTCTTTTCTCTCGACTTTGCTATTTTGTAAAGATGTTTTTGACCTTCAGGGCTGTCTAGTGTGCGGTATAAAGAATCTTGTGCATTGGCTTTTGCAATAGCCACAGCTTTCTTAGCTCGTTTTTTTGATTCTGTATAAGCGGATTTTTTGATTTTTTTTTCGATTTTAATTCAAAATAAGGTGAAAAAATAAATATTTTTAATCAAATAAATTTCAGCATATTTGGGACATAAAAGGTAAGTTTTCATCAAATTTCGTTAAAAAAAATTTTTGCAAAAAATAAAAAATCAAAAACTTGGTTTTTTGAATTTTTCATATAAATTTTGAGGTTATGTGAAAAAAGTGTGAACACAAAAGTTTTAGATCTTTTTATTACCTACAACTTTGCCATTGACTTTTTTCGATAAGACTTTTAGTTTTGCCGGAAATCGAGAAAAACCGTTTTTACCCTTAAAAACTCACCCCGCCCCCTTCCCGACCTCAGATCGCCCGTAAATTATTTTTCCTTTCATTTTTATAATATTCCCCTCCTTTTCTAATGGGTTTCATCCTATTATTATTATTTTTGGTTCTAAAAATTATCGACCCTGGTCTATAAGCATATAATGATTATGTTATTAGCTCAACATGTTATGGAGAGGTGTTAATTTGTTTATTCATACAAGTTATCAGCTCTGTATTAATAAAATATGTCCCACATAAAGCATAACTGTTTTCTCGTTGTCATTAGGTCAAAAACATTATAACTTACGATAACACTTTTCACGGATGTTATCGAAAAGCACAAGTTTCTATAAAATACCTACTCATATAGGCTATGATTTGGATATAACTTGAGTCAATAAAGAAAATAATTATATCCATATATGACTGTTCGATTCCTCTGTTCGATTAAGTTATGCAAGCGAGAGGTTAACTTTTAAATTTAATGTTTTCTTTATCGGCTCGAGTTATTAGTATTCATAATTACCTCGTTATTACGATGGGGCTTGGCTTAAGATATACATATACGCACTTGGCTTAAGATATACATAAACTCTATAAAAATGTAAAGATGTACAAAGTTCTCCAATTGTAGGCAACTGTGTTAAAAGCGGAAATACTCGTAAGACGTAATGGCCTACTGGAAAAAAGGTGTTTATCACCTAAATTAAAAATGTAAATGGGCTAAAACTGTAAATCAGTGCCATTAAGATTTCTTTACCTTCTCTTATCTGTTACTTTAGATTCAAACTTACCTTCAGATGTGGAGGAGGAAAGATGTTATCTAATTGCTCTCACGCACGGGCCCAGAGGCCCAGAGCTAAAACACTTACCTAAGTACTCGTAGGTATGTTTTTTTGCGTTATTGATGTTCCCATACAACAAACTTGAGTTTTTAAACGTTTTTCACTCTGTATTAATAATGGTAACAGGTAGATGCTTGAAATATTCACAGAATGTTTCTAAATAATCAAAGTAAACCTGTAGATAATGAAACCTTACCAAGTAGGTACCTACTATGTTTAAGAAAATCACGACCGGAAAATAGCTTCGTATGACACCGTAGTTCGTACCACATGGGGAAACAATAAACGCCCACTTTGCCTACATTACTCACTGTAAAGATTAGATTTAGGCCAAGAGCCATTGGCAATTTCTGTAAGACCCTTTCGCCTATGTGAAAAAATGATAGGTTGAATCAAACTTAATGGCTTATAAGTTGGTTAAAATAATAAACACTTCACAAAGAAAGATGTCGGCAGCTCATACATACGAATACCTGTTGTATACGAATACACTCATTTTCTCCAAAGTTTATTTTTAAAAATGTTATGTTCGTCAGAGTAATTTATGACGCTTCTAAAACTGTTCTGATATTGTATAAAAAAAGTTCGTTTTAAATGAAGTTTTAAAATATTTGGCCACATAAGCATTGGTAGGGGATTTAGATCCAAGATAGAAGATAGAAATCACTGTGATTTTTCTGGTGGTCTAATTTTAACTAGTGATATGAAAACAACAAAAAATTACTATATTTTTGGAGCACATATCATTATTAGAAAAGATGTTTTGTTCCATGATTGCAAAAAAATAAAAGAAAAATGTTTTGACAGGTCGAATCTCTGCATCCTTCTTTGACGCAAAGTCAGGACTGCGAATAAGCTCAGTTGGGAGAGCGTCGCTCCAGGTTAGTGATCCGAAGACGCAGGTTCGATTTCGCGACGAATTTTTAAAATGTTTGTCACAAATACAACTCTTTAATGGCATCCGTGAAGTAAGGTCGAACTTGTGCAAAGCCCCACTTCTATCCCCTCCTTCTATCGTCAATATGTTTGATTTGGCTTATGATAAAACCTGATTCCATTATCATCATCATCTCAGTCATAGGACATTTTCCATCCATCCATCAGCCATAGGACGTTCACAGCAGGCCTATATAGGCCTCCACTATGGATCTCCAATAAGATCAGTTGGAAACGACTTGCATCCAGCGCGATCCTGCAGTCGTAATGAGGTCATTTGTCCACCTTGGACGTCCTATGCTGCGCTTGTACGTAGTCTCAACTCGAGAACTTTTCAACCCCATTGGTCATCAGTCCTACGTGCTATGTGCCCTGCCCACTGCCATTTCAACTTGCCAATCTGTAAATATTATAATTAGGACATACGTCAGTGTATAGATCTCCAACAAGACTGATTGAAAGCGGGTTACATCCAGCTCTATCTTTTGACTAGAAAGTGACCGAGCTTCGCTTGAAGCAAAAGTGACAAATTCGAAGTTCCAGTTTTTTATAAAATACCTATAAATTATGTTTTTTGTAATAATTTTAATAAAATACTTAAATATTTTTTTATTTTAAAAATTATGAATAAAAGCTCTAGGTACTGTTAACAATTCTCGTCAAATCAAAACCTTTGGAACCGTTTCAGAGATCCGAATTTTGTACAAATATCTATCCATATATCTATATACAAGAAATTGTTTGTTTTCAATGTTTGATTTGTTTACCATAGTCGTCTTACGATGTGCTTGTTGGTATATAGACTCTACTCAAGAACCTCATTTCCTGTGACTGCAAGCTCCCAGGCTAAATGAAGCAAGCGTGGTTCCGAATGGGTGGCTCCACACAATGGGTTTCCTCGTTCGGCTCCCATCTCGGCCGGTTACTCGACGGATCGATGCTCATTGACTCTTTCTATGGTATAATCAACACGTGTGCACGCAACGTTACTTGTTTAAAATCCCATAGTTATAAGTTCAAAAAATCACAGAAAAGGTTTGAGAAAAGATGTGTATGGCTGTCGCAGTACCAGGAACCAAAACACCTAGATAAGTTGAATAAAGACAACATTTGGGGTTCACGGCTGATTCAGCCGTAAAAGAAAACAATTAGAACACCTGGTTGATTTTATGTTTTATTTGATTTTTAGGCAATTTTAATCATAATTTTCTAAACCAATGCAATAATCCAATAGCAACGAAAATATTGTATCTAAGCCCAACGGGATCTAAAAAGATTTCAATAGTAATTCATGAATGTCAGATATTATATCGATAAAAATTCTCAAGGATACGCGTAATTTTTTTTTCTTATGTACCAAGCATAACTTTTTACAGTACTTAGTCCGATTTCGATAATTCCTTTTTTTTGGTAGATCTTTACTTCAGGTGGTCCTATTTAAATTTTATCGAAATCGGTCGAGCTGTTTTTAATAAATTAACAATAATGTGAAAATTACTACATCGATCCGTGCGAACTAAGTACCTATTCGAATTCTGAACACGGTTGAAGTCGATTATGCCATTTTTGGTGAAAAATAATAATAAAAGTCAATTTAAAACAACGAAAACCCAAAACCCAATGACTTAAATCGAAAAGTAATGGCAGAACAAAAATGTTAACGATTTAAAACTTTACCGCTATAAAGGATAAAATGATAAAGAAGCACATGCATGCAGTCCTTGCATCGCAAGCCTTATGAATACACGATTCCGCGAGAGAAATCTGGTCCACCTCAGCGCTATCCTTATCAAAATCAGCTAACCCCCATCTCGCTTGAATTATCGCCCTTGAGACGGACCTGTCCCAGGATAGCTATAGCTGGGCACAGACGGTCATTTGAACTGATCATTTAAATTTATAGACAATCCGATTTGGTTAAGGCCAACCGTCAAATCAGGTCGTGTACATGGTCGGTCCAACGTAATTATTACTGGATTGCGTCGGTGGGGTCTAACCTGCTGTCGTAAATCTGTCGTTGTCGGGTCGTCAATTATAGGTAGAGCAATGATGGATGTCGAACTCGATTTGGATGGCATCGAGATCCAATATTGCTACAGGAATCTTGAGGGTGACGATGTGCCGATGTACAATAATTGGCTTATTGGACCTGACCGTCTCCAAACAATATTTAATCATTTAATAATAAAGAACCAACCACGTTACACACGATCCGATTTGATGGTTGGCTGCATAGAATGTTGGCTGAATTAGCTCAAACCAATTTGGAATGCACCATGTTTTAATTAAAATGTGCAATGGTTTTTGCACATTTTTGTCCCTAGTTTCCCTAATCAAAATGAGTGTGAGGGGTTTAACCGATCAGTTCATAAGACCGTGTGTGCTCAGCTTAACAGTTTCGGAAGGAAAGGAAAGTATAAACACTATAAACATTGTTAAAACCGCTCGCCCACTCGCGCGCATCTTGCAATCTCGCGATCACACTGGCCGTGCACGCACGCGCGGCGTCACGAAAACCGCGCGAAAAACTTTACCGAACTCGATACTACGTAACAAAAAAGTCTGACTAACAATTCATAATCAGAACTCTTTTCTCAACAAGAAGTTTGAACGCTATTTTTATGTTCTATTTTTGACTTATTGTGATTTAAACTTGATTTGAAAAACTGATTTAGTTTTTTTTCTTTTTTTTCTTTATTGGTTATGACAGTATAATGCCAAATTCCAAAATGCGTGCAGTGTTAACCTTCTGTGTATGCTTTTGTGCAGTGGTGTGCCAGGAGGAAGGGGACATGTCGGTTATGCCGAAATATGACTCTAGATATGATTATTTGGATATAGATGCAATTTTTACTAATAAAAGACTAGTTAAGAACTATGTGGATTGCCTGGTGAACTCGAACAGGTGCACGCCTGAAGGAAAAGCGCTGAAAAGTAAGTTGTGACTTTGTTTTGTTTTGGAAATACAATAGTTACTTTAAAATAGTTCTTGCTTAGAAAAAAGAGGAGGCCAGTTAAAAACCTACTTGGAACAGTTTATCTTCTTCCAATATTAAAATAAATGCGAACATGGACTATGTAATTTAAAAACACATATAGGTAAGCAGTGTTTAATCAATATTTCCAAATATATTACATACTAGTTTAGGTACTTCCGCGCTTTGAAAGGAAAAGTAATTCTTTATTTCCGGATGTTTTGAATTGGTGTCAAGGGCTAACTCGGTGCCTGATAATTATGAATTTTATATTTAGATTCCTTGCTCAGGCTATGGGGACACTGCTTTTCTTTTTCAGGATAAAAAATATCCTTATACCCTGAAGTAAGTACTCTTTATCAGTTATACCATTTTTTTTAATTTGTTCAGCCGTTTGAGCGTTACGATGTAACAAACATACATACAAACTTATACACTTATATTATTAGTTTTATATTTACTTAAATATAAGTACGGTTACTCAAGAACTATAACTTGTATAGATAGACCTGTAAAATAAATAATCCATATGAATTATTTTTATACCATTTTCAAAAAGTGAGACAAATGAAAATTTTAATTGAGACTTTTCAAGTTTTAGTTTCATAGATTTAAGGTTGCGTAAAACTTAGACGAGTATGATATTCTAGCTCGTCAACATTAACCGTCTTACCACAAAAGTTTTAAGCAAGCTTTAGACACAGGTTAGAACAGTACCGCAAGTAGAGTAAGCCATATTTACTACTTTCATCTAATGACCTGCACCTGTATAATATTTTATCTAATATTTAATCATTCTTATAGGTTTCCTATTAATAAATAATAGTACCATATTTAAGGTGCTGTTTAAAAAATTTAAAAAACAGTCATCATTAATCCGCGAATAAATTAATCAGCTGTTCTATAAAAAAAAAATTACTCTCAATAAAATGTATGGATTGATGTTACAATTTTGGAGTTTAGGAGGTCCCGTAGTAAAAGTTATTCATAATATGAAAAAATACACATAAGAAAACTTGTCTCTTTTAAGTCAACATCCTATAAATACCTAAGGTCAAAAGTGAGAGAGGTGGGATGTGACATGCCATATTATCACATTAAATAAAATACTTATTACCTAATCTGTAAAAAGCGATGATTCTGACTATGGGAAAAACCGTGGCCTATTGCTAGTTGAAAAAATTATAGGTACAACATCAAAAGCTGCCTTAAGACGGGTTTTGTCATAATTCTCCTAAAATTATTTCTTTAATATTTTAGTTACATAATAAATTTCCTGTTCAGAATACCAGTTATCTAGTTCTGACACGATAGCTAAGATTTTGTAATAATTGCTACCTAAATAGGAAGACGCTAATTATCTAGGTTTTGCCATTTTTGTCTATTGTTCTCAAAAATCTTAATTGAATAACTTAATGTGCTTATAATTATGTTTTAATAACTCGACAAAAACGAAACATTGTTGATTATTTCAATGATTAATTGCGAATTAGACTTGATGTACTAACAATCCAGTTTAGTCTTCGAGCATATAGGTATTTGCTCGAAGAGTTTAGCAGAATATACAAACTGGAAATTATTTTATTTCTTAATTAGGTAATATAATTAAAATTTTCCAAATAAAGGTGAGGAGAAATATTACTGAGAATATCGTACATTTTAGAAAAATAGAAATATTTATGTAGATAGCTCTTTATAGATTCATACCAAATAACAGACATGAATTATTATGTAGGTACTACGGGACTAATTGCGCACTAAAATTACGAGATAAATAAATACCTCGATTCTATAATTAAACTATTGAATAATTAAATATGACTATTGTAATATAACTGATAACAATATTGTAGTAATGTATAAGCGCAATTTAAATTAGTCAATATTATGTGACTTTTTTATTTATTTATAATAGATAAGTCGACCAATAATTAACTACTATTTTATTGACGTGTACTAAACTGTATGAACATGAATTTTATCTCGTAATTTTAGTGCGCGATTAGTCTCGTGGTACATAATAATAATGTGTTCAAATCGCGAAAGTTTAAAAACAACAACAAAAATGAAAACAAATAAGGAAGGAAATAGATGAACATATTACATTTACATCATACATGCTGCATGCCGGTCTAAAACATAACCCTCCCTTTTGCTTTGTTATAGTCGGGTCAAAATTCGTGATACGATTGGCGAGCTTATCATGAAAAGTAAAACGTTCAAGCAATTTTATAACTAAACTAGACGACCCGCCCCGGCTTCGCACAGGTGTATTCTACATTTAAACCTTCCTCTTGAATCACTCTATCCATTAAAAAAAACTGCATCAAAATCCGTTGCGTAGTTTTAAAGATTTAAGCATACAGACAAACAGACGACAAAAATAGCGACTTTATTTTATACTATGTAAGGATATATTTACGCCATTTTTTTAGATTATGAATAAAATACGAGTAAGTACATACTTATACGTATTTTCGTTTTCTTAGCATTACTTTGGGTTAGGCACTTATATCTACAAAATTGACATGATGTTTCTGTTAACCAAATGATGAACATAATATGTACTAAATATGAATATTTTCTATCACTATAGTAAATAAATGATTCTGATATTCGCACAAGGTTATCGCGGTTCAAATGTGGGCGTGTTATCTCTCACTTAGCATTTAAATGTGAAGTAATAAGTAATCCGATATAAGATTTACATAAAATTATAAGATTACATTCTAAAACGTGTCGCTGAATACTCGCTTGCCATTTAATTATCCTGCACCGCTCGAAAATTGAAATAGAAATTATCAATTATGTGCAGATGCTAAGTATGACATTTATAATTATTTTTCGCAAAAAATGGTATAACCGACTTCAACGTGAACAGAATTCGAATAGTTCGCACAGGACGATGTAGTAATTGTTCACATTATTGTTGATTTATCAAAAATGGCTGAAGGCGAAACCATTTCTGAAGTATGATCTAACAAATAACAAAAGAATTAGTGACATCAGACTACTATGTAAATAGTTATGCGTGGTTGTACATGAAAAATATACACGCGTCGACTTGTAAACCTCCTCAGTTTCGTCGGTTAAAAACTGTGGTTTAAAATCTAGTGGATTTTGTTGAAGACATATAAACAATTAAACATACATACAACCCGGTCACAATATCTGTGCACCTGACTTCGTGACGTCATATCGAATTATCGGGACGTATATACATTACCGGACGTCTAGTATACCGTCCGGACGTAAATTATTATCGGGACGTGTATCGGCAACGAAGATGCTAACCGTACTGTCGCACCGGGGAGTGCGCGGAGAGGTGACAGGGGAAGCGGGAGAGGCGCCGCATTCCAGCGAGGTGCACAGATATTCTGACCGGGTTATATGTACCTATGCTCCTAAGACTTGAACATTAGCCACCTTACCACAAAAGATTCAAACACTCTTTAAACACAATTTAACCGTACAGTTTGTACTGATAACATTATCTAAAGCGTGCGTAAAACTTTTGTGGTAGGACGGTTGATTGTTTACACTAAGCCGTTTTATGCGTTTTATTTATAACTATGGAATTAAATAATCATATACCTTCTGCCGTATACTTAACATAATGTATATATTATGCAAATGCCTCAGGTGCAGTTTTGCGTCACGCGCCGTTGAATCGGTTTGCACCTACCCAACTGCATTCATTGCAGTTGCCCCTAGTTGGGTAATTCTGCATGGAAAAACGATTAAAAATACATTTGTGTGAAGATTAAACTGTTTTGCATTTTGAAATAACAATATTTAAAACAATAACAATGACTGCCTCGGTAGCTCAGTGGTTAGTGAGTGACTTCTGGATCAAAGAGGCGTGGGTTCGATTCCCACCCAAGGCAAGTATTTAGGTGATGAACATAGGTGTTTGCTCTGTGTCTGGCTGTTATTTAGTTACTATCTATATGAGTATCGATTTAAAATATGTAGTATATCAGTCTGTGGCAGCCATATCACAATCTTTGCTTAGTTTGGGATCAGAGACCGTGTGTAATACCAAAAAAACTATTTAATATTGCCTTATCAATTGGCAATTTCATTGTTTGGTATGGTACAGTATAGTAATGAGAATCTGTTGTTGGTCGCTTATACAAATTCTAAATAATTATATATCTCGGTGAATTTGTAGTATAGGTACCGACCAAATTTTCCCTGATGCCGAGGCACTAGAATACGGCAGCGGTATCCCCTGCCTGTAGTAGAGCCTACTAAAAGGGGCCTCTGGGCTCGTGGGTGGTCAGAGTTGGGGCTCTGGCCATCCACTCAATCGGGCCCGAGGAGGACTACAGAATGTGTGGAAAAAAGATTAAAAGTGCATTTGTGTAGAAATAACAGATTTACAATGGGTCGTTATGGTTATGAGGACGAAAGCTTGCATAAACAGGTTAAACTGTTTGTCTGTTTTGAAATAATAATATCTAAGACAATATGCGACAGATTGCGTTAACAATTAGCTATTTTGGGGTTACGTTACGTCTAAATCTTTTTTTAAATACTTTTTTTATTTAGTTATTTGAATATCAGCTTCGTATATCTTTATATCATTATTATCAATCGTTGGACGTCCGTTTCTGGACATAGGCCTCCGTATAGATTTGCAAGAAAACCGCATTGGAAGCGGCTTGCATCCAGCGTGTTCCTGCAGTCTTGATTGAGTAGATCGTCAGTCCACTTGTCATAAGACGCTCTACTGTTGTAAAAAAATTACCATTAAAAAAGAATGAAATAATTTCCTAGAATTGTAATTATGAACATTCGTCTGTCAAGTTAATTAAAAAATTAAGATAAATGAAAGGTCATCTTATGAAAGATTAATTAAACATGTTGACGAAAGTATTTTATAAGTACATAAATGAATACTGTGTACCTATTATAATCCTTATCCTTACATAGTATAAAATAAAGTCGCTATTTTCGTTTGTTTGTTTGTTTGTTTGTCTGTATGCTTAAATCTTTAAAACTACGCAACGGATTTTGATGCGGTTTTTTTAATGGATAGAGTGATTCAAGAGGAAGGTTTATATGTATAATACACCTGTGCGAAGCCGGGGCGGGTCGTCTAGTTGATTAATAAATCATAATCTAATAAACTGGAATATTGCCACAAACTGAATGCGTTCAATTTATAAACACAATAATGAAGGCGTGGATTAATTCTACAGTTCGTTAAAATTAATTTAACATGCATAATATAAAATAAAATATCTCTATTTTACATTATTGCAAATTGCTTTTGCAAAACAGGTCCGATTCGACAAATCGTGTCAGTTGCGAAACACTATCTTATTCGAAAATTATCTATGCATTTTGCATGATACTTCTTATGCCTGTCTATCTAGATTTATTAGAAGCTAATTTTGAACACTGATATAGTACAAATCGATGTTAAATGTGTTTACTGTTACTAGTTATAACGGGAATGCCTGCCACCTGTCTTGTTGAACTACTGAGGTATAACGATTTGTTGCCTAGACCTACAATTTATGAACTTGTAGCAACATATTATATTATATTCACTCCATAGGTAGGTACTTACTTACTGTATAGCGTGTAGCTTTGTAAAATGTAGAGATTCAAACAAGTATGTTCGTCATTATAAACATTTTATAATGACGAACATATATAATTAGTCTAACCACAAAATCAGGAAAAAATCTACTGTTCCTTACAAAAAGTTTATTAACTCTTGATAGAACGTATTTAATTATGTGTATCTCTACACTTTGAAAACAAAACACGTTATTTACTATATCCTCTGACTTTATAATTGAACAGAAATAAAAATCCTCTTAAAAATCATTTTAGAATTATTTTATACTTTATTGATGTAAAGCTTAAAAGTTGCAGTAACAGGACGAATTTTAAAAATAATTTTCGAAAAAAATATTTGGAAAGAAATTTAAAAGGAAAAAATTGAAAAACGAAAATATGTAAGATTTTTTTTTAGTTATAACTTGACCTCAAAGGGTCAATGGCTATTCAAATGGTAAACAGGGTAATAAGAATGTACGTACGTTTTACATTATGGTATGTAAACTAAGGCGCTTGACCGTAGCAAAAATACTGTCTTTACTATGATTTCCGAGTAGTTTTCGATCATAATATGCTACAAATGATGTTTCTCAGTCTACATTAGAACTTTATACGCAGTTTTATCGGCTCAAAAGCCTACATACCTGGACGAAACATTTGTTTTAATTTATTTAGTTACGAGTACAGGGTTTTGTCGAAGAGCGTTATTCACTGCCTGTTATAACGCGAAAATTGAGTAATTATACTATAATTCACACGGCTCGCAGACACGGGCTGGTATATGCGTGATGAATTGAAATATTTGTTCAGGGTATGGGTGTTAGTTGTCCAAATCCTAGTGAAGGCTATAAATAAATAAATTAAATCATTTATTTCGACCAAAAATCATAGGTTTACAATAATTAGCAAAACATTAAATTTAGTTCCTTACATGTTATATTTTTAAATATTTGTAAGCACATGAATCATTTAACAATGTTTCATGTCTGACAGTCAAAACCGTTTGCAAATACGTTCAGGATGGTGTTGTCACTGGCCCGGAGCCTGCGCACCAGGGACGTGCACCGCTTCCGCATCGTGCTTCTATGAGTGTGAAACTTTTTATTTTTTTAATCTACTGTTCTATGCATAGTTTTGCTCTAGCTACAGATTCTACCCACACGGTATGCGGCGGAAACCCGTACAGTACCTTTTTGTCTCCCTCTACCCAATCGACATGAAAGTCATTCCATTTTAAGGCTCTCCCTTCAGCACTACCAAATACCGCTCTATCACTAAAAATCTAATCTGTACAGGCCCAAATAGCAGAGGGCAAGGCAACTAAAGATTTATTTTGGCAACACTTCGCAAATTAAAACCAACCTTGGTTTAACGAATGAGTTAATTGGCCTAAAGATTAATGACTGATAGCTCTACTTACGATGAAAAATATTGATACACGTTTCGCGCTAAACTAGTAAAAACCACGTGGGAAAAACACGAATAGATTGTTTAAAAATAGCCAAATTACGCCTAAAAAAGTAAGAAACAAAAACAGTAATGGGCAATATGTATTCTTGTTAACCTCTTGTTAGTGTCGTGACATACATGGCTAAATACCATGTCCAGAAGTTAAGCAGACCTACTGGGAAGTGAATAACTTGAGAATATACTCAAAATACTTGAAAATACTCTAAAGTAAATATCACAACCAATTATTTTTGTTACAATAAAAGTTCACAAAAACTGTGATTTGTAGTATATTCTAAAACCCTGTTTCCTATACCGTTTGAACCGCAAACTATGGATATCAAATTAAATTAGTATAATTATATTTCGCAAGAAATGGCAAAACCGCCTTCCACCATGTACAAAATTCGACTATTACGCTCGAATTGTTTATATTATTGTTGATTTTTCAAAAACGGCTCAGCCGATTTCTGTAAAATTTAAATGGGACTACCTCGGGAGTATATCCTTTGGAACTAAAAAATAACTTTTCAATTCGGTTCACAATTGGCGGAATCATCGATGAATATACACAAAAAATAAATACATACAGACGAACATAGAACCTCCTCCTTTTTGGAAGTCGTTTAAAAACCAAGGGAATTGAATAAGACAGCAAGACAGTTCTCACCGTGCCGAACGTAAGTAATTTACAACTGATATCTACCGTGGCTCGGATGAGACGGTGAGTTTCGGGAGTTTAGTTTTCGGGAGCATAAAACGAACACCAGGGTCTAGTTGCTATCCGGCTTGTACGAACTTAAAAAAATACCTATAAAGTTAGCAGAGTACTAATAAAATTCTAGTCTATTGAAGTTTAACAAATGACTTCTAATATTCTCTGATTTTATTTGTAAGTACTCGTACGTATGTTTCTTTTTAGGTAATAACTGTGGTCGTAAATTTTTGAATAATTAAATAGATACGTACCTGAAACTAATAATTCTGTTTCAGGCATATAACATTTAACACAAGTGAGAGTAAAATGGCATTGCAACAAAAAGAAAATGCATATTTGTATACACGCAAGCTTCTTTACTTAGGAAAAATACTAGTTATTCATTTCTGACGTCCTCACGTGATATGATGTTAAGATGCTATCTTATTTGAGTTGTTCATTGACCGCGTCAGTTGAATTTGTGAACGGACTTAGAACTGTTCTGAATTTAACAACTTCCTATTTATTCTAGATATATTATTATAGAAGACGGAATACTTGAAAAACCGTTGATTTAAACAATAAAGATACCAAAATAGTACTAAAAAAAAGAACTGGACATTCCAACAGAGACTAAAGATGACTAAAACATCTTTTTGAATAGAAAGTGACCTCAAGCAAAGATTGACGAGTCCTGTAACTCTCAGTATGGAGAAAGAAAGGTTATCAAAATTCTCTGATATAGTGGATGTTTTTTAAAACCAAATAAAAACGAACTAAAATAAGCCTCATCTGGCCCTCCAAGGCCACAAGTCTCTTCCATGAGGCTAAGTTTTACTACATTGTTTTAATTCACATTTCCATTCGAAACTTAGTTTCGATAAAATTAGAAAAATTGTAGCAACATTTTCTTCGCTTCCTTTCAATTTTCTCTAATACTACCATCGTTTAAAAGTTTATTACAAGGAAAACATAAAACAACAGCAAACAATATTCACATTTGGCTGCTAACTCATGGGAAAGTATATGAATCGTGTAAAAACGTGCAACGTTCTGAATTTTGTCTGTCCTTGCTGTACAAGTTGTTCTTATGATATCCTGCATGGCGCAATCAATTGATATTTTGCACACAAAGCAAATGCCGCCGTCTTAACAAAAATAAAATCAAGTCTATAAAGTAAGTAAGTTCGTATAGGCCGGGTGGCTAGCCCTGGTGTCAGAGTTTTTAGGCCGCCTGAAGGCGACCTAAAAACAAAATCAAGTCTATGGTTTTATTTAACTAATGTTTTTGCAACCATTTGAATCAACTTCCAAAAACGAGGCAGTTCTCGGCTGATCCTAATTCTTGATGCTGAGCAAAATCTGCTTGCAATCGGTCCATTGGATATCTATTAATGAGAGCTATGTCTACCAGTGAACGTTTACTGTCTACTATGATGATAATTCTTGGCAACCTATTACAACCATAGAAATAAACCGAAAAAATATTAGATAGGAATTCTTGGTGTGCGACCTGATTCGCCCCTAAACAGTTTCTAGCTTTATTTGCTTCTATAGACCGTTCGCCAGGTGTCAGGTGGCACCCACAATTTATACTACCTGATTACCCTAGATATACTTCAAATGCCATACATGGCACCCGCATGACTCAGGCTCATTGTTGACATTTTCACTGCGCTCCGTTGACTGACACAGATCGTGGAGGCCAATAGCGTTCCAACTATAGATGCTTAATAATCGATCAAAGCACTAAACCCTAAATAAAACTGAATTGATAAACTTTATTTAAAGCTGACCCTATTTAAATTTAAATATATATTTTTGGTAGCAATCGCGGCAATAGTGTAAGTTGTACATTTTAAGACACCAAAAAGGTAGTTATTGCATTCTGAAATTGAACGCAGTTATTTCTTATTTTCAGTTACATTATGAATGACATTTTGCCACGGCATGGCAGTCTAATTTTTATTCTATTTTTCTTAACTAATGCTGTCCTACTTCTGGGCAAAGGTCTCCCTCTCCCACTTCCTTCCACTTGTTTTATTTATTTTTATTTATTACCCGCAGTGATGGCATTTGCCTTGTTTTCTTCTGTTCAAAATAAGAGCCGTTAAAGCTCATCTAGTAAAATAGATACATTGTTGAAGGCCGGCTGATGAATTACTGATGCTAGCCACGGATCTATGGCCATTGATCGTATCGGTGGATAATATTATGAGTAGGGCTGGTTCCTGGTCATTATCGCAGCTTTGAACTACGTCAGAGGCCGACGTGCGAATGTCACGTAATCATGGCGTGATGGAATATGGAAATGTATGCTTGTTTATTTGTTGGCAAATCGCCGCAACTTTGTCCGGGTTGATTAATTTATATTCAGCTTATAAGCCATCTAGAACAATGTACAACTCAAATAATACTGGTAGTTCTCGTAGACCTGGTGGCACATGTTAAACTGAATCTTCATAAGCCTATATCTCGACTCGCTCTTGACCGATTTGAGTTATACTCGCAAACCTTGTTAGGATAATTTTGAGAAATAAAATGGAAATCAGCTGATAAATAATTTCACGACAATTTTCCTTCTATTTGAGGGAAATCCGTCCTTCCATCTATCCAGCTGCCCATACTAGAAATACAAAAATTTTCAGTTTTCTGTGATGCGTAAAACAGTTTCTAGGGTGGACATGGATACCGCCCACTTGTCATTGTGACCAACTTTACACAAAATGAAATCATCGAAATAGCAAATAATCATCAGCTGTTCCATGCGTTTTGTAAAAAGTCAACGATTTTTTTGTATTCTTTCCTGATTTTAAGGGTTTGTCACATTAACAAAGGCAAAGTATGATGTTATGTTGACCTATAACCATAACCTATACCACCTACTAATACGAGTAGACCGCGAAAAGCGGAAGTGCTTCATCTATCCGAAAATTCACCAATTAATACTGAGGACTTTCTTATTGATTTTTCAATCGATGTTGTTTTCTAGCTTGTCCTCTTTGCAACGCCAGAATAAAAGGTGCTAAATAGAAAGTAATTTTATTTTATACTGCACCCATATCTCCGTTGAGCTTAGAGAAATCATTGTATCAATGTATTAGTACCATACACAATACCTACCATACCATACACAATACACGATTCATACCAGTATTGGCAAAAGTATTTGAAACTTATATTCAGGCTAGTCTGTATTCATACATGGATAAGTTCGAGTACAAAAAAATATTCTTGTAGACGAACAATATAGCTTTAGGAAAATGAATCTATAGACATGGGCATTAACAATTTGATAAAAACTGTAATTACAGCCCGGAATAAAGAAACTCCCTGTCTATGCTATGTTCTTGGACTTGATAAAGGCCTTCAACTACATTGACCATGTCATATTTTATTCCATACTGCCTAATATTTAGCTGTTAAGCATCTAAAGTGTAGCACGTGGCGCTTACCTAGAAGATATACTATATATTTACTCGGCTTTAAAAACATCTAAGTTGTACCTTAGTGGATAGAAGTCTTAGGAAAACGTTCTACATTTTTCAAATCCGTTGCTAGAACAGAAATCATTATCAATCACTACAGACGTAAACAATTGTTGACTATTTCAGTGACATAAGCTCAGGTTTTATAACTCTTACTTTTCCTCCTTCTTGAAGATGGAGTATGTAACATACTCCATCTTCAAGAAGGACTCGTACTGTACGAGTATGTATACAAAATGATAAACGATCGGGTTACTCTCAAAACCTAGATTTGATTAACTTACGTAACATTTCCGTAGTAGGTAATGAATACAGGTTGATTATGACGAATGAAGTAATATTTTATTCTTTGACCTTAATGAGAAAGTACCTGCTAGAACTTGCTCATCAGTTTTTCTAAACTTTCTATCCTACTGATATGTAAAAGATTGATGACAGCTTTCTCTAGCAATGTTTCAATGTTTAATGAGAACTATTTACCATCATTCAAGTTGCTTCACTAAATAGGTACTTTCTTAACACTCTTTGATCTTATCAGCCAAATATTTTCTAAGATTAGTCTAAGTTTGCTTTAATTGCATTCATTATCGTTATCGGATTTGTGTTATCTAAATTGTGTCCTACTGTTGAGCATGGGTTTTTCCTTACTACAAAAAGGGTTAGACCTACGCCTCTACTGCCCTAGTAGAATACTTTTGAAGCCTTCGCATTTTATAAAGATCTTTGAAACAATATTGGTTGATTTCAGTGCAGTTTTTTAGCTACCAGTACACTAAACTTTAATTAACTAGCCACTTGTTTAACAGGTTTTCTTTTAGATGAAGAAATAAAAACCCATGTTCGTATTAAATAATAGAGTTATTTAATAATGGAGGAGTGAGCAGTATTTTTACTTAGCTGATTCTGTGTTATGTGTGTTTCAATATATATATATTTTTTTTAATTTAAATTTTTGACCCACAGACTCCAGGGTCTGTGCCCTTTGTTGAGTAGTTACATTTTAAAGAATTCGACTGTACTGTAGAGAGAGGTTAGTTTAAATCTTAGTCTAAGTTAGTAGGTAGTTTCAGTGCTTTGCGTGAATGCCGCGAGCAAACCGGCGACCCGCATGCAGCACCCGATCACGAGTGTGACGCATGTGCCAGCCATAATTTTATAATATCAACTAGTATTACATACATTGTACATGGATAAAATCATGCAACGTTCTCATAGTGCATTCTAATAGTACAGTAGGTACCTAAGTTATCCTATCCCTGAAGTGTCATATTGATTATCATGCAAGATATTGTCACATGCATGTGCATGACTGGCATGACAATATAATATCATATTTATCTCAGGCACCTCACGCAGGACAAGGAAGATAATCCAATGTCATAAGAGACTTACAAGTATCAGGAAACTAATAAATATTCATTAAGAATTTTTAATCACAAAGTTTTTATACTTTAGTTCAAATGCCGCATAAAAATTCAGGAAGCAACATTCGGACTTATGATTTCGTACGATTGTGTAAATATCAACCATAAAATAAGTATTACGAACGTCATTAAAACAATGCCACATGTGTGAATGAATTTTATGGGAAATATATGTCATAGAATTTTAACGAAGCTTTGTGAATTTAAATTCCTTAATTGTTTTAATATTCTCATGCCCTCAAAATGTTTACCTACTCAAAATATTTGAAAGCCACATAGTTGGAAAGCCGATGAGGCTGTAAAGTTTTCGACTTCCGGCAAGTCCGGCAATCGCGGCGTAGGAAGTCCAGTCAAGGTTGACAGCAGGATTGCACTGGATGCAATCCGTTTCCAAGCGACCTCATTGGATATCTATTAAGGAGTCGTACGGACAATAGTAGGTATGAGTAGATGTTCTATGACTGAAATGATATAAATATAATGGAAAACTTTAACTTTCAAGAGCGGGTAAGTCAAGTAGGTTTTGAACCACCTATTTTTATTTAAAAACTATTCAGATCAATTTACTTCATTATTTATTTGTTTTCATGAATATCACCAATACAGCCAATTTCTTAATAAAGCTCTCTTATTTAATATTACCATTTTTAGGGTTCCGTACCCAAAGGGAAAAACGGGACCCTATTACTAAGACTTCGATGTCCGTCTGTCCGTCTGTCACCGGGCTGTATCTCATGAACCATGATAGCTAGGCAGCTGACATTTTCACAGATGATGTATTTTGGTTGCCGCTATAACAACAAATACTAAAAACAAAATATAATAATTTTTTAAGGGGGGCCCCCATACAACAAACCTGAATTTTTAGACGTTTTTCGCTCTATATTAATAATGATACCAGGTAGATGCTTGAAATTTTCACAGAATATTTAGTTTTATATTCTCTTCTATAATAAATAATAAAATTAAAATAAAAAAATATTTAAGGGGGGCTCCCATACAGTACGGAACCCTCCGTGCGCGAGCCCGACTCGTACTTGGCCGATTATTTAAAAAGTCAATAAGATGCACCTGCCTTACATTTAATTTTGTACAAATAATTATGGACCTCTTTACCTAATCGACCACTGTCATTTTTACATAAAACATGGAGTAGTTTCATAGTTTGATTAGGCGTTTGTCAGCTATCACACAAGTTGAACACGGTCAGACTTTGGATGACTAACCGCGGGTGGCATTTGTAACTGAGCGCTGCTGGCTCCGATAATTCGTTACATTGTGGGTCCTAGTTGTTTTACCCGTTTAGCCACGTCAGAGGCCTTCAGGCGACTTTAAGACTCTAACACCAGGGCTAACCATCCGGTTTATACGAACATAGTAAATTATCTCGTATATCACGATCTCTTTCTAATAATCAAAAGCGGAACAGTTACACGGAAGACGCTCGGTATGGTCGGCCGAACCACTTCATGGTCTACTAAACCATATTTGCCGTCGATTGTCTATCAAAGGAATTGCGATCGTTTACCTCGAATGTTGTTTTGAGGACATGTGTGTTTAGAATTTAACCTATTTTTAGCCGACTTCCAAAAAGGAGGAGGTTCCATGTTCGTGTGTATGTATTTTTTTTGTATGTTCATCGATAATTTCGCCAATTGTGAATCGAATCGAAAATTATTTTATGGTTCAAAAGCGTATATTCCCGAGGTGGTCCCATTTAAATATTTTGTACACGATGGAAGGCGGTTTTGCCTTTTTTTGCGAAAAATCATAATTTGGTTATGGACCAAAAAGCAGGGTTACCGTTTTTATATTATGCTGAATTTTCCACGCCATCTTTCGCTTTAATAACCCACTGAGTATAATAATATGCTATTGATTGTCTTCCATTTACCACAATATTTTGCGTAATTTTCCACATGCTTGTATCCGCCGCGTCTAACCGGCCATATTGGAAATCTACAGTGGAGACCTATGTTCAGCAGTGACCTATGAATATAATGATGATCGTGACGATGTGGAAATATTTCACGGTTTTTATTTGATTGGTATGAATTACAATAATTCAAACTGTTTCTGTTAATTATGCATAAATTCTCGCTGTTTTATGAGCGCAATAAATATCAATTAGCATAACCAGATAGATATTACAAATAGTTGATCATTTTTGTTACTTAGGTACTTCCTATAAAAAGCAAAGCAATCGTCAAAGGTCAATATAACCATAAAATATTTTTATTTTGACGAAATCATGTATACAGGCGTACATATTCATTGGTTGCCGTTTTTTCCTGCATATATTCAAAACAATTTTAGTCTATGAAACGTCATACTTTATGAAAACCAATCAAATGCGAGTTGAGCTTGAAAATGTTTAAATTTAAAGCAGCAGGGCCGTAGCCAGGAGTAGGGAGCATAGAGAGGCAATGCTTTACTTTGAAGTAGCCAATGTCCTAAGTATGTAATTGTACGTAATATGTAATTTACCTACTCGTCGCAGGCCCCGGATAAAGTTGTTGACATGCTTCTGCTTTATAGGGCAAAAAACATTAAGATTTTACTATTACCATACCCATTACTATACCCATTTAATGAAATTTCATTAACTGGACCTTAAAACATTAAATGGTCCATAAATCGTAAACGGTAAGTTTTACAAAAAAGTTTGAGTGAGACAAAAGATGCGAAATTTTATTGTCTACAATAATGATCTTAATGTTTTTTGCCCTTAAGTACATAGTTTCCGAGATATCGGCCAAAAACATTTTTTCAAGATGACGTGTCAGGAACGCATTCTCTGAACGGCCGAACTATAACAGACAAAATATTGGCAGGCAGAATAAGAGCGCTTGTTCACAACCGTTTTACACCGGACAACGGGGCGTCAATAAATGAATGCCTACATTTTTCGCGTCAACACGTTCATTATGCCTCGGTGGCTCAGTGGTTAGTGACCCTGACTTCTGTGTCAAAGAGGCGTGGGTTCGATCCTCACCCAGGGCAAACATTTGTGTGATGAACATAGGTGTTTGCTCTCTGTCTGGGTGTTATTTGGGTACTATCTGTATAAGTATGTATTTAAAATATGTATATGTAGTATATCAGTCTCTGGCAGCCATATCACAAGCTATGCTTAGTTTGGGGTCAGAGACCGTGTGTAAGATGTCCCATAATACTTAATACTTACTCGTACATAAACCTTACACCACCGCGAATCCGGTGAAAAAAACGGTCCGTTGTCCAGTGAAACAAACTGCCGTGTACAAGCGCTCTTAGGAGCAATAACGCTTAGGTACCTACTGTAGGGACGTAAATTATATAAGATAAAATATAAACTATTTTAAGATAAGCTAAATATGCAAATAAAAATCTAAAACACAATTATGTCATCACAAGTAATCACCGTGTTGAATCATTTATGATATAACAGTTATAGATTTAAAAAAGCTATCATCGTTTCGCTCTCTGCATAATAATTTCTTTTGCGGTTTGTAATAGATTCATAGATAACCGCAGACCTCATTCTTTGGAAATAGATTACTCATCGCTCATGTTTACGTCAAACATTAATAATTGTTAGTTGTATTATGCAAATTATGCAATAGATAAATAATAGAATAGAATAGAAACGCTTTATTGTTCACACAATCGAAATTATTACAATAAAAGAGTACAATATAATTATAATAGTGCGACAATCGGCGGCCTTATCGCTTAGAGCGATCTCTTCCAGGCAACCTGATTTAGAGAGGAAAGGATTATAGAGGAAGGTAAAGGACGGGGTGTACAATAATAGCGAAATTAATTGAAACAAAATAAAGAATACTTGAATAAAGAGTCATAAATACTTGTACAAAATATTTACATACATATCAATATACACATGTACATTCAAAATAAAAATAAATAATAAAAATGCTACATACGAGATAAATTTAATAATAAATAAATATGATAAATTAACTAGAAATGACTTTCTAACATGGAGGCAACTGCGATAAATAAAATTTTATGACTTGCTCCTTAAACACAGCAAGAGAAGGAGCACGTCGAATAGGAACAGGTAGCGCGTTCCATAACTGAACAGCTTGGAAAGCAAAGGATCTGCCGTAAAATAATTCAGAGCGGGCAGAAGGAGTCATGAGGGTAAGGTTTCCTTTGGACCGGAGAGGAAGGGAGTGGGAGGAGTGCCAGTAGGTAAACCGTTCTTTAAGACAACGTGGAGTAGAAGGATTAAACAGGATATTATGAAGAAGAAAAAGGAAATAAAAGGAACAAGAAGAATTTTCGACCAACTTTCAACAGAATTCAACTAACCAAAATAGAGAAACTTACCTAAATATAGGTAGGTACTTAGTAGAAAACACAAGAGTGAAAATGTTTGGCCATGTTGCAAGTCATTTAAAAATAATTGTTTTTCGCCAAGAATGGCATACCCGACTTCAACCGTGTACAAGTAGCGGCACGTAAGTAGCGCTGAGGGTACTACGGAGGGGATGGCTACGCATGTTGACATCCCCATACTAAACTCATGCGCAGCCATCCCCTCCACACTTCGCTCAGAGCTAGACTTATATGCCGCGACCTGTACATAATTTGAATAGTTACACGGATCAATGTAGTAATTTTCATATTGTTGTTGATTTTTCAGAAACGACTCAACCGATTTCGATAATATTTAAACGGGCTCACCTCCAAAGTATAATCTACCAAACAAACAAAATCAATAAAATCGGTTCATAATATTGGCGGAGTAATCGCGCTCTTTTTGAAGTCAGTTAAAAAAAGTCAGCTAAAAACTACAACAGAGTTAAAAATGATGGAAACTGAGGGAGAGGTAGATCTCAAATATCATTTAGGTACATACCTACATCAGATAAAACAGAAGACAAATGTTAAGTCGTACAGAGACAACACAAAAACACTGGCAGAAGATCAATTTCTATAGAAGAAAAATAATTGCGAAAGTTGCTCCACTGAGTAATAAAACGCATTTCTCGATAAAACGCATTGACGTCCAACAAGAAGGAGATACGAGTACTTGTGATACCGAATTGCTAAGATTCAGCTTCTCATCCATCCAAAAGTCTGTCACAATATACCTTCTTTGTCACAGAATGTGTGACTGATAGTTAATGTAATAAAAATAAAAGCTTGTCAATGCTGCCAGCATGCTGGCTTACCTTAGACCTTCAAGTGTGGATGATCCAAATGCTTTATAGTAAGTAGTAGTTTATCTCCTTGCATGAAAACCATATTATCGCATACTTAGTGTGTGGTTTTCATATTATATTTGTATTATCAAATTCGTACCTAATTATATGCATTTTGCGGTAATTCTAAGATAACCTGTGGTAAGCTAAGCCGTTATCGATGTAGGTACATAAAATAACCAGAAACACGCACTTCTGCCTGGTAATTTTATATTGTTTGCAAATAATAAATATATCATTATGGATTATGCAGCCATAATGACCTATATTGCATTTTCATGACGCAAACAGAATACGGAAATCTGTATTAAATGTACGATGTTGCCTATTATTAGAGTTGAACAGTATCTGTATGGAATTTTACAGATTCGATAAAAATACTGTTTCCGTTTGTTTTATTTTGGCGCAGGTTCGCTGCAAAACGACTTGGGTTCTTAAAATAGCCATTCCGGTTTTCAAGATCATAAAAACTTTTCCTTCCATTCGATCGAGATCATTCCAAAGCAAAATTAGAATATCTTCGGATATTTTTCTTTTTGCACACTTGAAGCAAAACAAAATATTGCTTTATTTTTTAATTTGGACTAAATTATGGATCACGTATTATAATCATAGTGTAGAAATCAAATAATTTTGCGTTTGCTACCAAAAATAAAAGGGGCGATGGTCGACACAGGAAATAACAACGTTATTAAATTTTATGTTGTTATTCTTAATGGGTTTTCAGATATGATAAATGATTATCACATATTATATATGAATTATATAATACGGAAAATGATTTTTTGATTTGATTATCTTTGTCTTACATTGTGTGTCTAGTATTGGTGTGATTTTTTCATGGTTATAGGCTAGCTACTCGTATTTTTATTCATCCCGGAAAAACTGCGGATTTGACCGCAACGCAGGGGCACAGCTAACTCGCTATAATTCAGGATACTTAATTAGATTCCTAAAGCTCATACGTACACTACTCTTGCTTCGTAAAGAATAGTGGAGTACCTACTCAGATTTGCGATTGGGAGGGGACCTAAAAATGTGCTAGCCAAAGAGGGGGAGGAGGGGATAGCCCGAGCGTAGCGAACTTGAAAATTTTCCAGCTTTTTTTCGATAATGAGCAAGTAAACAAAGGGAATTGCCGATAGCTTTTATAACGTTATTAGAAGAAGTAAGTAAGTAAGTAGTAGAAGGCAGGATGTTACAGATAGTAACTGATTGACTGACACTACTAAATGCACCCATATATTATGAATACTATTAAGATGTAGTTTTCTACCTGTTTGTATAACAAAAGGTTCATTATTTGTAAACAAGGAAATGGTAACCGGCACAGTCACCAGGCGATCACCGCGAACTCGACTGAATACAAAATGCCTTAGTTAATTCTATGACGTCTTATGTTGGCTATTACAAGCCATTATCCTATAAAAACTACGTAACTATTTGTTTAGTTCTCAGATAGAGGTAATTGGTGTGTTGTTACAGAAAGACGTAGCTAATTGATACCTACACTTTTTGTGTGATTTCTCACCTCTCGATATAAAGAGTTAAATATACTTTAAATCTGAATGTTTCAACCAAATTTCCGTTCATATATTTTAACACCTAATTAATTAACCTACAAAAAATATGGTTGTTACGTGAGATCTTATTCGATTTAATATCTAAGTCAATCATTTATAGATATGCACACTTTTTTAGGGTTCCGTACCCAAAGGGTAAAACGGGACCCTATTACTAAGACTCCGATGTCCGTCTGTCTGTCTGTCACCAGGCTGTATCTCATGAACCGTGATAGCTAGACAGCTGAAATTTTCACAGATGATGTATCTCTGATGCCGCTATAACAACAAATACTAAAACCAGAATAAAATAAATATTTAAGGGAGGCTCCAATACAACAAACGTGATTTTAGGAGTTTTTTTGCTCGCTATTAATAATGGCAAGAAGAATGGGACTAAGGGGGGGGGGGGGCTCCAACACGGTACGGAACCCTTCGTGCGCGAGTCTGACTCGCACTTGGCCGTTTTTTTTTTTAAATTTCACTTGTATTATTCTTTCCCCTGACCTACTCCTGAGTACCTACATTATTAATACAGCAATGACGTATTTTATACGTCCATTATCTTAAGTATTATCACAATATACCTACAATAATCATTACAAATAACCCATAACTAATCAACAAAACATAAGATGTGACGGTTTAATAAGAGATCTACATAAAATATGTACTTAATAGTTGAGTTACAGACCACCTGCCTTGTCTTGTAGTTACTTGTAGCATAACAAATAGGCATTATTGTTAACTGCGCAGTTAATTAATTATCTTGTTAACTACATTTTATTATATCATCATTTTTAATGAAATGTACGCTAGGTATTATATTTTAAAAATAAATAATTTAATATTTTTTATTTTAATAATAAAAAAACATATTATTTTAATCCCTGTATAATAATAAGTATAACTAATTAACATAATTGTTGTTTTGCTGGAATTAATTTATTGCAATAACTTTTGAAATGTAATTTTTAATTTGCAATATTTTTTTGATTTACGGTCTACGTAAGTAAATGTACATATGTTTTACTATGGAAACTAACGCGATTTTCACACATTTTAATATTTTATATAACGTGAACGCACTCACGTTTATTTTGATTACATAGTACGAAAAAGTAGAGGAAGAGCATTTTCTCTTTATACCTTCTGATGAACCGTGATTTCTACTTACGGTTATTAACGTTCTAGGGTATTTGTAATTCTAATAAAGTAAGGGTTAGTAATTTTACTAAGTATATACAAGGAACTCAATTTTGCGGCGCAGTAAAATAGTCGCAGATGTATCGGTTATTTGCAATTTACAATCGAAATTTCCAGAACTCTAGTCATATAAATAATAATATGACGTGAAGTAATCCACACCTAAATCAGTAGGAATCTAGCTCACAAAAAAGATCAAGGTCACAAAACAACCCGGTAATGCTAAAACGATGCATTAATTTAATGAATAAATACTTATTATGCGATTCGATGTATAATCTCTAGTCGTAATAACCACAAGAAGCAATAAAAGTTATATAACTGCTACCTACAAGTTTACGTACTGGGAATTTCGATCTATAAAGTTTCGGCGGCAAAAAAGGTTTAACTCCAACGGTAGGTAGCAATTATTTCAATACTTAGTTCGTGTTAAATTGTTTTGTCGTATTTTCCGGCGATTATTTTAAAAATAGCCGGTGTTAAATTAGATTCATCATTTTAACATGCGAGCTTACTCATACAAAATTAAATGTTATAGAACGTTTTTAGAGTTGGGTATATAAGGGGAAAATTAGAGTACTTACCTACTCGTATTTGTGTAAAAGTTTTTCATCTTTCAACACGTTCAATATATGCGCTATGATAAAATGTATCAAAGAGTTTTTTTTTTCCAGAGGGATTAATACAGGACAGGTTTACACGTAAATTGAAACTACTGTTGTTTCCGTATGGCTCTATACATTTTTGTACAGCGCCCCTGGCGGAAACGAGGAAGAACTAACCAAAATGTATGGAGCCACACGCGAACGGTAAACTGCGCAAAACCTGGACTAAGGGCTCAGGTTCCATGCCATAGTAAAAGTAGACCATAATAATTATGAGTAAGTACAATAATATCCCAAAATATGTCCATCGTGTCTATACATAACTATACACAGGGTTAATTCTAATCAATTAGCATCCTTTTAGGGGCTTATTATGTAAGTATTTATTTTAAGCCTCGTTTAGATATTTATTTTATTATAATTTAATTATTTATTATTAAAGTAAGCATGCAGAAAATATTCTGTGAATATTTCAAGCATCTACCTGTTACCATTATTGATATCGAGCGAAAAACAGCAAAAAAATTCAGATTTGTTGTATATTATGTTCCCTTTAAATATATTTTTTATTCAATTTTTAGTATTTGTTGTTATAGCGGCAACAGAAATCCATCATCTGTGAAAGTTTTAGCTTTCTAGCTAAAGCGGTTCATGAGATACAGCCTGGAGACAGACAGACAGACGGACAGCGGAGTCTTAGTAATAGGGTCCCGTTTTTACCCTTCGGGTACGGAACCCTAAAAAATGATTTGATACTATATTGCGCGAGCGAGCCCCGAATCTCAATATCTGCACTGGGCAAGTGTTATTTCAAATGACTAGGTATGCACGATTACTGATGCAAAAAATAGCTAGTGCTAAGCACCATAATGAATATTCATCAAAATAACGGCTAATCTGATCGTTCTCCTTTTCACTAACGGATTATGAAGGCTGTCCACAATTAATATTTAGCTTAAAGCTAACTGCTAAGTATTTTAATTTTTTAAGTATCGGTATACTATTCTAAAATTGTAAATAACAGTATACTTATAATTTTTAAAATGGCAGTACATCATGTTGTTTTATAATTTATTAGATATAATTATATAGTGTTACTGAAAGATAAACATAGTGAGGAAACCCACATACCTACTTCCGGAGAAGTAATTCGATATTTTATATTGAATCCACCCACAGAAGAGAGAAAAGGTGGGCATACACGATGCGATGATTTGATCAAATTTTCGCTTCATGCCAACTGGGAGCTCATTCAGTTAATTCAAAGGTAGGAATTGGTAGTTAACGGTTTGTACTACTACCTGAAACTGGACGCACAGAACGCGATGATCGCATCAATCCATCAGATCAGTCCAGTGGAGGCCAAATATAGGTAGTTAACTATAGCTGGTTAGTACGAGTAGTTATTGAGGAAACAAAATGGTACACCTCCTACCTTTGAATTAATTGAATGAGCTCCCAATTGGAATGAAGCGAAAATTTGATCAAATCATCGCATCGTGTATGCCCACCTAAAGTCTTCTGTTCTGTAAATCCACCAACCTGGCACCAATATAGCTCACTAGACCTTTTACTATAGGCCTATAATCAGCAGTTACAACGGTTGTGTCCCCTGCTGTAAAAATGCTCTTACTGTCTATTTGATTTTTCAACTTTTATTTTAATTTGATCAACCGTCTTACCACAAATGTTTTACGCACGCTTTAGACAGTGTTTAGCAGTAAAAACAGTGTTTAAAGCGTTATTAAGTGTTTTGTGGTAAGGCGGTAAAAGTTTGAGATCATTGAATTTACAAATTGGTGAATCATTCTAATACAGATTTTAAAAACAGCCTGACTCTACCTTTATGATATGCGAGAGAAAGGAGTCGATGACGAGATGACTTGATAGAGTAAAGTGGCGAAAGAAAACCTGATATGCAGACCTCACCTAGGGATATAGATAACAAGATGATGAGCCTGACTTTTCATTTGTAACTAATGTATTTTTCCCATTTTAGGGTTACTTCCCGAAGCGCTGAGAACGAAATGCGTGCGCTGCACAGAACGACAGAAGCGGACCGCAGTGAAGATCATCAAACGGCTGAAGTACGAGTACCCTGCAGAATGGGCCAAGCTGTCTGTACGGTGGGACCCTACGGGTGACTTCACGCGGTACTTCGAGGAGTTCCTGGCTAAGGAAACCTTCAACACAATTCCTGGATCGGGTGAGTTGAATTAACTCTCTAAGTACCTGTTAACATGGTGGAAGACAGCAGGCGACGGTAGTAGGGTAGTTAGTAGTCATCAGTGGGCCAATCTGTCTATGCGATGCGATACCACCAGGAACATGAAAGAAAAACTAACTCCATTGAAAATCAATTGAAAACCTAGACCTAATTGTACCCCTCACTCACACACTTTTAAACTTTTTTAACCGACTTCCAAAAAGGAGGAGGCTCTATGTTCGCCTGTATGTATTTTTTTTGTGAATGTTCATCGATAATTTCGCCAATTGTGAACCGAATCAAGAAATCCTTTTTTAGTTCGAAAGGATATACTCCCGAGATGGTCCCATTTAAATTTTACAGAAATCGGCTGAAAAATCAACAATAATGTCATGTAAACAATTCGAGCGAAATATTCGAATTTTGTACATGATGGAAGGCGGTTTCACCATTTATTTGCGAAAAATAAGTATTTAAAGTTTCCAGCTAACAAGATGAAATAAATTGAACCAAGTTTATTTACTAAAAGAACGACCAAGCTGAGTTCGAAAATTGCAAAATCAAAATCAAAATATGTGTGTAATAAAAATATACAATTGCCAATGAAATGTGCAACATTCGAATTGTTAGCGCTAGTTTTTACCAACGCTACTACTAAAATTTTCATATAACAAACTTTACCTTTTTTAATTTTACCTATTAACCGTTTAGCCACGTCAGAGGACTTCAGGCAGCCTAAAAACTCTGACACCAGGGCTAGCCACCCGGCCTATACGAACTTACTTACCTATTAATGGAATTCAATGTGATTATCCATTTGCTTTTCATTATATCTAACATAATCATAATTGTATGTAGTACCTACTTATGTATACATAACAACCTATAACAGGACATACGGACTTAAAGCTTTTATATTATAGTATCAAAGACACAAGAAAAATACGTATAAAAATATAATAGATCTTTGAAACCACCCATACAAAAACATTTAATAGCACTCTAACTGGTGCAAAAAAATCATTAAGCTTCAAATTGTTCACTGTCAATACGTATAGACGAACAGAAAAAAAAGTCTGCCTATTAATACAAAACCGTTTAGGAAGCATTTTTATCCACAAACTTTTAAATCAATCTGTCTATTATAGAGTAATGAGGCTTGAAACGGTTTTTGCTAAACTTTGTAAAAAATATACTTATGTGAGCGAGTCAAAAAAATCTGGCATGAATAGACAAATAATAGAATGGCCGAGCTTATTCTGAATGGTTCACACTACTGGAATATAAATAAAAAAGATATTAAAGACTTATATAAAAGAAAACCAGATTAAGACTTTTATAAAAATCTTGAATACTTGGGTATACTCGTACAGAAGTCTAAACGTAGATCGTGAAATCTTATACGGACGTAATAGGTCAATCAATAAGTATTATGAGAAACCCTAAACATTATACAATTATTTTTCACAAAAAATGGCAAAACCGTCTTGCATCGTGTACAAAATTCGAAAATTTCTCGCGAATTGTTTACATTATTTTTGATTTTTCAAAAACGGCACAAAAAAAGACATACAGACAAACATGGAACTTACTCCTTTTTGAAAGTCGGTTAAAAATTCGTTGATGGTTCGTTGAACCTAAGATATTGAATTGATTGATTTTTACACTGTTAAGGTCTACACTACCCTTATTAATGAAATAAAACCAAATGAACCAAACTAACCTTATTAATTTTTCATCTTCGTTAAACTTCCTTTTTTGCTCAGCGATCATGAACACATCTCATCTTTGGTTGTAGAGGTGAACTAACCGTTTCCGATAAAATAAGAAGAGGACCGAGCAATACAAAATCGAAGACAAATTAAGGTCATTTGTAATATTATAAAGATAACTTAGAAATAAATAGATAGACAGGTAACACTTTATTTTACACAAAAATATAAAACAGTAATAAAAAACTTACGTTAGTCTAGAAACGATCTCTTCCAGGACTACAACACAAAAACACAACACAACAAACAATGGAAACCTAGAGCAAAGTTCAAACTACTATTTTGCCCCCAGGTGTGGTGCTCCCTTTATCAACGGTAACGCAGCAGCCGCCCTCGCCCGCGCTGCCCTCGGCCTTGCCCGCGCCCGCCCCCGAGCCCTCACCGGCGACGGCTACTTCTCCTAGGCCTATGATTATGAACAGGTAAGAAAGTGCTAAAATACTTTATCTTCTACTCTATTTTTTTCTTCGACTATCGTATAGGTACTTGAGTCCATCTCTGTGGCTCAAATGAGTCCGTCCTTATAAGTAATTTTATTTCCAACCGTTAGGTACCCTATTAATAGTTATTTGTAATACAAGAGTGCAAAGTGATTTTTACCTGCATGCTCAATTTTCTTCAAGGATTCTAAAATCTAAAAAATAAGAGTCCTGAGCGTTAGCGAGGGAATCAAAAGAGCACAAGGTGAAAAATCTTTGCACTCGAGTGCAACACGTAACTTTTCTTTCCTAAAGAAATGACTACATATCGTACGTACCGTTTCTATACTTCTCGCGTGATTATTTAGTAGAAAGCTAATTTGCGCATTATTAACTGTTTCAGTCAATTCTGTTAGCGTCAAATAAACTTTCTCGTCGCTAGAATCACTCATTTTAGGTTTTTATTTGTTTTCAAGTTTCTTTTAACTTTTTCTTTTTTAGTTTAACTTATGGATTTAACCATAGTGTTGTAATAGCTCTGTGGATTTAATGTAACAATAAAGACGTGTAAAGAAAATGGCGCGCGCAAACCAAATTAAAAAAAAGTACACCAAGAAAGTTCCGAGTATGAGTTTTTAAGAAATTAAAAAAAGTTGTGTTGTATGATAAATTCGGCACCATGGAGGTAGAAGTAAATAAGTTTAATGATGTTTTGAACTCACAAACTTCGATGTTCCAAATTCAATTTTACTTTACCCTCTATATAGCGGATTAAAACGGCTTTTCTACACAGATATCGAAGAGCAAAAATACTCTTTCCGAGATAGGGGATGAAAAAGTAATTTTATTTCCATAGTAAAGTTGCCATTTTTTTCCTTTCTACTTTACATAGGATGGGTTAAATTATGGCAAATGTTCATATTCAATCAAATTATTTTCAGCTGGCCTACGGTCAGTGATTCGTGATATAACGTACAACTCTAAGTTTTAATGTATAGTATAATGTACCTACATAATTGTGTGTCTTCAAATAAAAGTAAACGTAAGTTCTACGAACTATCAATTTTCTTCAAAGGAAATTTATTAATATTTTGTAGCACAACCAGTTTGTTTTTTATTTGTATTATCAACTTGTTAAATTAATAAGCATACCTACTCACATAAAAATATGGAATTTTTGGAAACAAAAACTTTATACGTTTTAATTTTGTCTAAATAACAATTAATACTGTAGTAATTACTTACAATGCAACTACTCTGATAAGAATCTAGCAAAATGGATTTGCAAAAATAGTGATTTGCACAATTTAATTTAAGTACATAATTATATATTTAAGGATGTAGATAGAACTAGTATATTTTAGTCTAAAACTTTAAATTGAAAATAGATTCGAGAAAAAAATAGTAGCACCTAGATAATGTAAATTAATAGGTAAGAACTAACTAACTTAACATCTAAGATAAAAACTAACACAAAAAGTTTGCAGAATTAATGCGTTTGAATTAAGTGTAATCAGATTATAATTTATAGTCTAGCTTTATTACGATATAGGAAGATTATTACTAGCTATAAGCTTGATCTAATTTTAGCCTTCTAGAACAAACTTCGAGCTAATTCAATATCAATGACCTAACGCTAACGTGTAAAAACTTACCAACACCAAAATAGATAACTACCAATGTATTAATAGACACATACGAGTACTCTAATTCGTTCTGCGTGCTACAAATCATTATTCGATTGTTGCTTGGTCATAAAATCATAACCGTGTTTTGGCAAACCAGTTGCCTGGAGCTATAACGTCGATAATATGTATTGCGTTTTGATACACTTATAGCAAATTCTAATAATACAGTAACGTTTAAGTGTACCTAATAGAGATTGGAGTGATCAAATAAATTAGTTAAGATTGGCATAAAAATTATGTTAGGTACACAAACATACTCATAGGTACTGTTATTTTTAACCGACTTCCAAAAAGGAGGAGGTTCTATGTTCGTGTGTATGTTCATCGATAATTTTGCCGATTGTGAACCGAATCGAAAAATTATTTTTTATATCGAAAGGGTATGTATACTCTCGAGATGGTCCTATTGAAATTTTACAGAAATCGGCTGAGCCGATTTTGATAAATCAACAATAATGTAAACAATTCGAGCAAAATATTCGAATTTTGAACAAGATGTAAGGCGGTTTTGCCATTTTTTGCCAAAATAATTATTTGATTTTTAAACTTAATGAAACAATACCCCTGACTTGAATATTTTTAATTTGACAGGATCAATTTGAATACAAGCAAAATGTTAAGTAGAGATACATACAGATTAAGTTTCCAAATGAATAAATGAAGAGTTACTGAATTATTCACAGACCCATCGCCAATGATCTAAAAAATCGGGAAATGAAATAAATAAAGAACTAAACAATGTCAAATTGAACAAAGAGAAATAGACAAAAATCAAATTAATATAGACCCAACAAAAAGAGTCTTCATAAATAAATATCAAGCTGGCGATAACAATTGAACAATTAAAATGCATAGTAATAATAAATACATATGTAAAATATTTCGGTTGTAAAAATTGTACCTTTCTGAAAAACGTTTATAAATACTGTTTTTAATTAACATGCTGATGTTGTCCGACAACTGGCAAGCTCAAAGGCAATTAATTGAATTAATTTTAGTATGCACTAAACGAATTGTTACTCATCATTATCCATCCATATTACCATAAGATGACACTTATAACCTCTATACATTGTATAATTACAAGTATACCTTGCCCACAGACGTGCGTTTTTTATTACACTATTATCCGGTCTGCATCATTCTATCATGCACAAAACACCCCACGCGGGACGTCAGTGCAAGACTTATCCCCTACATCGAATAAGAATAATCAGCCAAGTACGAGTTGGACTCGCGCACAAAGGGTTCCCTCCTGTGAGTGGAAGTACTCGTATGGGAGCCCCCCTTAAATATTTTTTTATTTTTTTTATTATTTATTATTGAAGTGAATGTAAGTACAACTTAATATTCTGTGAATATTTCAAGCATCTGCCTGTTACCATTATTAAAATCGAGCGAAAAACTGCTAAAAATTCAGGTTTTATTGTATAGGAGCCCCCATTAAATATTAATTTTATTCTGATTTTAGTGTTTGTTGTTATAGCAGCAACAGAAATACCTACATCATCTGTGAACATTTTCAGCTTTCTAGCTGTAACGATTTATGAGATACAGCCTGGTGACAGACAGACGGACAGAGAGACAGACGGACAGCGTAGTCTTAGTAATAGGGTCCCGTTTTTCCCTCTAGGTACGGAACCCTAATAAGAATAGGTCTGCATCTAATCAACAGTTCAACTGTTTTAATACGGTTAGCCGACCATAAAAGCCGCTCGTTTTGCCTTCTCGATGTTTAAATCCTTCTAGTCGGAACTATTATAGAATGGTCATTAATCTAAATGATGTGAGAAAACGTACACCGATTGATTCATCAATGCTAGCTATTTATTCACAGTGACATTTGTTCAAAGAAGCCTATTAACAAAGCCTGGGTTTACACCGAAGCGGATCTGGCTGTCAACTATTGAATATAGCTGCATTGACTTCAGTATAAAAACATAATAAGTTAGTAATTGTAAGCCGCATATTCCTCAGGTCGTAGACAACCAAAAGTTACCAACCTAGCCTAAAGTTATCGAATGGAATTTATTTATACAGATTTACTTAAATTACAGAGATTATAATTTACTTAGCTGGAACTCACCTTACTAGTGTACTTCCTACTCACAGTACGTATATACGGGTGTACCTTCTGCTCCCTTAGACATGATCAATAACTAATAAATTCAGTAAATGTTTTTGCTAACCAGTTTGAGTTAAGGATGTCAATTGGTCCCCATAACTTTCAAATATCGTTGTATAAAGCCAATCTGACCTTAATTTTCTCATTAGGTATTCGTAACGAAACCTACATTAACTCCCGGTCGGTACAGTTCGATACGGTTCAAAATAATACTTTGAACAACAGGTGGATCAATGACGTTCAAACAAAGGAAGAGGAAGACGCGTGACACTCTAATATGGAGTCACAAAACATGGCCTTTTATTTTAAAGATTGTAAAGATAGCCTGGCACTCGACTAATGATGAGTGAGGAAGATGATTTGGTACGCTATAAATGCTATTTATTGTACAACACTCTCTCTACCACCCTATAACTTTCGCTTTACTACATTGTGACCATTATTATCGTCTTCTAAGCCGTCAACCGTAATTCCAGTCCTAAGTGTCATCTAAAATATACCTACTTCCAAGTAAAGGATAATAATTTACGCGTAGGCTAATAATTTACCTAATTAAAAAACCCCCGACACAAAAATATTTGACAACAAACTTTCAATTGACAACAATACTCGTATATACCTAAGTACCAACGTTAAATAATAAGCATTTACTAACACCTTGTAAACCTTAGCTCAAATAAAGTATTTTTTCATTTTCATTTCATTTCATTTTCATGTATGTTGCAAAGTAAGGAAGTTACTAAGACTTTTAGATGTAAGTGAATATGTAGCCATCAACAACAACATCAACAACTTTTACGGAGCCGCTATTTTTCACGATGCCAGGCTTTGATCCATCAATCAGCCCTAGGACGTCCACTGCTGGACGGATGCCTCGCACATGGATTTCCAATAAGGCCGGTTGGAATCGGCTTGCATCCAGCTCCTTCCTACAATCTTTATTACAATCGTCGGTCCACCTGGTCGGTGGAAATCCTACGCTGCGCTTGCTGGTCCGTGGTTTTCTTTCGAGAAATTTACGGCTCTATAGGCCAACTGTTCTTTGACCTATGTGCCCTGCCCACTGACACTGTAATTTGCTAATCCGCTGGGCTATGTCGGTAGCTTTGGTTCATCTGCGGATTACCATATTTCTTATTACCCTACCTTATTTTTTTAAACGTTTTTATCTACTTCTCCCAATAATATTTATAAATTAAAAATTTAAAAAACCCCCGACACATTGACAACCGTTTTGGGCACATTTGTAGAATTTTGGTTCTTCCATCTCCACTTTAACCCACCATAACTCTTAAACGGCTCAATCGATTTTTATAAAACATAGCTAAGAACACTCTCGATTAAGTCTCCTTTCATCCAAAAAAAACTAAACTGAAATCGGTTCAGTGGTTCGGGCGCTATGACAGACAGACACACAAACAGACACGTCAAACTTATAACACCCCTCTTTTTCGTCGGGGGTTAAAAACTATATGAAGACCACACGTAGAAGGTCTTTCTGCATTTCATTTACGGCAACGATAGAAAAAAATATTCTAGTGATAGTAGGTACCTACAGCCTCAACTATGACAATTTGACAATACATCACCACAGGTCTTCCTTTCTTTAAAACACCTAAAAGATTTGTAGTTCCTTTTAACTACCTACGTTGATTATAAGCAAAATAGGTAAGTAATTGGCCATAGATGAATTATAGATCTCGCTCCGCTAATTCATCTATGTAAGTGGCACTATTCTTAGATTTGTTTTGAATAGCATACTTTTATAAAATGTAGCATACCCTTAGGTCTAGTCGTAGGATGTTGTGCTAACGCGTAGGAAGTCCTCCGACCAGGTGGATCAACGATCTATTCAGGAGGTACCGCAGGAACGCGCTGGATTCAATATTCAAAATTCGGTTTTATAGGAAACTAACTTTAGTCCGCGGCTTCGCCCGCGAGGTATTTTAATTTTTGTGCTATCCCATGGGAACATTTTATTTTCCTGGGATAAAAATTTTCAATTCGTTGTAACGTTTTACAAACAGCACTTTCGGATTTATAATGTTAGTAAGGATAGTAAGGATTTTAGGATTACGCAGGCAGTCGTCATATACTTTATTCGTCAAATTCTAAACGTGTCAAAACCTTAGTTTGCCAAATTCGTTAGGATCCATAGTGGACATATTATTATTTTTCACAAAAAAATGGCAAAACCGCCTTTTTCGCTCGAATTGTTTACATTATTCTTGATTTATCGAAAACGGCTAAGCCGATTTCTGTAAAATTTAAATGGGACCTCATTGGGAGTATACCCTTTCGAACTAAAAAAGAATTTTCCGATTCGGTTCACAATTGGCGAAATTATCGATGTTCATCTTTTACAAAATTCGGATATTTCGATCGAATTGCTTACAATTATTGTTGGTTTTTTCAAAAACGGCTCAGCCAATTTCTGTAAAATTTAAATGGAACCATGTCGAAAGTATACCCTTTGGAACTAAAAAATAATTTTTCGATTCAGTCCATAATTGGCGAAATTATCGATGAACATACACAAAAAAAGAAGATAGAACCTCCTCCTTTTTGGAAGCCGATTAAAAATACGTCGAATATAAATACGATATGATGACGATAATACAATGTAGACCGTGCTTTCAAAAGAAATGTTATACTAGATAATTAATCAAGCATGTTAATGGATTGCCACAATGCATGCGTGGTGTGGCATCTGAGACAATGCAGATAGCAGTTTTCTCAGCGCATTGCATGTGTTGATGAAATTATGCTATGCCTAGGTCAGTGTGGCAGAGATTGATCAACGATTGAAATGTTTACGAGCACAAGTACACAGTTTTATCGTAGTCTATTGTAATGTGGAAAAAGTATGGTAAAGTTAACTGCGTGATTTCTGATATGTACTTACTCTTACTACAAGCTATTGACACAGAATCAAGAGTTTGCTAGAATCGTTTCCACAGTTTCAAATTTCTTGGAATCTAAACAAAATTGTGAAATCGTTGTTCAACCATAGAGATAATCTTTGGTTAACTCAGTAGAATTTACTGCTGCTTTACTAAACGTCGAGACTCGAGATATCAAACTTATAATCAATTCGGCAGCCCTAACTATGGGGTTACTATAAAATCGAAGGTACGATTGTACAGAGCTCGCTAGCCAACTAGTGCGGAAGTCCGTTCATATTATTTATCTAGTTACCTATCGTAAGCCCCTGATCGTCATAGCGTCACAGTATAAGCACAGAGAAAACTTTAAAACCGCGGTTTTATTTTGTACGCCGATCAGGAGCTTTAAATTAATTATCCGTTTATTTTATAGTTTGTAATTATTATGCGTCTATGCTAAGAGCAAATCAGCCACCCGTAGGCAGCACTATATTCATCGAATTAGCTTATAATTTGTCAAATTGTCACTTCCAGGTTTGGCGAAGACGGCGAGCTAATGGTTGGCAGTCCGTCATCAGGGACGGGCGCGCGACCCACGGTGCCGCCCGCCGCCGGCAGAATATCCACTATTAGGTCCGTCATGCAAACCAGCTAACCCCATATCACGGTAATGGTATCTAACAGTATTTCGTCTTCATACAAACAGTCGGGACTTGGATAATACCTACGAGCTTCGAAGTTCGGTATACACTCGGTGAACCAACAGCCGCATATTATGCGCCGTGGTGACGAACGAACGTGAGGGTTTGTAATCAGTAAGCATGCGATTTATCGGTATACGGCCGCCACTAAAACGTCCCCCAGTGGTGGTCGTTAGCACCAGTTAAAATTTTTAGTGCCAACGTCCGCCAGTGGCGGCCGTTCAGACATAATTAAATATTATTTTATTTCAATTGTTTGTTATTATAACCTTACCATATCAAATATACATTTGCTATAGTAAGGGTATATAATAATTTAAACCTTAATAATAAGGCTATAATTTTTATCTTACATCTTAATACATATTTATTTTGCCAAATATTACTGCAATAATCCGGTATCAGGTGCTTTTTGGAATCAGGTACATAATATATTTTATATGTAATCAATAAATCAGGCGCTTTTCTTAGAAATATATCGGCTCTTTGATTTAACATTTACTTTGAACCCTTTTGTAATGTTGTTGTTGTCAAAATTTGTAACATTTTCATTACTAAAGATTTATTAATTTTACCGAAGCAAAGTGAGACAGAGATAAAGTAAAGTTATTGCGGTTTTTTTACCTAGCTACTATTCTATTAGTGTAATCTCAGCTATTAGCCATGTCGTATTTTGCTGATAATAAAAATAAAATAAAAAATATTTTTTATTAAATACTGGTATTTTGAACTATATTATAGAGATCCCACCGACCATCGAACTTCAGAGCCCTGACTGTGATTTAGTAGTTAGTCACGGCGGCTGGCAAAATGTAATACTCAGTGCTAACGACCACCACTGGTGGCAGTTTTAATGACCCAAGGGCCGCCACTGGCGTACGCTGGCACTAAAAAAAAATACTGGTGTTATCGACCACCACTGGGGGACGTTTTAGTGGCGGCCGTTGGGAGTATACCGATTTATCTACCGGGCGGGCAGCCCTAGCGCGTGTTACGTACTGCGTGGCATTGTGGGGCTGTAGGTGTTTATTTCAAGGACAGGGTCGAGTCACAATACTGTTATAGATAGGTACCATTACCGTGCCCGTACTCTTGTAAGTAAGTACTTACAGTGCGACATAATACAGTAGAAATTAATTATTCGGGCAAGAAAAAGTCACTCTTGCTGGAAACACCATGCACCTAAGCTAAATCAGTCATTGTTTGTTGCATTTTTCTTATTTTGTGCTATTTTCCGGATTGTGAACAGAAACACAGTGTCATCTCGAAGAAAATGATGCAAACTATGCTAACAAAGATGTAGCGGCACGTTCATTTTCATTTTTTTTTCAGATCTTTTACGTCGCACTGTAGTACCTAGTGGTTACGATGAGGAGGTATCTATGTACCTACCTTGAAAAGCGTCCCGCAGACGTACTTTCATCACAGTTCTTGATTTAATTTCGGCCTCTATGTTGTATTTGTTGAACACTAGGTCGCAATCATAGGTCTCATTTGTCTGCGGAACGCTTATTGGAAAACAATTTTTGTGAACAAAAAGCAGCGGCTCAGAGCCACTTTCGTAACTTTTAGGAGTTGGGCTGGCTCGGGTAGACGCCGGAGGGAGATGCACAAACACTCCATGCGGGATGTCAGTACAGGACTGATCGCCTCCACACCGAATAAGAAGAATAAGAACGATAGGTCCTCTTACCGTGAGAATATTCAAAATATCTAAGTACGGCTCGTTATAGCGATGAGGCAACATTTCTTCACAAAATTTCTGTCATTTATGGTTGTTCTAAACTGATATTTTGGTAAGAAACAGTTTTTTTGGTGTGCCGATAGAGTTTATTAATGAACTCTACATATTGAACGTAGAGTACTCTCCAATTTCACAATTTCTTTTAGATATGATTGATTGATGATTTGAAATGGATGATAATCAGAGCTGTGATTTTACAAACATTTTCCTCAATACCTACCCAGGCATACACGATGTATTTAAATCATACGAGAACCATCCTAACAAACATTAAAATATACGACGATTAATTCTTGTCATAATTTAATTGGTAAATTCTTTGATTTATGTCTCTGGTCCACATATGATCTCTCATAAATCTTTATATACTTAGGCCTGCCATGCAGTAAGACCTCAATTACTTATTGCAAGAGGAATTTTAAGATTTCGATTCGACTAGGTATATCAACAGCCTACAAGTGCTGTTATTCAAATGATGAGGACTTAACACCGACAGCAAAAAGTATGCTCTACCTAGTTCAGTAATCGGACTGATCAATAACTGCCCAATAATGTCCCAATGCAAACCTCATAAACAAAGAAATTTTGCCATCGTCCAGCAAGCTGGCCAAATTGGCCTATCAACTTGGCACCTCCACAATAGGTCTTTCTCGGCGCTTGGAAATGTGATTTTATTACCTACATCACCCATCCATAAACCTTCTGATATACGTACAACGGTGCACTATCTACGTAAGGATATGATATGAACCCAAGCCCTCTGGATGAGACGTGAAATGAATCCTGAGGTAGGGTGTCATCATTATATCAGCAGTCAGAAGTCCATTGCTGGACATTCCAATAAAAATAAATGACTAGTGAGATCTGTAGGTAACGTAGGTGGGTATAGCCCGGGAGATATGAGTACATAAGCGCAAAAAATGCAACTACTTTCTAAAAGCTGAATTTATGGTATTACGTAAAAAAAAGTTCAGGTAATTTGCCGAGGTCAAACTTTTTTAAAATTATTTATCTACCTGTAGGTACACCAATTTTCAGCTTTTAGACACGCACAACCTCTCAAAGAGCCTTTACTTTATCAAGAATAACTTTTACAATGGGATCATCTCAAAAGCTTTTTGATTCTGTTGCTATTTCAGGATTGGTCCAAGTAAAAGTTATTCATCTCGATGTAACAAGTTACCAGTACCTACGTGTGCCTGTCCATATAAAAAAACTAGATGTATAAAAACTATAGCCGATGGTCATTTACTTAGTTAATCGGTCAATGACAGGTTGCCTTGAATATATTTGTCAACGCATGTGAATAGTCATTTACCTTACTAACTAATCACAGTAGACGTAATTTCAATAATTCCCACGGCCGTTGAATGAACGAAAGGCGTAAGGTCCGTTGTTTTAATGGGCAAATTATCAAGACATAATCGGCCAAGTGCGAGTCGGTCTCGCGCACAAAGGGTTCCGTACCGTACCTTTGGTGCCCCATTCCTCTTGCCGTTATTAACAGCGAGCAAAAAACTCCTAAAAATCACGGTAGTTGTATGGGAGCCCCCCTTAATTTTTTTTGACGTGACAACGTCTTATAATTCGATAGAGCACCGGCTGCACGCACGAAAAAACATGACTCATGCGGCGTTACCTCGCTCTGAGGCGTTCCATGTAATTTTCTTTTGAAAAATGCTACCATTCCATCAGTATTATCTTAAGACGTTGTCACGTTCAACTATCGTCAGTAAACCGACTTTACTGACAACCAATTTTTTTTTTCTTTTTTTTAGTATCTTTTGTTATAAGTGGACAAATAAATGCATCATCTGTGAAAATTTCAGCTATCTAGCAATCATTTAAACCGTGAGATTGATAGGTTGTTTTGAAATACAACCTGGAGACAGACAGACAGACTGACGGACATCGGAGTCATAGTAATAGGGTCCCGTTATTACCCTTTGGGTAAGGAACTCTAAAAAGGCTTATTGGTAATGTAGTATTTAAATTAGTAATAAGTCAGTAAGTAAGTAGGTAAGTTCGTATAGGCCGAATGGCTAGCCCTGGTGTCAGTTTTTAAGCCGCCTGAAGGCCTCTGACATGACTAAACGGTTAAAACAATTTACAATTTAACGTGTCATCCGAGCCAGCGGTAGCGCTCAGTTGTACATGCCACCCGCGGTCACCCATCCGAAGACTGACCCAGTTGAACGTTGCTTAACTTCGATGATCGCGAACGAACACCTAAGTAGGTAGGTACTCAGCTTATATGTATATCTACAACTTAGTTACTATAGGTAACTGTCCGTATCGGTCATTTCACAGTCAAACATACCCATACCCTCAAAAAATCCCACACCGCGGGCACCTAGCGGCAGATTGGTGGACACCGTCGAATACTTTTAATTACATAGAAATATATTTTACTTAAAGAGATTTCCTCATGGAGTCCGAAAAGCCAATGATATGAAAAGTTCGTACATATCTACATTTCAAAGTATTTTTAGTATAGGACTAGGATTTGAACCCAAAACCTCAGGATCATATGTACTACGTAAAGGCCACTTATGATGATTCTTTTTTTTCATGCTTACTTCGACGACCATTTAGTATTGTTTTTCGTTTTAGTTATTAAATAAATAAATAATCATACCAGTCAACCCGTGACCGCGATCGATGCAACTCGGTCGAAACGTAGGGATGTTGGGGTATTTATTTATCTCGTAATTTTAGAGCGCGATTAGTCCCGTAGTACGAGTATATAATAATAATGAGACCATTTAGTATTATGTGGTGGTCCTAATGCGTCTTCACATGGCTGATGTCCCCAAATGCAGCTCATTATCAAGGACAAGAAAATAACACATTAATTTTCTTCCTTCCAGGCCAACTCCACCGTCTGCGCCGTACACAGCCGCGCCGTCTATCACCACCACCACCGAGCTCCCCTACTCCACAGCCATCACCCTCATCGACCAGATCGGGTATAAAATCATCCGCACCACGGAGCTGGTCACAGACCTCCTCAGGAATACGGTGCGCGCTGTCGTTGGCTGATATTTAAAAAAAGGGATTTGAAGACTTTTTGCTCAATAATTTTACAGAAGCAATAGTGTTGTACAGGTCGCGGTATATAAGTCTAGAGCTGAGCGAAGAGTGGAGGGGGTGGCTGCGCATGAGTTTAGTATGTCGGTCAACATGCGCAGCCATCCCCTCCACAGTACCCTCAGCGATAGACTTACGTGCAGCTACTTGTAGTACTGTTTTCTGTATTATTTCAATGATTTTAGTGTGATTGAATTTTGATTTGTGTGTGAGGATATCTTTCGCATGTTGTGAAGTGCACTTACATAAAGTTCTATTTTTAGTACTTAATATAAAGTTAATTATGGACTGTATGTATAAGTTAGCGTAGTGCCTACATTCATCAAAAGATATAAAGACGACCTCTGAAAGGACACAGCTTCCAACCGGTCTTTTTAGTAATTTACAATTGACCAGTAGAAAATACGTCGATTGCTATAACAACTTTGCTTGTATCCTACGTTTACTTACTTGCCTAAATATAGTTAATACATTTTAAGACAACTTTTCATCAGTAGCAAAAGATAGGTCCACTCAACAAATTCATCATCATCACCCACTTTACTACACTTACTATTTATTCTGTCTCCATTCAACAAAATTCTAAATTCTAGTCATTGACACTTTACGCAATTTGGATGTTGAATTGGACAACTATCTATAAAATTAGCGTAAAATAAGAACTTCACTTCTGCCCCTTCAAATTGTTATGTCACGGAAGCAACATAACGCTGAAAGTAGGTGAATTAGGTGCCTAGTTTTTGTGGTACCTTTCGCCGATCGTTTTTTTTTCAGAGCTTAATCTTCACTAACCATGAAGATAACCATCTTAATCCAATTAATAGATATTTAAGCAAAATACCGTCTCCAGCTTCATCACTACATAGTATAAAACAAAGTCGTTTCCCGCTGTCTGTCCCCATGTATGCTTATATCTTTAAAACTACGCAACGGATTTTGATGCGGATTTTGGTGCGGATTATATACATATAGGTATGTATAATACGCCTGTGCGAAGCCGGGGCGGGTCGCTAGTTGAGAATAATCCGTAAAGTTATCAAACGATATTTACTCGTACTAATGATGCAATTGGAATCAAAGTCTTAAAATTCGTGAGAAAAAATCAGATTTCTGCTCTAAGCGCTATTTATTGGAGACTCCGCTGGAACACCCTCTTCATGGGTTAAGGAAATACCATAGTAGAGCGCCTCTTCACTTCAATCCTCGGTTTTCTGGGGGTCATCCTCTGGGATTTAGAAGAGTATCCAACCCCTTTATACTGCCTAAAGTCTCCAAGGATTGCCCCCCAGAATACATTGATTTATCTCGATTTTTCTTTATGATTTCGGAGTTCGACCCCCTAAAGCTGATCTTATTTGGCCTAAAAAATGCTAACGCTTTTTTAGTAAAAAACCTTATGGACTAAATGGAGTCCATATTGACATATGGACATATTTTCAGAACTCAAATTAAATAATAAATACCTGTCAATAAACAGGCGTAAGCTAGGTCAGACATAATTATGTTAGTTTTAAGTATTAAATTATTTTATGTTTTATCGTTATAAAAATCTCATGAAAATTACTTCTAGTATAGCTTAAGTACCTAGATTTAAAAATGAATCTAGAATCCAAGACGGATATTTAGACTTAAGCAACATTTTACATTGTAAAGCGTAATATGCCTTAATAAATACTTTTATTTATGAATAATGTGTTTTGTTTCACCTTCCCTTGATTTTTATTTGAAGGCCATTTCCGACCTTCTCTTTTCGCATTATACAGGTCCTACCTACTAAAGAGTGACTACAGCGTAGGACGTAGTTAGTATTGAAGTTAGTACATACCTAAAGTTTGACATACACGATGCGATGATTTGATCAAATTTTCGCTTCATGCCAACTGGGCACTCATTCAGTTAAAGAAAAGGCAGGAATTGGTGGTTCACGATTTGAACCACTTCCTGAATGTTGATTAACTCTTGTAATTTTAATTTTACGCGAGAAATGGTCAGAACTAAAGTTGCTTATAATTTGTTTTCCTACATTTTTGTTTCCCATTAACTTTTTCTATGATTGATATTTTTCAAATAAAACGAAAAAGATATCTAGATGTGCAATTTTCTTTCTTCTATAACTATAAAGCCCCGTCGTTTTTGCGTAGGCGGCAAACAGGGTTATCGGGAGAATAATACGGCAACAGTCACTGAAATGAGATAGGTATTTTTCATGACAATCAGATTATCCCTCTGGTTGTAATTGTAATAGCTCTATGATCTGATATAGGTACGCCAACCTATAATGGTCCGGCTACAACTACGCCCAACGGCGAAGTTATCGTCACTGGGGGCTCATTTAACTAATTCAAACGGTAGTAGTTGGTTGTTCACGATTTGAACTACTACCTGAAGCTGGGCACACACGATGCGATGATCGCATCAATTCATCAGATCAGTCCAGCGAGGTCCTAATATAGTTGCATTGCCGGTAGGTAGGTAGTTACTCGTATTGAGGAATCAAAATGACACCCCTATTTAATTCGAAAATGTATTAACATGTATTTATGTAACACAAGTTATTGAAGAAACAAAATGGTACAACTATATATTTAATAAAATATCGATCCTACAAAAAGTTGTTAGAATCAAAATTGTAGAAAATCAAATCTCTTGATTTCCTACAACTTTGATTCCCATCAACTTTTTGTATGATCTATATTTTTCGAATAAGATGGTGGTGTCATTTTGTTTCTTCAATAACTACCTACCAGCAATGTCTAAGTACATGATGATACTACATGGCCCCTGCTGCACTGATCTGATGAACAGATGCGATCATAGTTTCGTGTGAGCCCAGCTTCAGGTAGTGGTTCAAATCGTGAACCACCAATTCCTATCTTTTCATTAACTGAATGAGTTCCCAGTTGGCATGAAGCGAAAATTTGATCAAATCATCGCATCGTGTATGGCCACCTTAAGTTGCTATTCTAGCTTTCAACAACATACAAGTCGCGGCATATAAGTGTAGCGCTGAGGGTACTGTGGAGGGGATGGCTACGCATGGGTTTAGTATGGTGGTCGTCCTGCGCAGCCATCCCCTCCACAGTACACTCAGCGCTACAGTTACACTAATTATACTGTACCTGCATATTAGAATAATAATCGGCCAAGTGCGAGTCGGACTCGCGCACGAAGGGTTCCGTACCGTATGGAAGCACCCCTTAAAAATCACTTTTTTTGTATGGGAGCCCCCTTAAATATTTATTTTATTTTAATTTAAATATGTATTTTTAAAGAGAATATTTAACTAAATATTCTATGAACATTTCAAGCATCTACCTGTCACAGTTATTAATATTAAGCGAAACACGGCTAAAAATCAAGTTTGCTGTTGTATGGAAGCCCCTTTAAATATTTTTTTCTGTATTTAGTATTTGTTGTTATAGCGGCAACAGGAATACGTCACCTGTAAAAATTTCAACGTTCTAGCTATCACGGTTCATGAGATACAGCCTGGTGACAGACAGACAGACGGACGGCGGAGTCTTAATAATAGGGTCCCGTTTTTACCCTTTGGGTACGGAATCCTAAAAAGAAAAGCACCTAGTTAGATAAGACATGGCCAATTATAAAGGCGCCATCGTAAATTTAATAGCAAAGTAAAAAGTGTTTTCTCTATCGAATGCCTAAAGTGAAAAAGAAACAGAAATATTCTAAATTGCTAAATATAACTACGATGGCGCCTTCACAATTAGGCCTTCTTACTGTCTTATTTAATTTTCCCTTTATTCCTTTTATTTAGAATCCTCTCTGGCAGAAGAAAACCGTTCTCTATGAACCTTACTGAAAATGGTACAAACCGTTTTTGAATTAAATCTCTTTGAATCTCCGTTTTTTGAAAGATGAATACTCTGATCAGAGCCGTAAATAGTCTATTTTGCAACCTGTGGGAGCTTCTTTTACTGCGCCCTTCTTTTTAGGGTTCCGTACCCAAAGGGTAAAAACGGGACCCTATTACTAAGACTCCGCTGTCCGTATGTCGGTCTATCCGTCTCCATTATAGAAGAAAACTGAAATTTTCACAGATGATGTAGGTATTTCTGTTGCCGCTATAACAACAAATACTAAAAACAGAATAAAATTAATATTTAAGAGGGGCTCCCATACAATAAACCTGTATATTAATAATAATGGTAACACGTGGATACTTGAAATATTTACAGAATATTTAATTGAATATTAACTTAAATAATAAAATTAAAATTAAATAAATATTTAGGGGGGCTCCTATACAGTACGGCACCCTAAAAGGCACTTTAGCTAGAGCTAGTTTACTTTTCCACAAAGTACCTATTAAAAAGAAGATATCGGCCCAGAGGGGGGCGCATGACCCCCATAACCCTCATGGCCTCTGGATTGGCCTTGAGGGGCGCAGCGGGAACTTAGCAGGAGCAAACCGAAAAAATATCTGGCCATTCTTGCGCCCTCCAGAGTCTACGCCCTGTGCCTGGGCACCGGTGGCACCGGCAAACGGCATTATCCTGCGTAAAACAGCAGAGCAATAAGTATCGTATAAATTGATCTGGTATTTCACACAGGAGCTGTGTTTTTTTTACTTTCCACGTACGACTAAACGTACAATATTAAATGTAATAATAGTCTTCAGTAATAAAGCTAAATACTGGATCTATTGTAGATTTGTTATTATTACCAATCTTATATAGAATATTCATCATAAAAATGCAACGTTTACTAAGGTGTGTACATTTTAAAAGTTAACCTGTCCCTGTATTGTATTGTAATGATTTTTTCCATCAGTAAGCCGTTTCTAATTAAGGATTTTACGTTATTGCAAAAAACGTGGGAATAGCTTTGGCTATTAGGTAGGTACTGCTGCCACCAGTACTGCTTATTTTTATTGCCTGTTAAAAAACTCTGAGCAATGGAGCCGGTTCATAAAATATTATTCCTAATCCAGTTCGGTTTGTGAAAGTGGTGCTATCGGCCTACTCGAAATGTGGAGCACATTTTTGAAAGCCATTAAGTGGAGAAAGAAACTTGATACAACTACTTCGTAATCCTATCTCATAGATTACGTAATCACGACAGCTAATTAGGAGCTAGACAAAAGGCATAGAAAAAATCGTTAATATTGCAGCATTGAAGTATGGGTATTTCTTAAGGACCGGGCGGATACTTAAAATGGTATGGAACGTACTACGCCTAGAATATCTTCAGAACTTTTATGCTTCTTGCACCTTTTGTAAGAAAGAAGTAGCCAGTGTAGCCACGTCTGTGACATAAGGCATCGGCGCTCCTTATTGTTTTATTTTTTTTATTATTTTAACTCTTTTATTTGTAATACTTATATGAATGAAATGAATTCAATAATTATAAAATATTCTAGATGTAACGTTTATACTCTTACTAATCTCAGGTAGGTATATAGGCATCTGACTTTACCAACCAAACAAACCAATGTGATAAACATTTTCCTGTATTCTAAAATGCTTTAAGGAAAACCCTCAGGTAGAGAATAAATAATGGCTCAGATTTGGTGCCAACGCGTCAGGAAATACCCCAGTACGGTACGATTGACGTCATGTCGCCCATAATGACCCGATCAGAAAAACATGAATTAACATTACTGTCCAATACCCCAAGTTATGGGCTGATTCATTATTGTAAACTTTATGAAATCAATGGCTATTATTTTTCATTAAATTAGCTATTGATTTTTAATGAGTTATGAAAAACAATTCGTGAAATTAAATGCTTGATTAGTTAAGATGGAATTAAACACCAGATACCTAGTACAAGCCTGTTTGTACCTTGTACCCCAATTCCTACTGTTTTAGAACTGTATGATCAAGAATATAGATAGTCTTGTCTAGTAAAATGTGATTGGCGAATTTGACTAAAGAAAACAATTCTAGAGCAACTTAGCTTCCCTTGTCTAGAATTTAATCCTTCTACAAGTCATCCAGAAAAAAATTGGTTGAAAACTTTGAGGAAATATTACTAGTAATATAGCTCGATGGTTGAAAATTAGAAAATATAATTGTAGGATATGTACCTGTAAATATACGAGTACCATCTCAAACTTATTTCTTGGTTTACCACATCCAGAATGTCTGATAATGGATTTTGTTTTTTATTTTGTTGACCTGATAAGAAACCAATAGTAGTGGTGAACTCTGGTAGTCTATCAGTCAATGTTACATCATATTGTCTACAAAGATAAAAACTGTTTCACAATTTTGCTAAAACATTTAATAGGTATATGGGTACAGTTAAATACTTATATCACATTCAGATATTTAAAATGTATCCAAGATTACATTTCAAGTTTGGTAAGAATATTTCTAACAAAACCAATTCTCCTCTAAGTACTTAATAAATATGAGATTTGTTCCCTTATTGTCTTCACTTAACAAAATACACTAAAAGCTCTTATTGGAAAATTGCAATAGCAATAAATTACTGAGCAACTTAATAACTAATTGTACAAAATAACAATCTCTTAGAAATAGGCAAGTATAAGTACATAGAGATACATTCTGGCAAGTTATTGAACAATCAACTCGGTGACGTTATCTTTAGTGACAAGAGCGACCAAGCTGCCGCTGGCCGGCCTTTCCTCTCCCTTCATCCACTTGTCAAACAACTGGGCCACGAAGGTTAGCGGGGTCCACGAACCAAAGTCAGCTTTTGGCATCCATTTTCTGTTCATTTCAGTATCCAGGGTGACCGGCAGGATAGCAACGGCTAGGGAATTTTCTGGGAGACCGGAATCCTTGGCACCGAGAGATTTTGTGAGTTGATGTACAGCAGCTTTAGCAAGACCGTAGCCAATCATGCCCGGTGTGCCTTCTAGGGCGGCTTTAGCTCCAGTGAGAGCTAATAGACCACCCGGGGACAGATATTTAGAGGCAACTGTCGCAGCGATAGACGAACTCCATACTGATTGACGCCACATGAGGTCGGCCTGCTTGCTGAGGTCTTTCGATGCATTGCCGCCGGCCCAGCCTCCCGCGACGCAGATCACAGCGCTCACTTTCTCACCTTTAAGTGCAGTTGCTAGCTCGTTCACGACATGTTCCTCCTGTTGCACCCATGAAGCGTCCTTTGGCACGGTGATGTTGAAATCGGCGCTCTCGTTGGGATTCAGGTCGATGTTGGCCACCCAGCAGTTGGCCGCCTTGAAGTGGTTGACGCAGGCCGCGCCAAGGGCTCCCCGTCCTCCGTAAACTACGATTCTTGACATGACGTGTAGCTGCGGTCACAGTGCACAACCAACTGAATGGAACCGTGGAACGGCAACTTGTTATCGCCGACGCCTTGTGCGGTAACCTCGTTCGACTCTCACTTTTTGTCTCGCGCAGTCGCACGAATGACCAATTCCGAATACTGACCAAGCCAAGGACAATTTGTACAATTGTACGTTTTTAGCTCAATGATTAGATAATTAATTAGGTATCTAACTAATAATATTGTTTATATACTATTTTTACGTTTCTGTTTTTTTTTCGGGTAGTCAATTTTTTTCTTTTGTCGGATCTTGCAACATAGTCTTGGCGTTTCTCGCTTGTGCATTTGCCGTTGTCAAATGTCAAGGTAAAAAATAAAAATTACATGTACAGTCAACTATCTTTCATAAGTATGTACTGATACTGAGTTTTTAAATAATTATACTTAAATACAGACACATTTTTTTTTTAATGAGGAAGAAAACAATATTATATGGAATGGCAAATGCAAATGAATGTGACGCCAAGAATTAAAGTAAGAATTACGGGACTGGAGTAAATCATATAGCCTTTCAGTTAATCCAGCAAAAACCCAGACAATTATAATTGGGAGCTCTCGCATGATTTCGAAAATTGACTGGTTCAGACTACCTCAGGTTATCTTTGACAATATTCCTATCCCATTTAGTGACACTGTGAAAAACCTGGGAATTATTTTTGACAAACAGTTTTCTTGGGGTCCACAACTGTCTGAGGTCAGTCGAAAAATTTTTGGTTCTGCGGCGTCACTCAGACGATTGCGGAACTTTCTACCCATCACTACCAAAACTGCACTTGTAAAATCACTTCTACTTCCCATATTAGACTACGCTGATGCTTGCTATCTGGATTTAACCGAAGAGCAACTCGACAAACTGGAACGTCTACAGAATTTCTGTGTACGGTACATATTCGGTTTACGTAAATATGACCACATTTCACAATTTCGCCAAAAGCTCAACTGGTTACCTATCCGACTTCGCCGTAATTCTCACATCTTATCTTTCCTCTACAAAATTTTGTTCTTTCCTTCCACTCCTTTGTATCTCAAAGAACGCTTCGAATTTATTCAAGGTCATTCTGGTACTTTGAGATCTTCTCGTGCCTTGAAACTCAAAGTCCACTCCTCTTCCCATACCAATCTTTCCTATATGAAATCTTTCTCTGTACAATCTGTCCTGCTTTGGAATGAGCTGCCTGTAGCTATCAGGCAGGCTAAGTCTCTCCATATTTTCAATAACCTAGTTTTCAAACACTTTCTTTCACTGTGTTAAATAACAAATATACGTGATATTAAATTTATTGTATGTAAATATTTTTATACTTATTATATATTTATGTAATTGTTTATGTATGTATATTTATATTATTGAAGATGTAGTATATTATTAAAATGTGTAATTATTGTATTTAATTTGTGATAATAATTATTATTTTTCCACATTTATTTATTATACACCACCAACCACAATTTTATGTATTCTAATTTCTGTCCATCCAAAGGTTGCCTGGAAGAAATCGCTCAAGGCGATAAGGCCGCCCTTGTATCACCTAATTTTAAGAATATTATGTTTTTGTTATTTAAGCTGTTTTCTTGGTGTACAATAAAGTTATATTGTATTGTATTGTATTGTAAAGTAAAAGTTAAGAAGTTTTTTAAGTTTTAGCGGGTCATCGACTGCATTTTTTCTTTCCTACATTTAAACTTTCATTTCGTGTTAAAGTTTGTACCTTAAACAATAATGGATTATTTATTTATGTCCGTTACATACCGTGCTATTTTATAGATTTGTTGTATACGATAAGCAGTTAACCAAATAATTAACAGTTTGAAACAATTTTAATCTATTATTCATCGACGTACTTACTGTATACAGGGTTTTCCACTTGATCAAGTCATTCAATTCAATTCAAAAAAATCTGCTGTTCTAATCAAAATTGCCACTCGGAATTGGCAAAATGTACAAAGTAGCTGATTTTTTCTCGAAATCTAGGTTGGCCCCTTAGTAAAAATTGTTCATAATGATGGTCTGAATCACCCACTTTTGGCTCTCATTATAGTAACAGTTTATAGCCAGCATTTCTGAATAACCCTGGATGTAACACTTCTTCGTCAATGTAATTACGTCTTTCTGCGATATATTATTATAATAGATTTATAGAATAATAGGTGTCCTAGTAAATAAATAAAACTCCAGATTTTTTTTACAAATACTTTATTACTAACTATAAAAACTATGTAACATAGGTATTTATTTTATATTTATTGGTGTGATAAGTACCTACAACTGATACCAATTAGATAATTATGTATAATTATTATAATTTCAGAAAAATACGATCAGTTTAATGAATTTAACGAACTTACAATAAGTACCTACTTCCTACCTAAAGTTTTAGTGATGAATATAGAATACCTAATTACACTACCTATGAATAATAATAAATATAGTGTAAAGCAATTTATGTAATTATTAGATATGAGATTGTTATATTAGCGTGAAAAAAAAAATATTTTGAATTAAATAACTTAGATTATAACGTAATTTTACATTTGAAAACATTTCTAATAAATAAATTCGCAGAAACAAAAAAATACTTAACGCGTTACGTTACGTTTTATCGATGGAGAATCCTGCCCCATCCTTGTAATAAGCCGCTGATTGCTGATTGACGTGCAAAATGTCGATAACTTTAAAACCGACGACTTTTTGACGCTTTCCCCTTATGCAGTTTACCTCTTCTTTTACAGTAGCCATATTTAGTAATAGCGTTGTGTAAATTTGATAATTTTAATTATATTTGATTTATTTTTTCACGCAACTCTTTAGTACCTATACTGGGCACGGCTATTTTAAAAGTAAAGGTGAAATGCAAAAGAGGAAAACATGTAAAAGTCGTAGACTCTAAAAACGCGGTTATAAAAAAATCAAGTAATTTATCTGCAAGCTGTTAGAGGATATGCTCATCAATAGGAACAACTCTTACTATGGGAACAACTGCGAAATCACGAAAAAAAAATCAGTTGCTACTCACAAAAAAATTATCGAGTATCGCTAAAATGTATGGAACAACTGAATTTTTTCTCGAATTTCAAATTGGCAAATTCAGAGTAAAAGTGGTTCATAATAAAGGTCTAATTCACCACCTCTGGCCTAAGTTCCTACACACTTTCTGTATTTAACTATTACAATAAAGTATCTACCTACGTAAAGCAGGCCCGTGATATTAGTGGATGCTACAAAAAAATCCAGTTATTCATAGGCCGAATCAGAGTTCTTGGCGGTTGTGAAGTTAGCTATGCAAGCTGCTCAAAACAACTGAAGGTCACAATAAAAGCTGCGCGAGGATTTTTTATCATAATGAAGTGAAGTACCTACAAGTAGACCGGACACTAAAATAATAGTAATTACAAAAGTAAGAGGGCGTGATGTGCAATTATGGAAGTGTGAACAGGACGAAACTAATTTCTTTTCTCTGTTGCGTATACGCTTATTTTGTCTGGCATCCACACTAGACGTCGATGCCAGACAAATTTTTCGCGCCAAAAACTACCGTTGAATTTTTGATGCTTTTGAGATGCTTAAAAAGTAAATCAACATATTTATGAACTACTCGTACATACCTATTATCTATTTTCTATCACTTCTATTAGTATTATGCAGGTTTTTACTATTATCTAGAGTCTAAATATGATAAAATCATAACAACGTATAAATAGTAGCCATCTTGGTATGTATAGCACATCTTTTTTCTCACACCCTATACGCTAGTAACTTCTCTACCTATTCTCCCTCCACGGATTTTGTGCAGCTTATAGCTAACTTCACATCCGCCAATAAGTCTGATTCCGCCTTTAAATGATGCAGTGAAACCCTTTCCTCAACTTCATAAATTAACATTGCTGTCTATCTGCATGGAATAAAAAATACTAATGAGAATGTTAACTGAGATACTTAAAATTTTAAAAATGAGACTCGTATTATTGAGGATTTCGGCGTTCTTCTGGTGGTCTTCTTTATTTATATTGAAAATACAGCTTAGCACCACCGCCACGGCCGCAGAGAGCACCTAACATGAACAAAAATAAAATAAATAGAAACGAAAGACAGTCACAAAATTATAAATAACATAGGAGTAAATACACAATCAAAAACAGTATAATAATAAAAATAAAAAATATTTAAAAATGATAGAAAAATTGAAGTAAAAATAATTGTGCACCTAAATAGTCAATACTTATTTATTTCCGGTTTATTTTATTAGGTATTTCCGGTTAACTGGCGCGACGTACCAATAAGTCAAATGTACGTCTATTAATTCCTGCTGAGATCCTGCCGTTTTTTTTTCTTATACAATTAGATACGACATAATTATACCTTCAAAAACAGGTATGTGATCACAATTTACAGTATTAAAGCGACGAAGCGAGTAGGTACACATAGGCGTTTGCGACAAATAAACTATTACCGTCTTACCACTAAAGTTTTACGCACGGCTTAGGCAATGTTTAACAGTACAAATTGCACGTTTAAACAGTGTTTAACGCGTGTTTAAATCTTTTGTGGTAAGGTGGCTATTGCTTACTAAACTTGAATACCCCAAGTTAACAACTTCAAAATGACTGCAGATTAGCCAAGAACATCTACTATTTAGACCCCTTCATAAATATATCGTATAAATTAGACGTCCTATTCCCAAGGTAGTCTTCTTCAGAGAGCGCGGGGTCTAGGCCAAACGTCATCTTGATGACATCACAGAACACCACCCCTGTCATCATGCCTACTGAAGTATGGTAAAGCCAGTCAGCGATCTTCTTGTGTCGCTGGTTTTCTTCGCCATCGAAGGAAGATATCACTAGGGCCAAGACCCCCGCGCTCGCCTGAAAATATAACTACGTTGAGTGCTTAAAGTAGTAACTATGTCTAGCATAAAACCTGTCGAGATAACTTTTGCTTAGTAATAAATAGCCAATGTATCTTGAGATGTTGCATTCGAATTTAAAAAACATGTTTTCGTACTTTTGACATTGCTACCGTGCCTACGCTACGGTAGCCTAATGGGGTAATATTCGATTTTATGTTCAACATACTGGATTGATTTCGCTTGGTATAGATCCGTGGAATAGATTGTATAGTTAATCATTTGGATTATCTTTAGACTTTCAAGGGTCTGTGGATGACCTAATTGCTTTTTATGCACCTAGTAGTAGTTTTAGCATATAAAACAGTATTGTATTTTGTTGTAGTTAATAAAGACACTTTTGCCCATAGTCCGTTGTACCAATTCTTATATCGTTATACCAATGCTTCGTCTAAGAATATCATCATCTACCGGATACTGTTGATTGAGAACAATTTGACCAGGCTTGAAGAATTACGTCATGTGTCATTACCTACCTAGAGGTGTCCAGATTGGTAAAAAAACTACCAACTCTTCGGCCAAGGGTTTTAGCTGACAATTTTTCCTAAGAATATATATGAAGGCATGAATCTGACTTTTGAATCTTACATCTCAAAGTAGGTAAAGTTTTGTGATTACATTACAACACAAATAAGATAAGTCCCCAAAAATAACCATCCTGTGAAATTCAATCGTGTGTTTAGGATGAGGAACTTTTAGGGTTACGTAGCAAATGAAGGAACTCTACAGTAGTGTCGTTCTTTGTCATATACAGCAGTGTTTTGCTGATTGACACTGCTTTTTCAATCTGCATCTATATACCTACATGAAATTTAAACAAATAGGCAAACGAACTTTTCGAAGGTTTCATAACGATTTCGCTTTCGAAAACATAATGAAGGCCACTTTTAAAAACTAATGCGGGTAATTAAATTCGCTATTTACATATTGTTAGTATGTACAATGATTCAGTGACTACAGATATTGTACTTTCATGTTCTCGTGCGTCACGTTATTAAAAACTTCGACCGCTACTAAATTTAGAGACGGTTGGTATTGTGTTCTTATTTGAGCATAATTATAAACATTTACAATTCAGGAATTATCTAGAACATCCAACAGATTTTTCAACAGATCTACTCATTTTAAAATTGTTTGACACATATTTTCCTTATTCTACTTATACAATTATTTTTGCATTGTTCTAAAATATCTATTTCCGTCTATTTGCTATTTCTCAAGCAGCAGGTGCTGCTGATGTCTCATTAAACTTTCTCAAATAATTATTATTAATATGATGCAGCCGATCCAAAACTAATGGGTTATTAGAGTACTCTATACCAAACGCGGAAATAACAATGTTAATAACGGATATGACGAAGATGAATATCACTATGACGTCATTGAGGATGACCGCTGACGGCTGATCCTGGCGGTCGTTCAGATCCATGCCACCGATTGCCACAAATAGCAAGCCAACTAGGAGCTAAAACAAACGTACCAATTACCAAGGAGTCACGCTGTCGGGTGTTAAAATTGCGTCATAAATCAGTTTTGCTCTACAATTTGTCCAAATTAGCTGATAATTCGTACACCAACATGAAAACAAATTGTGCATAAATTTAGCAGTCGGCCAGCCATGTTGCACAGCAGCAGTTGGCCACGTTGAACAACGCAAACTTTCTCTGAAACCGATAGCATGGTCCAAAAATTGCAGGGGGATCGAAAATTCGCAGACAGCAAAGTTGGTTCTTCCAGTGGGGTTTATGTGGGTCCAGCAAAAGTGACAGCTTTGCGCTTAAAACTTAAACCTTACAGTTCCCCAGGTAACTCAAGGTATCTTGCTAGCGAAGAATCAAAAGCTGACACCAGTATATTCATCACAGTTATCACAAATGCCGTTGCAGTGGTTGCGTAGTTGATGTTAAGCGCTGATGTCTTGTGTCGAGGATCATGAAATCGGCAATCACGCAGGAGATTCAAGGAAAGCAGCACCAGACCCATCAGTACCTAGAGAATGGTGAAAATGTGCTTACACAACCACTAATTATTAAGTTGCTTGGGAGTTCTCTAATCCATTCTTGAAAAAATATTGGTAGAGTTGACTTGTGGCATTGGTTTTTATAGTTGACAGAAAGTTTCAAAATCAATACTGTAACCTTTGACGACAACCATGCCAGATGTTTTAATCTCACGTTTAGTTCCCTATTAAAATTCTATGTAATTGTATGAATCAGGTTCCTAGTTTCCTTGACTTCCTGCCTTGCCGTCACAGAGTTTAACATTTTCAACAGTCAGAATCGAGGCAGATGACCTCAGATGAGGCTTTAGAATAAAGAAGCCAGCGAATGATGATGATGAGACTGTTTTCCAGAACAGTTTTGACAAAATTTTGAGCATCCATTTTCCATAACAACACAACTCGACAATCTTAAAATAAGAAATTTAAGATTGTCGAGCGTTGATGCAAATCCAGTATTGCTATTGATATCTTAAATACATTTTGGAATAATTTTCAGTATAGTACACTCACCTGAAGAACAATGGAAATAGAGATAAGAACGACTAGAAGCGTATAGAATTCGTGCTTGGGCCCGACCTGGAGGACATACTTCAGCTGCGATGCGTTGGAAGTCAGCAAGGCGATGTCAAGCATGCCCTGCGCGACTGTCTTCTTCGTCGCATAGCGGTTAGCGTCCAAGCCTTTTACCTGAAAATTAATAAGAAATAGAGGGATTAGATGCTTTTATAACCAGTTTACATTATTCCAGTCCAAAAGATAAAGATAAAATACGTTTATTGCTTTGAAATGTGTACACAGAGGTGGTACAATAAAATTTAAGACACAATAATTTGTCCTAACAGACATGCAATTTCTTAATATGAGATAGAATATATCGCTGGATTTCAATTGGATTAATGTAAACACTGGAGTGTTGGTTTATATATTTTTTAGTTGCAATCCAGCACTGATGGATACAATCTCTCCACTGGAATAAATGTAACCAATCATTACATTATTAGAACAATAAAAACATTTGTCTTTTTGGTCCAGTACCCTTTGTTTAAGTTTGACAAGTGTTTTAGATGTGTAATTTTGTATTGAAATGAAACTACGCCAACTCGATGCAGTTGAACAAAACTGGTTAGCTAATGCACTCGATAGAGTGAGCGTGAATTAACACGCCAAACTCATACTAGGAATTTCGGTAAAAAAAAAAGAAAAAAGAACCTACAAACACAACCGCAAGGTTCATTAAATGATATTATATTTTTGATAATAATTATGATGTCTATTATATGAGATTTTTGATCTGTACGAAAAGAAGAACTAAGTATTCTCTTTTGTAGTTTTATTTCTCTCTTCTGTGTAATGAGGTCTTAAAGGACTAGGTAATAAATTGGCGTAATAAAAATAAACCTTATTTACAACTTCACACAAGATATCCGTAGTGGCTTCAGTCTTGGCACTGCCATCTACGCTCTCCGAGTTCTTGATACTTTCTCCATCTTTTTCTTCTGCCATTGTCACTATTCGGCCTAGCACGCAGCGCTCAATTTTGATATGACACTACAGCGCACTTTTATCAAGAACTTTAATGCAACAATCAATTGTGTTACGTTGTACGAAATAATATTATATCACGTGGCAACCAAGAAACAATGCGATCAATAAAAGCAAGCATGTGCGCTTATTGTGTAAGAAAAATGGTTAAATAAAAAAAAAGGTACAGCAGTTAGGACACTCTATCAAAGAGACCATCCGTCTGTATTTCTGCCTGTATAGATATTCTAATCTGAAAGTTTGTCTTTGAAATAATACACGACTTAGAATTGGCACTCGCCAATAATAATTCTAAGCCGTGCATTATACTTGTAGCTAGAATCAAAGGGCTAAGGAAAATATCGCAAGAAAATTTGCTTGTCTAGCAATTTCGCACATTTTTGATAATATCTGTAGTCTATCAATCCATATTTTGTCCAATCTTTTTTTAAATAATAATAGGCCAGCCAACAATGGAGCAGAAGCTAAGTGCAAGCACTTTGCACAAAAAATAAATTATTGTGTATTTCGCACTGTAACTTGGTCACATCAAAAAAAACTGAACACAGTATTGGATTTGATAACGCTTTACCGATCACAGCCGATTATACCTCTACTATCAACTTTGTCACACCACAATAACTTAAAAAAATTAATTACAACAATTTCAATGTGATTTCTATAACGTCAAAAATCTAACTGCTGCAGCACTAGCGTTTCTAAGAACTCTCGGAAAATCTCGTTTCCTTTTAGGAAGGCCAACTTGATCATTTTAACAATGTGGTAATTAGGTACTTATGTATTTACTACGATTACCGGTGTAGGATTTACGTTGTTATTTAAATTACTTGATTGATGATCAGATTTTACTTAGGGAACTAACATGGTTTTCATCCATCTAATATAGAGTGTTTCCAGAAAGGAATGGAAGGAATTGGGGGAGACCTTTGCCCAGCAGTGGGACAGTACAGGTTACATAAAAAAAATATAGAGTGTAATACGATTATAGGTATTTAGGTTTTATAGGTTTTACATTTATTGTTATAAATTAATTTATTCATTATCAGATTTTATTAGGGAACAAACAACAAACACGGTTATGATACATTTAATATTGAGTTACATTACAAGAGTTTACTGATGTCTTGTTTTTGAGTATTGAACAAGTCTCACAATATACCTACTTATCATGTATTTTTATTTTTTTCTTACTCTCTCTTTATTAAGGACCCCACTGACCATCGTACATCGTAAATGTATGTGAAGCCCTTTAGGTGTTATATAGGTATATACTTGTAATAAAAGTTATGTAATTATTTTTTATGCATTTGTAATTCAATTTTTTGACTTGTAACATTGCTATCAATAAATTGATTATGATTATGATTATCAATTACGAATTTCTATCACAAAAACTTGGAAACATAACTTATTATTCAATGACCTCTAAATTAATAATAGTTATGAATAGTTTATTTAGTCGGATGTGCAGTTAGGTAGAGTTAGCTAATTTCCGGTTATCCTCAATTCCAAACCGGAAATAAGAAGTACTAGGGATTAGTCAATTAAGCTACCTATTTAATTAAACGAAGATATTTCCTGCAAGTAAATGTACCTACTTTTACTTTTCTTTTTATCATAACAAACAAATAAAAATATTTTTTACTAACACTATCTATAATTATACTAAATTTCTTTAAAATTCAGTGATAGAGCTACATATTTTTTATTATTCATATTCATGATTTTTTTATATACCTGCTGTCGTATGCAAATTTATTTGGAGATCAATTGCTTTTTTTCAGCACAGTTTTAAGTTCTTAGTTGGTAGTCAACGTCCTAAACTAGTTTCTTTACAAATAAAATCTTTATGAGTCATATAAATTGAGTATTTTAAGCAGAATGAAAGTACAAAGAAATAACTCACCCCATTTCTTAATCCTGCTGGTAATATGGCAGCCATCGTTCCGTATCTATATACACACTTTATTTATTTATGTTTTGTAAATATTTTCACACTGTAAACTACTGAAAGAGATTGTGTCAAGCATGATTTTAGCGGTTCTACGCTCCGTAGCGTCTCTCCATTCTACTCGTACAAGGTTCCGATGAATGGTGAATGGTATTAGGGTTGGGAAATGAGGTCTGAATTGCCGGATTGAAAGTATATTGAAGACTTGAGTGTCAATGCTGATCTTTTCAGCACTTGATACAGAGAGGTTGGTCCAGGTTTAAATGTAAATTAAAACTACAGCTGTTTCCGTATGTCTCTATATATTTTTGTACAGCGCCCCTGGCGGAAACGAGGAAGAACTAACCGAAAAGTATGGAGATGCGAACGAAACTACGCATAACCTGGACTAAGGGCTCTTTTGGTTTTGATTCAGTCATAGTGGTAGTAGACCAGTCACCCAAACTCTACCAAAAAGCCCAGCAGCTTGCTGGCTCTAGAGTAAGGCGGGCGTCCCTGCTGAAACAGATTTATTTCAATGTTTAATAAATATATCTCTTATCTCAATAGTTGTTGAGGAAATTAATTTTCAGATTATTTTTATCAATGATCAATGAAGGCGGTGATTATAACCACCATTGTAACTAAGCGTGAGCGTAGTGAGTAAAATTGTACATTTCGGAGAGGGTTTATATCTGAACTACCTTTTTTTACACTCTTTCAACAATAGAAAGCTACATTATATAAGAGTAACATTGGTTCGCGGGTGAAACTTAGTAATAAATAAGGAAGACGGATACACACACATCACTGTTACTAAAGATACCTATATAATGCCGTATTATCGGCCTAAATCGATGGCGTTACCTGACAACGTAGTAAACAACAATGATATTCTATTGCTTTATAATAATAAGTCTATTTACAAAGCTGTTCCTGCCTCAAACCTTTTAATTCAAGGTTCTTTGAATATTTTACTGGTAGCTGTAAGTTTCATTGTTCATGATACTATTTAATGTCGACTTAATATTAAAGTGATCAGTACGATAGGATACTAGCTGACTCTTCGACAGCATTAATTCATAATGCTTTAAATTGGACTTAAATATATACTAATAATTATGTAGATTTTAAAAAAATCTTTTAAATTGTTGTTGAGGTCCGCTAAACTTTTAGGAACATCTTAATAATTATAGTACTTATAATGTATTTTTTGTTATAAAGGTACCTACTCGTTGCACATGAATTTATTGTTTATAATTCAAGAAGTCGGGATTAAAATGCTTTACCATGATCTTAAAGCATTACGTACCTACAGTCAGAGCTATAACTTTATGTAAATACGTACGGTCCAAGGGTTCTAAAACCAGCTGGGGGTATCCGGTTATTTAATAAAAACTTTTAAATTCTCGCGGTTCGCGCTCTCTACTTTCGTAACTTTATCAAAAGTTATGAATTTAAAATTTGTCCATAATAATTTTATATTACTTTCCATGATATGTATGCAATATTTCAGATGAAATTGAAACCGATATTGATAATATAAAGTTATTAAAAAATATCCAAAAGTTTATTCTTGAACGGCGCTCATGTATACGCGCGCCCGATTTTGTCATGTTTCTAGTTTCCTTTTCCTCTCTCTTTCATCTGTCAAAAAGTAAAAAAAAAATCGAGGGCTTCGTTGTTTGTGCGAAATAAAAACACAAACAATGATTTTAGTGTGATTTAAATCTTTGATCCTTTTATTTTATTGCGATATTAACATTACGTTTTATAGAGTTTTACTGTTTAAACAAAAATCATGTGAAATCGTGTGGTGTTGTGTGGTTGCTCTGTTCGATTTCTTGGAGCGAAGAAGCTTCAGATCTTCCAGATGCTGCCTTCTATGCCAATTCTGTTCTCCCGGGACAGTCAGGAGGCATTCGAGAGTAAAATTCAGCCTAGCACTAGCTTTTTCAGTCAAAATTCTAGCCCAAAACTTGTTATTCCTAAGGTGAGTCAGATGGAATTCCAAACACTTTCAGGGTCTTGTATTTTAGTTTCTCGCTTGTAAATTGGCCTTTAAAACGCTAGACTAGTATTGTAGAACTTTATATTTCATAATCATACAGGTTTCTGTCAAGTATTTATTCTATTAAACACGTTTAACCCTTTTGAATAATGGACAACGTAATTAGATGTCGCCATTTTTTAAATTACGAAGATGATATTTTAGTGCATGTTTCCTTGACCTACTGGGATTCCCTGTTCCAGGTTGTGCCTGAGGCTCCAAAAGAGGCCCCCAAGCAGGCTGAGATAAAAAACAAAACAGAGCCTGAGAAGAAGAAGAATGATCCGCCTAATGATGACAATGCTTTAGAAAATGGTAAGTGAGGACAGTCAAGGTATAGTGAGTTTATTGGACAAAACTGCAGGACAACATGAATTTTGCACAAAAAAATACTGTGTTTAGTAAATAGAGGCTCTGATTCTTCAAGCTGAGCTCCAAATTGATATGTTGAGATATGTGACTTGTTAGATTTTCCAATTAGGTGGTATTCCCTGTGATGCAAAAACACTACCTACAATTTTACATGAATAATAACTTTCTAGAACTGTTCGAATACTGTATCATTCTAGTCTTTGCTTAGTGTTTACACATTAAATGTATGAATTAAAAAGACATCTGAATTAAGGTCATACTTTTTTAGTAATGTAGGTAAGTATGTTGATCAGATAATGTTGTGAAAAATTAGTCACAAATGACATTGAATAAGTAAGTCAATAACTTTCTGTTCAACAGTATAAAATCCAATGCTTCTGGATAAAAATAATTGATAAAATCTTTCTCTCAAATGAAAATAACTGTAAATACCTATTTTTAGATTTGCCATAACTTAGTCTTATCTGATCACATGGTCTCATCATTGAGTTAATTTAGTTGTAATCTATTGTAGGTATAAACTTATCAACTTGATGTACAAATAACATGGCAGAAATCAAGTTGAATCAGGAACCTTCAAGGATGTAATATTTGTTTTAATTTGTCATTTCAGCATTGACAATTAGTTATAAACATTTATTTCACTTCGACACATTGATTAATACAAAATACAGCAGAAAATAGCGGAAAAAAGGCTCTGCATAATCTGCATTCTAACACCAGAATGTCTATCTCACTCAAGTGAATGACAAAAAAAAGAGTAGAGTTTGTGGATGCTCACTCTTCCTGTCTTTCAAAGAGGAGTGAAGGGTGTTGTCGGTTTCAGTTTTGGATACTTTCCATTTCATTCAAACACATCTAGAGAGTCCTAGTTTCTTCTATGTATGATGAGCTCTACAAATCATAGCCTGTAAAACTTTTTGGATGTGCCTTTGCTTAACATCTATAAAACTTGAAAACCCTGCAGCCCACACTAGGGTAGCCTATGTTATGGGCTCCAGGCTTTCCTGTGTTCACCAAATGTTTTAAAACAAGGAGTTTCCTATGACAAAAACTTGTATTCTATTTAATAGGTGTAAGTTTATTAGCTATAAGTTTTCTTGAAGTAAAAAACTGTCAATTTCTAGACATCTGTAAAAGGGAGTTTCTGCTAAGATATGTACATTCACCATGACTTTCAGTAATTAGTTTTTAACCAACCACTTAGGTTAGAAATAGTGGCAGCTGTGAAGTGTGCTACTTTTTGCACAAAACCCCACCCCTCACCCCATCTGATATATTATATTTTACTGTGCAGTGACTTGTCTCATGTTGAGAGTCACACTTAAGTTTAAATCATCTTTACTAATATTATAAATCCGAAGTGTTTGTTGCTTTAGTTTGATACTCTTTCATGCTGCAACAGGTCAACGTTCGACTTGATTTTTGGCATCTATATTTTTGTCACTAAAAGAACTCTAAATATTTTTGGTAAGCAACAGAAGTGGGCAAAAAGTGTGGATGGATTGCGTGAAATATGATATGCCGGAGAGAGGAGTTGATTACATAATTATGATATAGTGAAGTGGCGAAAGAAAACATGCCGTGCCAACCTAGTGAGCCCTTATCCCATCTAAGGAGATGAGGATATAGTTCAAAGGTTGGATAGTGTCATAGGCTACTTTTTATCCAGGAACAAGATCCCGTGGGTAGCCATAGTTTTTTTTAATTAATATTAGGAGACATCTTACACAAGGTCTCTGACTAAATTAAGTTCAATCTAGTACTATTGTCATAACTCTTCTCGTGTCTCTTTCCAGCATTTGTTAGATCATATTACCACAGAGTACAATCAAGATTTTCCTCCAACACATCAGTGCCTACAAACAAATTTGTACAGTTCCAAAATATATTGAGAAAGTTTAACCCAAACACGGAGACCCCCGTGCAGTTGTATAAGAAGATAGAGGATTTGTTTGGAGCGGAACACAAGGACATAGTGGAAGATTTCTTGCTGTTCCTGAAGCCGGGACAAGCGGTTGAAGTGGGGAGGTTCACGGACAGGTTCCAGCTGGTGCAGATGGCGGGATTCATTAATATGTTGCATGTGAGCTATGGTTCTTTATTTTTTTTTTAATTTGATGCTACTAAAACTGAATGTAACATTTGCAATTCATATGGATGATTTCATTATGACCACAATATTTTGCTAGACCACCTGCGATCTATCAGTTATTTGAGATCTATAGAGATTGAGGCCTATGTCCAGCAGTGGGAAGTCCTATGGCTGATACAATGGCGACGAATGCCGATATTTGTGTTTTCGTGACAATTAAAATTACCTAGATTAGAATTGGTGAGGAATTAAACTATCCTAGAAAATGTGGGGTAAATAAAGCTGTGCAATGAGGTAGGTTGCGCTGCCATTGATTACTTATGATGGACAGGGCACAGGATGCAAAATAGATGGGCCTTGCAGTTATAATCCGACCGCTTAACTCAGTCCCCGCCTGCGCGGGTACAAGGGCGCAGGGGTAGATGACAAAGAGGACTGTGACAGGTACGGGCGGCGGGGACCCGTCGCCCGCACCTGTCTCAGTCCCCCTTTGCCGTCTACCCGACCCACCGCGCAGGCGAGGGCTAAGTTAAACGGTCGAATTATAGTATTTTATTATTATTGTTTATTTGTAGGCAACATTTTCCCGGAAGCCCACGGTGCTGCGCAAGGTGCTCCGCGCGCTCACGACAGCGCTCAACAGCGGCACCAGCGCCGAGACGAAGACGCGCGTGTTGCCGCACTTCCGCGCGCACCCGCGCCTCGCGGCTGCCTTCAGGGCTCTGTTCCCTGACGAGAGGCCGCCCGACAGGTCAGTATCACTCTACACTACACTACTGCCTCTTGTCACTCACTTCCGCGCGCACCCGCGCCTCGCGGCCGCCTTCAGGGCTCTGTTCCCTGACGAGAGGCCGCCCGACAGGTCAGTATCACTCTACACTACACTACTGCCTCTTGTCACTCACTTCCGCCCGCACCCGCGCCTCGCGGCTGCCTTCAGGGCTCTGTTCCCTGACGAGAGGCCGCGCGACAGGTCAGTATCACTCTACACTACACTACTGCCTCTTGTCACTCACTTCCGCGCGCACCCGCGCCTCGCGGCCGCCTTCAGGGCTCTGTTCCCTGACGAGAGGCCGCCCGACAGGTCAGTATCACTCTACTCTACACTACTGCCTCTTGTCACTCACTTCCGCGTGCACCCGCGCCTCGCGGCCACCTTCAGGGCTCTGTTCCCTGACGAGAGGCCGCCCGAAAGGTCGGTATCACTCTACACTACACTACTGTCACACTTGTCACCTAACAGAGCGACTAGTGATGAGAGAATACTCGCGAATTGCCGCACGAAAATCGCACTTGCCTTGCGGCCTCCTTCAAGGCTCTGTTTCTTGACGAGAGACCTCTAGGTTAGTTTATATGTACAACGAACTGTGGCTGTCCTTTTCGCTTGACCTGCGATTAACAACGGTATCAGGGTGATACCACACGGGCGCTGGCGGTACGCTGCGACCAGGGGCGTAGCTACCGCCGTATCTGCCGTATCAATTATACGGGGCCCCCGACGTGCGTAAGCAAAAATTAATAAATACAGCTATAAATCATTTAACAGCTATAAATGATTTGATAAATCAGTTTGCCGAAAAAAGGTAAAGAGAGTGTATCAAATTTGAAAAAAATTACAGAAAACTAATTATGATGATTAGATATTTCTTTTAATTGTATGCAAAAATTTTTTTTCTTTTGTGAGGAATCTTTACCCTTCATAAGGAACATTTTTTTATTCGGGGCCCCATCAAAGCACGCTACGCCACTGGCTGCGACGCCGAAATGGTGACTCTCCATACTTCTACAGTTAATGCTGAATAACTTGCTACACGGTGCGTTGATGCCACGGCCACACATTGGATGGTGACTTGCGTCCAAGCTTGGCTAGGATTTGAGAAGCCAATCACAGTCTACAATTATAGATCGTTTTGCGTCCAATATAAGTCCAAGATCGATCCACACATTAGAGTGTTGGAACCAAGACTACAGGTTTTAGCGAACATAGCCAATGTGTGGCCCCGGCTTTAAACGAGGTACGGCCACAGGAACACGCGCGCCGCGTACTAGGAGTGAGGAAGATGAGGCGGGGAGAGCTGCTGCAGCGCCCGTGTAGAGCCGGTACAGACTGCTGTAACGTAACATGCATCGTAACATGAAAGGAGCATATCATATGTGTGGACGCAGAGTGCGCACTGACCGCGCATGTCTACATGCACGCCGCGAATATAATGAACATACAGATACACACAACCCGCCCACACTTAGTCTTGCGCTCCGTGCACACTGCGCGCCCCTTTGTGTTCGGCGAAGAAACCGACAAATGGCGGATTGCGGCGGGCACGTGTTGAAATGTTCTGTTCGTGTGCGTAGTGTGCACGGTTCGTGCACGCAAGGCGGTTACACTATAGGAATCCTGTTACATTGCATGATACATTGCGACGATGTGGACGGCATTTCATGTTAAGCGCCTGATCCACGTAAAAAAGTATACCGCGGTTTTAAAGACTGTTTGGCTCGTCAGCGGTTTTAAAGACTGTTCGGCTTATCAAAATCGAAATCTTTAAAACCGCGACTTTACATTAGTGTGACCGTTTTTAGTGGACTGATTGCTATTATAGTAGATTTTCGATGTAAAGGTTGTGTGATAGATTTTCACTAGGTTTTTAAAAATCAGTAGATTTCACTAGATTTCATAAATTCGATTTTTTTGGGGCCCGCGCACCTTCATGTGATTTCGGATAACGGCGGGGTAGAATTAGGAGAAGAATAAGTTGTCAATGGATTTTAGTAGAAAAAAAGGTTACGTTTAGTAGTCTACAGGTTTTGAAAACGGTAACACAGCTTTACTGTTGACGAGTCACACTTGTCGGTTTTTAAAACCGCGACTTTACAAAATGTTGTCATATTCAAAGTTAGAAAATGTACGTTACCTCGCTATAGCATTCAACGAAATTAATGAAAATATCCAAAATGTCCTAAAATGCGGGTTAGGAGTTGAATAAAAAATAGGTCTCGGTTTCTCAGACACAAATGTAATCCATGAACTGGCAGTAGAAGCAAAAGACTACAGAAATTATTGAAAAATGTCCGAAGAAATTTACCACCCGAAAGTCATAAAACATAGTCACAGTCATAGTGTTGGTAGCACTGCGTGGCGAGCCAAAATAAAACCTTGATGAGCCGCGAGCAATGTTGTCGGTTTTAATTAGCGTTTCAATTGACGCTTTCTGCTTTTGCAGTTTTTCACAGATTACTATAGAGTTTTCCGTTTCTTTTAAAATAGCCGTGTCCAGTACTAAAGCGTTACGTGAAATTGATAATTTTAACTAAAGAAAGAATGATGTATTTTTTTCACGCGCCATTTTAATACTGAACACTGCTATTTTAAAAGAGTCGAAGATCGGTAAGCTGCAAAACAGAAAAGTGTCAAATGAAACGTAAAGACCTTCATACCGTCGAAATCTTCTACGTGGCTTTACGTTACAGCAATCTGTAGCGATCCGCCGCGATGTCGTATCGCACGTGTTTTGCGTAGTGTGTTAAGATCGTTGCGTTGCGACGACGCAGCATAGCCGCAAAGCTTCGTATGTATTTTTGTGTGAAATGAATTTATAAAGAATTTTATACGAGCCCAACGAGATATGGAGAGGGCTATGCTATGCTCAGTCTCTGCAAGATCGAATCAATAATGAGGAGATCCGCAGAAGAATCAATGTTACCGACATAGCACGAAGCACTGATAAAGTAATTAAGCTTGTAGCTTACTTCACATCCGCCGACTTGTATGATTCGGCCTATATATATATATGGTTTAAAATTCTGATCAGTTTGTTATGACCCCTTTTTTCTTTCATAATAGTACACATCGACAGTCATGTTGTGCTGTTACTGCGAATTTGTTAAATTCCAAACCATCTGCTAAGTATTCATGAGTTTAATAGTCAATTAACTAATGACCTACTTAGTTAATTTAGTAACATTAAAAATGCCAATATATTGTGATCATTCGAGTCACGATCAATTGCAGTTTGTACGAGAGCGGCGTAGACATGGCCAACGAGAGTTTCCTGACGGGCGACCCGGGACACGACGTGTGGGAGTTCGAGGACGAGGCCGACAACAAGCGGAAACTCGGCGCCAAGGAGGGGCTCGATACTATGGTGAGTCTCTTTACTGTGCCGCAAACGAGAGTTCACAGGTGATACGGGACAAGACCTGTGGGAGTTCGAGGACGAGGCCGACAACAAGCGGAAACTCGGCGCCAAGGAGGGGCTCGATACTATGGTGAGTCTCTTTACTGTGCCGCAAACGAGAGTTCACAGGTGATACGGGACAAGACCTGTGGGAGTTCGAGGACGAGGCCGACAACAAGCGGAAACTCGGCGCCAAGGAGGGGCTCGATACTATGGTGAGTCTCTTTACTGTGCCGCAAACGAGAGTTCACAGGTGATACGGGACAAGACCTGTGGGAGTTCGAGGACGAGGCCGACAACAAGCGGAAACTCGGCGCCAAGGAGGGGCTCGATACTATGGTGAGTCTCTTTACTATGCAGCTCTATGTAATGTGTTATGTACGAAACAATTCCCTTACAATGTCTGCAACTGATTGCGTTAAAAGCACGAAGCTAATACAAAGAGGAGGTGTCGTAATTAAATTTCCATATGAAACGACGCGTGATAGTTTGCGGGATGAGGGGGCACTAAGGGGGTGTTAAGCTCCGCCCACTTCTCAATATTCCATCTATCGGCTAATAGCAAAACTACTAGCTTAGGTTGATGTTGATGTTACTACATAGTTCAGCTACCTTACACTAGATGTCAAAAGTTTTAATGAGATGGGACGTACTGAGAACTTTAGTTAATATTATAAAAAACGTCGTGTGCAAAGGCTCTAAGGGTTAAGATTTTGATTTTTTTTCTTCTTTTTTCTAGGCGAATCATTTAGTATCAGAAATTCATTTAAATCACTTGTAGTAGGGTCTACAGATGATTTTACAGGCTCTGGTAATTTTCTTTTAAGCTGTAATATAAAAAATAATATGAAAACTAGTCATTTTTCCAAAATAATTAAATCTCGGTTACGCAAATAACATCCAAACAAACCGATAAATCCAGTTTTAAACTAGGTAAAGTGCCCTTCTTTAATTTTTTAAGGCCTTTTTTTGTCACTATGAAGTCCGCATCATTGAAATGGCAAGAACAAATCTTTGTGTATTTTGTTGGTGTCCAATACGGTCTATTAAGTTTTGTAATCCATTGCTGTTTTAAATTATCATCGGATGGAAATCTAAAACAAACATATAAAAATAATTTAAATTACTTTTAATTAATTAGTTGGTAAAATAATTTAATTCTGAATACGGCCCTGGATATTTGTTACGTTTAAAATAGTTATTCTAGATGACGATAGATGGCGGCCCGTTCATAATATAATAATAAAAGCTTTAAAAGTACTGTTTAGCTACTAAAAGGTATTTAGGACTAAGTGTATAACAGTTTTTAGTATTTACGTATTATTATTACAATATAATACTGCAAAATTATACGTAAACTTATGTATTTTCTTCCCAAAAGTGTCGCCATCTAGTGTCAAGTAGTAGAATTTTAACACGGAAAGCTGAGAATGTTCTAGAACTTTTATATTTAATTACGTATAAAATTACTTACAAATGAAATGTGATGCCATCCATATTATCAGAACGTCTGTCTGAGTAACTTTGACATAGTAAAACACAACACTTCATCCTTTTCTTGTTAAAAACTCAAAAAAACACTTATAATGCGAGTCTCGTCTCATGTGCACCTGACGAACGCTGATAGCATACTAACTTAGGCCCCGCCCACCATGATGACGTCAGGACCTAGTTGAAAATCACAGTGCACAGTTGCTTAGGCCAGCTCCTCTTTGTATTAGCTTCGTGGTTAAAAGCGAGTACAAGGTTTTTTAAAACTAGTCAGTGTTGTCTTAAGATCTTCATATACCAGTCTTTGTTATAACATGACCGTAATTCATTGTTTCAGTACATGAACGGGCGGGTATTTCTACAGCACGGGCGCTTGCTGCGCTCGGCGCGAGTCACCTTCCCCTACAGCAAGGAGCCCTACCGAGTGCACGCGCGACGTCTGGCACCCTCCCCCCACCCCACACCCCCCGACTCCGACGAGGAAACCCCCCAAAAAGACCCCCCTAAAAACAAACTTCAACCGAAACGCACGCGCAAACAAAACAAGTCTCCGACCAAAAAAGACGTCAACGACAACACGAAAAACAACTGCCAAGTGTCACAACTCAGCCCAAAACCCAGAAAGTCGCAAAAAACTAAAAACGGAAAGAAGGAAGTTGATAATGTTCCGAAAAAGAGTAAAGGTGTTCAAAAGAAAGACTTGGACGCGCCGAAAGCGAAACAAGCGAGAGTTGAAGTTAGTGAAGCGAAATTGGACGTTCCCGTGAAAGTCGAGGTTAAAACGGAACCTCTGGTCAAAGTAGAAACAAAATTGGATGTTACAGTGAAACATGAACTTCCAAAGCTTGATACTTCTGTGAATAATCCAGCTATCAATTCTTCAGTTAGCGTAGAAGCGAAGAAAATCGACGTCAAAAGCAATAATTGGACTCGGGATGAAGATAAAACTATGTTACAAGTTTTAAAAGGCGAAGCTGGATCTGAGAAAGTTTTCGGGAAAATCAGGGAGCTGCTACCGCACCGGTCGGCCACGGAAATTAAAGAAAGGTTTTGCCATGTCATGACTTTGTTACAGCAGATGGCCGTCAGTGAAGTTACATAGTGCACAGTACTGAATTTAAGATTAAGTGGAAATATTTATAATTTTATAATAATAAAATATTTTTGACGTAATTTTGAGTCATTTTAATGTACGATGTCTATTTGACTTATTATCCATGGACATACAGCTCGGTCCAGATAACTAAAACCATAGTAGCTATTAGATTGTGCATCTGCACTCAGACCAAATAAAAAAAAATAAGACAGTATGTCGTGAACAGACAAGAGAGGCCGGTTTTTATACATGTGGTGAGTGCGTCGGTGTTGCGCCGCCATAGTTCGACTGACAAGCCAAGATGTAGTTTCCTTGTACGTGTTTGTGTGTTTATTGTGTCTGTACACGGCGAGGCGTAGTTTAGCCGGCTTCACTTGTTTGTTCACAACATTGATTCTTGATTTTTTTATTTGGTCTGAGCATCTGCAATACGTATAAGGCGAAATGCTTGGGTCTACACCCTCTACACAGTATTGTTGTCTATCCTTTCTAGCAGTAGCTTCTTTATAGTATTTTATTTTCTTTTTACTTTCTCAAAAGAAAACTAAAATCGATTTTCTTGTGGGCTTTATGTGGCGCGTGCTTTATTGTCTTATTATTTTATACGAAACTAGACAACCCGCCCCGGCTTCGCACAGGTGTATTATTTATACATATAAACCTTCCTCTTGAATCATTCTATCCATAAAAAAAAACCGCATCAAAATGCGTTGCGTAGTTTTAAAGATTTAAGCATACAGACAAACAAACAGACAAAAATAGCGACTTTATTTTATACTATGTAAGGACAAGAAATCTGAAGTCTTTATTTATGCTTTGTAGTTTTTGTTGGTAGTTCATTAACACCTAGGTATAGTCTGACCGTTTAACTGAGTCCGCCTGCGCGGTACAGAGGCGCGGGGGTAGACGACAAAGGGGACTGAGACAGGTGCGAGCGGCGGGTCCCCGCCTGTCTCAGTCCCCTTTGTCGTCTACCCCCGCGCCTCTGTACCGCGCAGGCGAGGACTCAGTTAAACGGTCAGACTATAGATGTGGAATAATAAATTCCCCAGGGATTACATTAGCACTAGTTTTTTTTTTTTCCAAAGAGTATTTCTTGTAATCAATAAAGTTCAAAAAGTTGTAGTGAGTAAGCATAGAGAACGGAAATATAGTAAATGCCAATTTGGCGTTTAGCGCCCGCGCCATTGGCGCCAAATGTCATTTGTAGAAAGCTATTTTATCTATTTATATTTTTTTAGAAATCTTACAGTTCAGCACAATGGCTAGACTGAGCGATGACTACTATCAGCGCAAATGTTACTTCAAAACGAACACGGTGCCGACACAAAGCGTCATTATGAACAAAATGTCGCCTTCCCTCGCCAAAGTTTACTTTAAATCCATGAACAAGAAGCTAAAGGTGCTCGCGGGGCTCGAGCCTCCCATGAAGGGCGGAGGGAACGACTGGTTCATCCCGCCTGCAGAAGTCTTAGACGGAAGACTCGTCATGAAACCTGTCACCAATGACACCCTCAAGAAACTCGGCTTCAACGGCATCGCATACTTAGGAGAACTCCTCGTCGAACGCCATCACAACCGCATGGAGGAGGAAAAAAATAGAGCACTCCTAGAAAACGACAACAAATGGAAAAATACCATAGAAAAGAGCTGCAGACAGCAATATGACGTATCCTCGAGACAAGCTGCCGCCGTCAACACCGCTAACATACAAGAAGCTTTTAGTCAGTTCACTGTTATGTACACGAAGTCGGTTAGCTACATTGAATCGGTGCTTCTTGACGCCTCTACCAAAGAAATACAAGATATGGCGGAAGACACCTTCCAGAAAATGAATGACCGTTACAAGATATTATTAAAAGATCAAGCTACGATGTTGTATGATAAATATGCAAAAAAGTTAGAGGTAGAGAAGGAAAAGCAGAAGAAGAATTTTATACAAAACGTTGAAGAGATACGCACAAAAATGGGAAATCAAATTCACGATACGAAGTTGGAGAAGCATATTGTTGTAGAGAAGCTGAGGCAACTTCAAGAAAGCTTAAACTTAGCTTGCCAAGTGTATGTCGCGTTAAAAGAACGCATGGAGTGCATGAAAGAAATGCAATTATCTCAGCACAAACAACAGAAAAGAGTGAAGGCGGTTAAAGAGACAATAGCGATGAAAGACTTTGAAATTCGACTGGCGCTCGAGAAGGAGAAGAAATGTGAGCAGCTGAACAACATATGGAAGACGAAAGTTTGCGAGGTCGTTAAAAAGTTTCAAATGTTCGCGTCGTATTGTTTGCACGAAGTCCCCGAACACGCAGATTTCTTTATAAACATGGAGAAATTGATGATGTTGCAGTTAAGCGAAGTTATAGAGAACCCAGAAGCGGAAAGCATCTTCGAGGACGAACAGCCGCAATTCTGTACGCCGGTCCCGAGACCCCACCCTTTTTACCTCTTCTGCGACCAAGGATACAAGGCTCAAGTAGACCAAGACCTCTGTCCGAAACATTGCACGTCGAGCGCCTCCCAGCTGCCCGTGGTGGTGGTCAACAAGAGATTCATCTATGCTGCCTGCGACAATTTCGACAAATACACCGACAAAATAACCCAGTTTATCCGCGGCCGTCGCGGAGAAGATGCCGACTTCGAGGATACCCATATTTACGAGCACGATGTTCCAGTCCAAATAACATCATCGATACAACTCCTAGAGCTGAAGCTACAGAGCTCATTAATGCAAGTGCTGCAAAGCGAGTTACCTAACGTCAACAAAGTTTCTACAGCATGTTGCGTGTGCGATTTACCATATTGCTTCTGCTGTAATAGCCGCGGATGGGTGTATGATATTCCCCATTTAGATACACAAAAGACTCCCTCAATAAAGTCTCATCACGTGGATAAAAGGATCCAATCTCGAGAAGTAGAGCTCGCGCACTACCGCGAGCCGAAATGGGAGAGTTACATGGACTACGTAATGCCGACGAAATGTGAATGCGGTAAACGAGCTAAGAAACATTTGCAGGAACATCTGCCGGCGTATATGAGAAACATGTCTAAGTACGACGAGCCGAGTTTGCCTCACTACGAGAGGTGTTCTCTTGACACATTGAAACGCTTGGTAAAAGAGGCTAAGGGCCGCGTCTCGCCGCTGCCCGTGCAGGAAGTGCCGTCTACAACTCGCGACGTCTGTACCCAGTACTCCGACCAGGAGTTTGACTTCTTGTGCACTTGCTTCTCTGACGACGAAGTAAACAAACTCTTCCGTTCCCTGGCGAAGAGCGCGAGCACGTCGCAGCCGGCTACGTTCAAAGTGATCGGCGACGACATGTCGCCCACACACCTGAAGCAGAATACCAGTTCCTTCGCACTCGAGTGCGCTTACGAATTAAGGAAGATATTGGACGATTCTCCACAGTTACAAGAGATATTCAAGAAGGACGACTGCGAAAGTAGCCCTCAATAGTAAATTTCACTATAGACAAAAGCAGACAGACGGAATGCGGGCCTGGAGGAAACCTACCTTTGATGTGTGCACTGTGCAGCTTGTAGCTAACTTCACAAACGCCATGTTTGATCAGGCCATACCTACAATGCGGTCAGTATAGTGCATACGTAAATTTCGGTTTGATTGGGCCCATAGTGCGTATGGTACTGCGGTTTCGTACATTTTGTTACAACCGCATAGTGTGTATACTCCGCGCCACACAACTTGATGGCCAATCCTGACGAGACGTGACGTGGAAGCAGCACGTTGATTGGCTATTGCGCAGCTAGTGGCTAACTTCACATCCATCAACTTGTGTGGCGCGAAGTACGAGTATACGTGGCCTTAACCCGTCTGTAGAAAGCAATAACAGCTACGTCACCATTTCAACCTTGGATGTAAGGTCTCTTATAGATTTTCCAGAAATGGCATACGGCTGCTAGCGTCCAGTGGGTGTGGGCGTCTAGTCTACCTTGTGGGTGAATCTGCGGTCCGTTCGTATTTCTTTGAAACTTTTGGTATAGGTCAAATCATACAAGTCGATGGATGTGAAGTTAGCTACAAGCTGCGCAGTATCCAATCCTGACTGAATTTCACATAAAGCGTTGATTGGATATTGCGCAGCTCGTAGCTAACTTCATATTCGCCGACTTGTATGATTCGGCTTATTTATAGCACTGTTCTGTAACGTTTGCAGCCTGCATCTACCTCCCTACAACAAATATTTTAGTTTGTAATTTACTTCAAGGATATTTATAAATAAAATCCACACGTTGGTCTATAAAAATCTTTTATTATTAAACCACTGTAATTGTGTAAAGTCTGCAGTGAGGGCACTGCCCGCAGTTTCGACGTACAGGTCGGTAACATTACAATATACCATATGATCTCAGTGCCCGTACGGGCGAACGTTCACAAACATTATACTTTTACAACTAAACACAAGCAAATCGGAACAGAAACAAATGCTCGAAGATCGAATCATAAAATAAATACATTTACATATTTATTATTAGACATAGATGGAAATTGAGACCGCGACGCGCAGTCTGACGCGCGCCATTGTAGTAGGGTGCGGGCGCGGTCGGCCGTTTGCGTCCCGATTCCGTAGACCCGCTGAATGTACCTGTAAATTAATGATAAATACATATTAGGAGACATTTTACACATGGTCTCTGACCCCGAACTAAGCAATGTTTGTGATATGGCTGCCAGAGACTGATATACAACATATGCATATTTTTAAACACAAATAGGTTAATATCCAGACACTGACAACACCCGTGAATTGCCAACACGTGTGGGAATTGAACCCGCGCCTCTTTGACCCAGAAGTCAGGGTCACCAACCACTGGGCCACTGAAGTAGTCAAGCACGAAAAAAAATACTTATGAATCAATCACTTTAAAGGGTTAAAACTTGACATATATCTAAATTCACATTTTTTTTTGCCAAAATCCTGACATTTGTATCAAATTGCACCCAATTATCTCCGAAATAAAGACTAAGAGTTAGACAAAAAATAGCAATTTTTCTCATCATTTTTCTGTTTAAATCACAAAAAGAGTACATCTCGACTTAGATCACCCATCACATGAGGCACAGATATGTATAGAACGGCCACACGTTGTGAGCAGCCTAACTGTAGAGGTCGTCACCGCCCTCCTAAATCGAACTCACGCCTCTGACCCAGTGGTCAGTGACCCTGACCCTGGCCACTGAGGCAGTAAGTAGTAGCAGCCTTACCTAAGTCTTATGTGATAGTGTCAGGGGCAGGCGTGCGTGCAGCCTAGCTGTAGAGGTCGTCGTCGCCGCCTTCCTCCTGGAACGTGGGCTGGTCGCCGCCCGACGTGCCCGTGCCGCCGCCCGACCCGCCCGACGTCGGGAATCTGGACAATATAACAATTTTGGTCAGATATGACAACAACTATATTGGAGAGCTCAAATGCAGACAGAAGTTGGACATTTTCATTAAAGTTTAGCACAGGTGTTACTCACGCTTTATTTTAGCAGATAACTGCTATAATAGTTTCGATCGCATTTGGCGATCCTTTTCAAGGTTGGAGTACTAGCACGCGGGCTCGTCTCGCATAGCACTCATTGAGTGAGTTAAGTGCTAATAAAGCGTGAGTAACACCTGTGCTATACTTCAATTAAAATGTGCCAAAAACCACACTAGTTTTCATAATCAAGTTGGACATTTATTCCCAGTAGTACCTTACCAAAGTATATGACCAAATACATATTAACGAACCCTAGTTTGTTAGCATAAGCATAAGTTACTAACAAAAGATGGATCATGATAGAGTTGTCCGAAGTAAATAAATTTTGAATGTGAATTTAGAGAGTTCCTTCAAAGGAACGAATGGTACTTTTTCTTCTCATTAGTTCCTTCATCATTTGGAAGGAACTACTGGGAACGCATGAAGTGGGAATAAACGAAGTTGGAAAGCCAGAATATCGTAATAAAATTCTAAATCGAAATCAAAGAACCTTTTGACTATTGATTTGATTCACAGTAAATATTTCCATTTAAGACTTAGGAAAACCTATTATCATCAAAACCAACATTCTAATTTTCTTAAACACGTACCAACAAGATAGCCTGCAGGCTCGAGCCGAGTGATGGACGAGAGATAGCCACCGAGGCAGTCTCCACTGAGCCACCGAGGCAGTCTCCACTGAGCCACCGAGGCAGTCTAACTTCAACTGGTCTTATTGGAATATCATCTATCACAGCTAGCAGCAAGGATGCCGATGTATTAAGCATTAGGTTTCCTATCTCTAAAATAACAATAAATAGCAATAAGATACCGACCTGAAGTTGGTGCCGAAGCCGCGCGACTGCTGCAGCGTCTGCGCGAACATCTCGTACTTGCGGATGTCGTTGTCGGACACCGAGCGCCGCGCGAACTTCATCGCTTCTTCAAAGTGCGCGCGGCTGATCTCTGGCACTGGGTCTTCTTCATCCATCTGTAATAACAAGCACACATAAATTCGTATAACTAGACTGGCTCTAGCTGGCGGCTGGACCTGGGGTCAGAGTTCCTAAGCCACATGAAGACCTCTGGTATAATAGAATTAGATATGTAATTTTTTTAACTATGGTTTGAAAAATCTATGCTAATTTTAACTAACTTAGTAATAGTTTATGCTTGATTTGTGATTGCGATTCATTAGTATGTTTCTTAAGGAACATGTTAGTGAAAAAATCACCGTAAAATTGTAAAATTTGTGGTCACAGTACCTAAAAATATGGTTCAAAGTACTGATTTGCTTCATTTTTTAGGGTTCCGTACCAGAAGGATAAAAAACGGGACCCTATTACTAAGATTCCGCTGTCCGTCTGTCTGTCTCCAAGCTGTATCTCATGAACGGTAATAGCTAGAACATTGAAATTTTTACAGATGATGTATTTATGTTGCCGTTATAACAACAAATACTAATAACAGAATAGAATAAATACTGGGGGGCTCCCATACAACAAACCTGAATTTTTTGCCGTTTTTCGATAGATATTATTAACGGTAGAAGAATGCTTGAAATATTCACACAATATCTAGTTCAAAAATAAACAGTTAAATTATAATAAAATAAACATTTAAGAGGGGCTCCCATACATAACGACGGCATGAAGATGCTTAAAATATGCACAGCATAATATTAAGTTGTATATTCCTTACGAAAATAAATAATTAAATTAAAATATTTTAAGGGACTGGTTTGATCACCTCGTACCGGCTTGACGTTGAGTCAGGGACACGGTGTATATAGGTAAGAATTTTAACTTCATCGAATAACACGCTCTCATCGTTCCTGTGCGGTGCCCATAACATAACGCTTGCCGCATTGCTGATGATCAGCCTTTGCACCAAAAACGAGTTGGGATGGGAGTCGCCTCCACTCCTACGCATCTTACTAGGGAAGCAAAAGGTTTAACGTCCAAAATATCTACTAAGCGAGTCCAAAATCTCTACTATAGAGACGTTAAAATGTTTGCCTTTTGCACCCCAACTGCCCATGGTCTTTAAAGCACAAAATAATGATTGGGTATTGCCGCGTGCTTCAACCGATTCTCACTAGCGGCGTCGTCAACCACTGTTGCCAGTGTACGGATGGTGCGACTCAGGTGCGTAGTTACGACAGTGCTTCCACAAGTGGCGTTCTAAACTAAACTCGTTTTTCCATAGTATTTGAGTCCATACTTTGTTTCCTCGAGAGATAAATTGACGGACAGATTCGGATGGAGAGAATTTTTCTATTTGTCGCGATAGGTGTGCTAGGGGCAGGTGTGTGCGTGAAGCGTGATATGTACTTACATCCATGACGGCGGCGGCGGCCTGCGTCTGACGGGTGCGCTCGCGCGTGATCTCCGCCTCGATGGCTTGCCGGATGGCCAGCTTGCACGCGCGCTGGCAGATCTCCGTCAGGTCGGCGCCGCTGAACCCTTGTGTCACCTGCAAACATATACACGTGCCAAATACTCAAACATACTGCTATTTGAATAATGTAAACTCGAGATTTTACTTAAGTCAAGTAAAATCTCGAGTTTACATTTGACTCATTATGGCTCGTCCGATACTCGCATAGAAAGTTCGTGTGAGAGCAGGTTGACAGCGTACATGATGGGAGCTGCGAAACGAGCGCTTAGTAATTTCGAGGTTGATCCCGTGCCAAAAGTTGGTCACAATATTGAGAAAAATGATGTCTCCTTATTTTTGATTCCCAATTTATATTTTTTCCTAAAACATAACAATAGTTTTTCCCAGATATCAGCCACCACCTCCCTGTGCGGTAGCCAATTTGGGGATGACCTCGCGCGACTTGTCGTCCGGCAGCGGGATGTAGATGTACCTTGGCAGCGGGATGTAGATGTACCTTGGCAGCGGGATGTAGATGTACCTTGGCAGCGGGATGTAGATGTACCTTGGCAGCGGGATGTAGATGTACCTTGGCAGCGGGATGTAGATGTACCTTGGCAGCGGGATGTAGATGTACCTTGGTAGCGGGATGTAGATGTACCTTGGCAGCGTGATGTAGATGTACCTTGGTAGCGGGATGTAGATGTACCTTGGCGATGTAGGTGAGGTCGACGTCCTTGGCTATGGGCGACTTGCGCAGGTTGGCGTGCAGGATGGCCTCGCGCGACTTCTCGTCCGGCAGCGGGATGTAGATGTACCTTGGTAGCGGGATGTAGATGTACCTTGGCGATGTAGGTGAGGTCGACGTCCTTGGCTATGGGCGACTTGCGCAGGTTGGCGTGCAGGATGGCCTCGCGCGACTTCTCGTCCGGCAGCGGGATGTAGATGTACCTTGGTAGCGGGATGTAGATGTACCTTGGCGATGTAGGTGAGGTCGACGTCCTTGGCTATGGGCGACTTGCGCAGGTTGGCGTGCAGGATGGCCTCGCGCGACTTCTCGTCCGGCAGCGGGATGTAGATGTACCTTGGTAGCGGGATGTAGATGTACCTTGGCGATGTAGGTGAGGTCGACGTCCTTGGCTATGGGCGACTTGCGCAGGTTGGCGTGCAGGATGGCCTCGCGCGACTTCTCGTCCGGCAGCGGGATGTAGATGTACCTTGGCGATGTAGGTGAGGTCGACGTCCTTGGCTATGGGCGACTTGCGCAGGTTGGCGCGCAGGATGGCCTCGCGCGACTTCTCGTCCGGCAGCGGGATGTAGATGTACCTTGGCGATGTAGGTGAGGTCGACGTCCTTGGCTATGGGCGACTTGCGCAGGTTGGCGTGCAGGATGGCCTCGCGCGACTTCTCGTCCGGCAGCGGGATGTAGATGTACCTTGGTAGCGGGATGTAGATGTACCTTGGCGATGTAGGTGAGGTCGACGTCCTTGGCTATGGGCGACTTGCGCAGGTTGGCGTGCAGGATGGCCTCGCGCGACTTCTCGTCCGGCAGCGGGATGTAGATGTACCTTGGTAGCGGGATGTAGATGTACCTTGGCGATGTAGGTGAGGTCGACGTCCTTGGCTATGGGCGACTTGCGCAGGTTGGCGTGCAGGATGGCCTCGCGCGACTTCTCGTCCGGCAGCGGGATGTAGATGTACCTTGGCGATGTAGGTGAGGTCGACGTCCTTGGCTATGGGCGACTTGCGCAGGTTGGCGCGCAGGATGGCCTCGCGCGACTTCTCGTCCGGCAGCGGGATGTAGATGTACCTTGGCGATGTAGGTGAGGTCGACGTCCTTGGCTATGGGCGACTTGCGCAGGTTGGCGCGCAGGATGGCCTCGCGCGACTTCTCGTCCGGCAGCGGGATGTAGATGTACCTTGGCGATGTAGGTGAGGTCGACGTCCTTGGCTATGGGCGACTTGCGCAGGTTGGCGTGCAGGATGGCCTCGCGCGACTTCTCGTCCGGCAGCGGGATGTAGATGAGCTGGTCGAGACGGCCCGGTCGGAGGATCGCCGGGTCGATGATGTCCGGACGGTTCGTCGCGCCTGCGCATACGTAATAATACAATCAATAATAATACTTATATACGATACAGGAAGGAGAATATTGAGACCTTTGCCCAGCAGTGGGACGGGACAGGCTCATAAGCGATTTCCATCCATCCATCATGACATGAGAGAAAATGTTAATTGTTCAAAAAACATCCTACATGGTGAGTCCATATAGACTGGGTGACTCCGGTGTCAGCCTTATACACCAGTTGAAGGTCTCTGTTATGGCTAAATGGTTACAGCAAAGTTCGCTGGCGGTCGAGTCCAGCTCGTGTCAGGTAACATACCGATGATGAAGACATTCTTCTTGGCTCCCATGCCGTCCATCTCGGTGAGGATCTGGTTGATGACGCGGTCGGCGGCCCCGCCCGCGTCGGACACGGACCCGCCGCGGGACTTGGCGATCGAGTCCAGCTCGTCGAAGAACAGCACACAGGGGGATGCTGACCGCGCCTGGGGAACACAATCCGCTTTAGAATCCTCACAAACTGTAGCTGGTATAGCAAGTCACGAGTAAATTGCGACAGCCCTGAAATCTTTAATGAAGGGTAGATTTCCCTTCAATTCAAAAAAAATAATTGGCGTGTGTGTCTTGTCCATTATCAAGCAGTGTACAAACGTTAGAGTTTATTAAGGAGTAGAAGTTCCGTCTTCAGACCGATCGGACCTGCCGAACGATAAAATTGACTATAGATGAATTAATCATTCGGTTTGGCATATGCTGAACTAATTTTGCTAGGTCGAGCGGGCGCGAGCATGTTCAAGTGATTTAAGCCGAACAATTAATGTATACTAAGCGTCACACAAGTCGGCGGATGAGAAGTTATGCGCAGAACGCTGCGCAAAAGCCAAAATATAGGTATGCGCTCCCGCGACGAGACTCGCGCCCGCTCCCTACGCCCATGCTCACCACTACGCCACGCACCGTCGCCATTGTGCACACATGCGCAATGATTAGCGAATCACGGCGAAGTGTCATCTACAGCTAACTTCTCATACGCCGACTTGTGTGGCGCTTAGTATAATAGTAGCTGTTTCGGGGCTACAAATCCAGCCGAACTGAATAAGAGTGTAGCAACCCTAAAATAGCAACATTTCTGAGAAGCAATGCTTACCTTATCGAAGATGTCGCGCACGTTGGCCTCGGACTCTCCGAACCACATGGTGAGCAGCTCGGGGCCCTTCACCGAGATGAAGTTGGCCTGGCACTCGTTGGCGATCGCCTTGGCCAGCAGAGTTTTACCTGTCAACATAAATACATTTAATTAGGACATAAATATTTAGCAAGTATTTGAAAGGAAAGTATACTCGACTAGTCGCGTCTTGCACTGCTTCATAAATATTCCGTGGTGCGCATCCTCGCCCGGGTGGACTATGCTTGGACATTACCGCGACTTTTTTTGTACTATGACGTGACTATGCCAGTGACTATTTTGGTAAAATATCAAGAATGTTAAAAACTTATACTCGACACTGGCAAATGGATAAACCATGCGACGCCAAAACATAAAAGAAGTACTTAAATAAAGTATACTATTGATCGGTCACATGCGAACACCCGTAAGGGAGCGAAAATCATATAACCCTCCCAAATTAAAAACATCAGAAAATGGCTGACAAGCTAACTTTTCTGTTTCATCATATTTTAGAGTGCTATAGAACGTAATGAATGTGCCGTATGCATCTTAGTCATGAATTTATAAACAATTCAACATTTTAAGTTAAAATCGTACAAATGAAAGGTTATGTTTTCAGATTTCAGCTTACTACGACTTTTGTAACCTAAGATATGACATATCACCATAATCGCAGGATAGATTATGTCTAAAAGTATCTAATTTAACCACTGAAATCACTGTTGAACGTGCAGAATTCAATAAAATTAATTTTACGTGTCGTCAACTGTGACTCGCGTGCTCGTCACATTTAACGTAACAAACAGAAACTAGGACAAAGACAAAAAAATATTTTTCTTTCGCTCATTCCTAGCAACTTTTGTATGCTGTGGTCTCGCTTACTCGTAATATTATTATTCTGGTAGCCGATCTAGTTATTCTTAATTTAAGAAGAAATAGTGCACTCGTGGCAGAGTGTAGGTGTACTAACCGCAGCCGGGCGGTCCGTAGAAGAGCACGCCGCGCGAGGGCTGCATGCCGAACTTGAGGAACTTGTCGGGGTGCTCCACCGGGTACTGCACCAGCTCCTGCAGCTCGCGCTTCACGCTCTGCAGCCCGCCGATGTCGCCCCAGGAGACGTTCGGCACCTCCACCACGGTCTCGCGCAGCGCCGACGGGGACGACTTCGTCATCGCGTACTGGGGGGGACAATTTACATCACTACATAATTATACTGTTTTGTGGCATTATTGAGGTCACTCCAGAACGATTTGCATATTCAACACACTATACACTCTGATCCCCATTTTTTGTCCATGTAAGAGAGAAACTAGTTCTTTATTTATTCACTACAAAATTATGTAATGTGCAAACAGATAAATAGCGCGCGATCCACACACCAAAATTGTCTGATTTGGATCACTGGGTCTGACAAAAGTAACCACAGGTTCAGCTGGCTGCCCATAAACCCAGTGAAAAACCGTAAAGTGTGTATTAAGGCCTACAAGACAAAAATATTCCATTTCAAATTACATGTTAGCAAACCTATCGGAAAAACTTTCGCCACATTATTAAATGCTAATTGAAAAAAATAACAAAGTTACGTGACACACACATGATCTCTTATACATTTTAATATTATTTAAACTACCCTTACAGAGTAAGTAAATTTTGTAGACACACAGGTCTTTAGATAAGGTGTAATGAAGCCACCGAAACCCAAAATGAGTGTTACTCTTACCCGGAAGTTGTCCATAGAGACGGCGAGCGAGTTGAGCACCTCGGCGTCGATCTGGTCATCCTCGAGGTCGATGAGGTCCATCTTCTCACGGATCTGCTGCAGGGCTGCCTCCGAGCACAGGGAAGCCAAGTCAGCACCCACGTGACCGTGAGACTCCGCTGCGATCTGCGAACAAATTCTAAATTATACTATTTTGCAAACAAATAGATCTACACGTCCAACTAACATCTATGCACATTTTGCGGTTAAAAGCAAGGCAGAGCGTAAAGCAAATTGTGATCATTACGCATGATGACTACAAAAATATAATTAGTCTATCAGATAGACTATAAAAACATATTAGACACGTATTTTTTCTTTTGTCAATTAAACATAAATTGATGAAGATATAGCCCGTCAAAGTTCCGCGTGGCGTCACAAGTGCCATACAAATGTATAGACTTCTGTAAGAGAGGTGACGTCACGACCCCCACTCCCAAATTTTGACAAGGTTTCTCTTTGTCATTTATTGTTTGATTGACAAAAAAACGTGTTCAATATTTTTTGATAATCTTACACACAGACAAAATATTTATAATAATGATTTTTTGCCCAGTCATCATGCCTATTAATTACACCAACTAGGCGTCTTTTAAAGTAACAGTTGACAGCGTTTTCAGCGACTTTCTTCACTAATTCATCTTTGGTTCAACTTTATGTAGGTACTTAGTGTGAATGTGCAGGATCACAAAGCTGCTAATAGAGTTAGGAAAGCCAATGTCGGTCTCCATCAAAGCGAGTCGATCGATAACTTACATCATTCAAGAGGCCATAGCTATTACCTATATCACAGCCCGGACACTCCGCGATTTTTCATACAAAATCTGTTGTCTTACGCACACTACACAGAACTTACTCACAGATACGACACATACGCGCGATCGCTACAGGCGCATTTGTGCATCATGACCGCGGAGCCGAAGGTCCGTGAGCTGCAGCCAGGGTAATGGGCTACTGCCCAAGGCCCTATCCTACCACCCAGAGACAGGCGGTGGAAGAACCAAAAATAGGTGCATTTGTGTGCGTAGACGTTATGGCTGTCAACGATCATCACATGCCGCGTGAGAGAGACAGTTGCGTAATAAATTTGCAAAAATGAATATCAAATCTAGTGCATGAAAAAGTATAAGAATTACTCAATTTGGAAACATGATAACAAAAACTAAACGATCTTGTTCATTTGAAACAAAATATCAAGAGGAAGTTACCAAATGATGTAAAAATTTCTTGATTTGTTGTGTGTCAATAGCCGCGTACCCACCTAGCGCACAGGCTCGCGCGGCAGCCTCGCGAGCCAAATGCTCGGCTGGTGTGGACGTGCCTCGGGCTGCCTCGGGCGCGCGTTTGCTCGGCTGAGCACGGCTCGCCCCCGAGCCATCTGTTGTCGGTAAACTTGACGCGCTCAAAGGTGCCTCAGTGAGCGCTGTGTGTTAGGTGGGGACGGTTATGTTTTGGCTCGCGCGCGAATAGCTGCAGCTGAATATACACGACTGTCCATTTCGAATACTCGTGGACTTATGATGGCTCAGCCTGCCTCGCGAGGCGGCCTCGTCTAAATCAAATCGTGTGATCAAAACTACTGAGGCTGCCTCGGGAGCCATCGCTCGCGATCATGGACACCGAGGCTGCCGCGCGAGCCTGTGCACTAGGTGGGTACCCGGCTATTGATATTCAAACATACACAGCACAAGTCTTTTTTATTGTCACAGTATTTTTTATTGGAGAAACCATCGGCCAGTGCAGCTCGCGCGCAGAGTACACGATTGGTTCATGAAATGTGGAGTGGAAGTGAGGAAGACTCAAACGGGTGGGGGGTAACGAGTGACCGTTCTATACGTATTATTATTACATCTTCTTTGCCTATACTGCACCTTATAGCTAAGGTGTATGACTGTTTAGGTTATGAATGATAAGAATACAAGTTCTCGGTATGAATGAGCAGGATCTTCAGTCAACCTATGGGAAGTAGGATATTTAGTGGCTTTTGTTACCTGTTCTAGATCAACGTCGTCAGCAAGCTTCATGTTCTTGGTGTGAATGCGCAGGATTTCCAAGCGTCCGGTAGCGTCGGGAATGCCGATGTCGATTTCTCGGTCGAAGCGACCGAAGCGACGGAGCGCCGAGTCGATCGAGTTGGGCCGGTTGGTGGCCGCCATCACGATCACGTGAGACGATTTCTTCATGCCTGATCACAAAACAGCAGAATAAATAAGGGAGTCTGTATAGGTTGACCGTTGATGTCAGTTTTTATCCATCTTAGCTTAAACAACAGAGAGACGACGACCATATTATAGGTTATCCTTCACTCATAATTATAATAATTTTTTACCATGAGACAAGCCCCCAAATCGGGAAAAGAAATTGGCTGTTCAAAATTGTGTGGAACAGGTGACTTATTTTCAGGATTTCGGGGTTGACCTCATTTTAAAAATTTATCCATAGTTTGGAGTACCACCCAGTATTCTTCGATTGAAATGACACCAGCCATAAAAGTAAGTAGCTGTGATACAATACTCTTCGATCTCTTCTGTCTTATGGAAGTTATGGTACCCAATTAGTCAATATAGATGACAGCCTTAGTGGTTAGACTGGACATCCTATAGCGGAATTGATTGAAACAAACTCACTGTCCATAAGAGTGGGCAGCAGGGACACAAACTGCCTCACCACATCTTGATCTCTCTTTTGGGAATGATGGCATTTAGAATCTCATGTCAAATGAAGGTCTATAGGGGTACTTCTTCGAGTAAGGCATTCTTTGGTGATTTTCGTGGCAATTTTCAAACTCAATTTTTTTTTCAAATCCTTGTCAGAATCTTAAAATATATGTAAAAGTAATATGTTATATAGAAGAGGCACCTCATAGAGCGATATACTTACAGAGATAATCGAGGTTAAAAAAATGGAGGCCACGCAAATCATAAAACACCCCACGAAAATGATAATTTTAAATTGACTTTCTCAGATGAGTTAATTACTGTTCCTTCATATTGAAAATAAGTTATTATGTTATGATAAGGTAAAAAATAGGTAGGTTACTAAGGCAAAAATCGTATTTAGTAGTATCAGTCCAACATTATTTATCAAAGAAATTACAAAAATGAAAAATTAAAAGAAACATCTTAAAAATAACAAAAATAGTTGGCTTCTAAAGCAGATAACGTTTTTAGTGGTATCAATCAGTCCTACATTATTTATTACTAGCTGACCCGCTGCTAAACGAACTATGCGGTCAAAAGCTGATGATACTGGTGAATCAGCACGTGACAATAGCAATGGAGTAAGAGTTTCTTCCAATGGATCACGGTTTTCTTTGTAATGAGTTTCTGGTACTTGTATGAGTTTCTCAACAAGGCAACGTTTAGCTTGATTTTTTTCTTTAGGTTATATTTTCGGGAACTTATTCTACATTTCTTTCGTTTTGCTTTTTGCTCGTGGCGGTTTAAGTCATGAATATAAGTATTTTTCCTTCGGTTTTCGTTTCATAATATCTCGTTCGGTTTTTCGCTTTGAACTCTTCATTAAGTTTAAGCCTCTCTCTTCTTCACTCGGGTAACTTTTTTCTTTCTATTTTTTCTTATCTTGTTAATGGCATTTTTGGTCCAAAATGTTGATAATCCATTATAATTTTACTAAACTTAAATATAGGTATCTAATCTAAAGCTATTTTCAATTGTGTTATCCTTACTAATATTATAAATCCGAAAAGTTTGTTGGTTTGTTGGTTTGTTACTCCATCACGCACCAACGGAGCAACGGATTGACTTGATTTTTGGCATGGACATAGTTTAAAAGGCGGAAGGAGCTTTAGGATACTTTTTATCCCGAAAAATTGCATAGTTCCTGTAGGACAGGACAAAAACCATCGAAAGCGAAACTGTCACAAAGACGCTAAGTGATTAATTCCTCTATGACGCTAATATGGACTAACGAAACGTCACAGCCAAACGTAATTGGATGACAGGTGACATTGTCTGCAGACTTTTATAAATCACAAGTAGCATGGCAAGGGGACAAATTGTTTTTCCACCATTATATCCCCTTGAAGAGGAAATAAAGTATGGATTGAAAATGACAACTGACATTTAAATTGGATAAAATGTTATTTTACCTCTGCATGCTACATGTTACTATGACGTTTAATACCAGGCCGTCATTTTGTCTGACATTTAAAATATTTTTAAATCTTCTATCATTAGAGGTTTAACATGTTTCTTTATTCTACCTTTATGGTATACATCATACTTTAATATTATCAATCCGAAAAGTTTGTTGGTTTGTTCCTCTTTGACGCAGCAACGGAGCAAAAGATTGACCTGATTTTTGGTATGGATACCTTTGGTTTAAAAGACAAAGTGATAATAGGATACTTTTTTATCTCGAGAAAATTCGTGATTCCCATGGGATAGGACAATAACTGTTTCTCAGCAATGGAGCAACGGATTGACTTGATATTTGGGGTGGGTATAGTTTGGAAGACGGAAAGTGACATAGGATACTTTCCATCGCGAAAAAATTGTGGTTCCCGTAGGACTTAACAATAATTTGTTCTCAGCAACGGAGCAACTTGCCTTGGCTTATTGCATGAATATAGTTTGAAAGACGAAAAGTGACATAATAGGCCACTTTTTATCGCAAAAACTTTAACAGTTCCCGTAGGATAGGATAAAAACTAAGTGAGCGGGCTGCGGTAGCAGCCGTCTAAGCGCCAGAAATAACCTGTCATGGCAAGTTTAGGACGTTCCTACATTTTTCGCACTCCTTCGCGGCACTCAACAGAGCTAGCCCAGACTCGGGCTCCATAACGGAGCTTGCGCTCTCGCCATAATGACGGAGTGTTTCGGAGCACAAGACACATCGTCATCCACCACTCTGGACTAACCAGTACTGAACGTCAGACAGCATTCCAACGCCCTGGTCCCAGTGCAGCGGGTCAGTCATAGTAGCCCAGCGCCTGCCTCTTCAACTGCAGAGGGCAGTGAGAACGGCCATCGCGATACCGACACCTCTCTTCCCCTGCAGCCCCACTGCGTCTGCCAACACGTTGTCGGCCTAGCGGAAGGTAGGGTAGGTGGCGGCACCCACACCACCAGTTCCATATATCCCTCCGCGGCCCCTAATCCGCGGCTGTCATATCAGAGTCCAGGAAGCAGCCTTGCTTTATGAAACTGAGAAGGGTTATTCCCAGCAAGTAACTGGAGATAGAGAGACAGAAAAGAAGCCACACCCAGCGCAGCAGGAGGAGCTGGAGTTCTGGCCTGGCAGACGGAGCAGCACTAGAGCAAAATCTTAACCGAGAAATTAACATATTTACAGACGGCAGCAAAGTTAAAGGGAAAGTTGGGGCGGCATTATCCATTTGGGATGATGCCACTGAGATCAGTACCCGCAAGCTGAAATTGGCCGATTGGTGCTCCGTGTACCAGGCCGAGTTATTGACACTTCTTGAGGCTACCGAAAAAGCAAAAATCTTTTGTGACTCCAGGTCTGCACTGGAAACGGTAGTTGGCGTATCTTCCCTCCATCCCTTAGCAGTAAATTCAAAGCTAACATAAAGTTGCTACACGCACAAAATAAAATAGTGAAACTTTATTGGATTAAAGCACACGCGGGGATGGAGGGAAATGAGAGAGCGGACCAGCTAGCAAAGGAAGCAGCACTGCACTCGAAGTGCAGACCTATTTACGATAACTGCCCCGTTTCATTCGTCAAGCGAGAAATCCGAAAGGACTCTCTTGACGAGTGGAACCGGCGTTATCAGGATGGCCACACAGCGGCGGCAACCAAAACATATTTTCCGGATGCAAGGGCGGCATACAAGATCGTAAGAGAAATAGCACCAGTGGGAATCATAACTCAAGTGCTGACGGGGCATGGTGGGTTTTCCCAATACTTACATCGATTTAAGTTGAGGGAAAGCCCATCGTGCATCTGTGAACCCACAAAAGAGGAGACTCATGTGCAGTGGCACATAATCTTGGAATGCCCAGTTTATGGAAAGCCGAGATTTTATTTAGAACAAAAAATTGGAATTAATCTAACACGTAAAAACCTTAGAAACAAATTTATCGATTTTTGCACAAATATTTGTAAAAAAGCAATAATTAGGAACAAGTAGGTATAAACTTTGCTGTACCATTGTAATGTTTATTATAACTGTAAACAGCCAAAAACATTGAAATATTGGTATAGTTTTTATTCATTTGTAATTAAGACCCCTGACCCTTGCACATACACTCCAACCTTGCATTCCTTTAAGGTATTTTGATATTTGTCGGTTAGGTTATTAGGTTTCGCAGCCGACATAAACATAAGCCAAAATCAAAATATAACGCGGGCGAAGCCGCGGGTAAAAGCTAGTTTATTTATATATACACGATTAATGTGACAACGTGAACTTAATGGTATATGGAATTATCTGCCAGTTAAGTCAGAAACCCACAGAACGTGACATTATAAGTTTGATTTAAACTAAGTTACATTTAACTTAAGTAATATAAAATATTATCATTCATAACTAATACAAAACTCAAAGTGGTTTTATTTGCATGGGCAAAAATTGATTTGCGTGGGTCAAAACTACCACGTAAACCACGCAAATCACGACCACGAAAATCAAAATAAATCCTTTATGCTAAAAATGTACAAAAACCTTTTAAACAAATAAACTGTGTTTTGATTATAACTTACGTTACTTTATATTTGTTCGCTACAATATTTTACTAAATAAATAAATTCACAGACACTGGAGATAATTAAACCACGCAAATCAAAGTTTTGAGAAACCAAGCCCACGCAACAATGTTCTTACCTCTATTTTTTTTAAACTCGACGCACCATCACACAAGCACTCTGCCCAGCAGTCGGAGCGCAATTAGTTGTTGACTTGAAGTAGGATTATGCAACATCAGGTCGCGAATTTAGAGATGTGCTAGTGAAATTATAATAATCCACGCAAATCAGGAACTACCTTGGGACAGTTACATTTTTTTTTTTTTCAGGCAATGTAGTCCTTTCAGAACTATGGTCTAATTTTTTATAGTATTTTAAACTTTTTAGGACTTAGTGTGTTTTTTTTGGTAACGATGTATCGTTTAGTTTAAAATATATAATTCACTAAGTGATCAGATCGGGGATTGGGACACTCCACGAAAATCAAAGAATGGGGGTATTTCATTTTTTTATCACATTTATTTATAAATATAATTGAATAATAATCAGTATCCCAGTTTAGATAGGTTTCAAGCTTTGCGCGAAAAAAAAACTGGCTCGCTGACTTTAAAATTTCTATTATTTTTAAGTAAAGCCGCTTGAAATCTCTGACCAAAAGAATGACCCATAGGGAGGTTAGAATGGTCATCTAGTAACTCACCGTCCATAAGAGTGAGCAGCTGCGACACAATCCTCCTCTCCACCTCTCCGTGGGTCTTCTCCCTCTTGGGCGCGATGGCATCAAGCTCGTCAATAAAGATGATAGCCGGGGAGTTCTTGTCAGCTTCCTCGAAAGCCTTGCGAAGGTTGGACTCCGACTCTCCAGCCAGCTTAGACATGATCTCCGGACCGTTGATCAGGAAGAAGAATGCACCTGAGCAGAATTTTTTAAATTAATTTTTTGAGGATATAAATTATTATATCAATACTCTCTCTATTTCACAGCATAGAAGAACTTCATTGACTATCTCAAATCATGACCTGTATTGCAGAGTAAAATTGATTGGTGAATTTAAAGCCTCTACCTAATAGCTCAGCTTGATTGAATCCACATTACTTTCTGTTAGTATACTCTGTCATACATCAATTCACTACCTGCACATAAATCATCTTTGACATATTATATTCACAATTTGTCTTGCCCTCCCAATGTTAACACTAAATATAAATATTCAGGGTTCTTATAATTAAGAGACTATCCACTCTTCTCCTGCCTATTAGGTGATATTTTATTTCATTTACAACTTTTGACCCAAATTGGTATGAAAAAGCGCAAAAACGACAGCGTAATATTTTAAAGAGCCCTAGACGGGTCACTTAGTATGGGTACATTCCTTATTATACAACTTATTCTTCTTCCAAAAATGATTGTCTACTCACCGGTCTCATTAGCAACAGCCCTGGCGATGAGGGTCTTGCCAGTACCAGGCGGGCCGTACATGAGTATCCCGCGCGGCGGCTTCACTCCGATCGCCTTGAAGAGAGACGGGTGCCGCAGCGGCAGCTCCACCATCTCCTTGATCTGCGCGAGCTGCTTGCGGCAGCCGCCGATGTCGTCGTAGCCCACGGCGTTCAGGGCCTCTTCTTCTTCCTACAGGAAAGAGGCACATTTCAAATTAGTTATCAATAATGTAATGTATCCAGTTTTTGTCATTATTGTGGCCTGCATGGCTAGCTTCCGCATCATGACAATTTTACCAAATATGGGTTTAGTTCACCATAGCTTTCTCTTATTGACGTAACATAAAGGTTTTATATAGTGCGCCACACAAGTCGGCGGATGAGAAGTTGCCGCAGATGACACTTCGCCGTGATTCGCTAATTATTGCGCATGTGTGCACAATGCCGACGCCGCGTGGCGTAGGGAGGTTGGTTGAGGTTGACGGGCGGGTGTGCCAGGCGCGAGTCTCTCTGGCTCCTGCGCATACCTATATATTGCCTTTTGCGCAGCGTCCTGCGCATAACTTCCCATCCGCCGACTTGTGTGGCGCGGACTATAGATGTAAATAACGCGCATGCTAGCCCTGTAGCTAGCATTCGATTTTCCGTTTTATTCTGCCTTTTTAGGGTTCCGTACCCAAAGGGAAAAACGGGACCCTATTACTAAGACTTCGATGTCCATCTGTCTGTCTGTCACCGGGCTGTATCTCATGAACCATGATAGCTAGGCAGCTGAAATTTTCACAGATGATGTATTTCTGTTGCCGCTATAACAACAAATACTAAAAAGGTAATAAAATAAATATTTAAGGGGGGCTCCCATACAACCAACCTGATTTTTTAGACGTTATTCGCTCTATGTTAATAATGGTAACAGGTAGATGCTTGAAATTTTTCACAGAATATTTAGTTTTATATTAACTTCAATATTAAATAATAAAATAAAATAAAAATAAATTATTAAGGGGGGCTCCCATACAGTACGGAACCCTCCGTGCGCGAGTCCGACTCGTGCTTGGCCGATTATTGAATTAGCGCCACACGAGTGACTGAAATGAATTATTGGTCTCCACCACCTCGAACTTGACATCTCCTATACCACCCGCGCAACATGAAGGCATCTCGACAGTATATGTAACACTCTACATAAGGGTCATCTCACCTCCCGTTTGATGGGCTCGCCCTCGCAGTGTATGACGGTGTCGGGGGCCACAATACAGTACGGAGAGGGGTCAGTCTCCACCACCTTGAACTCGACAGCTCGCATGCCACCGCGCACCATGAAGGTGTCGTCGCGGTGAATCGGCCGGTAAGCCTCCATGAAGTATGGCTTCAGGTATACTTCGAACAGGTTTCTGGGGATAACATTTATATTTTATAACTTCAGAAAGAAAGCTGTTCTTTCATTTTTAAAGTAATTTACAAGAATATTTTGACTAAAAGTGAAATCAAAAAGTTTTTGTAAAACGTCTGTGATTTTAAGCCCGATTTTAGCGTAAATTTAATAGCAACGTAAAAAGCGTTCTCTCTATCGAATGCCTTTCAGGCATTTGTAGGTACCCATAGTAACAAAAATAAAATTATAAATTAAATTATGTCACCAATTACAAATTTAAAAAAACAGAACTATGCTATTTAGCTAATATAATTACGATGGCGCCTCTGTAATCGGGCTTATTGTGCACACAAGAATAATGAGCATATCGTAATTTAACCAGTTTTTTTTCTCAATGTAGTATGTGTATTTCAATGCCCTAGTGCGGGATCCACAGCACATCTCATGTTTATTATTTAAGCTTCTTGCTTCTTGGAATAAATATTATTTCTATTGTTATTGTTATCAGTCATCAAATGAGTTGTTAAGTATGGGCTGAATCACACTTCAGTTTGATACGGCCTACCGGCCTGTGTAGTAAGTGATCTACAGGAATTATTTAAATATACTTAATCATCATTAATATGTATCTTATGATACACATATTTTGGCCAATGAATTACAAAAAAAGTGCCATCAACTGATATAAAATGACACCGCAACATGATGAAATATTTTTGGGTTATTTCTAATTGACAAGTGAATCATTTTATACCACAACTGATGAGTAATATTTTTTCGTTTGACTTTGCCTTTTGAATTTTGCTTTCAATGTAACAATAATACCTGATAGCTTTGAGTTTAAATATGAGAAAATAAAATTCATAGAAATAAAAATAAATAAATTTTAAGTTTTTTTTATGATTACAAAAATAAGTCAAAAGCTTCCGTGAAGTTGTGATTGATAGATTGATGATTTTCGTGACACAAAAAGTAAACTAACAAGTGCATTGTAGGATGTCCACCAGTAAGACAGCAGACGCGACGTCCGCGTCTGCTGTCTTACTGGTACGTCCGCGCGACGAGGCGCACGTGCAGGTTATTGCGCACTACGCGGTTCATGCTAATCTTCTCATCGGGGCAGATGTCTAAAGATACAGAGTAGCAAAGAAACTCACCTTGTGAGACCCTCCACAGAGTCATCAATGGGCAAGATATGCGCTTGCCGTATTTGACCGAAGGGTAGGGCGCGAGAGACACGACATCAGACAGACGCACGCTATGATTGTTGCGCACCATACGGTTCATGCGGATCTTCTTGAGGGATTTATCATCTAAAGACACTGTGTAGCAAAGCAACTCACCCTGTGAGACCCTCCACAGAGTCATCTATCGGCAAGATATGCACTCGATTGCCATATTTGACGGATGGGCAGGGCGCGAGAGATACGACGTCCGACAGACGCACGCTCTGGTTGTTGCGCACCACACGGTTCATGCCATGCGGATCTTGAGGGATTTATCGTCTAAACTTCTAAAGGCACAGTGTAGCAAAGCAACTCACCCTGTGAGACCCTCCACAGAGTCATCAATGGGCAAGATATGCACTCGCTTGCCATATTTGACCGAAGGGCAGGGCGCGATAGACACGATGTCCGAAAGACGCACGCGGAGGTTGTTGCGCACCACACGGTTCATGCGAATCTTCTCGTCAGGGCAGTTGTCGTCTGAGAGAACGATGCATACGGTCTCCTTGCGCCGCTTGCCTTTGAGCAGCACCGTGTCTCCACGGAATAGCTGCAGCTGCTCCATTTTTGCCTGGGTGGAATAAAAGACCTTATTAGCTAAGCTAAAAACATGGGCAGGTGACCTAGTTCACAGCAAGAAACAGTGTATTTTGATATAACCAAACTATGTTGTAATAAGTTGTCAAGTGCGTGTCGAGACACGCGTATATCCGATAGGCTCCCGTAGATGGTGAGGATGATTATTATGATGATAAAGACCCATTTTTATAATGTTACTAGATGCTTGACTGCTAGAAAAATCTAATTGGCTAATAAATATGTTTGAGAGGTTAAGGACCTCTGAGGTATGAGTGAGTTTAAAATTTTTAATTTTCTTTTATAACTCATAAAGTTATAAACCCACAGTGCTCGAAATGAATTTTGAAAGAAAGTTTTTAATATGGCCTATAAACTCAGAAAGTTTGAAAATTCTATCTTGGATACTTTAGAAATTAAGGGACACACACACACTCAATTTTTTCACTTTGTCAGCCTATAACAATATCTCACAAATGGTATATGTGACAAAATAATGGTTTAAAGAACCTTACATTCATTTTAAAAACCCTATTCAGCAATACCCCACATGAAAGGGGTGGGGTTGAAAAAAATTTTTCATCCCCACTTTACATGTATCAGAGCAAAATACAATATTAAAAAGTTGAAGTATTGAAAATCAGAATCTATACTAAAAATATCATAATGTCGAATTTCATGTAATTTGGTTCAAAATATAGAAGTTATAACATTATTTGTAACATTAGAATGGACGGACTGACAGACAGACGGACGGATGGACAAACAAAAGAGAGCTATTTGTAAAATTAATTACCAATTTTTTTTTATAATTACTGTAATTAATAAACAAGATGGCTGGTAAATAATGTAAATGTGCATTTTTTACACTCTCAAGTTTTACATACAATGACAAAACAGGCAAAAAGTATATTCCCACAAAACAATAAAAGGCATTAAAAGTGCCAAGAATTTCTCAACATTACATAATGTAAGCCAGGTCTATACTGAGTGCCAAACAAGGGATTGGATTTCATATACTGGGTTATCTGCTTGCTCAGTACTAAGAGAAATGGGTTGATTATAACCACCTTTGTGAACGATTTTTAGGATAGGGCTAACCCAGAATTTGAGAAAAAAACAGCTGTACCATTCAAAATTGCAGCTCCGAATTGACAAAATGTATGAAACAGCAGATTTTTTTTCTCGAATGTTGGATAGCTCCCTTAGTAAATGTTTTTCTTAATGATGGTCTAAATCACCTCCATTCAGCTTGAGTTTTGGATTAACCTGTATTAGGTGTTAACTTCATGGGTGCATAAAGCTATGTATGCATCCACTGTGTGGGAATCAAAGACAGATGGATTTTTATGGGGAATAGTAACAAACCCAGTTCATGCAGTACTACGCAAATACAAACAAATGTGTTTACTAAAATATGCTCTAATTCTGACCCAAAGGATGCATATATTGCATAGCTGAAATAACTTAGAAAGTATGTATTTTTTTTATGGTTACAAGTGCCTTTATTAACTACAATAATATACAATACTACTTTATATGCTAAAACTACCTACACTACTACATAGAAAGCATTTATTAGTTTGTTACAAGTTTGTTATTCTGTCTTGACAAATATAGATTTTAAGCTCATTGTGTAGAAGCCAATAAACACTCATGATTCACAGTACATTCAAGGCCATACATGCCATAATGAGATTAGGGGAATACCCTACTAAACGGGAAGTATTGTAGACTTTGAGGCCAGAATAAATAACTATGTAAACTAGTGTTGCAAAATACAACACTTAATAAAGAGGGAGCCACAAAAGCATTTTCAGAACTAAGTTGAAAGTCATTGATACAAAAGAGTTAGTTACACAATTTGCCCAAAACAACAGATAATGTGGTGTGTAGGTTTGGTGGACTAGAACAATCATTTTGGCGTGATTCATGGTACAATGATACATCTCAATATTGCAATTCAAAATGAGTTTTAACATTATAGCAATACTGTAGGTTTTTGACTATTTATAAAATGAGTTGGGACACTTTTAAAAATCATAATTAATTATTGTATAAATTACAACTGCTCCAAACAGAATTAAGATGTATTTTATACATAGTGCATTGCTGAATTGACCTTCAGTTAATTTTATTTATGATTGAATCCATGTAAAAGAAAATATACTCAAAAAAATTCTAAGGTCAATGACATTATGACCCCAAGGTTACAGAGGTTACAAAGCTCAAACTTGAATACACACATTTACATACTCAATGAATATCAGAAGGAATAGCCATTATTTATAGGTTGGACTTAATTTTACAAATGAAATAAGAAGCAGTGGTCAATATTACTGGAACCAAAGCTTATCTTTGTTCCAATAAATTGTTGCATAATTACCAAAGCTTATCTTTGTTGCAATATTACCAAGTGACAAAGTAGCACAATAAACTGCTATTTATTCAGCACTGTGTCATCCTTAGAATAGAGAGTATTGTTCTAAGAGGCAGGAAGTGATTAGGCCTGTGTTTCAAATCAACTATAAGTCAAATCACACAACTTGGAGACTGTGATGTTAGCTACAAGATGCAGGTAACCCAATCCTGACTGAAGTTCACTTAGTAGCTGCGCAAGGATTGGGGTAACATCACAGCTGCCAACTTGTGTGATTCGATCTTTACTTATAAGAATGTTTTATGTTATTGAATTATTATTTTTAAGGTTATATCAATGTCAATAGCAAAATTTCGAATCTTTAAAGCCTTACATCAAATCAATATTAAGAAAATAATGATAATGCCATGAAAGATATACCCCATGTTCTTTATTCATCTAAACACAAAGGCTCCTCGCTATTGAGCTGAATCATTGCACAATTAAATGATTAAAAACTCATCAGTAAGAGATATTTCATTCCTGTAATGTTCTAGATGTAGAGTCCCAGAATCTGGCAGATAACGATCGACCATTTTTCACGTAAATTGGGGCATGTATAGGACTGACCTGTGATAATGCCACGACAGAGTTGTCATCGCTGACGGCTTCCTCCACGATGAGACGGTTGGGCCTGTCCTTGCGGCGCAGGATCGCGGTCGATAAATCATCAGGGCTGGAAAACCAGACCGATAAACACCCATTAGCGTTTGGGTAAGATGCTGATGCGAATTAGAAGCGAGCAATTAGACTCTTAGCAAAACTACTCAAATTATAGCTTTTTGCGTGATTCTCTTTGTAATGATCTTGCAAAATTCGATTTGATGAGCTTGGTTTGGAAACTCTGACATGATGACAAGCCAAATTCGAACAATCGTGTACAATGGATATGCCGATTTACAACTATTTTGCACATAAACAGGTTGTATTTATTGTTTAAATGATAGAATATAAACTTACCTTTTATTATCTGCCATTATAATAAAGAATTAATACAATAATTTATAGAAATTAACTATTTTTACGAAATGCCGAATGAACAATCACTTCACCACTTATGCCCGTGCGTGACGTTGCCGTATTTCATTTGTTCTTTGAAGTTGCAAATGTTACCAGCTTAAAATAATAGTCTATGGAAAACTAGTGCGTTCTCATTTTCAAATGGAAATTACCGGTTTTAGTAAAAAAAAAAAAAAAGAAATATGAAACTAACCTCTTTTTTATGTCATGGTAACATTGTGCCACTTGCTTCTTGAACGAAATTAAAACTTTTGTTAGGTTGTGGCGGGAATGTGCAAAAATTGTTTAAAAACTTTTGTGATTATTAGTGATAATGATAACTAAAGTGCTAACCTAACTTCTGTAATTTGAAATTTTGAAGCAATCTTTTCTTTCTGCTTTCAGCTTGAGATGAATGGTATTGGTAATTTTTACATTTTTATTACATAAACTAGCTGCCAGCCCCGGCATCGGTAAGAATCCCTAATTTAAAAAATATATAAATAAAATAGCCTATAAGCCCGATTACAGAGGCGCCAGCGTAAATTTAATAATAGCAACGTAAAAAGCGTTCTCTCTATCGAATGCCTAAAGTGAAAAAGAAACAGAAGTATGCTATTTCGCTAATATAATTACGATGGGCGATGGCGCCTCTGTAATCGGGCTTTATGTCACCCAGGGATAGTGTAGCTTCTCAACAGTGAAAGATTCCAATCGGTTCAGTAGTTTCGGAGCCTATTCAATGCACAGATTCAATGCAAACAAACTATCAAATCTTTTCTCTTTGTAATATTGGTAGATCTTGGTAGAAAATCATTTTTCATTTTTATTTTTATTCATCTTTGATTTTAAATAAAATACGAATTTTATTACATACAAGATACATGATTAAACCGCGGCTTTTATCGCAGGCTGCTGGTAATTTTGACGGACTTTAAAAATAACAGAAAAACATAAATTACTCACTTTGTTTAATTAATATATTTGACAGGTACAATACGAATTTCTAATTTCACCTACTAAGGAGAATAATTAGTAACTATGGCATCTGTTATTAATTAGGTATAGATAGAGTGTAAGTGCAAACATGGATCTGTACACTACCCAACCTACATACAATACATAGTGAAAGACCTACATTGTCCCATCTCAAAGGAGACCTAAAATAGACTTTTTGTACCAATTAAGAGTCAAAAGAAATGAGCAATTGCAATTTTATGCTCGCGAAGTTTACCGACATTCGTCACTTCCAAAACTGCTACCTTGCTGACTTCTGTATTATGGTGAAATTAAAGGTGCCAGCTTGGTATCAAGGTACTTGAAGTAGTTGAAGAACCATAAAACAGCAACTAATAAAAATTATCTTCCGTCTCCTTGTCATACTCTTTTACAGCTCTCCTCAACTTCTGTTCCAACATTGTTTGCTCTCGGGTACTTAATCTCATAACAGCTCTAATAATATAGTTCAGTACTTCACGAGTTTCTTCTACAACCTCCCTTTTATCTAAATTGCCGTAATCTCTAACATTAAATATATAGTCACTGAACTTAACGCCTTCTTCCATTGTCAAAAGATCATTCATATCCTTAATAAATGCTTCTAATTTCGGTCCTTTTTTGTGCATTATTTCTCTATAGTGAATCATCTCGTCTCTTACTTCATCATGATCCATTCTAGAAATCTCTCTAATCTTCTTCCCCAGTGACTTTGTGTACTTGTATTCTAGTTTATTAACTTCTCTGTATAGAGTCCTCAAATATTTCGTGAGCATTCTACCTGGATAGCCTGCTAGTAAATCTATCACTGCGTTCACAAAGTCTTCGAACAAATGATTACGTCGCAATTCAGTTGTGCGAAGATCACCAGTGTGGAGCTTACCATGGAAGTCTTTTTGAAAGTCTTTGGAGTCACCTACCATCCCAATCAGACGTGGCTTCTCACCACGACTACTCGTATCGAAAATATCCATGGTAAAAGGTAAAACTATGGTTAGTTTAAGAAATAAAATAGCAATCGTATACTTTAGACTAGACATGATCGCGATATTTGTAGAACCGGAATAGTTTCGCAATTCGTTGATAGCAATAAAAATAGTGGTTTTCTAGCTGTCTATATTGGACTGGTATAAGTCACGTAAAACATAAAATATTTCACGGATGGAAGAATTGTGATTTGATTTTGAAATGAACAAGGAAATTAATGATGTGGACGCAAATAAATATCTTGAAATTAATTTGAACTTCTGTAGCTACTATGTATTTTACATTTAATAATCCTCTTTATTTTTTTCAATATAATCTGCCATAGCCGATAACAGTTTCGATTGGATGTTATACATCGTTGGGTCGTCAATGTGGTATAGGCGATGGAATATGACATATCGAAATACTAGTCTTGTCTTTTTCCCAATGTGAATGCTTTCACCTTCACCGTACTTCTTCAAGAAATAAATATAGTCGTCCATTTTCATATCATCATAAAAGGTATAAATAGAATTCATTGCGTTAAGAAACTCATTCATCACGATATTGCCACTGGAAATCAAATCTAAGAATTGGCGTATTTTAGGTTTTAGTATTTTGCCTCTGTATTGAGAGTTCTTCTTTAGCTTCTTGATAAAATGTTTCAGAATTCTTTTAGTTGAATATTCTGTAGCAAGGCCACGGAGACTTTTACTCAACATGCTAAAAAATGAAGGGATTCTTCGCTCTTTAAATCGTTTTAGTAATGTTTGGCAAATATTTACAACAAAATCGTAAAACCGACCTCTTGGCAGCACAAGAGCCTTTGTCGTAGGAATTCCCTTGAGAGTGATAGATAAGGGAGAGGTTTTATCAAAAGACGAAAAGAAAATATCTTCATCTTCTTGTGTAACATCCAGCTCAATGGAGCTCTTTTGTAGACTATCTTCCTTTTCACTAGTATTGTCTTTTTCTTTTGTATTATCATTTTCTGGAGAAGATATAGCTAACGAATATCTTGTACTGTTATCTGCATCTTTAGTACTTACAACATTTACGATTCCAAGCAAAATATAAATAACTTGTGACCATTCCATGTTATTGGTTTTTCTAAGTGTCTTTATCTACGGACTTGTAGTGTTAGCCAGTAGAGTTACATCAATCAATTTGTTATCACTAATCCTAATCGTAAAAATAAATGAATAACATTTTTTGGTTGAAATTTATTTATGTAATACAACAATAACAATATTAAGATCACTTCCAAACAATATAAGCATTTAGTTAGAAATCTAATATGAGTATAAAATTATACCTAGATAAGTACCTACTATTGCCGTGATTGTTTATCACTAACAGATTTTATTTGTCGAATGTAGCGGATGTACCTAAAGATTAGGAATTAGGAGATGGCAAACTATGATTCACCAAAAGTGAAGTACGATGATGCCATGAACATTCAAATTTCGGTTAATCTATTTCTAATTTGATCAGCTCTTGGATAACATTAAGCACCATATCTCAGGATGGTAGAAACTAGAGAACTGCGCCAAATTATCCTTTATGTCTTCTTAACTGTGCTGGATTAGCTCAAAACTCCTTAGAGCATCACGTCTCGGGGGCACTAGAATCTGGTGTCTCCCTTCTTATATCGATCTTAGTTTCAATCCAATACTGCTTCTTACCCTTACACCATATTTGCCAGCTCTTATAGGAAGGCCTACAACCGAGACGGTCGTTCCATACCTATATGTAGTTACTACGATTGGACGGCATTATCTTCTTATTCAAACTTCGTATCAACACCCGTTTTCATCACTTGGTTCCTATTCCCAAACCATGACCTAATTTGCTTCAGTACCTAAAAGAAACAAGAGCATGTTAATCTAGCTAATCTATTTTCAAGTCTTTGTAAATTAAGTTCTAAGGCTTGTGGTTTGTACTGTACTGTACCAGCCTTTTAAATAGTCCACTGCAGGACGTAGGCCTACCCACGAAGGGTGATTGGGCCATATATACCACGCCGGCCCAGTGCGGGTTGGTGGATTCACACACGCCATCGAATTTATTCTACGGATGTATGCAGGTTGCCTCACGCACGATGTTTTCCTTCACCGAGAACCTAGTGGTGTGAAATTTCGTACATAAATTCCAAAGAAACTCATTGGTACAGGAGTGGGATTGAACCCACGACCTCAAGAATGACAGGCGAGCGTTACAACCAGTAGACCACCACGGCTTGTGGTTTAGTCTTCCTCAAACCTATAGCAGAGCGAAGTACCTAATAAAGTTGGAGTTGTCCTTGACACTTGGTCTTGGTAAAGCAAAAATTTTCCTTGATTTTACGAGTTTCCACAAGACGAGAGGTTGTAATTGTAATTTCACTAAGTGGTTTTTGCTCTTTTAGTAAGGCTGTATAAAAAAGAGATGAAACCTAAGAAATAAAGGTCTAAAGAGATACAGGTTCTTTATAAAAGGCAGTGATTTATTTAGGGAAAATGCTGGCGTTCTCATTTTATGAGTAAGTAGGTACCTATCACGGATACCTCTGGATATTTTAAGTTTTTTTTTTGTGAAGGTTTTAAATTATAATTTGATTTTATAAATGGGGACAGAAGCCACAAATGGTGAATAAACATAAGGAGAAGTTACCTGCCAAATAAAAAGGGTGATCAAAACTGCCAAGAGAGCATCCCCACTAGCGATGTGGGCACAGCTGAACACCATAGCATCGAAGGTTGCTAGGTTCCATTCTTCACCCCACCTGAATAAGATAATGAAAAAGTATTAATTTATACAAGATGTATATCTAGACGACGCATATACCTATTCTAGGTTGTCATGGTACTTGGATTAACCTTTGTTTTGGGACCAAACTCGAAATCGCAAAAAAAAAATCAGCAGTTCCACACAAAAAGTTCATTTACTGTTTAAGATTTTTCTGCGTATTCTGTGTTGATTTTTTAATAAAAGTTGGTCATACTTACCATACTAATTATTTATCGCAAAAAATGGCAAAACCGATTTCCATCGTGTACAAAATTCGAAAAGTTTTTAATTTTTACATTACCTTTTGTTGATTTTCCAAAAACGGCTCATCCTATTTCGATATAATTTAAATAGGACCATCTCGGGAGTACTACTCGCTGCGCTCGTTTCATAAACTCACACTCGTGTTTTAATACCCTTCATTATATGACAGTTGCATAAACTACTATAGCACATTCATACCCTGCGGCAAATTACACAGAATATCGAAAAGTATAATTTGCCAAAATGGTTAGCGTTTGTGGACTATGAGAGAACCTTTGATTTGGTCAAGACATGGGCTGTGCTTGAGTCTCTCCAGCGATGCCGTATTGACTATCGGTATATCGAAGTATGTTTGTATAATAACGCCACTATGTCGATCCGAGTAGGTACACGAAAAGAGTGCCGAGGCGATCCCTTTGAAAAGAGGCGTCAGACAGGGAGATGTAATAACTCCGAAACTGTTTCCTGCCACTTTGGAAAAAGCCTTTAAGCTCCTTGAATGGAAAAGATTCGGCATCAACATTAATGGCGAATATATCACTCACCTTCGATTTGCCGACGATATCGTGGTCATGGCAAAGTCGATGAAAGAGCTCAGCACGATGCTCGAAAGCTTTAATCGAGTTTCCCAACAGGTGGGTCTTAAGTTGAACATGGACAAGACAAAGGTCATGTGTAATGCCCATGTTGTACCCACACCAATATCTGTCGGGACCTCGGTTCTTGAAAGTTGTTGACTCGTACGTCTGCCTAGGACAAGTAGGTAGTAGAGTTAGGCAAGTCCAACTTCAAGAAAGAGGTCAATCGCCGAATCCAACTCGGTTGGGCAGCGTTCGGAATACTGCGTGAGGTCATTTCGTCCGACATTCCTAAGTGTCTCAAGTCGAGAGTTTTCAAGAGTTGAGTTGCCAGTGATGATATAATATGGAACTGAAACGTGGTCTTTTACACTGTGGGCCTTACGAATAAGCTCAAGGTAGCCCAACGCGCTATGGTGAGAATGAGGAGAAGAAGCAAGGAATGAGGAGATCCGCCAACGAACCAAAGTTACCGACATAGCCCAGCGGATTAGTAGGTACGAGTAAGTAGAGGGTAGGGCGCATAGCTCGGAGAACTGGCGGCCGATGGGGCAGTAAAGTTCTCGAATGGAGACCACGCATTAGCAAGCGCAGCGCAGGACGTCCACCGCCTAGGTGCACTACGTTATAGGTCTTGCCGCAGGAACGCGCTGGATGCAGGCCGCTTATTGGAAATCCATAGGGAGGCCTATGTCCAGCAGTGAACGTTCTACGGCTGATAATGATGACAATTGGCGATAATATCTAAGAACATACACAAAAAAATACATACAGACGCACATATAACCTCCTTCTTTTTTCTCTCTTTTTTTAGTCATCTATAAAGTTTAAGTCCTTAGTACAATTATGAGGACTATGAAATCCTAGAATACGTGCGTCACGGTAATGATATCTAACAGTATTGTCGTGGTATTGTGATTCGGCGCCGTCCTTGAAAGATATGTCTACAGCGCCACGTGACCACGCAGAACGTCTCACGCCCTAGGGCTGCCCTTCAGCATTTCAATTTAATTTACTTACCTACTCTTTACCTACTTGAGTTTCTTTCTAGTTTCTATCTCTTATGATGTAAAATTTATAAATATTTATTTAAAAAAAAAAAATTAAAAGGGAAGGGTTCAATAAAAATACATAATGGGTTTTTTGATGTTTTTTAGGGTTCCGTAGTAAAACGAGGAACCCTCAAAACGTTATTCATACGCTTACCTACTAGTTACAAATCCACACGTTCGTTTCGTTCGTCACTACGGCGCGCCGCGACTGACTAGCATACCGCGAGCATACCGCACTCCGAAGCGCGTAGGTATGATTTGCATTCCGACCGTTTGTATGAAGACGGAATTCTGTTCTTAAGTGTACCTCTTACCATGTGACGGCAAAGCAGGAAGGTGTATGATCGTCGTCGTAAAGCAGGGCACTGGTGCCACCAGCCTCTCTGCTCGTCAGCTCCACGCCTAGTGCTCGTTCGAATACCGTGCGCTCACTCGCTACCCAATTCAGTCCATCTAAAGCCTAAAAGGAACATTAGGTACCTATATAGGTACAATTCATAACCAATAATTTAAAATAATATTTAAAAAAAAGTTAATTATTGTTTCTTATTTAGACATGTTCGGTAGGTAACACAAATTGTCATCAAATATCTATTGGTCTTTGAATGGAAAAGTTCTAATAAATTAAAATCGACAAGTGCATGACTAGGCCAAAAATAATTTTGGCCAGTCGAGGTAATGTCGACAGCTCAAATAAAATAATGTGATAAAAATGTTTCTGACGAAAGCTTTTTCGGCAACAACAAAATCTTCATCATAACTCAACTTACTCTCTCGAAGAAAGCAGCTAAAAATTTCGACAGCAGTGCTTGCCTCGACTCGCTTTCTCCCAAAATTCCTAGAAATTTATAAACAAACATTTCTGTTTCATTGACTTTTTTTGTTTTAATAAGTAGGTAGGTATATCAGTAGGCATACTTACGTAGGAAGTAGGTAGGTAGTATGTAGTATCTTTTATTATTTTAGGATCAGTATAGACCGCACCACACAAGTTGGCGGATGTGAAGTTAGCTACAAGCTACGTCCAATATCCAATCCTGACTGAAGCTCACGTAAAGCCGCAGCTTGATTGGCTATTGCGCAGCTTGTGGCTAACTTCACATCCGCCGACTTGTGTGGCGCGGCCTATAGGTACCTACTTATCGCAAATTAAATAAACAAATTAAAATTCAACCTACCTATAAAAAATTAGCAAACTGCACTACGCATTCTATACTGGAAAATGAAATAAGTTTCAACTGACGAAAATGTAAAAATACAATTTAAATTATCTACTAACAAATCAAATATTCTACCAGTATATACTAAAAAAATATTACGCGTACAATACGTCTACGAATTGTATTTGAAAATATATTTTTATAAGTTTTCCGTTTTCCTTTGCTAAATACTGTAACTGTAAGTAACTTGGGTAGCAACAGTTACTTACCATTTTTATTAGTTCTCAAGTACAAGTATCCAGTTAACCTATTTACCTGGGGCCGGAGTGGACAGCTGCCTGCAGACCGCCCTGGGGGATAACAATCGTGAAATACTACCCGTCGACGTGGCCTACAAGCTACAATAGCAGCAGAGTGGCCAAGCGACACAATAGATTGGTACAGAAGGCTGGCTCTAAACATTTTTTTCGACTGTCCAAAAAAGAGGAGTGTGGTTTAAAAAAAAATGGAATGGTGGGAGGTATGTTTATATCCCACTAAGCATGAAACTTGCAATAAGTTGTAGTAAGTTTGTATATGGCACATTTGTAAATTTCAAACATGATGTTGCAGGAACATGTCAGTTACATAGATCTTATTGTTAGGTTAAAACTTATTAAAAGTTATTTATTATTTATTTATGTTACTGTTATATTTCGCATGAAACTTTAAATTTCATGTTTGCAGGGATATAACCTCCCAAACATACCTAAACGTAAGTAATTAACATTGTGGCAAAAATGTATTTGGAACGTTACAAATAAAACTTTGCAGCAATATAATTTTACTAACTTCACTGTCTGGCATTGCCTGTACCTTACAAATGAAAGTTACTGAAATGTTATACTGTAACATCGCGACAATATGTCTTTTGTTGTAATTTTTTTTTCAACTGTAGTTCGTAGTTTAAACTACGTGCATGCTAAATTTCATGGAGATCAGCTGAGCGGTACTAGAAAACAAGCTAACAGCTCTTGATTTTTTAAAATTCACGCCTTTTTTCTTGGACAGCTTTCGTTGGCCAGACTCTATGTTTTACTGTTACCGTACATCATCGGTCCCGTCGATTTTCAAAAGAGGTAACCTTCTGTACCAGTTTATTTTGTGGTCCTACTACGCTACTTGGTTTATAAAACACACAATAAAGGACGCTCAGAAAAATAGGTGTAATCTTCACCTATTATTTCAATGACAAAAGGAATTGAGGGCTATTCACAAGAATTGTATCCCATATCCATCGAAACATTTTGTTAATCTGGAGAAGGTAGGTAATTTAAAAGTTTATTTCTTTGTTTTAATGGCTGAACAGGAACAAAATTAATATAGCCCTGAAGTCAGAATTTCATGACGCTATATGCTATTGAGATTGACTGATCGCTTAGCAGATAATAAATTACTTATTATGTAGGTACTTAACATAATTATTTGATTACATGAATTATTATAAAATATAACTTTTTAAATACACGCTTTTGACAACTTGGATGTCATGTAGCAGCAGAGTGCTAGCCAAGACAAGTAAAACGAGCCCAAACACAACGGGTCTATCTTGTATGGTACAGAAGTTTCTATGGCCATCTTCCGACTATCTTCAGATCAGCTCCATGGTACCATGTTATTGCATTGTCACGCGATATACATATGCGTGCAAAGTTTCAGCTCAATAGAAAACTGGGAAGTTGGTCAAATTTAACTTGCAAGACTCCACCCGAACTTACATAACATACATAGGTACTTACATCCATTGCAAGATTTGCAAGTTAAATAAAAAGCTTGTAAAAATGAAAAAGTTTGATAATAATTATATATCATTGTACCATGATGATTATGATGATTAAACACCACTAATTAAATAAGTAGGTATGTATGTATGTAGGTACTATTTCAAATGTCATTCGCCCAGTCTTCGCGAAGTAAACATATACGTCAATGAAATAAGGACTTTTTGTTTTGTTTTAACCGCATTTAAATATTTTCTAATGGAATGAAATTTAAATCAGAAGGAATTAATTTAAATACTTTGTAAACACATCTCGAAACGAACCATCTCAACAAGTTATTATGTGTCAAAAACTGGGTGTGGAATTGTGGATTTGTGGATCCATAATTATCATCAACCACAACCTGCCGTGAATTGCTTCTATAGATACTGGGAATCCGACCTGTCTTTATCGATGACCATTATATAGATATCTATGAAGGCCATATAACAGGGCTTGTATAAAATAGAATTACGATATCAATGTATACAGGGTTATTTCTAATCTTTTAGGGGCTTATTTTGTACATAAAAAATAACAACTTTTGTTCTGCGACTTTTGTCTAATAGGTACTCAAAAAAAATCAGCTGTTCCATACATTTTGTCGAGGGTGAACGATATTTTTCTATGGAACAACAACTTTTTTATGAAAATTATTAAAAGTCGTAGAAGAAAAGTTGTTAGTTTTGATGTACAGAATAAGCCCCTAAAAGGATGCTAATTGATTAGAAATGACCCTGTATAAATAATAAGTGACTTTACCTTAATTTTGGCACGCACGCAACTCGACAAGTTGCTAAGGGACCCGCCATAGACCTTACTTCTTGAAAATCATCGTTCCTAAAACATAATTCAAACATAAAAAACACAAATTAAATTGCGTCACACTACTTAACATAGAGTATATAGTGTTATGTTCCCAATTCTATTTTTTTTAAATAAAAACAGTACTCATAATAACTTATACTGTACCAGCCTTTTTAATAGTCCACTGCAGGACGTAGGCCTACCTCCGAAGGGTGATTGGGCCATATCCACCACGCTGGCCCAGTGCGGGTTGGTGGATTCACATACGCCATGGAATTTCTTCCTTGGACATATGCAGGTTGCCTCACGATGTTTTCCTTCACCGAAAAGCCAGTGGTGTGAAATTCCGTACATAAATTCCAAGGAATTCTTTGGTACGGGACCGGGTTTGAACCCATGATCTCACGATTGTAAGGCGGGTGTCATTACCACTAGACCACCACGGCAATTATATATAACTTATTAATTAATTATAATAACTTATAAGCCGCATGTAAAACCAGAAATATCTAACCAAAGAGTGTAGTCTCTAAGTACTTGGTCAGAGTAGGCAATAGTAGGCATATAGTTAGGTTCTTAATTCTATTTTTATATAAACACAGGACTCTTACTAACTTCTCAAAGCCAAAGCCAAATTTAAAACAAGAAATAACTACCCAAAGATACTCTTCACGAGTCCTTGGTTAGTTGAGACCCTTTTAACTTAAGTAGGTACTTAACGGCTTAGAATTGAATATCTACTTTTGAACAGTTAACTAAAATTTAAATTAAGAATTAAATTATTGTGTTTTTTCTTAATTTATTTCCTAGTTTTAGATTATATAAGTCTTGTATTTAGTGGTAATTAATAAAGGCACTTGTAATAATAATTAAAAAATAAACTAAAATGTCACTTGCCTTCCATGTACATAATGCGCGTAAAGCTCCTCTTCAAAGACCATCAAGGACAGGCCTATTCTTGAGCAGACCTTCGGAAGGTCGGCCGCTGGAGAGGCCACAAACCTGTCCACCAGCCAGTTCGTGGTAAGGACGAGGATGTACGAAGACCACCAGGCTATGGAAGCTAACGCCCAGCTGTACGCTCGGCTCTGGGGCAGGCTAGACTGCCATGAGCTCATAAACTGAAATAAAAAAAACATCCGCAAAAATATTTTCTTTTATCAACAAATTTTTTGTAGAGGGCTGTACTAATAATAATTATAGGTATATGCAAAATGACCACCACGCGCAAAAAATACAATGCTGCTGTATGCTGCTGCAGCATAGTGGTTTTATCTCCCGTAAAACCCACGTTCTTTCATAACGCAGGACGAAATATCGTGAAGTCTTCAAAAAAAAATTCCGTCATACCAAGGAGAAAACTTTAAAACCGCGGTTTTATTTTGTACGTCGATCAGTGGCTTTATGGTAAAGCCATTTAAACTCGATATAAAAAAATCGGAGTTATTTATTTTTATTTTACGCAGTTTAACAAAAAAGTTTCTCATGCAATTTTATTTTCTGGAATAGCTTCGCGAAATTATTTAAGGATTAGAATCTTATTTAGATTATAAGGAGTCAATGGGTTCTTACATGTAGGAAAAATAATGCCCCTGCAACGGTAAAACCAGGACCGCCTCTCCTCATGGTTTGCATTCGACTCCATTCTCTGGCTAGAGTAATACTTTTCCAACTTTCAGTTATGCTCGTTGATATATCTGTGAAAATTATGATAATTTACTGTAATAAATAATTAGAAGTGTAGTCAGTAAACAATATTGAACATACTTATTTTGTGAATATATATTTTTCTAATGACTAAACTAACTTGAAAAAATAGTACATACTTAGGTACCTACTTTTTACTTACTACCTACATTCTATTTACTTAGTTCGAATGTCTGACTAATCAAAATGAAGCTAGGTCAAAGAAGATATAATATTACTCATAGAATAAGAACTAAAGTAATTCTTCTGAGATGATATTACGGCTAGCTATAGGCCGAATCATACAAGTCGGCGGATGTGAAGTTAGCTATAAGCTGGTCAATATCCAATCCTGACTGAAGTTCACCTATAGCTGCGCGTTGATTGGATATTGCGCAGCTTGTAGCTAACTTCACATCCGCCAACTTGACTGATTTGGCCTATACTCGAAGAGCCCACGTAAAAATACAGCAAAAATAGGAACTCATTAGTCACATTACATACCTTTCACCACCGGTGGATTATATTCGGCCCAGCTAATGAAGAAAATGTCGCAAATGCATTGCTTCCAATTTATCCACGCTATTTTTAGAACCTACAAAATAAACATATTAGGAACAATATTTAATGAAATTAATTAATGTAAACGTGATTTGCTAAACAATAAATTATGAATCCATCTGCTGTTTTTTCTAGCTTGTAGCTTTGATTTGATAGCCTCTAAAAACGATGAGTAGGTATGTAGATATTTATTTATTTATGTTCGTAGAACTGCTAAGTACTTAGTAATAAACGTAACGCTTGTGTATATGTTTTACCTTCAGAGAAACAGCAGAGAAGAGAAAGTCCCTTATAATTGTTTCCTCGGGCCGGGAGAGGGGTAGCGTCATGCCAAGGGTGCCGGCTTCGGCTGCTAACGAGTGAACTGTTGCTATAAGTGCCGCCTGTTCATAAGGAAAACATAATATTACTTGTATCAAATTAAAAAAATTAATACCTAATATTGCCAAATTAGAAAGCTGCCTCGGGACAGTTGCGACGGAACCTGAATTCTATTTTATTATAGACTATTTTTATGCGTATTCAAAATGTAATTTTTTTCCCTCTTACAAATATGTGGATCCTTTGTTAACAGCGGAGTGAATGAGATAATCTGAAAGTTCTGAAACAGGTAATCTAGAATATTTCGAAACACTATTTTCTTATCCTCTTAGTCTAATTTTAATACGCCCGTTTATTGATTGATTATATTATCTAGTAAGTAATTTTCCTGTCCTAACTTTTTCAGTGAGTTACTTAGGAGTTTTTAGCGTTTCACTTTGCTTATCGCTCTTACTATTGCGGTTTATTCTATTTGTTTAAAAGGGGTTCAAAAACCAACCACTCAGATAGCGACAGCACCCCACTCTCCCCTTGCGAGGAGTGAACGATCATCGAGGGCTGGAGGAGGATCTCCACCGCCCGCCTCACGCTCAGGGCGCCGCGCCACGTCTCATCAACGTGGTTTGGTGCGACTCACGTATTGTGTCTGTCTTGGGAAGAGCTTACTATAGAAATGATCCTATGAAGTAAGGTCTTGCCGTAATAAGTGCTAGTCGAAACGGGCAGTGGTTTGTGCGATAATGTTATCACCGCGATTCAGGATTGTGCCGCTCGTTCTTGTAAGCCATCTAGTGATATCGGTCAGAACTAAAATACGCAGCGCGTTGATAATGCGCAAGCGCATGACGTCATTGAATCAGAAATAGATGTATCTACAAGGGTGTGGAGCATTCAAGCACGTGTTTGATTCAATGTTACGTTGATACGAGTAAATAAGATAGATTTGCGCCTTTGATTAATTAATCGTCGTCGAATAAAAAATACAAAACAAATATATAAAAAATATAGATGGCGCTGTACAAATCTTGCGGTAAAGAATAGTTTATGCTAACTCCGTAAAGTAAGATCATACAACTTGGCGACTGTGATGATAGCTATAAGCTGCGGATAACACCATTGATTGTGAGAAATTCAGACGTCGAGCCAAAGTTACATGGGGTTGATAATGGCGTAAATGGCTTCGAGAAAAGTATGCTTATTTATATGCTGTTTTGCTCGACTTGTTAGAGTGCACTGCAGTGAACCCAGATCATAGCGCAGATGTTGAGTAGATAAGCAAGTCTCAGTCAGGACTAACATCATAGTCACGAAGTTGTATGATTTGACCTATACATTGCCAATTAGCTATATTCCGAGCAAATTGTATACCTACTAAAATTGTAAATTAACGTTCTCTTTTTTTTCTGTCTATCCTATAAATTATAAATTATATATAAACCTATAATAGTATGCCTATAATATACCTATGGTCTTTAACTATGGGCCTTATTAATAAGCTCCAAGTAGCACAACGAGCTATGGAGAGGGCTATGCTCTGAGTCTCTCTGCGGGATCACATCAGCAATGAGGAGATATCAGACGTAGAAGAACCAAAGTTACTGACATAGCCCAGCGGATTGACAAGTTGAAGTGGCAATGGGCAGGGCACATAGCGCGGAGGACTGATGAACGATGGGGTCGAAAAGTTCTCGAGTGGAGACCACGCACCGGCAAGCGCAGCGTAGGACGTCCACCCTCAAGGTGGACGGATGACCTCATTAAGACCGCAGGATCGCGCTGGATGCAAGCCGCTACCAACCGGCCTTATTGGAGATCTATAGGAGAGGCCTATGTCCAGCAGTGGACGTCCTGTGGCTGATGGATGGATAATAGTAGAGTCTACTTACGAAATACAAAGTATCGGCGGCAGCCCCCGCTAGCATCGGGCCCACAGAGTAATGAGGCCCTCCTCTGCGAAGCACCCCGCGCCAATGTACGAGGGCATACAAGGTCAGCAAGGCTCCTAGGGCTCCGCCCCAAATCTATAAAACCTCTCAAGTTTTTTTTTTCCAAAGAAACGTCCGTAACGTTGTCTGCCCCCGATAGCAGAAAAGGCGCGTTTAACATCTCTTATTTCGTGGTTAAGATGCAGACTCGAAAAAAAGGCCCATCACAAGGTATTTGCATCTTGATTTTGAGCTGATGAAGATGTCAGATGCGCCTTTTCAAATATCGGGGGCAGTCGTAAGTATGACAGTAGGTAATGAAGTGGCTACGTCGTTATGATAATGACGTAGACCCATTAGTCGAAAATTGTTCGAATAAGATGGGAGATATAATCTTGCGGCTCTGATTTGATGAACACCCGAGGTCAATTAGATCATACGATCTAGTTAAATTCTGTCTTTCAAGTTTGTACCAAATATTTTGATCGTACAGCTAGAGAATGGAGCAAAATAAATCTTAATTTGTCGAGAATAAGTACCCTTATACCCTAAGGCTTTTCTCGTGGGAGTTGGTTTGGCTGATGGAAAACAACTTTGAATCTTCAGCTTCACTAACAGAAGAAATATTTGTTTTGCATATTGAAGAAAGCGTATTCCGTATTTCTGATTTTCTTATAACTGCAATAATATTTATTTGCAAAAAATAGCATGACCGACTTCACCCGTGTACAGAATTCGCGAATATTTCGCACGAATCGATGTAGCGTTTTTCACATTATTGTTGATTTATCAAAATTGGCTGAGCCGATTTCAGTTAAATTTTAATGGGACCAATTTCAAAATATACTCTTTCTAATAAAAAAAAGAATGATTGAAATCGGACTACTATGAAAAAAGTTATGCGTGGTTACACATAAAAAAAATATATACTTATATACGCGTCGCATTGAGTACCTCCTCCGGTTTGGTTCGTCAGCCAAAAAAGACACTGACCTCAAGTCCCCGGACTATTCCAGCGCTGGGCATCATGTGTTCTACTCTCAAGGTGATGGTAACAGAATCTTGGTCCGCAGACGCATATTGGGCTTCTATTTCGATCTTTACACGGAGTGATCCGTTCGAGTGGGTGTTTCTCTCCACCCTACGAAAAAAGTAAACGAAAAATGGGCGAAGTGCGAGTCGGACGTGCGCACGAGGGGTTCCGTACCGTGTTGGAGCCCCCTTAGCCTCATACTTTTTGCCTTTATTAATAGCGAGCAAAAAAACTCCTAAAAAAATTGTTGTATGGAATTAAATTTAAAAATTTAGTAAAATATGTATATCCTTTTTATTCAGTTTTTAGTATTTGTTGTCATAGCAGCAAACGAAATACATCATCTGTGTAAATTTCAGCTGTCTAGCTATACAGTAGATACAGCTACACGACAGACAGACGGACATCGGAGTCTTAGTAATAGGGTCCCGTTTTCACCCTTTCGGTACGGAACCCTAAAAAATATGATATTTTAATGTGTATCCTCGATTCACCAAGTTGGTGGATATTATAATTAACTTGTCCTATTGGTCATTGCGTAGTAGGTAATGCTATATGGGTCAGGCCGTAGATTTTGCCTCAAATAGCAAAGAAATAGCGTTGAGGATGAGGGTATACAGCCTAATTATTATGCCTAATCAATTAGCATCCTTTTAGGGGCTTATTCTGAACATCAAAACTAACAACTTTTATTCTCGACTTTTGTCGAAACTAAAAAAAAACAGCTGTTCCATACACTGTCGCTGGTGAGCGATATTTTTCTATGGAACTACAATTTTTTTGAGTTATGTCAAAAGTCGCAGAAAAAAGTTGTTAGTTTTGATGTACAGAATAAGCCCCTAAAAGGATGCTAATTGGTTAGGAATAATGTATAATGAGACAAACTTACCGAAGTCGTATGAGCATCGTCCGCAAGTAGACAGTATAGGTGCCATTTGACGCTATGGACGGAGCGTTGTGCACCAAGAAGTAGCGGCTGAACCAAGTGCTCGGCCACGAGCCTTTCTGAAACATATAGCTTGGGTAAGTTAATTATCCGCTTCATTTCTTCTAGCTCAAGGTTCGTCCTACAGTAAAAGTCGTTCGAGATTATGAATACAATAATCTCATACAAGCATCTTCATAGAGATATTTTTTGGCCTTCTTTATGAAATGCTTTAATAATGATGATTCAATTTCAATTTCAATTCAATTTCAATTTATTTATGATTGTGTGATGATGGTTTTAATTCTGAGGCTATGTGGAATCAGGCGATTCAATTTATCCTTTATCCTAGCTGCCAGCCCCGGCCTCGCCCAGGTAAGAATGCCTAATTTAAAGAAATACTTACTCGTATGTCACCCAGGGATAGTGTAGCTTCCCAACAGTAAAATAATTTTTCGAATCGGTTCAGTAGTTGCGGAGCCTATTCAATGCAAACAAACAAATCTTTCCTCTTTATAATATTGGTATAGATCACTGAGTACTTTAGAATTTATGTAGGTACCTACATTTGTACAATAGATACAGGTTTTCACATCACTTTGTTTTTTGTGAAGAAAAACATCGTAAACACGTAAGGTATCGGCAAAAAAAATGATGTCATATGTGAATCCACCAAACAGCACTGGGCCGGCAAGGGGATATGAGCCAACCCAATTGCCTTTCGTGTTCAGCAGTAGACTATGTATTTAAGAGCCAGTAGGTACAGTAATGTCTGACCATTCTTGATATTTTTATCCTAAGGGATTACGTAGAAAGTTTGCCAAATTTCGTCAAAGATGGTTCATTAATTTAGTCGCGAAGAGGTCGAAGGACAATGGGGCAAATTGATACAAATGTGATTTACCTGCACGTTATACCCGCTGGGCTTGATCAATGAAACGGGAAGGGGCCTGTATTCTCCATCGTCCAGGACGTACGGAGATAAAGTTTCATTTCGTTCGAATGTACTGAGCTTTGATAAGTTCAGAATACAATCAGACCTGTGTAAACATACAATTTAAAGAATTTAAAAAGTGTGGTTGGTAGATGTCCTACAGTTTAATAGGATAGGGGTATTCGCGAAATGTCTCTGTGAGATCGAATGGCACCCTTAGTACCTACTAGGTACCTCCACCGCTCACATTAATCCAGTTTTTTTTCATTTTAGTATTATTCATATATTTAGGTACCTACTTGTCAAAATGCATGGCAAATAGTAACCACTTAGATCCGTAGGTATACGAAACAAAGTAACTCACGTTAGTCAGTGGAATAGGTAGTCGATGCGTAAGTTCTCGGATGGTAACACGTAGGTGTCTACCAGCACAACAATCACTTTATAGGACGTCCACTGGCCAAAGTGGAAAAAATGATCTGAGCTGGGTTCAAGCCGTTACGTCCGGTTCAGTTGAAAAAACTGAGATAGGTCGAGGAAAATGGTCCAGAGTAGAAGTCCTGCGACTGAAGTGATGATGATGAAAAGACCTTCAAAGCTGAATACACGGAGCAACTTCATTGACCGTTGTCTTGTAGATAGAAATTCCATTAGCAAGGTGACTTTTGATTGGAAGCTATAGTCACGGTAATGATATCTAACAGTATTCTGTCTTCTTAAAAACGGTCGGGCCGCGATTCATACCTACGCGCCTCGGAGTTTGGTATGCTAGGTAGTCAGAGTCGCGGCGCGCCGTAGTGACTAACAAACATGTGGATTTGTAACTAGTAAGCTTGCGATTTACGTCTTAAGGGGGTTCCTTGTTTTACTACAGAACCCTAAAAACATCAAAAAACCCAATAGGTAGGAATATGTTATTTTTATTGAACGCTTCCTTTTTTATTCACAACGAATTTATTTTTTGTAGTAAATATAATAATTTTACATCATACTCGATATAAACTAGAATGAAACTCAAGTGGGTAAAGAGTAAGTAAGTACCTTGAAAAGTAAGATGAAATTAAAATACTAAAGGCGGGTAGACCTAGCGCGTGATACGTTCCGTGTGGCGCTGTAGACATATTTTCAATGTGCTATGGTCGTTACCATAGCATGCCATGGTTCAAATTGTGTCAAATACAAATATATTTTATAACATTGGGCAGAAACTCCAAACTAGAAGTTTGGTTGGATGTTAAATTGAAAGTTTGTAACATGTTTTGACGGCAATACTGTCGAATAGTTTACTCCATATACCTATTAATGAGAAGGGCTTACTCACGTCATGTCTTCTCCTATCATGATAGTCAACGGCAATTGACAGGGATATTTTTGCTTTTCAGGATCGTTTAAATCAATTATTCCTCCGTTGGTCGTGAAAACAAACACGGAAAGAGTTATTTTGCCCTAAAATTGAAGAAAAATATTTGTGTAAAAGGGTAAGTAAATAAAATATTCTAAAAGACTGCGAATTTATGATTTGGTATCTCCGTGAAAGTAGCGATGGTCATAATGATAAATCTCATTAACTGATGAATAATGGTAGGTACCACCTATCCGCATAATTTAATACATCCCTATCCCTACTAATATTATAAATGTGAAAGTAAGTTTGTTTGTTACGCTTTAACGTAGCAACGGAGCATCAGATAGACTTGATTTTTTGATATGGTTCAAAGGCTTGAAAGTGACATAGGCCACTTTTTATCCCGGAAAAGTAACCGGTTCCCGTGGGATAGCACAAAAATCAAAATATATGCGGGCAAAAGCTAGTCAATAATAATTGCAACGATCATGCTTTTTTAAACAATCAAATGGTTTTTTTATCTCCTATCTGTGTCTCACAGTATAGTAGGGCCTCTGGACAGAAGAGAAAAATAGCATTTAGCAGCTGCCTCCCCTAGAGAAAATCTCTAGTTACGCCAATGAGTAGGACTGTAGTTGACAGCAGTTTTCTCCTTGATATTTAAATAAGTAATTAAATACCTAGTGAGTGATTGTGATAGTCAGAGAAGACCACAAAGCCCTAATTGTCTATTGGCTTTAATTCAAACAATCGTGTATACCTTTATCTACGTACCTTTTTCCGCGGTAGGCTCATTTCTCCTGGGGCTGTGTCATTCACGAGAAGCGGAGGGAGGCCTGAAAATAAAAGTTTATTATACCTCGATCTAAAGGTCCCTTTGGCAAGGAATGGAGGTGAATCTCATTATTAGGTTAAACACCACGTCTTTTGGGATCTTTAATGCTTATGACATAGATAGCTGGATAAACTTTTCGTTTGCATTTACTACGACGATACTACAAATATTACTTACAACAAAAACAGATTTTAGTTTGAATGAATAAATAACTGCATTACTTGTAAGCGCGAGCGCACCGAGCGCAAATTTTTTTCGATCTATTTTCTGGGATTTTTTTCTGGATAATTTTCTGGGCGTTCTTTCCGATGCGGGCCAATCGCTAAAGATAATCCGGTTCTGTTGATAAACAACAATAAAGTCGAAGATAGAGCCTACAGACTCTCAGATTCTATGCTAACGGTATCTGAATAAGTAGTGTCTGCTTTACCGTCAGCATAGAATCACTTAATTTGTTTTTGCATTTCTTCGTCAAGTACAATACCTATTTATGGCTCTACCAAAATAAATAGAAGATCTACTGAAAAGGACGCGGACTGATTCCCGAGGGAAATACCACGGTAGTGGAAAAGGCTTTTGTTTACCTCCTATTTGGGTGCTGCGGGGCCGTAGTTCTTGCCTGTTTACGATTATTATATCTAGTCATGGAAACTTTCATGGAAAAGTCATACTGCGTATGCATATTATATGTGTCGCTCTGTGCCTTATGGTGTGGCTCTAGAGGTCTTTTAGAAAGAATCTGAGTATACTTACTTAGTTACGGTTGAGAGCTATATAAAGTAGGAAACAGTGGGAGAGTGATCCCCGTGAAACATTTTAAAATGATGCTCAGTATATCTAAGTATTTGACCCCAGATTGATTTTGGCTTAGGTAAGGTAAGCTACATTTTATTTTAAATCAAATCTAGAGACATTTTTTTCTAATATTAAAGTTATGTTTAAAAGTTTCCATACCTTTAGGTGTCAATTTTGGCTGTAACCAAAGCCTGCAGGGACCTCCTAGGTCAACAGTGTAAAAGTTCTTCACGCATTCATTAGCCAAAGTACGACACATACGAAAATCGTTTTTCTGAAAAATTCCACAATAAAGAATTAAATAATACAATAGACTGATAGGTACCTATATCATGTTATACTAATTATTGTATTCCGGATTGAATGACTCGGTTTCCAGCGTAATTTCCGGGCAACATGATTTTTAACATCTTTATATACCTCTATATGTGACAGTAACGAACACAGTGCTGTGCCGCGCAGGGTTTTGCCTTGACATAGTACAAAATTCTGAGTGATGCAGACCTGTCATAGGCATAATAATTATGAAACGCTTAAAATCAGACGTACGCATAGCTTTTCTCGTCACTCACTAATATAAAAATACTTTTACCTTAACTTTTTACTAAATAATCGGCCAAGTACGAGTCGGACTAGCGCATGGAGGGTTCCGTACTGTATGGGAGCCCCCCCTTAAATATTAATTTAATTATTATTGAAGTGAATATATAACTAAATATTCTGAGAAAATTTCAAAAATCAGGTTTGTTATGTGGGAGCCCCCCTTAATTATTAATTTTATTCTGTTTTTAGTATTAGATGTTATAGCGGCAACAGAAATACATTATGTGTGAAAATTTCAGCTTTCTAGCTAAAACGGTTCATGAGATACAGCCTGGAGACAGACGGACAGACGGACGGACAGACGGACAGCGGAGTCTTAGTAATAGGGTCCCGTTTTTACCCTTTGGGTACGGAACTTATTAAAAATAGAAGATAGTTGAAACTTACAGTGCACAAGTATTCATGCTTCACTGCATCCAGCAGTTCAAGCGGGTGTAACACCCTTTCTGCATAAGTTGGCCTTCCATTCACATATACCTTTGGTATACAGATCCCTCTAACTATTACCTGATAAAAAGTCAGTATAAAATCAAGTTACTGATCACATTTATTTCAATTTCATTAAGTGTATTGTTATAATTACTCAATAGGCCTTATGAAGGCACCATCGTAATTATAATAGCTAATTAGACTACTTCTCTTTCTTTTTCACTTTATTCGATAGAGAGATTACGATGGCGCCTTCATAATTGGACCTATTATGTCTTCAAAGCTTTTTAAAAACATAAAAACCTAGTGTCTCTGCATAAAATAAAATATTAGGGCTATGGTCGGAGTTTCGATATCGAATCAGAAATAAGGAGACCTATAAGAGGAACAATGCCCAGCGGATTAGCAAGTTGAAATGGCAATGGGCAGGACACACGGCACGGAGGACTGATGACTGATGGGATTGAAAAGTTCTCGAGTGGAGAACACCTACCGGCAAGCGCAGCCTAGGACGTCCACTCTCGAGATGGACAAACAACCTTATTAAAACAGCAGGATCGCGGTGAATGCATCCGCTTCTAACCGATCTTGTTATTAGAGATATATATATGTATTAGGCCTATGCGCAGCTGTGAACTTCCTATGACTGAAGGATGGATGATATTATTTTTTTTTTGCAAAAAATGGCATAACCGCCTTCCATCGTGAACAAAATTCGAAAATTTGGCTCGAATTATTTATATTATGACAGCCTCGGTGGCTCAGTGGTTAGTGACCCTAACTTCTGGGTCAAAGAGGCGTGGGTTCGATCCCCACCCAGGGCAAATATTTATGTGATGAACATAAGTGTTTGCTCTGTGTCTGGGTGTTATTTAGTTACTATCTATATAAGTATGTATTTAAAAATAAGTATATGTAGTATATCAGTCTCTGGTAGCCATATCACAAGCTTTGCTTAGTTTGGGGTCAGAGGCCGTGTGTAAGATGTCCCCTAATATTTATTTATATTTATTATTGTTGATTTTTCAAAAACGGCTCAGCCGATTTCTGTAAAATTTAAATGCAACTACCTCGGGAGTATACTCTTTCGAACTAACAAAATAATTTATCGATTCGGTCTACAATTGGCGAAATTATCGATGAACATACACAAAAAGAAAAATACATACCTACTGACGAACATAGAACTTCCTCCTTTTTGGAAGTCGGTTAATAATATGACCTACCTGTGCTTTAGTGCAGGTGCAGGATTCGCATCGCACGCAGATGTTGCCCTGAGGCTTAAAGCCTCTCGCACATTTGATGCACTGCACCTCTTTCATTGGAGACCCATCCAGGTTTTGAGTAACTGTATTCCAAAAGAATGGGCAATTACAACCGTTGCATTTTTGATGTTTTTGATGCAAGGTGTTGTTTCGCAAAGTGTAGAGACTTTCAAATGGGTCCAATATGCTCATCATTATGTTCAACTTTTACCATGGGACCAACTGTGAAATCTCAAAAAAAATTGCTGTGTGAGACAAAAAGTTCATAGATCCACGGCTAAATGAACAGGATAAATGATTATTTCGCGATTTAGCAAGAAGCCCATAGCAAAGGTCATTAAGGTTATTCATAATGATGAGCATAATTATATACTCGTATAGGTAGTATTGTACCTCTGAAAGCCCATTTATGTACTTGCGAAGCAAGATGATGATGATTTGATAACTTTACCTACAAGGGGTAAAGTTACCAAAATGTTGATAAAAAGTTTTGAAAAGCCAGATACAAATAAAAGAAAGTTGATTTAGAAAAAATATCAGGATAGAAGAAAAGAAAGGATTTAGATTGTGTATCAATATAAGTACCTAAGTAGGATCCATTTTAACTTTTTCGATTACCGTGTGTAAGGTTCTCGCAATGTTTACATTGGAAATTCGAATTGCGAGCATTCATACATTTTGTTTATAAATTGTTATTTAAACTTATTCAACAGGATTCATGAATCTTATCTATGTTTGAACAGCAAGAGAATGCGATCCTGAAGGGCTGTCATCGAACTAAGTAAAACCTTTGACGTCATAATTTTTCGGACGTTTATTTTGTGACTTATTCACCTCTAATGAGCCAGTAATCGTAACTCTATACAATTTTCTATCTAGAAAATAAGTGCCCACGAAAGAAGTATAAGTTCGTTACAAAACAAAAATTGAATTATGTAGATACCTTTTTGGTTTCAGTATAGGTACCAACTTAATTTAAAAAAAAATATCAATACCTAGCAGGTCGCGATAAAGTAAAAAGTTAATTTTTAATTATTACATTCATCAATATGAAATGTAAAAAAGCCAAGTCGATGATTAAATTTTAAGTTATTTTAAGTTTTTTACCAGAAATATAGTCAGTCGGGCACTTCCTACAAGCCACCCTGCCGGACACATTCTGGCATTTCCTCGGCACGCAGGCGGATCCATCGGACGACACTACTGCAGTCGGCCCACAGGGCTTGCAGACGCCAGGACCTGATGGTATGCTGTGCTCATCGCAACTACAGCTGAAACCTGGAATGGCGATAGAATCCGAATCATGCGTCAAGACGAAATTACTAATTTACTAAGTCTATGTTTTTCTTTCTATAAGTTCTAACCAACTTCAAGACAAAGAGGAGGTTCTTAATTTGACTGTATTCTATATGTGTGTTATTGTACCGTACATCTTACCTTAATTGTTGTTAGATTTATGTAAAAAAAATATCGTGACAATGAGAGCTCTAGAACTTTCGCTTGTTGTGAAAAAATTTAGAGTACGATACATAAACTTTGGAATTAGATTAAACAACATTTATTTTATTTCTGTATATTTAACTTGTTCATTGTTATTATTCAGTCATTTTTCATTGTTCAGTCATTATACTTTCTAAGAAAAAGAAATACCATTCAACTTACCATCAGAAGATTTGACCATAGAAGAATTTGCCGGACAGGCTTGGCAGCTTAATACAGCAGGATCATAATACCGGGTGGGATGACAACTTCCCGGCATCTCTAGTCCACTCGCATCCAGGAACAACGTAGCAAAAAACCACAGCATTCTGTTGTTTTTAACTTTTATTTAAAGTCTACACTCCGGAAATAGGTTTGTAGTCGGTGCTCTACAATAACACAGTACATACGAGTACATAATATATGCATTCTGTAAAAAATTAAGTGTTTACACTCTATTGAATTTTTATCTTATTGATCATTTGACAGATCACATAAAAAGTGTCACTCTCGTAGCGCGCCGCACCCAAAATCATAATTATGTTTGCGTAGGTCTTCAGGGAGACTCAATAAAGCATCCACTGCCCACATAAAAATGATGAAAATGCTGATTTTCCATAGCTTACTATACCTTCTCACCAATGCACACAAATTAAGAGCACAAAAACCAAAACAACGTTAACATGGGACCTTAAGGGCTTTTGTTTCCATTAAGATTATGACCCTTGAGTTGGTATAATAACGCTTTTAATCACTGCTAATTGATGGTATGTGACGTCATTAATATGTCGGACTTAATACAGAATTCGGGTCACTTCGCTTAATTAGACGGCGCTTGCATTATAGCAAACACTGTGTTATAACAAGCTGTTAAGTTGTTAGGCGACCGTTGCTAGGATACGAGCTTGAGGACGCGGTAACTTTAAACTTATTACTGGACGATGGCAAACCCAAAAGGAAAAGGGGGTTCGTTGTTCTGGTGACTAAACACTACATACCTATTTATGCGAACGGAAATATCTGGAATAGGGTCTTTCAAATAGAGAAAGATTTTTAAAAAGCTGCAGCGGTTTTAGAGTTTACCATGCTTAATGCATGTAATAAACACGTCCTCAAAATTTATGGAGGGTGGAAAATCTAACCACAACATGCGTTACATATCGAGAAAGTACATCTTTTTCTGAGTCAATTACATCAGTTAAAATAAGAAAGGAGCCCGCCGACTTATTTTAAATTGGTTTTGATTTTTTTAGGAGAAATAAATATATTTGACAGAATAAATAGATTAAGCAACCTTGAAATAGCTAAAATAAAAGCATTTTTTATCAATTAGACCCAATTTTTATTGTCATTTTTTGAAATTTTGCCCTAACTGGATGCTCTATTTGTGAATTCTATAATTTTAGCAAAATATGACAATTTAGAAAAATATGATAAGTATGGATGAATCAGGTACCTAATAATGCAAATAAAAGAACGACAGAAGTACATTAAAATAGCTAAAACAGAAAAAAAAATTAAACGTTGTATTTCCATTTTTCATACAATTTATTTTTATGATTTAAATAAATGGAGGGATGAAAAAATATAAATTAAATATTTTTGAGAAGCCCATAAAGCAAGTTTTTAAGCGATGCATATATCCTCTTAGTTAAATATTTCTCTGAATTATGTGGACGTCTCCTTGCTTTAGAATATGTAGATAAAGAGAATATGATGGTGTTACCTAGACGTACGGACGTACTTCTAGGATATCATCGCACTCATCATTAGCATCAAGCTTGGTCTCAATTCCGAAGTCGCAACAAAAATCAGCTGTTCCATACAAAATGTCGTTGACATTCGATAAAATGTACTTATGGAATTTATGGAACAACTGATTTTTTCGTACTAATAGTTGGCCATAATCGAATCAGTCCCTTGCATTAGAAACACCCCGAATGGTAATTTTCTGAAGGATAATTACCATTTAGTAATAATTTAATTCTGTAATTCGTAAATTATGCTTAAGGTTGAATTTAGATAATATAAACTTTTATTTAGCTATTCAAATACAATACATCCCTACTGATTAATAAACTGAAAAAATATGTTGCATAGGTAAAGTTTGACTCGTGAATTAAACATGCATTCATTACAAGCTAAACACGACTTTACCTAATTTAATACAGAGTTAAATTAGTTTAAGCTGTATTAAAATCTGCTAACAAAGTTTGGCCATAACTCAGTTATAATTACAAGTAGACATTATTTAAATGGCGTAGATCCAATGTAGCTGTACGTACAGAGGGGGCGTTTTTGTTCATTTTGCAACTATGCGTACCAGAAAACGGTGTTCAAATTTATGAACCGTCGTTTGTGATTTGTACTGCTATGGACCGCAACAAACTGTCGGCTTTCCTCAATCTTGAGAGATATAATCGAAAGCTTTTGAGTTAGAGTGAATATGTATCTTCTAAGTCTGCGTGCTTTATGTTTAACTACAACGTTGCTTCCCATCAGGCAAGTTGATGGTTAAGCGCGGACACATTCGCGACACAAAAGACCTCTTATAAGATTATCAGGTGAAGTAAGTCCAGTAATTAATAGCTTAGAATAATCATCATCCTTGTCGTCAGCCTGTATCGGCGCACTGCTGGGGATAGACCTCCTTTGTGCCAGTTTTCCCTGTCTTGGGCTGATATCAACCACGCGTGTCCCGCGTTTCGACAATAAAAAACTTTTAGTTGTAGTTTGAGTTTATTTGGTTTAGTTTCAGCTCGATACCTCCTTGTGTTCCCAAGATAGGTCTTGACACATGGGTGAATGGGCAGATGAACTTTAAAGTAATCCTATGAGGGTTAATTTTTCCGTTTGAGATACGGAACTTTTAAAATTAATAAAAAAAAATATACTTCGGACAACGTGCCAAAAATCTTGTATCCGAAAAGTCACTGAATCCCGAAAATGTAACTAATAACTACCATCCATGTCAGAGCTAACTGCATTCTAACTTCTATACAAACTTGTATTAGACGTGAAAAAGTAACAAACCTAACTCGCAATTTATAGGTACTTAGGTTTCTGAGTATGAAGTATTCAATGACTTCCTAAACATAATATGTACAATGACTGTATATTACAAGGCATTTTCTCATATTCCAAAAAATAGGAGTACGCCAACTGGTTGATATTCGTTACTGCGGTATAGCGCGGCTGACGATGCGCGGAAGACGAGCGCGCGGCGCGTTGCTCACGATTTCTGAGTCGCGTAAGTGAATACGTCGCACTCCGAAAATTGACGCCCGTGTAAGCCTAAAATACCTAAAGTTCTCAGACAGCCTCGCCTTAAAAACAAGAAACTCGAAAATAAGTGAAAAACCTAAAATGAGTGAACCTAATGTTCACAAATTTTAACTGAAAAACCTAAAATTCTAGCGGCGATGAAGTTTGTTTGATACCAATGATGATGATTTTGGTTATTTCCTTGCTAAGGTGGGATGAAAAGTTGCGTGGTGCAAATATTTTTGACCTTGTGCTATTTTGATTCCCTAGCTAACGCTCAGGATTCAAATTTTTGAATACTCGCATCGCTCGTGATTCAATTTTAGATTCAGTCGCTTGCTCGGTCATCAAAATTAGCACGCGCAAATTTTAAAAAGCAACTTTGCAATCTTGTATAACAAATAACTATTATTAGGTAGAGAGTTTGACAACGCTTCGTGCGAAGCTACTCGTAGGCAACGCATCCCTTCATTGATATCTTTGGTAGGTGTAACCTATGTTTATTACAAAGCACGTTCATACAACTTAATTAACTATGAACATTGAACAAGTCAGAGCGACGCTAAATAGATGTTTGTTACCTGTCTAGTTAGCTATTGTTTTAATCTGGTTATTCAAGCTGAGGCACATTATGCGAACCATCCATCACGGATAGATTGAAGGTGGGGGGGAGAAAGGACTCGCATAACTAATAGATAAAATCTATACACTGTCTTCTAATGGGCATATGACAGAAAACTATGTCGATTATACAAGGTGTAGTTTTGCAAATGCACTGAATTTCAGAAATACTCGTATAAGTATTCCAGGCTCTGATAACTTACACGTAACCTCTCAACAGTGGCTTTAGAACCTATATAAATTTGAACAACTTTTGTTACTGCCCCTTCTAATACATTTTCTTTTGATTATTGATTTATATTAATTTGTAATTTATTTTTGAAGACAATATTCAATTTAATATTCTGTGAATATTTCAGCCATGTACCTGTCACCGTTTTAATATCGAGCGAAAAACGGCTAATAATTCAGGTTTGTTGTATGGGAGCCTTTATATATTAGCCCTTAGCCCTTATATATTTATTTATTTCTGTTTTTAGTATTTGTTGTTATAGCGGCAACAGAAATACATCATCTGTGAAAATTTCAGCTGCCTAGCTATCATGGTTCATGAGATACAGCCCGGTGACAGACAGACAGACAGACAGACGGACATCGAAGTCTTAGTAATAGGGTCCCGTTTTTCCCTTTGGGTACGGAACCCTAAAAACGATTGATCAAAGTCAAGGTAATTTACTTGTTCCGTAGACACAATGCAGGCGCTTGGTATCGACTGAAAACAATGTTTATGTGAAATACTAACTAAATAATGTACCAAAGACGCCCGTTGTTGACAAGATGTTGTGCGTAAGTTACCAGTAACCCGATATAATCAAAATAATCATAATTATGAACAACTAGCTTAAAACCCGCGGCTTCGCCCGCGTTGTCTTAGTAGACAGGTACTTGCTTATGAAAATAGCCCGTGGTTTGACCCGCGTTTGTCTTAGTATTTGCTTAAAATTATAAAAGGCTGCCGGTTGGCTTGCGTTGTCTTGGCACTTCCTTAAAATAATAATAGGTCGTGGTTTAGCAAAGCATTATCGTATAACGTATTACTTGCAAGGATAATGCCTATGGTTTGGTCTGAATTGTCTTAGTATTTGGCTAAAATGATAATAGGTCGCGGTTTGGCCTGCGTATTCTTAGTACTCGCTTAAGATGGTAATTTATAGCACGCAGCTTAGCCTGCGTTGTCCTAATACTTCCTCAAAATTATAATAGCCTACCGTTTGGCACGCGTTGTCGTATTACTTGCAATGATAATAGCCCACGGTCTGGCCGCTTTGTTTGAGTAACTGCTTAAAATGATAATAAGCCACAGTTTGGCCCGCGTTGTCTTGGCACTTGCTTAAAATAATAATAGTTCGTGGTTTCGCCTGCATTGTCGTATAACGTATTACTTGAAAAGATAATGCTTAGTAGGCATTATCTTTTCAAGTAATAGGCATTGCCGACGGTTTGGCCTTAATTGTCCCAGTGTTTAGCTAGAATGATAATAGGTCGCGGTTTGGCCTGCGCATTCATAGTACTTGCTTAATATGGTAATGTATAGTACGTAGCTTGGCACGCGTTGTCTAAGTACTTGCTTAAAATTACAATAGCCTGCCGTATGGCTTGCGTTGTCGTATTGCTTGCAATGATAATAGCCCATGGTCTGGCCCGCGTCGTTATAGTATTTGCTTAAAATGATAATGGCGCGCGGTTTGGTCCGCATTTTCTTAGTACTTACTTTAAACGGTAATTTCCCACAGTTTGGCCCGCGTTGTCTTAGTACTTTTTTTGCTTAAAATCATAGCTCTTGGTTTAGCCCACGTTGTCGTATTACTTGCAAGGATAATAATTAGCCCACGGATTGGCCTGCTTTGTCTCAGTATTTGCTTAAATTTACTTGTGTCTAAAGCTTATTATGGAGTACGACAATTTTTAGATGATAAATTGCAAAATATTCGAATTAAATTTAATAATAATGATTGTATAATTTTTTCTAGTTCTAATGATTATTTTATGGCCATATTGGACTTAACTGATAATTTATTATTTTTGTGATTAGTAGTAAGATCTCAATGTAACACAGTTCAACAATAAATATTCTTTGACTTTAATAGCCCAAGGTTTGGACCGCGTTATTTACTAACTTGTCATAAAATAAATACTTAATAAAGTTATATTTTAATATCCCTACTGATTTTTTTATAGCGAGAAAAGAATATTTTTCGATTTATGATGAGATATATGACAATCATGAGTTGACCCATGTAGTTTCCCACTCGTATACCAAATTTTATCCAACTCCATTCGCATGGTCTACATTACAATCGTCAGGTCCTAATCCTGGTCAGACCACTGAGCTCTTTGAAACTTATGTACGGAATTTCATACTACTGGCTTTTCATTGATGGAAAACATTAAAGCAACCTGCATAGGCACGTCCTTAGAGAAAAATCGATGTCGTATGTGAGCTCAGCAACCCGCGCTCGGCCAGCGTGACGGATATGGCTTAATCACCCTTCGTGGGTAGGCCTAAGTTCAGTGGTGGACCATTAAAAATCGGCCAAGTGCGAGTCGGACTCGCGCACGAAGGGTTCCGTACCGTATGGGAGCCCATTCCTCTTGCCGTTATTAAAAGCGAGCAAAACACTCCTAAAAATCACGTTTGTTGTATGTCCCTGAAATATTTATTTTATTCTATTTTTAGTATTTTTTGTTATAGCGACAACAGAAATACATCATATGTGAAAATTTCAGCTGCCCAACTATTACGGTACGGTGACAGACAGACAGACGGACATCGAAGTCTTAGTAATAGGGTCCCGTTTTTACCCTTTGGGTACGGAACCCTAAAAAAGGCCAGTACAGGTATTCATCATGTTTCATTATGTCATTAGAAATTTAATTTCGATTATTCTGAACCCAATGACAATCTCGCCCATAACCGTTTACGCGGTCAAAAGTGATCGAGACACTTGTAGGACTTTCAGACATTCTCTGACCAAGTACATACGAAAAAGTAGCACACAAGAAGGCACATTTTAATTGAAAAATACATAGCGCACCTACATCTAGACGACAGGCATGTTCTAGGATTCCATTATACTCATCATTTGACTAACTTTTGCTATGGTACCAACCCAGAAATCACGTAAATAAAATTAGCTGTTGAACACAAAAAAATCATCGACCCGCGACAAAATGTAAAGAATAGGTAATTTTCGCTTTTTCAGAGTAGTTCTCATAGTAAAGTAAGTAGTTATTGATCCGTATGTATCCTAAGTTCAAGTCTATTGGCTCACAAAATAAAATCGTTCATAAACTATTAGGGGCCCATTTTGCCCCCCTTGAAGGATCTAAATTATCTCAATTTAATTCTAGATATTTCACTACGTTTAAAAAAAAACGCGATCAAGTTATTTTTCACGCTTATATAGGATGTTTGGTCTAGCGTTAGACAAGGAATCCGGGACTTTTCCCAGGACGTTAATAGTCATATATTAGTTAAAAGGGTGAGCTATTTTCAAACAATATTGCATCGGTTTTCGAACAGTCATTTAGTACATTTTTTAGGAAATTGATATCCTGAAGGACCCACTGAAATTTTCCGGGATAGCAGTACCCCAAGTGGTAATTTGTGTTATTGTCTAGTGTCGTACCAAATTTCGTTAGAATTCATTTACCCCTTTTATCTCGATTTTTAAATGATTATTTTGGCTATTGCTAAGAAACCCTATAGATTTTCCGGGATAAAATAGTTACTGTATTGAAACATGTTGTGTGCTTTCTACATACCTACCAGATTTCATTTATAACCGTTCAGCTCGTCTGATGTAATTATTGATGCTTTTTTCACCAACTTTGGGAACTTATCTGACCCGTTAGATAAGGAAAATTCGGAAAAACAGGAAGAAACGTAACTTTTATTTTATTTATAAAGCATATATAAGTTTTAAGTCAATCGGTAAAGGTAATAAAAAATTAGATGCAAACAAATAGGGCCCGTTTTACCCCGTTGGAGGTCGATTTTTCGAAATTTTCGTCCTTTGTGCTTCATTACGTTGTACATTGTACCTATGTTCGAAATTTCAAGTCTCTATCTTTAGTGGATTGGGTTGTAGCCTAAACTGATTAATTTTGGCTATCCCTAAGGATCCCCATAGAATTTCCGGGATAATAATAGTTCATGTGTTGAAACATGTTGTGTGCTTCCTCCATACCAGATTTCATCCATAACCGTTCAGCTCGTTGGATGTAATAGACGCTTTTTTCACCAACTTTGGGACCCCATTTGACCCCTTAGATAAGGAATATTCGGAAAAACAGGAACAAACGTAACTTTTATTTTGTTTGAGTAGCATGTATACAAAGTTTCAAGTCAATCGGTAAAGGGAATAAAAAGTTACATACAAACGAAAAGGGCCCGTTTTACCCCTTTAGAGGTCGATTTTTCAAAATTCCGTTCTTAGTGCTCCATTACGTGGTCCAATGTATCTTTGTTCCAAATTTCATGTTCGTATCTTTAGCGGTTTGGGCTGTAGGCTGTCTGTCAGTCAGTCACTCAGCGAAGCCTTTTATATAATAGATTCTTATTGAGATGAATATGTTGAGGTGAAATGAGTTTTATTATGGGAACAACCGAAATAGCGAAATAGAATCAGCAGTTATTTATAAATAGTTAATCGATGCTCGACAAAACATTTGATTTTTTCCCGATGTCTGGGTCGCCTCCATAATATGGGTATTTTTTGATAGTCACATTTAAAAGCAACAGCCTGTATGTACAAACATAAAACGCTGCCTTTCTAGTTAACGTTGCGATCGCCATCGATCAAATCCCTGACTGAAAGCGGTGCATAAACGCCAGATCTCAGAACAAAAGTTGATTTATGACAACTCAGCTTTATAACTCGCGCTAGGGGCTCGCATGGACCATTAAACCAGCTCGTGCATCCAAGCGCAGAGAATTACAGATTTTACGAACCCTTATTGCAATTTTTCCCTTAGGAAAATGTATCTGTTTTAAAATGTTCGCTCGGCTGATAGCGATCTTCTTTTGTTTTCATTTCACATTTGCTAAAATAACCACTCCTACATACGAAAATTACACGCAGCAGCAAATTATACGATGTGCTATCGACATAGTGAACCAAAATTTCGACTATCGCAAACTAACAGTGGTTTTGTATAAGGACGTCGAAGGTGTTTTAGTAGATCAGTTTCTGATGGAGTATAGAGGAACAGTGATAGTAGAAAGCAAACGGGACGGCCGGCTGACGAAACAAGTCGTTGTTATTACAGACTCTTTTCTGTCATTTATGAAAGTTCTAACCAAACTAAAGCCAGATTTAAAAGGCAAGTCTCTTTTGAACAACAGCGCTAAGTTTGTGATTCTTCTGCTTGGAAACCGCAAGAAAATTGAACGAATAAATAGCATTCTGTGGAGTTATTACGTGACCGACGTGATTATTACCAAAACTAAAAGGAATAGAGTCGTCTTGTACACGTACTATCCTTATAAAAATCATCTAAATTGCCATAACACAGAGCCCACATTCATTGGATATTGCAACGAAACTACTAAGCTGATAAACTTGTATCCAGACAAAATGTTAAACATGAACGAATGTCCGCTCTACATATCAACGAATAAAATTAAGTATCCGCTAACAGAGAACAAGATCCCTCTAGAAATTATCAAGAAATCCATAGTGAAACTTTTTCGAGACATCATGAATTTTACCCCGATTATATCCATAAGAGATTACATCAGCATTGATTCAGACCGAGCCAGAAATTGGTCTGACTCCTTGAGCGATGTACTGACTGGAGTGGCAAATATATCTACAAGTACGATCCCTCTGGGCATTGATAAACGAAGACTTATAGACTATACTATGCCTTACTTCAGAGTGCGCCTAATTTGGCTCGCTCCACCTGTAACGCCAGGGCCGGCCTGGTGGCGACTTTTTTCTCCACTAAACGGATATCTCTGGCTGCTTTTGCTGATAATGTTATTTTTCGTAAAATCTATCCCATTCATCATGAAAATAAACCCGATGAAGAATTTTTGTTACAAATATTTTAAGAACTTTACTAATCTACAAGGAATCGTTCTCAGAATTTGGGGTATACTAGTCGGTCAGCCGATTAGAATTCTTCCAAGAAAGTTCAGAGATTTCTACATCGTTGGCCTCTGGATGTGGTTCGCGTTCGTCGTCCGCAGCGCTCACCAAAGTGTCTTGATTGGAGCTCTGAAGACTGACACGTTGGTCGGAAACTTCGCGAATCTTCGAGAAACCGTCGAAGCTGGCTACGACATCGGCGGCCGCGCTGGAATATACGCGCATTTCGAATACGACCCGTTTATACGGGAACGTTTTAAATTTATACCCGAAGCAGACTTCGAAATAGTGTTCTTTGATGTGATTCAAGGCAAAACGAAATTCGTTTTGGCCACGTCTTTGGAATATGCTTTTGCCTACTGTCTGGCGGTGGGGAAAAGCGGGAAAGAGTGCGGTCACATTCTACCAGATTCGATCTTGTCCGTTCCTTTAGTTATTTGGATGAAAGTGCACTCTCCCTTCAAACGAGCTATTTCTGAGTGGCTTCCGAGGCTTATGGAGAGTGGGTTGCTACAAGGCAGCAGTGGGTTGAGTAGTCCTTCTATAAGTAACATTCTTTCAGATCCTAGCCCGTTGACGCATCATCAGATTTTGAGCAGTATGCTATGCTTGTTTGTCGGATATTTTGTATCAAGCGTAGTATTTTTTCTAGAAATTTTAAGGTATAAAGCTGTTGCATGTACGATCGAAAAGACCGTTAGAAATAGACCGTATTGTAATTAATAAAACAGATGAATTAAAACCAACTTATTTTATTGAGAATTCTGGCTAAGGAAAGTTTTCTTGATCAAAAATGCTTTCTGTCCATAAAAAAGAACCTACTGGCAAAAACGTTATTTACGAAGTGTTTATTATTTGTGAGTGTGACATCTGAATAATATCACAATACATGTATTTCTCTTTCACCATTATAAATTCAATTTAAATTCAATTATTGTTTTGTGGCTTCTGTGAGGGTGTTTCACAATTTCGTTTTGTCTTGTATGATTTACGCTATTGCGTGTGACATTATAGCTTCATGCTTAGTGGGAGGTTTACTTCTGATTTGTACTTAGCATGTATATGGCATATGTATATGATGTTTCATATGACAACTAGGTACCTACCTAATCATGGGGCAAAATTTAAACAAGAAAAATATGTTTGAGATCTTTATTTTTATCCAGAATAATACAAAATACTCTTCTCACTTATTAATTGACTCTAAAGTAGAAACATCTAAGGTTAATTTTACATTATGATATACTATTATCTTGGATTCCAACATTTGTAGAAAAATAGATAGTGATATTGTACACATAGTATTTTTATAATTTACTAACACCGATGTTTTCAGTAGACACTTTAGTCTACATTTTAATTTAAATTCTAGTCTACATATTATAAAATTGTGTAATTACGTCTAATAAATATAAAAAATACAGTGGAATTAGTACAGTTAGAGCGCTTGATCGCGACCGTTTTTTTCACTGGACTACGGACCTTCAATAAACAAATGCCTACATTTGTTCGTCGGATGGATGTCCGGTGCGTCAACACACGTTCATTATAAACTATAAATCACCGCGAATCCGGTTAAGAAAACGGTCTGATGTTCGGTGTAACAAATTGCCGTGAAAAAGAGGTTGACTGTCCGTTGTTTTTTTTTTAACATCACAAGTAAATGAGAGTACACGGCAGAACTACATAATCTGCTTTTGTGAAGCCGATTCTCTACCCATACACATAATGGAAATAATACTGTTGTAGGTACTTACATTATTATGCTTACGTATCATTGTATTTTACATAAGATAAGTCATAGACAATTAGCTAATTTTAGAAAAGACGCATAAAGCTTGAAGCTCTATTGCTGATGACAATGATAGATAAATAAACGCTTTATCGTTTACACAAACTAATAAATAATAATAATTCTTTATTTCAAAAACATTTCAATTAATAACATTTCCATCAACTAATTAGCTAGAATAGGATAAAAATAATTTATTTATCTGTTGCCGAACTAGGCCAGTGGCTTGTGTTTCGGCTTACAGCGCCCTCCTTTATTGTATTTACTTCTAGCATAAAAAAATAATCTACAATATTACAAAAAAAAGAACAGCAGCACGATATTTTAAATAATGTGCGACAATCGGCGGCCTTATCGCTTAGAACGATTTCTTCCAGGCAACCGATGATGTTGATGGGACTGAAAAGTTATCGAAAAGCGACCGTGGACAGTGGTAAGTGCACGACAGAGGTAGTAATATAACCGAGAAAACAGATTATGATGCGACATGTACGCAACATGGGCATAGCTAGGTTTCAGTTACGGGGCGCGAATATAGAGCGAGCGTAACATTATGTTTTGTTGAAGGGCAGCAAACCAAGGAAACGCATCAGTTTTACAAAGCGATACTTTTTTGACAATCTAATGTAGATTTCATCACGCATTTTGGGCGGTGCGGTGCGAAAACGTGTGTTGCGACTTGCGAGTAGGGAAGTACAAACATTTAAATTGAAACGTATAACTTATGACTTAGATGAAGATTGTAATGTTTTATTCAAGTTTTGCATAAAGCAACAAAGCCTGTAAAATGCAAATGTTATGGCGTTCGAGCTATAAACGAGACATCGCAGCAAGGAGTTCTAATAAAATTATACATGACTTTAGTAGCGTCGAGATGACTAGCTTTACGAGCTAGTCCGTCGTTAATCTGTTAGCTAAGTTGCTGTGATTTAACACAAATACTGAAGAAAGTAATAAAGGGTGACCCACTTCCTGGACAGAGACGTAACTAGGCGACAGCACATGGACCTTGCACCTTAGAAGGCTTGCAATGTTTTGGATAAAACGCACAATTGTTGTAACAGTGTGGAACCTTAATATAAGTAGTAAATATTATAGGTAAGTAATGGTTTGAATTTTTAATACCCGGCCAAAAAAGGTAGATATATTCTTTATTATTAGGTAACACCAACTAAAATATACAGACAAAAACAAATTAGAACTACACATAATAAGTTTGGACAGAACTATAACAAATGGACAGAAGAGGACATCAATCAATTTTCAAACAAATAAAGCATCTAAATCGGTACTCTCGTTTGAGAAATATGAGTAGAATGCAAGGTATGCAAGCTCTCTTTTTGATCGGGGGTTACAATGTTTCTATGATGCAAGAAGTAGGTGGGTACATACTTACTTTATGTGGTCAGTTTAAAAATGATCCTGTACATGGTGAAGATATTACTTGACAACCTAGATAGCGTAATTACTTATTAATATTTGGCTTGGTCAAATATATTCGGGCCATATTCATAACTAGACTAGTAGGGTAGACTGGGTACGGTTGTAACATTTTTGCGTTAATCGTTCGTACAAGTGACATTTATAGGACTAACAACATAATAAACGTTTGAAATAAATCCGTATACATCTGTCTTCAAAAAGACATAACAATTAGATAGTTAAAGTCAGTAGTTTCCAGACAGTTACCATTAACTGAAATGTCGGCTACTGTTACAACTGACCCCCATACCAGGGGCGGTTGTAACAGTGAGGGGGGTCAATTGTAACACACTCAAATAAAGTACAGTGAATGCGTTTCAATCACTTTTATTGCTTATAAATGACAATCAAGTACTTACGTATTACTTAAGATTAATATGGCACCATTTAAGGAACATTAATTTGTAATCAGTCTTTTTAATCAGTCTATGACATTTTGATTTTTAAACAAGTACAACTTCTAATTAAACTAATTAAATGATATTTTAAACAAAACATAATAATGACAGTATTTAATCAGATTCACTGCAATTATGACAGATGTAATATCTATTACCGTCGGTACAATCAATGTGTGACCAAAGACGACAGGTCCCTTGGCATTGTACCCATTTTTCACCTGATCTACTATCTGAGAAGGCTTCTAGGCAAACCAGGCAATAATACTCTTCTTCTTCTGATGATGCAGGTGGTGTGTTAGCTTTCTTTCTTGCTTTTCCCTTTCCTTTACCTTTGTGTTTCATACCAGTCGATGATTCTAATACTTTTTTCTTCACTTGTTTATCTTTCAATCTTTTCTGTCGCTCTTCATACTCCTTTCTAACAGCTTCCTTTTCAGGGGTGTCTGTATAAATTGCAGATTTTTTAGTTTTTCGACCCCTATTTGCAGTTTTCCTAGGGGCAGCTTTTGGGTAGGGCCGTATTGCCTCTGGTGAAAATATTGTTTGACGGCTCGTAGACGGCTTAGGCGATGGTTGCTGATCAGGTATTTGATGGCTCGTAGACGGCTTAGGCGATGGTTGCTGATCAGGTATTTGTCTTGGTGGTGTAGTAGTCGCTAGGCCGTCAATGTTTTCAGGAATATGAATTTCAGCGTTTTGTATTGAAGCTACTAGGCTGGCTGAAGCCTCGTTCCACAACGAAGGTGATAGCGGTGGTGTTTCATCGTTAGGAGCCGATACAGGAATGTTCTGATCCATAATCACTTCTTCTATATTGTTTGGGTTTGGCCTGTCTGTCACAAATGAAGGCGAAAAGTCAATATCTTGAAATATGTCACGGTTGAAAGGGTATATTCCTGTCTTTCGAAAACCAGCCTGAATATTTGATTGGGTCAGAGCAAGTGGCATTGCGGTTGTCGTAATACCGGGTATGTCGTAAATGGTCATAGTTCTTCCTGGATGATTTCGCATCCAGGCGTCACAGGCTGTATTGAAGGCTTTTTTCAAAGGTCCGTACACAGATCGATCCAGGGGCTGGAGTTTGTGTGAGCAGTGGGGTGGAAACGATAATAGAACTATTCCATTTTCTTTACAGAAATCTAGAGAATTTATGTGTATATGGGATGAGTGGTTGTCCAAAACTAGCAAAACTTTGTGTGAAGGAGACGCATTTGTATGTTTTTTGAAATGTTTTAAGAAAATTAAGAACGTGTCATCTTGCATCCAGCCCGATGGATTGCCTGTTCCAATGGAACCCACAGGTCCATCCCTGATGAAATGTTCTTGATATCGTATGCGAGGGAATACGAACATGGGGGGAATAGCATTGCCCAACGCGTTTGCCGCAAAAGCCAATGTGACCAATGTGCCTCGCTCAGCTGAGGTAATGGCTCCTACTTGCCTTGTGCCACGTCTAGCCACGACCCTGTCGGGTTTTTGCACGGTGGTCACGCCGGTTTCATCGACATTATATATGTCTTGAGGTTCGAAATGATCACGGTCCATAACAATTTGTAGATTATTATAAAAGGTATCAACATTAGTCCTGTTGAAACTGGTCGCTCTGGACAAGCTTGTAGCTTGAGCTGCGCGCACAGATAGCTCAGGGTTCCTCTTCATGAAGGATCGAAACCACTCCTCCCCAGCCCTTTCGTTTTCAACCCAAGTAGGAGGAATCTGCAAGTTGTATTTTATAGCAAGTTCATACGCCAACTTTCTTACCTCTTTTGTAGAAAGTCCGAAGTATATATCTGCAGAACGAGTCAGGTATTTGGCAAGCTGTCGTTCTTGGTCTTCTGTAAAAATTTTGTTATGCGCTCTAAATCCCATTGTTACATTTTCCAACTCCACATTACTTTCGTTCGCTGTATCTCTCTTTCGTTTGTACCGTAGCAGGGAGACATAGTTAATACCATGAGTATCTGCCGCTTGTCTCAAAGAAACTCCAGTTTTAAGATCATTGTAAGCATCTCTATATCGGAATATCTCGCTTTCTCCTCTTGAAGTCTTTCTTACGCGTTTTCTAGGCATCTGCAATGCAAAATAAAAAAATAATTAATGTTACAACCGTACCCACAAAAAGTGTTACAATTGTACCCACCCTTCCCTTTTGCCAATAAAACGATCTCAGTATCAATTCAAATTAACCTACAAAAAAAGAATATCCTGTATTTGAAACTCTAAAGTCTAATAATCATAAATAAGAACGAGCAAAACTTAGAACACTATAATAACAATAAAATTGAGGAAAGAAATCGATCAAAAATACTTACTTTTGCTTGACAAAACACAATAGGCCACTCTGTACACGTATACAGCGCGCGGACTGCGACGCAACACTGGTGATCATGTCCGAACACGTAAGCCGCGTGTCTTTCCCCTTGTACCCCTCCCCGCACGGTGAATATTTCTGCCAATATTTGAATTGTTACAACCGTACCCCGTTACAACCGTACCCAGTCTACCCTACAGTACGAGCGAATAAATAATGGACAAAGCCCTTTGGTAAGATGTAATCGGCTAATTTTAAGCCAGCAACAATAATCAACCATCGACAAACGTCACACGTGACAATTCCTGTTTGTGAACGTTAAGTACGGAACAAAGTTGATCCAAGTAGCGTTTTCGGTGGTACTTGGATCATTTCTACTTTAAGTTGATGTGTATGTAGCCCGAAAACTGATCTAGAAATCAATTACCGAAGTAATTTTTATTTTTAATAATTATTTTTCGCAAAAAATGGCAAAACCGCCTTCCATCGTGTACAAAATGCGAATATTTCGTTCGAATCGTTTACTTTGTTGATTTTTCAAAAACGGCCCAGCTAATTTCTGTAAAATTTAAATGGGCCCACTTTGGAAGTATACCCTTTTGAATTAAAAAATAATTTTTCGGTTCGGTTCACAATTGACGAAATTACCGACAAACATAAACAAAAAATAATAATACATACAGACGAACATAGAAAAAGGACGAGGCTCTTTTTTGGAAGTCGTTTAAAAACGCTACCTACTTGGATCACTTCTACTCTTAACTAGCCATTTTCGTTGGTTTGTCCAACAGTGGTTCACTTTGTCGAGCGTTATACTCGTATCTCTATCTCACGTGACAGAAATAACGCTGTACAAAGCCGGAAAACCGAAACCAGCTGATTTTCTCTATCCACAGGTCGATGTCCATTATTTACTTGCTGGTACTGTACGTTCCAGTACCATAATACCATCAAATGCCTACCCGAGTCAATTATGAGGCTACGTGACAAGGCTGGCCTTGTACTTAGCTCCTACATTAATCATTACTTAGAAGACCTCGAATAAGGACCCAGTTACAAGATGTGTTGCGGCGCAGCATAATTAGTGGTTAGTTTTTAAAACTCTTGCTTGAGTATTAAAATTTAAAAAATGCCAAAAATAGACCACAGAGTCACTTTGTATAGAATTTAAAATGTTGTATGAAGCCTAAAAGGATGACACAGCAATTGTCATACTGTATGAATTATTTTTTGCATATATTAATATGATTACTTTCTGCTGGGAAATTCTAGCGTTTCGTCATAAGTCAAAGTTCATTAACATTTATAGTATTTAACTGGTGTTTTCGGTCAATCCTGACAATAATAGCCTAAAATATATGTTACGACAAAGATATTCTCGAATGTTAATTTGTTTAAGTCAACTCAAAATAGCGTGTGTACTCTCTACGTGAAATAAAATTCAATAAAACGATGAAGCGTTTCGAGAAAAGGTTAGGCAGTGCGCTTGCACTTCTTTTCAGTTGGCGCTGTGTAAATAAATCATTTATTTGCCGTAAGATCGGAATGCTTGCACCCCGCAGCACATCATATGACTAGATCACGTATTTTAGGCATAGCTTCGTCTAGATTCTCATGAGAAATCGAACAAATAGAACCTATATTCCGTTACAAATACCACGATTTCTTATCATCTCAGTCATATTTGACTACATCCAATCCAATAGACATGATGATTGGGTAAAAAAATCGTTATCATAATTAGGCCGTGAGTTAGATTATTAAAAAAATATTGGTCACGTATTTTTTCTTTCGTTAATCAAACAACAAATGACAAAAATATACCTTGTCAAAGTTTGAGAGTGGGGGTCCTGACGTTACCTCTCTTATAGAAGCCTATACATTTGTATGGCACTTGTGACGTCACTCGGAACTTTGACGGACTATAACTTTATCAATTTTTGGTCAATTGACAAAAGAAAAAATATTTTTGATAGTCTATAAGACGGACTAATTATATTTTACATTCTAAAAATGTGAAATGTAAAAATAGTCTAAATAACTATCTCCTTCGATCAGGCCTGAAGCGTCGGCGGGTCCACGACTAGGTACGGCACTTGGAGCGACATGGGCGCTTGTGGTAGAGCCGGGAACAGAATTGGATACTGCGGCGGTGGAACCGGACCTTGTGTCAATAACCTGGAAATGTATGCATTTATTCAAAATGGATCTTGCGAATCTTGCGATGCTTATGTCCCCTGATTTGTATTTATTTTATTATACTATGCCTTCGAAATCTGCATTTTGATCAAAAACAGTGTGATATGCGGTTCGCAGTATCGAAGATCAATCATATTAGGTATTCATCATATATCTGATTATTATACGTCGAACTTCCTTCGATAACAGCCGCGCCAGCTTCAGCAATTCTGAAATTTTTAGTGTAGTTTTTTATTGTTTAATATCCGCAATAAATAACTGTTTCGTACAAAAGTACAATGATGCAATGAATTTATTTGTCTTTGAAACTCTGTAAGTTGTTGAATAATGTAGCAAGTATAAACTCTAGCTTTTACCTCTAAAGGCTTATAGATTTAACGATTTAATTACATTAGCCAAAATATTAACTTAATGAAAACATCAGGTAAAATTTTGACCTCGTCGGTCCCGGCGTCCATCTCAGTGGACATGATTGCTTGTAATATGAAAAAGGATAATGGATAAATTTCATAATCACAAGGTTAAATTGTCATCAAATATTAAAAAATATGTACATTAAGTAAATTAGATTTATTGCAACAAAACTTAAAAAACATTTTATAAACTAAATCGTACAAGGGATGATGATTAGGACAGGGCGGGCGCGGGACGGGCTGGACGGGGCACGTACGACGTACGGACCCCGTCCGGCTCGTCCTGCGCCCGTCCCATCCTAATATAAATCATCCTACCACTACTATATATATTTACTTAGGTTTGTAAATATAGTATAACTAAAAAATAAAAAAATACTTGAAAGAAAAAAAATGATAATGTATAGATTACGATGAAAACTCTAATCTAAAAGCCCACTGCCAGCGTGCACAGTTCCCAAAATGCTGGTCCTATTACCACGTTGGATGGCAATACTGATCGTCTGGGCAAAATAGAGGCCAGCATTTTGGTCACGTGTTGCGTCGACCAGTCGTAATGATAGATCTTGATATACTTATATATATATATATATTTACATTAAGTTAAAAAGGTCCTAGACTTTTAACGAAATCAATGGAAAAGCATTTTTTTGTGAATTCATTGTTGGTTCCATTGCCACAGTCGTACTATACCTACTTACTGTATTTGTACTTATAGTAAGGATGCAAAATAACAAAACTTATGTTTCTTGGAGTCATGTACCCACCTGGCTTCAGGCTCCGAGCAGTGCAGCAGCCAGTGTGTGAGCATCCGTCCGCGCCCCTTCAGCTCTACTTCCCCACGACTCTCCACCACGAATGTGCCCCATTGCTCCAACAACGCGCGCGTGCTTTCGCTCAAGTGAATACGGAGAGCTATAAACATAGGTACATTTTATTTTGTTATAGCGGCAACAGTAGCTACTGTTGCCGCTATAACATCAAATACTAAAAACAGAATAAAATCAATATTTAAAGGGGGCTCCCATTCAACAAACGTGATTTTTATGAGTTTTTTGTTCGCTATTAATAACGGCTACCGGCGGTCACAGATAAGCAAAGCTTGTAATATGGCTGCCAGAGACTGATAAACTACTTATACAAATTTTTAGCACATACTTATATAGATAGTAACTAAATAACACCCAGACACAGATCATCATCAGTCACACATCATCTGTGAACATTTCAGCTGTGCAGCAGTCACGGTTCATGAGATATAGTCTGGTGACTGACAGACGGACATTGTTTTTTATGGTTCGTACCCTTTGGGTACGTCGTGCGTTATTTGTTGATAATAACTGACCGGCTTATATTTTTTAGCCATCTACCCTATTTGTTAGGAAATAAAGTGAAGGAGTATCTCACGTTGTCCAGTAGACTCCATGCGGCTGGCTGTATTGACAGTGTCCCCGAACAGGCAGTAGTGCGGCATCTTCACCCCCACCACGCCGGCGCACACTGGCCCCGAGTGTACTCCTACTCGCACCTGGCGAATTTATTACATTTTCTTAAGGTGGTAAGTGTAAACCTTAAATCTCGAGTAGACAGTCTTTTGGGTACCTAAGCGCGTTGCGTCAGTATCATCCTCTTCTTCTTCTTCTTTTTTATGTTTTGGCATTTCATTAATGTGCATTTGCCAGTATCAAGTATAATTTTTGATATTTTATCAAAATAGTCACTGTCGTAGTCACAACATAGTCCAATAAAGACGCGGTCAAGTCCAAACATAGTCCAAGTCATACCTCAGTAAAGCAGTGGAGACTTTACTAGACTCTAGTAAAGTCTCCACTGCTACTGCATTCTAGTAACTAGAGGCGTCTATGGAGTATTGGTAACAACACGATACGTCACATTATATCACTCCTACACTCATATACGTAAATCAGCTTATAATCAACGAAATACCACAATTTTTCACTAATATCACTGACAAAAACACTAGTTTAACAAAATAATACAATGAGGCGACATGATTTTTCCGCGTTCCCGCCAAAACTCCAGTATCATCCTCCTTCCAACATTCCAACGTCTTAAAGTCAGGCTAAACGAGCGTAATTTTATGAGTTGTCAGTCGCATAAAATCAATCGCGTAATATCGGTTTCATACAAAACTCACAATATGAGTCGACTCATGTTTAATAACTGTGTGACACCAACCGGACTTTAGTATAAAAACGAATGCAGCGTAAATTCCACGACTCCTTTCACGTGACTCACATAAAAAAAAATACGCTAGTTTGGTCTCCCCTTAGACTTCGTAAGTAAAACCTATTTTGTAATGTTCGCTAAACTATTAAATGTGTTCCCTGTGCAAACCTCTAAGCGATGCGTCGGCTGGTTTCGCACCACGAAACTCCAAAGCTTCTACAATCGCTAGCGCCATGAGGCATAACTCTCTACATTATCTCATCCTAGATGGTACCTTCATAACAGGCATACCGAGTGTATACTCATAATCACAAATACTCACCTCTAGGCAATGCGTCGGCCAGTGCCTCACCACAAAGGTCCTGACCTCTTCTACAATCACCAGCGCAATGAGGCATAACTCTCTACATTATCTCAGACTATGTGGTAACTTCATAACAGGCATACCGAGTGTATACTCATAATCATAAATACTCACCTCTAGGCGATTCGTCGGTCGGTGTTGCATCACGTACCTCCTGACTGCTTCTACAATCGCCAGCGCTATGAAGCATAACTCTCTACAATGTAGAGTTTACATTATCTCAGCCTATGCAGTAACTTCATAACAGGCATACCGAGTGTATACTCCGTATACCTTTAACCGAAAGGGCAGGTTCAAATCCTGCGTTTGCGACAAATTTTTGAAATGTTTATCACAAAGAATAACTCTTTGAGTGTATACTCATAATTAGATGTGTTTACCTCTAATCGATGCGTTGGGCGGTGTCGCACCACGAAGCTCCGGACCGCTTCTACAATCGCCAGCGCCATGAGGCAGATCTCCCTCGCGTGTAAGTCTCCATTTCTCTCTGGCAGCCCGGACACAACCATGTATGCGTCGCCTATTGTCTCCACCTTCGGGGATAAAACCATAAATAGAGGCGGATGGTCGGAAAAGCGGAGTAGAAACCTTTTTTGTTTACATTTTTCTTTTTTAAATTGGTCTGCTCTGCAGAGAGAACCAAGAGTTTATGATCGTGAGTGGCACGTGGCGCAGACTACATTCTTATAGCAGCGGCTACATTAGCCACCAAAGCTCTGTGTCTCTCTCACTTGTGTCATTTGACATAGTTAAACAAAGCTGAAGTGGGAAAATAGCAAACAATAGCAGGCACGTATTTTATGTGGCATTGTTCTTCAAACCAAATTGTGATCAAATCTTTTAACCCTTAACCAGGCAATGGTATCAGCATTTCCCAAATCGATTTTAGGAGGTTATTGCCAGCTTCTAGTCAAAGAATCGACCACAAACTGTCAAAAATGCCCATAAAAATATTATCTATGCTGACAAAAAAAAAATAGCTTGAAACGTATCGCAAGTGTCACTTTGACGGCCATTTTTTTCTAAGGTCGGTCGTTTTTGTAAAATGTACGGTGTTTGTTATTCATAATGGCGATTAAAAGAGAGAGATAAATCGTATGAATTTTTGATATATTTTAGAATTTGAGTTTTTCTAATGGTATGTGCATAAATACTTGAAAATTTATGTGGTGTAACAAAATGATATATGTGTATATACCGTACAGCCTTAGCCTATGAAAAGCCCAATTCTTGTGGGAGTCGTACGCCCGTAGCCCGGTAAATTGAAAAATTAGTTTTGGATGCTAATTTTTAGCGCGAGTTATCTATCTGGTTTATCCATTATCATTTTACATTACAAGTTAAGTAGACATTACGTTTTGTTTTATCGAAATATACATTGTGGTTAGTGATAAACTTTTCTCTCTTTTGTCTAAATAGATTCAAAAGTCGATGTCTAGATAGGCAACGGAATTATGTTTTCCTACATGTTTTTTTCAGTTTTTCAGCTGCTTTACTAAATATATCTGATAAATCTCAAACTAGACGTAATTATTTATACAAATCTATAAAAATATTGCTATTACTGCTTGATTTGACCGAGGCCTGGTTAAGGGTTAAGTTTAATTATTTCATTATGGCAAACTAACAGGCACTTATTCTATTTCAGCTACTCATTCTAGGTAAGCGTGCTACCGGCTTCTCTGCTTACAATCATACAAGAACGTAAACGATAGAAAAAAATGTATTCTACTTAAAATATATACATTGGCCTATTCAGTAAGACTTTTCGCAGGATCATGTTAGTTTAAGGTGCTTCACCGTGATAAACTTAAAACAGAGTCATACAAACTACCGCCGATGCGTAATCCCATAATCCGTTACGTAAGTAGCAATCAGAAAGGCGAGTTCGTCGAGGTCACGCACTAAGGCACTGACTTATCGTCTTAAAGCCTTCCACGAGACTGAGTAATCTGTTAAAGGGATTCGATGAAAGTAAAAGTTATTGCTCAAACTGTGTAGAATAGTGGTAGGTACAATTTTCTTAGAATCAACCAACAGTTTGTCCTAGCGGACATACAATTTTTGACTGGCCTAGCCTAGCAAAAATTATTAATTAATTATTACTAATAAATATTTACACTTAATAAACAATTACATCTTATACTCAATAACACTCTTTAAACCGATGTGGTACGTTGGAACTTCACATTGTTTTAGTTAGATATTTTACACGACAAAAGTATATTATTTAGACGACCTTATAAGTATTAAAGTAGTTATCAAGTGGTTTCTTGGAACATATATTTTTTCTCATTCTGACTCGCTCGTTGATTTAGGAGTTGAGAAGCACTGAAGTGATGTCTCATCCTGGTTGTCATAACCCAATGACTCAGTATAAAATGACCGTGCTAATAAGTCTGTGTTTGCTAAATTCAGTTTCTATAAAATTAATGTGCGAAAAGCGAGGTTAACAATCGATAGCGAAAGATTGTCGCATTATCATAAGAGGAAAGTTAAATTTCCCAACGTTATGCAATGTTTGAAATCATTAAAAATATTTACTTTATAAACGTCATAGAAGCCAATGATGCTGTAGAAGGTGCTGTACAGATCGTTGAGCAGGTCCACGACCTGTATGGGGGTGGAGGCCGCGCACAGCTCGGTGAAGCAGACTATGTCGGAGTTTATGTAGGAGTTTGAATGCGTGACCGTGTACTTCATACACGGTCACGCATTCAAACTCCTCTGGCTGAACCAATACTCACTTAACATCTTATTTGAGCTCAACTAAGAATGACAAGCAATTCAATAATTACTTTTCGTCAAAAATGGCATAACCGACTTCTACCGTGTACAGGATTCGAATAGTTCGCACGAATCATTGTATCGTCGATGTATTGCTGATTTTTCAAAAACGACTAAGCCGAGTAAAATTTAAAAGAGGCCAAAGAATGATCTATCAACCAAAACGTAGTCGCATAACATACATAAAAACATAGTCGCTAAAGTACACGATCACGCATTCAAACCCCTCTGTCTGGACCACTATTAGCCTAACATCGTATTTGAGCTCAACTAAAATGAAATGAAAAGAACTTCTTTAAAACGACTTACTTTGTAAACGTCATAGAAGCCAATGATCCTGTCGAAGGTGCTGTACAGATCGTTGAGCAGGTCCACGACCTGTATGGGCGTGGAGGCCGCGCACAGCTCGGTGAAGCCGACTATGTCGCTGAAGTACACGGTCACGCATTCGAACCCCTCTGGCTGGACCACTTCGCCGGCCATGAGTTGCTGGGCTACGGGCCTGAGAGAAAACAAAATGTTTGTAATACAGATAAAAAAGCACTTAAATTGTTTTTTTGAAGTGAAACTTCTAATGCGACTTCCAAATTGTTGAGATTCTGTGTGCCTTTCTTTATATTTAACTAGGAATCTGCACCGGCTTTGCACAGGTGTATTTATACATATAAACCTTCGTATTGAATCTATCTATTTATAAAAACGTATCAAAATCCGTTGCGTAGTTTTAAAGATATACATAGGGACAGACAGACAGCGGGAAGCGACTTTGTTTTATATTATGTAGTGATAAGTTGACGAAATTAAGTTTTACATCAAATTGTCACAGTAGCTCCTACAAATACTCGTACTCTAACCTCGGCAAGACTTGATAGAGTAACTCTTCAGAGCGCCTCTTCTCCAGCGAGAGCTGTTCCGTCTTCTCCTCCACGAGCGTCTCGAGGTTGTTGGCGTACTGCTCCATGCGGCTCAGCAGGTCATCCATCAAGTTGTCGCAGTAGCCCCTACAAATACACTCAATAGTCATAATTTTAAACAAATTTTTCAATTATTTTGTTCAAATTTTGTTGAATTTGCGATGAAGATTGCTACGCATTATAATTAGTAGTTAGTCCTGTATACGGAGGGCGCTAGTAGCCAGTAGCACAGTATTACTAGTACAGGCACCAGCCAGACCCATAAGCTATTTGTGTAATCTATGTTTGATTCTGGATATTGTATAATTACGACTAGTATTTAGTAGCTTTCAACATAAGTTATATTTAATAGTGATTTGTAATACTGGTGTCAATAAAATCATTTTATTTATTATTATAATTATAAAGTAATAGTAACAGTTCAGTGGCGCGGGCTATTATGTAGTATTGATTACAGCCCGCACCACTTAAGTAAAACTTACGAAAACCTGTTTTAGGCCTGGATTCCTCTGTCGCTGACGTCGGTCGCGTACCGTCAGTCGCGTAGCGCGCTGACCATCAGCGCCAATGAAAACATCCGTAGTGCGATACTGACCGCTCCACGGTACAGGCGTATCCAAGTGGATTTCTTGTGGATTTGTGAAGCAGAGTTTGAATTTGGGATATTATTATGAACCCGTTTAAATAAATCCTTAGGGCCTTAGGCGATACATCAGTTGAGATTAACTGTTCTACTGCACAGTGGCGACAACTCATGCTCCTGCCGTTCGCATTGTACTACAGATGCACACAAAGCGCCATTATCTGGTTATTAGTTATTGGGCCGTAATCGTTAAAGAATACAATGGGAGTGTCACGTCTACTTATAAAAGTCCCAAAACAAATAAAAATAAAGGTATTTTATAAAATAGAAATAAAAAAAATAATATGTAAAAAATCTCATTTCGTTTCTCATCATATCAAGCGCATACATGATGTACAATATAATCCGTATAGGTCGGGGTATCCCTGGCCGCGCACGCTTTATTGTCATAAGAATGTGAATAAGTTCAAATATGTCGTAAATATATTCATACAGACTCTTAGTCTACACTTACTTGATATAATTGGCGTTGATGGTATCAAACGAGGGCCTTTCATCAGGCGACTCGCACCAGCACTTGGCAGCCAGATCCAGCAGCTCCACCGCCGCCCCGCCCCCCGCGGCCCCCACCTCCGTCGCCCCCACCACTGGCCGGAAGGGGGGCGACTCACGTGCACACACGCGGCCTACTATTTCTGTGGATGTATTACATAGTTTTAGCTACGAAATCGTCTACGGCGTAGCTTGCTACACAGCGTAGGCGTAGGTTGCTACACTGCGTAGACGTAGTATAATTTGCTGTATCACTAGGATAAAGCATTTTTAAACTTAGGCTTACTATATACAAATTCGGGCTGGCAGTCAGATCGGCACAATTTGTCGAACGACAAAGCCGACCCGAAGCAGCTACTACATACGTTTGACATCACGGTTTGTGCCGATCGGGTGATTCCTTCAGGTCCGATTGGCACAATTTGGTTTTCATTTGGTTGTCACGCGTCTCTCATCATCTACATATATTCGGTTTTGCCTCCCGGTTTTGCCGAACGTGCCAGCTCGCGGTTGCTCAAATCAAAAGCCGATCGGCTTTGGATCGGCCTTTTCTTCTGAACATTCATCTACGCATATTCTTTCGACTTTACCGCAGCAGTGCCAATCAAGCCCGGTCCAAATATATATGTGTAGCAAGCCTTACTATTAACGTGTAACGTGTATGGAGGGTTTGCAAAAATTCCAATTTTAGACTTGCCATTTTATCTATGTTACCTACCTTTGTTAGATATAGCGGGTGTGTAATGATGGAATGGTCCAGCTCTCAGTACGATCTCCTCCAGTATGATCCCAAAACTATAGACGTCCCCCTTCAGAGACGCCACCGACCCTGGGTAGATGCTACTCGAAATCAGCTCTGGTGCGGTCCATAGCAGTTCTGATAGACAAGGGCAAAAGAAAATTACTCGCGACATTCATTGTAGTGATAAGGGCCCTTTCGAAAAGTTAAATTGTATTGTTCATTCATATGTCATTCATTAAACGATTACGTAACTACCATGTAGAAGCGTGCAGTGGATTTTATATTTATTAAAAAGGCTGGTACAGTACAGTACAAATAAATACAAATAAATGTTGGGGCTGCATCAATTTCTTCAGACCTCTTCAAATCATCATTTCTGTTATTTTATTATACATCCTGTTGGAAGCAAATTGCATTCGTAGGAGTTACCGAGTTCTGTATGATGCTTTTTTACACCCTAGGAAAATATTTAGATAGTAACACATTATTACTCACACGAACACTTAATCACTGACAAAATAACTTTAACTTTGACAACACACACACCTTATTACATTGAGACTTGGTGATCTATTTCCGTCCCATGGTTGCCTGGAAGATACCACTTTAAACGATAAGGCCATGTTACATGTTTTTTTTTAATTCTTTTTATTTGTTAACACTTGAAGTGTTGTGCACACTTTAACTAGTAACAAAAAAAAGTGTTTCTATCTATTGATAACTTTATTTTAAAAAGACTTACTATAATAATAGGTATCATCCTTGATGAGGTCGGTGGGCGTGCAGAGCGTGTGGAGTCCGTAGTCGGATATCTTGAGCACGAAGCGGCCGTCGATGAGGCAGTTGGAGGAACGCAGCTTGCCGTGCGCGCCGAGCCCGCCGTGTAGGTAGCACATACCCTGAAAACAATACTAAGCTAAGCAGTGCCAAGAAAAAATCGGCCAAGTGCAAGACGGGTTCGCGCACGAAGGGTTCCATACCGTATGGGAGTATTCCTCTTGCCGTCATTAATAGCGAGCAAAATAACTCCTAAAAATCACGTTTGTTGTATAGGAGCCTCCTTGAATATTAATTTTATTCCCTTTTAAGTACCTATATGTTGTTATGGCGGCAACAAAAATACATCATCCGTGAAAATTTCAGCTGCCTAGCTATCACGGTTCATGAGATAGAGCCTAGTGACAGACAGACGGACGGACAGCGGAGTCTTAGTAATAGGGTCCCGTTTTTACCCTTTGGGTACGGAACCCTAAAAAGTAACATAATTTTTGTTTTGTTTTAATAGAGTTAAATAGGTACGTATTGTGAATCAATAAAGAAAAGCGGATCTTCCCATTTTAAGTACTCGATTTAAAAAAAAATATGTGTGCCTTTTTTCCTAGAATAATAAACTATGCATCGAGAAAATAAAGCACTGTCTTATCATCATCATATTGGACCCTGGATTGCAGGGACTGTAGAGTTATGAAAAGGTTTTATAACAACTATTTTACTGTGGGTTATAGAGATTTAAACCGAGGATTGAAAATATAATGCGACTTGCCACATTTACACTTAGCCTTTGTAACGAAAGAAAATTGGGTGGCGAGAATGTATACTGCACGCAAAATAAATAAAATTATAAACATTAACATTTGAAAAGAGGTACCTACTCGGTTAACTTTCGTTTTTTACCCGATCTACGAGTATGTGTGTCGTTTGTCGCTGGTTTGTCCAATGGTGCTTCGTGATACACAGATAACGCTCTACAAATCGGTACCCAGACAATTATTTTACGTTACCAAAGAAGATAATGCAAAATGGGCTCTGACTAGGTACAGTAGCTCAAAAAATCCGTTAAACTATGATAAATAAATGCGCAGAGTAAAACAACCGCAAACAACAACATAACATCAAATGCTTAATTTATGAGTAATTTCACATTTTCCAATTTGATTTTTCTTCAGTCATTGAATTACTGTCATTTTGGTCACATGTAACCTTAATACCCGAATACACGAAATTACTTTTAATGGACACTGTTATTGTAAAAAATAACGGGAAAATCATTTTCCGAAAGAAACAAAGCAAATTATGAAATACTGTACCCTTTATTGGCCCAATTTCTATACATATTTGCAAAATCTCCTTTAATGTCGATTATTTATTCGCTATTACTGTAACGAAACAGGTCACCCACTGCACGATCGGAACAAGTACCGTACCTTTCTAACACAGTACCGATCACTGATATTCCATCCAACCAAATTTTATACGCCTATCTAAATATACACTGTGTAGTGTAAATACTTACTGAGCTCATTAATTCGTAAACGACGCAATCAAAGTGTCGGATACTCAATTACTGAAGTAACTCGCGATGCTCGCAGCGCGATCGAGTGAACCAAAGACAATAAAACCAGTAAATTGAGTACGGAGATTCTCCACGCCACGGAGGGAAATAAACTTATTACACATACGTGTACAAAGGACTTATATATAATAAAAAAAATACGATTATTTGGCTCAATATATAATCATGACTCAATACAAACTTGCCTGTTCAAGGCGTTCAAAGTTACTGGCAGCTCTATTTATTATTATTAAATCGAATTTATGTCTAAAATTATGTTTAAATTGATTACAATGTCAAGATTAGTTAGTCAATTACAATGTCAAGGATTAGTGTCAATATTATGTTAGTAGATTACATCAATCCTTACATAGTATGAAATAAAGTCGCTATTTTTGTCTGTTTGTTTGTCTGTATGCTTAAATCTTTAAAACTACGCAACGGATTTTGATGCGGTTTTTTTAATGGATAGAGTGATTCAAGAGGAAGGTTTATATGTATAAGACACCTGTGCGAAGCCGGGGCGGGTCGTCTAGTAATGAATAATTGTGTTTGTTTTTTCTTTGATCATTGACGTGGTCCGCGAGCCGTATGTAGAAGAACTAAACAACAAATTCGCATCTTAGACCACATACGCGCTTGAGGTTGCGGACCTGCTGCCGCATTAAAGTAAAATATTTGAAATCGCAGTTTATATACCTACGCACTACAACGCGATCAACCAATACTTCTAAAAATGCGGTATCATACATTTTCCTGTAGATATTCCCGGACCGCAACCACATACACATAAGTCGCGCGACTAAATCACATAATGCAATAGACCTCTAAAACTGATGAACAATTAATTAACAATAATTATATCGAGTGCTCCACAAATGGACTTATCCGACGCCAATTTCGGTGTGTACGAACATACATAGTAGAATATATATACCTACTGTACTTATAACGTTACGCTCAATAGAAAACAGATATGACTCCTTCGCAAAAACGCGTAATAGCCTCTTTATGATGTGGATAGTGGTAATATTCTGCGTGCCATATAAAATCCTAGTACCCCGGCATCTGTCGGTGAAGACGGTCACTTTATTATCTTTCCTTTCATTTTATAGGTGGATGAGCCTGCCACCTACCTAAACGTTTATTTTTTCGTATATAGTAGAGACTTTATAGCACTTTAAAACAGATTATCCGTCTGCAGATCCCGTAGTGCCGATCTTATCATACCAGACCATCTAGCATGGCAAAGGGATTAAACCATTTTATCCACTTCTTATGTCAGTTGTCAATGATAATTCCTACTTTGTTTGTTTCTCGCGGGGACAAATTGGTAAAAATATAATAAAACTGCATGAGTTGCCTAACTGAGTTGTATGTCATTGGAAATTGCTTTTTAGCGATAAGTCCGCCGATGTAACACTTGCTTGAAGTTTCTAGTTCAAGTTTTCCTAGTTTATTTAAGTTTTGGCGTGGCAATAAAGAATTTATCTATCTATCTATTATTCTTAAGTGTCAAATTCGTAAGATAGTTATTAAGTGAATGTATTTTAATTACGTGTATGATATTTAAGTTGTTGTGTTATATTTAAGTCTAAAACGTTTGGTCTGCATGTGACTGTAAGTTTTTGATTCTATGTAGTAAATAAAATAAATAATTTGTTTATTGGCCATGCAACATTTAGTTACCTACAAGCATCGCCATTCAGAGTTGCAGTGTACTTGAATTTATAGATTATTGACTCAATTTTATCGATGAAACATAATTGAATGTTGACGTAAAAAGTACTATATTTAAAAAAAAAAGGATCTTTCAGTAAATATTTGAGTGAGCCCAAAAACTTCATAAAAATATTATTGCGATGCCCTGCCCATCTATCTTTGATAAGGCTAATGAGGTACGTTTATTGTCTGAGTTTATCCCCCTCATAATGTTGACCTTCGTGTTAACACCAAATTGAATGCTAAAATGTCTAGTTATGCGATATCTATGGGCGGTAATGGCACAAAATGCTGCACCAAGCCGAGAAGAAGTTATTGTACCTAACAACAGACAGTGAGAGCAACTTTTACTATATCCACTATAAAACCACATTTATCGCTAAATTGTCAGTCGCACTCAAAAAAATTTATGAATTATGAAACAATAACTTTTTCAGGATTCTTCCTAGTAAAAGTTGCTAGAAATTATTGGTACAACGGTCTCTTTCAATGTAAAAATCCTGAATAACTGTATGTATGACATTTCAATTAAAGTAGGCATTTCTGACATCTTAACTTTTTAATATTGTATTTTTAATTTTATGTAATGTACCAAATTTCAATCAATTTATTGTAATATTATGCCTAATAATTCTGTTGAGTACATAATGAATAATTGTTATTTTGACAATTCGTAAGGTGTTGCTCATAGTATATTGTTGTATACCAATGTATGTAATTACCCTTACTGAAAATAAATGAATCTATCTATGTTTATAGCCTGATTGGCAAGTTGAAATGGCAATGGGCAGGATACACAGCATACACACAGACAGCACAGAGGACTGATGACCGATGGAGTCCAGGAGTTCTGGAGTGGAGATTACGTAGGTATCGGCAAGCGCAGCGCACAGCACCTTTTGGGTGGACGGATGACCGCATAAAGATCGCAAGATTGCGTTGAATGCAAGCCGCTTCCAGGCGGTCTTATTAGAGGTCTATAGAACCCGTAGGGAGGACCCGTGTCCAGCAGTGCACGTCCAATGGTTGAAACGACGATGTTTATAAGACACAACACAAAACTATATCACTTTTTGCCATGCTCAGGGACATGGGGACGGTTAATATGACGTCTGCGCGACAAAAAGTGCCTCGAATCTGACGCAGCGAAGGACAGATTTGTACGACCTTTAAAAAGGGTCGCATAGTTCTGCGAGAGTTTGATTTTTTGTTTTTGTTGCCAATAGTCGAGGTCAATGACCGATAAACTAACCAATCAAAGTCAGTTGTGATAATATTTCACTCAAGTATGGATATAAACTGTCTTATTATCTCAGCAGCATGTAATCAATGAAAATTACTGCATAATAGTGCAAAATCTACTGAAACGAAAGATTTATATGATTATAGAGTTATATGATTTTTACGCTACATATGGTATACTTTATTTTGTCAGATTTTAAGTAGAAAGATATATGCAGATTTTACGATTAGCACGCTTGTCTAGAGCTAGCCAGTTCAATGCTGGTTATCGTATTATTACTCAATTAAATGTTAACTATCAAGTTTGTTTGTATTATACCTAAGTTCTATTAAGGTAGCCTAACTCGTAGGCAATTTGAGATTTTTAATTCAGAAGTCTTAGAGAGATATAGCCTGAATCATACAAGTTGGCGGATGTGAAATTAGCTACAAGCTGCATGAAACCCAATCAACGCGCAGCTTGTAGCTAACTTCACATCCGCCGTCTTGTATGATTCGGCCTATACGCCCCTTTTCGGTTTTAAAATGATGTACCTAATATTAATTGCTATCTGCGAAGGAAAAGCAGATGTTCAACAGTGGAACACAGTTTCAAACAGTGCTGATAGCGATAAATGTGGGTCCACATTTGTGACATTACTTATTGATATCTACGTGACTTCGCTACGGAATATGTTACTTAATTTAACATGTTTGTTATGGAGTCAAAAATTATGAATTTTGTAAAGTTCACAAACGTAGAGCTACTCGTAAAACACTCAAGTGCAGTTAACACAGGCAGTTAATTCCGGTTGTCATTTACGGCTTCAATCTGTCAATGTCAATTGACCCGGAGCGATACCATTAATAACCATTCAGCAATAAAAAAAAAACATAAACAGTCTAATAGGCTGAGCTTCAATACAAACACCAAAGGCTTTGAAAAGAATAAATACCTTTTATGGACACGGCTTTCGACATTTTTACTGCCTCCGCTCGTACTAACTTGCGGTTTTATGATCTTGGTTTATGATAGAATTTGAATTATAAGGCAATATGGTTTGCTGAATAAGCACTTGAATAAATTATCACTTATAGATAAAAGAAAACAAGTGGTGGTGGTAACGGGACTCATAAATGTATCTCTTGGCCGTCCTTGCGATATCTATGAATCTCAGACAGCACCTAGTAAATTTAACTTTCATATAAATTGATACGTTCCCTAAACAATATGGGTAGTGTAGTTACGATACATACCTATACGAGTAAATAGGGACAAAATTGCAGTGCATCTTATATGTACCAGCAGGCATTGACTTATCTTATCTGTAAAATATCATTCAACCGCTATTCACTTAACCGCTATGAAGTTCCAATCGACCCTCAGCTCTACATCACTCACTACATTCTACAGTGCGCTGTCAGGGCAGCATTCTTTATACAAAATCGTACACAAGGTAGCAGAACCACTTACCTGAACAATATCATGGACCAGCGAGGTCCTAAAGTTCCAATCAACTCTAAGCTCTACATTAGTCACTACATCCTACAGTGAGCTATCAAGGCAGCACTCTTTGCACAAGCCAGTACGACCTTTGACGAGCCTTTAGGGCAGTTCTCTACAAGAACGAACACGAGCGGGAAGTATACTTTAGTATACCTTATTGTAAAATATCTTACACCAGCGAGCAGTAAGCCTTACCTCTACGACATTGTATACCAGTGAGAACATCTTACCTGTACAATATCGTGCACCAGCGAGGTCCTGAAGTTCCAATCAAGCTGCAGCTCTTCATTAGCCAGCACATCTTTCAACGAGCCTTTGGGGCAGTACTCGGTGAGTACAAACACGAGTGGGCAGTCAACACACGCGCCTATGAACCGCGCCGTATTCTCGTGGGACACGTTGCGAGCCTACGGACAATATACAAATATTTTACTGTGGAAACTATCGTGGTTATTATTTTGAATGTAACAATGCTAATGAGGTGATGCTAAGCGAGAGGAAACTGCGCGTTAGTACTCGTCTACCTGAAACTGTAGTCAACACGTGTTGAAGGTTTTAAATCCTTGCGTAAATAACACCTGTGCGACAAAATAAAATATCGTATAATTTTCAAAGAACTAGAGTGATTTATGTTATAACTTGAGATTTTTTGCCGTGATTTATTATTATGGTGACTTTTAGTAATTTTGAGGCAGTTCGATCATCACTCTATTGACTAAACTGATCTGAGTGTATCCCATCTGGCCCGGTGACTTGGCCCAGCGCCGGACCACATGGGAAAAAAAGTTTTAACTGGCCCGGTGATATATTAACAGGGCTAGATGACACAACTCAAGTGCCATCTCACCATAATAACAAATCGCGGAAAAAAATCGAAGTTCATCGAAGTATTGATGTGTGTGTGTAAAATACGTAAAAAAATAAAAAAATCAGTGACTGGATTTTACTATTCTAGCTTTATAATAAAAATGTATTATAGATTTAGTATGTGCAGTCACTACGCTCACTCTACTTCGTCACTTAGGTATCTATAAATTGTACTTAGTTAGTTTTTAATCTCTGAGAGAGTCAAAGAAGTTACATTAATTGTATTATCTCCTTGTGCTGTAATTAGTATTCCATTCTAGTAAGCCTAAAAGACCCTGAGGCAAACGGGAACAACTTTCGTAGACGGCCAAAAGGGATTAGAATAGTTAGTATTTACATAAAGTTCCAAGAGTCTAGGTTTTGCTAAATAACCCAAGATTTCATGGTAAATAGGTTAGTATGTTACTAAACTGAACAACGATAAAGTTGAAATACAAAGAAATGGGTAGATTGTATGTACCTAATAATGGGTACAATAATGAAAACGCCTAGAAGAGATCGTTTGGCGATAACGCCGTCAACTGTATCACTTATTTTAAGCTTATTTATACTTTTAATATTGTTTGTTATCAGTTTAACTAACTATGCACACTTAGTTTATTTTTACAAAGCTTGCTATATCTTTACATTCAAATTCTGTTTATTTATACATACAAAACATCACATAATTTCGAGTACATTTTGTTATTATAAGTCTCAGATGAAGATCCAGTTAAATGTCATCTAAGAAGGCCTAAGGAATTAATCTTAGGTAGGCTAAATTTGTGGTTTTCAGGCATCGAGGGAATTAAACAGCAGCAGAGGCTAGAAGGCACTCTAGCAGTCTGTATTCAGTCAAGGAGATTAATGGACAGGCCAAGCAGCCTATAAATCGTGCTGTGCTCTTTGCGCCACCCATTAACAACATAGAAAAGTACTTCTCTTTCAATTTATTACAATTCCGCTCAATTTCGGGCTTGCTTGAGATACGACGTGATACATGGGCCCTCCCGTAGAGCTCATAGCGTAGTTTGACTAGGTTTGCTTGACGAATACCGAAGTTAAGCAATGCTCGGCACGGTCAGTCTTCGGATAGTCGACAGGTGGTATAATTTAGAACTAGGTATCATAGATATGAATCAAAGTATCTATCATCTTTTGACTTCACCATTGGACTATGTAGCGAACTTTCTCTAAAGGAAGAAAGACTGCAAAAGAAACACGAAAATCGACCCGCAAATAAGTACTTAGCGAAGAAATCAGGTAACATCAGAACAAATAATTTACTTTTAGGATTGTTTCAAAGTAGTTTGTATAGTATCTTCATAATTATTTTTTGCAAAAAATAGTAAAACCGCTTTCTATCGTGTACAAAATTCGAATATTTCGCTCGAATTGCTTACATTATTGTTGATTTTTCAAAAACGGTTCAGCCGATTTCTGTAAAATTTAAATTGGTCCCATTTAAATACCCTCGGGTATACTCCCGATATACTCCCTTTCGAACTAAAAAATAATTTATCGATTCCATACAAAAAAAAAACATACAGACGAACATAGAACCTCCTCCTTAAGTCAGTTAAGAAACAAGAAGGTCAAACCTTCTACTTTTTTAAGTGACTAAACTCTTCGTTAAGTAGGTTGAAAGTCGACTGAATGTCTCAGAGATCATACACTTTTTTTTTCAGACAACCATTGGATTGAATAGATTTACATAAAATATTTCGATCAATATTATTACTTAAAAATATTACGTAATATTTATAACAACGAGCTCTACCAATAAAGAGCATCATTAATTATTCGTAGAGTAAACTTTATATAATTTTAGGTAAAAATCAACAGTATACATTAATCTATTTCAAGAAAACTGTTATACTTATCCGTCTCTGAAAGTTCAAAATAGGCTCGGCTGAAAATATTTTTCAGTTAGTATATTTGTACAAGAAATAAACTTACGTACGTATTTTCAATCCAACTTGGTAGCGTTGCTCTTAACTCATACATATTTAAATTGATCGTGAGAGCTTATAGAGATTTCATTTCTCCGTTTCAATAGAAGATAAACATTCATAGATTTTATATTCAATTTCGAAGTGTAATAATGTTTTTTAAGCTAGCGATTCAAATATATTATAGACTGATGGATGTGGCGAATATAGAATCACAATTCACAACTAAACATTAGCGGATTTACGAATCTCTAGCCTAGAGTGGCAGAATTTAGGGGGGCGGTAAATTAGTGGCTATATATTAATTTACGTATATTTTTTACGTTACGTATTTTTATTACAGAAAATCCAATTACAGCTTTACTATAGCAATTGAATTGAGATGAATGACGGCCTTTTTGAACGATTTCAAAAAAGGAGGTTGTCAATTATTTCTATGTTTTTTTGTACATTTATGTATGTTACGCGATTTATTCGCCAATTACTAACCGATTTTGACGACTTTTGTGGAATCATACTTCATTGATTCCTTTTATACAGCGTTATTCCTAATCAATTAGCATCCTCTTAGGGGATTATTCTATACACCAAAACTAACAACTTTTGTTCTGCTACTTTTGAGAAAACTCAAAAAAAATCAGCTGTTCCTTACATTTTGTCGAGGATGAACGTTATTTTTCTATGGAATAACAACTTTTTTTGAAAATTAATAAAAGTCGTAGAATAAAAGTTGTTAGTTTTGATATTCAGAATAAGCCCCTAAAAGAATGCTAATTGATTAGAAATGACCCTGTATTTTATGGAAATCAGTTGAGTGGCTTTAATTTCAAAATTCAACAAAAATCTAAAAATGGCATACATCGATTCGCGCGAACTATTCGCGTGTCGTGTCTATTTATGTCGTGCGTAGATTATTACGTATTGTACGATTGAAGTCGGTTGTGTAATTTTTGGCGAAAAATGATCATTTCTTTTCAACTTTATTATAAATAATTATTTGACTCAATGGCTAGATCCACCTTTACCGATAGGACCAAAAAATCATAAAGATACAATTTAGTAAATAATGTTGTAAGCTCTTAAGGGTTTTTAACTGTAGAGCTCGATAGGGGCGGCATAATATTTGTCACCAAACAATAGCCAGCTGGCGGCAATTTCGTAAGCCTGCCACTGCGAATAAACGTAAGGTTTCCGAGAACAAAGTTTATAAATTAAATTACGAGAACTTGATGTTTTTCATTAATTCCCAGAAGTAAACAGGATGAGTTTATTTTCCGTGGATCCTTTTCAAAGACTGGTGAAGAAAGAGGTCGCCAAATGGTAAAACTGTTTACCTGTCGCTACCGGCTTTTTCGACATGGATAAAGGTAATGTTTGCTTACACATTAGTTTCACTCAAGAAAAATATAGAGGATTTCTTGTGTAGACATGTTTATGTGAACATAAAAAGTAGTACAGGAAAAAAGAAATTTATCTTTGCACTAAATTTCCGATCTAATTTTTTTTTATAAGGTTTAGGATCACAAATATCAATAAATCACAAAATGCTGACAGATCCAAGTGGAGCTTCAAGCGCCATCTTAAAAAAACGTTATTGGCCGATATCTTTTAAACTATGCACTTTAGAGCAATGCGGGCATGCGAAAACGACGTTACTTACCATAACAAAATTTTTGGCCGATATCTTATAAACTATGCACTTTAGAGCAATGCGGGCATGCGAAAACGACGTTACTTTCCATAACAAAATTTTTGGCCGATATCTTATAAACTATGCACTTTAGAGCAATGCGGGCATGCGAAAACGACGTTACTTTCCATAACAAAATATAGTTATCAGTGTTATTTTATCGCGATTTGAACACATTGTTCAGTTTACCCGTGACCACGATCGATTCATCTCGGTCGAAACATCGGGATAATAAGGTATTTATTATATCATATTTTCAGTGCGCGAGTAATCCCGTAGTAAATGAGAATAAAATATACCAGGTACATTCGAAACCAAAGAATCACCTGTTTAATCTCCCATAGCAGTTTCTTGTTCAAGTCGAGCTTCTTTCTGTGTATTTTCTTGACAGCGACCCTGTTCCCTTTGTAGAGGCTCACGGTGAAGGATGATAGATTGAGGGACGCGCCGGGCGCCGTCGACGCTGCACTCACGCTGCCTCGGTGGCTCCATCCGAGGGACAACTACACAAATAAATGAATATTTTTGGGACATCTTCTTTTATATTTTGGCGTCCCATGGTTAATGCATTTGCCAGTGTCAAGTAACAACTAAAATCTTTATTTCGTGTTGCTAGTCTTATAGATTATACAGGTTTATATTGTTACTGAACGTTGGTCTCAACGTTTAGTAAATAACACAAAATTAAAAAAAAAAAACGATTTTAGCTTTTTCTATAGCCAGATAAAAATTCAATTTACGAAGCAAAGTTAAAACCGGATCATCGGATGCTTAAATATTCTTAGCAAAATTAGAACAAGACGTTTTCAGCTCAACTTAAACTTCACACTTTGTTCATTTATACAAAATAGCCTAAAGAAAATTGTTCGCTCCAAACTCTACTAAGTGTTTTAATAATTTTCACAAAAGAACACAAAACATTCTTTCATTTAAGTTATTTGATGAATTCATTGTATTGGTAAGAAGCATTTTAACTAACTTTGTTTCAATACAAACAGCGTACCTACAAAGGAGTTGATTGAATTCAGTATTTAATAACAGCGACGATGGAATACTTGACCGACTTTTCATGCTAAAAATAGAATTCTATTTAAATGCGCGCTACAATCTACGCACAAAGAAATGTTATGTTCTTTGACATAAGTTTTACAAATAAAAGCAGCTAAAAGTGAGCCTGATTCACGCACTGAGGGTTTGGTTTGAAATTGCGTAATATGTGGGTCACTTCTACCAGATTGAATGTAATTTACAAAATAATTTACCACAGCTTAGCTCCTACGAGTATGAGCCTCTGAGCCGCGGTCTCTACCACTGCGTTCTGCCTTTCTAATCTCTAGGGCTCTGCTGGGTGCTAATACCATTAATTGTTCTTTGTGTTCTAAGCTAGCATAGCTTAGTGCAGTGAAACCTGGTTAAGTGAGACTTCAAACGACATGCAAATTGGTTTCACTTATAGAGGTATTCCACTTACCCAGTGTCTCAGATATCCAGGTATAAATAAATATCTGTCTCATTTATAGAGAGTTCCATTAATAGAGGTCAGAATACAGGTTATTTCAGTTATAGAGGTGCAATTATTGAATTAAATAACGTGAAATAACGTGAACATTGTAATTGAATTTTTATCTTTATTCTGAATTATTCTACAAAGAATAGTTTTACAGACTTCATCGTGTTTTCCCACTTTCATAAACCGATATTAACTTCCGTTTTTTAGGTACAGATAAAAAAATAGCTTTCGTTTTGACATTTTTCAAATAACATCCGTATGATAGTAAAGCAAAATTAAAACTGAAGGTAATTTCGGCTCAAAACTACTTTCGTAGTTAAGTGCGGAATTTGCAGCTAGAATAAGAATACTTAAGTAAGTAAGCAGACGAAACGCTGTTATCTCAGTTACAGAGGTATTAACCTCTGCATATAAAACTCACACACAACACACTCACAGTTATAGAGGTAACTACTATGGTAAATGGAGAGAACAAATCCCAGATATAGAGGTTTGCGTCATCCCACTAGCAGAGGTAATTCAGTGCCAAAGTGTTGGGGCCTCAGCATGAGTTCCAATTATGGAGGTTTCTAACTTATCCAGGTCCCACTTAACCAAGTTTCACTGTATTTCTCTAAGGTACTAAATCAAACGCCAAAACACTGATTAGATAATCGTAACGCGCATCTTTGTATTTTCAAAGTTATGTGGGTGTTGTTGATTGTCGATCAAATCGAATTAACTCAGTGAAGTATAGTAAAGCCTAAACTTTCTTGTAATAAGAAGAAGCCCGTACACAACAACGGGACAATTACCTACAAGCTTAATACAAATGCAAATTGATTCAATTGCTTTCGACATCAACCTACTTATACATACAGGTTTTCTTAAGGCTGCATTCCGCTTTGTTTTATTCTCATTTGTTATTATACATTGTATCCTATTTTTAACCGACTTCCAAAAAAGGGGGTTCTATGTTCGTCTGTATATTTTTTTTGTGTAAAGCCATCGAGAATTTCGCCGATTGTGTATCGAATCGAAAAATTATTTTTTAGTTGGAAAAGGTATACTTCCGAGGTGGACCCATTTAAATTTTACAGAAATCGGCGGAGCCGTTTTTGAAAACTCAACAATAATGTTAACTATTCGAGCAAAATATTAGAATTTTGTACACGATGGAAGGCGGTTTTGCCACTTTTTGCGAAAAATAATCATAACACACCTGAACACGTGTAAAAAATTGAGTTCAATAACATATTTGTGGTATACATTAAATATTCCTTTTTACAACTTTTCTTTGAAACCCATTGCGGGTTTCCAATAGAGTCGACACAAAGGAAATACGGATACGGAAACTGTGTACCTGATTAGATAAATGGATATACTCTACTTTTATCCAGGGCATTGAAAGTTTTCAATTACGCTGATAGCTCCTCTTGTTGACATCATTATTCGATTGTGAAATGGTTTTAATAGTGGAAAATGTTTTCTATCTGACCATTATCCGATTAAAAAGTAATATAATATGGCGACATAGAGAGAGTTTGAGCGATGAAAAGTACTAGAATCTGGAGTATTTTATACTTATCTTATTATCTAGATAGAGTTTAAATGTAACTAATATACATTAATATCACTACATAGTATAAAACAAAGTCGCTTTCTCTGTCCCTATATCCCTATGTATGCTTAAATCTTTAAAACTACGAAACGGATTTTGATGCGGTTTTTTTTTAATAGAAAGAGTGATTCAAGAGGAAGGTTTATATGTATAACACACCTGTTCGAAGCCGGGGCGGGTCGCTAGTATATCTTAAACTGGACCCACCCTGACTTCGCATCTGTACATTCTGAGCGCTGCCGTGGCTCGGATGACACGTTAAATTGTAGGTCCCGGTGGTTTTAACCGTTTAGTCATGTCAGTAGCCTTCAGGCGGCCTAAAAATTCTGACACCAGGGTTAGCCACCCGGCCTATACGAACTTACTTTTAGGATGTTCTAGTGTAATCGAAGTGCAATCTTACCACATTCATACTTATCACTTCTAGTTAATTGAATAAAAATGCATACTGCAAAAGTGTAGTACTTCCCTGAGCATACTTTACGGTCACAAAAGTTTTACACTATGAAATAATATAAAGTGAATAGAAATCAGTAGATATTATAAAACAGAAGAGACAAGTAACAATCGAGTAAACCATGAATCAGAACTAATCACTACCTTCATTCCACCAACAAATTACGCCAAGAAAAGAAACTTCATTGAAACTATCCGTAACAAGGTTGTTGGGACCGATTTTAAAGCGCTCTTCGGCGGTAATGGCGCAGTTGAGCTGAGTTAAGGCCCCGCAACGCTGTCCGACCACTCGTATTTCTTTATAATTTGATTTATGTTGAGAACAATTGAAAAGAAAGAGGAAATCTTGGATAGTTTATTTCCAACGTCAGGAAGTTCTCTTTTGTGTATAAAAACCAAAATAATTATTGACAAGCAATTTAACTTTATTGGCAATATATATTACGCCAAGAAAAGAAAGTTCATTGAAATTATTCGTTACAAGGTTGTTGGAACTGATTCTAAAGTGCTCACCGGCGGTAACGGCGCAGTTAAGCCAAGTTATGGCCCGGCAACGCTGTCCGACCACTCCTATATCTTTATAATTTGATTTACGACGTAAACAATTGAAAAGAAAGAGGGAAAACTTTGGTTACTTTATTTTCGTCGTCAGAGAGATTTCTTTTGTATATAAAAACCAAAATAACCATATAGGTAGTTTAAATTACATCTAACTTTATTGGCACTACATTTATTACGCCAAGAAAGGAAAGTTATTTGAAACTATCCGTAACAAGGTTGTTGAAACTGATTCTAGAGTGCTCGCCGGCGGTAACCATGCCGTTAAACCGAGTTATCGGCCGACGACGGTGTCCGAGCACTCATAACTCTTTCTAATATGATCTATATAGAGAACAATTGAAAAGTAGATGAAAACCTTGGTTTGTTTATTTTTAACATCGAGAGCTGGTTCTGCAGGACAGTATTAACTTCTAAAAAAATTTACTATTTTTGCTGTGATTTTTGCTTATCCAATCCAATTGATTTATCAATTGGAAATTTGTAAAAACCCACAAAAGAAAAGCTTCTGGCTAGTTTTTTCTCGTAATGCCGCGCAAGTACTTTAAAAACATCTAATTACATAATGCCTCTTAATTTTCATATAAATATCACAATGAAATCATTACTTTTTACGTCGTTTATTATTCTCAAAGCACCAGTATTTCTGGCGTTTTAGGCTTTTTTCTTGAAAATATTACTTGCGGAACCGTTTCACAAGGCATAAACAAAAAAATATATATATTTTCCTACTCTAAGAAAAAGATTTTCTTGCCCTTCTCTGATCCTCATTTTCTTGTACAACAGTGTTGCAATAATATTGTAGTGGTAGGGAAAGCTTTTACAGACCAGGGAAAGTTCTGTTTCTTTTTTCGGTTGTTTAACCGCCAAGCTCTGCTTTTACATAATATTTAAGATCCTAATTTGTTGACAAAGTTGCACAATTAAATATTATCTTATTTTATCCTTACGTTCGCATCATACATTCATCACTCGCCAAGCCAATAATGTTGACAGTCCATGATAATGTCGCCAGTATCTTGAGCACTTCATTGATGCTGTACTGCGCAGAGCTTGCGCCTAGTCCCATTCCAAATTCCGCCAAAACATCTCCGGTCCTCACTCGCCGCGCCATGTTTTACAACTGACGTCTATGATAATGTTGCCATTATATGATAACGTCGCCAGTACCTTGAGCACTTCATTAATACTGTGCAGCGCGGGGCTTGCGCCTAGTCCCGTCCCGACTTTCACTAGCACCTCCTCGGGCCTCATTCGCCACGCCATCGCCATGTTGTTTAGCTGACGTCTATAATAATGTTGACAGCATATATTTTAATAAAGTCGCCAGTACCTTGAGCACTTCATTGATACTGTGCAGCGCGGGGCTTGCGCCTAGTCCCGTCCCGACTTTCACTAGCACCTCCTCGGGCCTCATTCGCCACGCCATCGCCATGTTGTTCAGCTGACGTCTATGATAATGTTGACAGTACTTATATGATAACGTCGCCAGTACCTTGAGCACTTCATTGATACTGTGCAGCGCGGGGCTTGCGCCTAGTCCCGTCCCGACTTCCACTAGCACCTCCTCTGGCCTCACTCGCCACGCCATGTTGTACAGCTGACGTCTATGATAATGTTGCCAGTATATGATAACGTCGCTAGTACTTTGAGCACTTCATTGATACTGTGCAGAGCGGGGCTTGCGCCTAGTCCCGTCCCGACTTCCACTAGCACCTCCTCTGGCCTCACTCGCCACGCCATGTTGTTCAGCTGACGTCTATAATAATGTTGACAGCATATATTTTAATAAAGTCGCCAGTACCTTGAGCACTTCATTGATACTGTGCAGCGCGGGGCTTGCGCCTATTCCCGTCCCGACTTTCACTAGCACCTCCTCGGGCCTCATTCGCCACGCAATGTTGTTCAGCTGACGTCTATAATAATGTTGACAGCATATATTTTAATAAAGTCGCCAGTACCTTGAGCACTTCATTGATACTGTGCAGCGCGGGGCTTGCGCCTAGTCCCGTACCGACTTCCACCAAAACCTCTTCGGGCCTCACTCGCCACGCCATGTTGTTTAGTTCGGCGTCTATGCGCGCCTGCCTGGGTAAAAAAAATATATTATTCTACTTGATACCAGATACTTGAACGTTTATACGGGGCTTTTCTCTAAATGACGAATATATTTTAGGAAATTATAGTACTCATTATTTTAACCAACTTTTCTTTCTTTAAATCTCGGGAAAAAAATCCGTTGCTTCCCTTAGAACAGCTGTTTTTTCATGTTTTCGGGATTGCTCATAATAAAAATTTGTCATAATGATGAGTATTGTACAATGATAACTAAAAAGCAAATGTTGCTCATCCAGAGAACCACACAATATAACATCTTGAAGACAAATTGTATTTTGGGAAACCACGAAGGCGCTTACAGCTTTCGACAGTAGATATAAATATAGTCAAACACAAAACTATTTGAAATAAAAAATAACAAACGCTCTATTCTATCTCCACTTTTACCAATATAAGCAATTTTGATTGTAAACGACATTAATTTTCTTTCCATCTGCCGACATCATAAAATATAAACTGAACGTGTTGCTGCAAAATGTTTCGTACTTACTTATAAGCGACGCACGCAGCAGTCACAGCGAACGTTAGAAATATTGCGAGGCCAATAAAACAATATATTATAACCGTCTGGGCCTCTATCCAGAGCAGCATGAAAAAATAATCCCATTTAAAAAACAATCTAACAATCTAGACTTTATTCGCATTCAATTTACGGCGAAACTTGCTTGTCTTCTCAAAGTGTCACTTTACATGGTTACGGGAAAGTTGGAGCGTCCAATTTAAAAGTTTTTGCGAGTAAATGAAGGTAAAAATGCGTGTTATTATTAGAAGAAGAATATTAAAGTGAACTCAGCTGAGCGGTGATTTCATTTCTAACAAACGGGTCCCGAGTGATCACTTGATTTTCGTCTACGGGAGCCGTATTTTCCTTTGTAATTTATGCTGGCAATCTCTTATAAATAACTGTTCATGAGACAGAGATTGATGGTTGGCTTTTCGGTGATGATGATAAATATTCTGAGCTTTACCTGTTTATTAGCTCTCCGCTATAACTCTGGCTATAAACAGCTACAACGACGTGAATGACGTTTGCTAAAATAACTAAGCTAAAGTCTAACTTTCTCTGCATTTGTACTATAAAATATCTTCTATGATAGCGTTTTCATCTTTTTATCAACATTGTGAGCGTCGGGTGTATGAAATGGTATTACGAACTTTGTTCAGACACTGCCTTCATTAAATCCAACACCATTGAAAATTTTCCCGAAAAATACAAAATAACATGTAGATGTATAATCTATTTGCTCGTAGATATAGTTATATTTCTAGCCAAGAATGTAGTGATCCTGGATCTGATATTATCTCATAGTGTAATCCATAAATTGTGTAAATATACTCGCCCAAAAAACAAGAGCTGATCCAATCAAACAAATTTTATTTTTGCAACCACCGCTTTAGAATTAGATAATATCTATTGGGCAAAATCAAACTTAATAATTCTGAAAACCTAATACGTATAAATGCAGTGCTGTTTATATCGCTGGTCTAACAGATGCTTTTCTTGCCTTTCGCCATCAATATGTATAGGATGTAAGAAAAAAAATGCCAAGTCGATGCCTTACGCATTAGGTATACTTCAAATGGACTAGCGTCTGTTGATGTTTACTGGATTTAATCGGTACTCCAAAAATTTTATAGTGCATCCTTCGAGCAAATATCTTCGAGATATTTGCTCCAAGAGTGCATCTTACTTTGAGATTAATCGAAGTGTACTAAAATCGTTTGTCTTTTACCGATTTACTCTTATTGGTATACTAGTTTTTGCCCGCGGCTTCGCCCGCGTGATATTTTGATTTTTGTGCTATCCCATAGGAACCTTTTATTTTTTCGGGATAAGGTAGCCTATGTCACTTTCACTAAAACAATTTTAAAGCTATGTCCATGCCAAAAATCAAGTCAATCCGTTGCTCCGTTGCTGAATACAAGAGAAACAAACCAATAAACCCACAAATACACTTTCGGCTTTATAATATAAGTAAGGATAATAATAGTGACTGATGACTTAGGTACTTACTCGAAACAATTTTTGACGCTAATTCGGTCGGAGATACGAGTATAATAATAAAATTATCATCCTCAATTTATTTATCCTACTGCAGTTTACAAGCCACTTTATTATGAGAAAATAACGTAGTAACAATATCCCTACAATATTATGGTGAAAATTACCCTAATAATGAACAGTTAAATATTCTTCGAAGAGATGTAATGTTGAAAACGCGGGTCGAAGCTACACGCGATTGCCAAAGGACCGACGCAGATGGCACAGTGGTGGTGTATGGTTTATAATGAATGTGTGTAGATGCACCAGACATCGGTCCAGCGAAAAATTCAGGTGAAAAAAAACGGTTTACAAGCGCTCTAAGGCGGGCCGCATCGCACCGCATAACATTGTCGCAAAAATACGCCTAGCGAGCGATCCGTCAGCGTCAGTGCGTCACGATGCGGTCCGGTGCTACCCGCCTGTAGTGTGCAATAGTTCGTATAAAGTGTACGACAATGATGCAGGAAGATCAGTGTTTATTCAATTTTTAATCTTTTTGTTTGACTTTATTTTGTATTTTTTTCTGTTAATTAGCTTTCACTTTTGCATATTAATCTTATGAGGCAAATGTAATTGATTTGGATCGTTTTTACCTCAACAAAGAAATTTAAATGTATTTTTTTAATTTAATCAGTGAATTAGTTTACGTAGTAGTAGGTAGTGTAGTTTTGTTGTAAAGACACTTTTGCCCGATAAAAAAATAAAATCAGTGGAATGAAGGTGGCTATGTTTAATGAATATTATGAGATATAATGAATAGATGGTTTATAAAAAGTTGTTACCTCCTTGACACATAGGGTCGGTCCCCAAGAAACCACAGCGCGGCGTATCGGGCGGCGGACCGCGGCGGCCTCCGGGCCAATGGATGGCCTTCCCGGCCACCGGCTTGTAGCTCATGTTGAGTCCATGGTAGAACGCCACCACCTGGCCAGATGAATAAGGTCATTGTTATAAAGATTGCTCAATTGGCAGGTATGGGTGTACAATACGAATTGTATATTTGGGCACGTAAGATCGGTCCCCAAAAAGCCACAGCGTGGCATGTCGCACGGCGGGCTGCGTCGGCCTCCGGGCCAGTTGCCTTCTCTTGTGACTGTCTCTGTTAACTTGTTTTATATATGAGTTTGAGTTACTTAATTTATAAATGTTTTGTTACATTTATTGATTTTATATATCTTGGTATATAAGGTCGGTTCTCGAGAACCCACAGCGCTGTGTTTTGGGTGGCGGACCGCGACGGCCCCCTATTCTGTCCTTGGTAAAACGCCACCACCTGATCCGAGTACAAAATTGTCATGTCATAGAGGCCTAAAGACGATGATATAGTATCGAAAGAAGCTGAAATTGGACTGATCTGGCTAACGTCTCGCTCTTATACTGGAGCTAAAGCCAGACAAATGCCGTCATAGAGGTGTAACCATATTTATCAGCGCAGCGCTAGCCTTACATACCTATAATATACAATGAGTTCTTCAGCGTGAGAGTTAATTGCATCGCAATGGCTTTCGTCTTGCTTTTTCTTTAGCTGAGAGAGCGATTTTAGCAAAAGAAAAAGATAAAACCATACCTTACCAACGAAACCTGTAGCCCCAAGAACCACACTAAGCGGGCATCACGTTTTTCTCACGCAGTTACCGAATTCCGTCTTGTATGTAAATTCTAAATACATTTGCCGCAGAACCACCTACCATGTCGACGGCAAAAGGGACGAAGTCATACAAATCCTTGTATAAATAAATGAATTCCCCTACATTGCTCAGTGTAAAAGACTTCTCTCATTACGTCAAATAGGACGTCCAATATCATACTCGGGACAATACAAACATTTGAGATCTATTCTCAAGTTAGCCGTCAAATATTTGCAGAAGCGTACAATACAAAAGATTTGACGCAAACGGCGGCGCTTTCAGACGACCCAATTTATTACTACTATGCTATTGTTACTAGGGGCCAGACAGTACCTTTAACAAATCTTGAGGGCTTCAAGTTTGTTAGCTTGGCTGTACTGGTATCTATTCTCTTTGTAAAATTATTTATATCGTTTCTATATGAAAGTGTATTCCAGTAGTGAACACGAGTTTCCTCATATTCTTAAAATATTTGGCACTAGTTTTTGCCCGCGGCTTCGCCCGCATGATATTTCGAGGCCCTACCTTACCACCCTTAATAAAGGAGGTGGAAAAAAAACAATTTGACATTTGGTCGATTCGACAGTTCTTTTTTGACATTTCTTGGAGCGCACGCTATAATAGCTCGCAGATGTCAGAATTTTTTCTGTGTCCTGTACCTACCTACTGTATGCGAGCACCAACATGCAAACAATATCTATTATTTTAGGTATATTGCAGAGGACCTTGGTATCAATTCACTAACTTGGTCAATAGTTACATACAATAAAATAAAATATTATGTCCAAGGTTCGGCACTGGCACATGCGGGCGGGCTTTTGACAAGATCCCCGTAGTAAAATAAAGTTCCTACGCGTCTATGTAAACGTGTGGTTTTTTATAACTTACTTTATAAAGTCACACATCTGCGCCTATTTATTTCATACTCAGAAACTCAGTCTTACTCCCCGGCCAAGGTTAAGTAGGTGACCCTGCTCAAACCAGACAGTTATTGCCTTATTTCCCAGAGAAATCAAAACAAACTGCGGTTATACTCATCTATCTCCCGCGTTCAGGAATAAAGATGTTTACCCGCTTCCTTCCTGTTTGCAACGCGAACTTTTCTCGCAAGTTGAAAAAACAACAGTTGAACTTTGAACCTTGTGACTGTGAAAATAGAGGTTTACTGTTCTGTCCGTCTGATAAGGTAGTAATAAAAGTAATTGCAAACGTTTTGCCTTATAACGGCATTCGTGCCATCGCGTGGTGATTATAAAGGTACAAGGCTTCAAAGATTGCGCCCAAGTTCAGGGAAATATTAAGCGGAAGGTATTAAGGTATAGTTATTAAGGAAGATATGCAAATTAAGGAAATTTTGGTCCTATAAATAATAATCACCGCTTTACTTCGTGTAAAGGTGATGTTCTCAAACCTGGCCCATACCTGGCTAGCTTTTATCTTATAGACAAAAATATAACAAATCACGAAAAAATACTGAAAAAAATCCAAACGCTTTAGAAAAAAAGCAAAACATTTATCAATATCGCAGGCCTAGCAACCCATGATTTGAATTTTAGTGTAACTAGAGAATGAAAAAGTTAATTTCAGCGTTGCCGCTTTGTGGGAAAACACCCGAAACAAGGGGAATTTTAACTCGATTGGTAATTGAATTTAAACGCAGGGATTTTTTATATTATTTTATCAATCATGAGGCATTATTATTTTAAAATGATAAAGGATCTTCATGCTAAATATGAGTATGATTTGATAAATAGTTTTGTCGCGAATATCTGAGGAATTTCCCAAAAACACGCATAATTGTTTTGAGATGAGCTACGATATTTTTCAATCTTAGTGATTGCGAAAATACAATGTAGGTATCAAATCATCCTACTCATTTAATAATCATACTACCTCATTTTTCTGGGAACTAAGAAAATAGAAACTGGTAATAGGTACTGTTTACGGTTTGCTGTTGTTTTATCTCATTCGGCTTTAAATGTACGAATGCATTGTGATATGTTTGCCTTTGCGACAATTCAATTCTTATTATTTACGCCATGGTTACGATAATGGACTTCGATGTATTACAAACCTGACAGATCTGGCAATGACTTTTTTGGACAACCGTGACATTTAAATCTGCAGATTTTGAATCTTGTTGCCGATTGACTCCTTTCTTACATCCATGATCCACAACATGGTGGATGACTAATAGCGGTTAATATGGCAATAACGCAAAGCAAAAAAAATTGTTTGCTTTTTAATTGACTGTTCGATTAAAAAACACTATGCCTCATCGAATTAAGTTGATTTTTCTCCCTATTATAGCCTAGAGCCCGTCATTGAGCCAAAGTCCCATTCAAAAAAGAACATGTCCTTTAAAGCGACTTCGTTGCGTCTTTTCGTTCGGCAGTATTTCTTGCTGTTAGTTTAAAGGGATTTTTGGTATTTTATTTTAAAAGTGTGTAAATATGGATTAAGGGGATTTGCAGACCTTTAGTCCAAATATCCCGTGCGGCATAGCGGAAAGGGATTTGTGTACAAAAAGTCCAAAAATCCCCTTCCGCAAAACCACAGGGGATTTATGGACAAAAATTTCACAAATCCCCTGCGCAGGGGAACATCTAAGGGGGTAATGTGTAATAAACCGTTTTTTTAGCTTATTAGGCGGTGTGGTTTAATTCTATCTCGATTATTATTTCTTACCCAAATTAATAAGTTTCCTTACCTCGAACTTGCCAGTAACAGGGTCCAGGTCCAAGATGGCATAGTCAGCGTCCCTGTCGCCGACCGCGTCGATCCTCACGTGACCAGTAATGCCTGGCGATACCACAAATCAAGCTTAGCAGACTGACAAAACCAAAACAGATTGCGCTACATGTAGCACAGGCATAGAGAAAGACAAAGAAGTCTAGCAACTACAAATGTTACCCGCGCGCCGCGGTCGTCTATCTACCAACTGACGTTAGTACAAAGTGTTGGGCCCTGATTACACATTGTCTTTTAAATTACATTCCCGGCCAAGTTATATCTTAGAATCTAGATGAAATTGTAACTTACGTTTTGTATGTCAAAATCAATAGCGTTCCTTGGTAATTTATTACATACTTAACTTTGCATGTGACATACTGGTAAGTTAAAATATACAGAGTCAAGACACTGGCCGTTAACTTCTTCATTGATCCCCAAGGAACGCCTTACAGTACTGTACCAGCCTTTTAATTTAAATAGTCCACTGCAGGACGTAGGCCTACCCACGAAGGGTGATTGGGCAATATCCACCACGCTGGCTCAGTGCGGGTTGGTGGATTTACATACGCCATCGAATTTCTTCTACGGACATATGCAGGTTGCCTCACGATGTTTTCCTTCACCGAAAAGCCAGTGGTGAGAAATTCCGTACATAAATTCAGAAGAACTAATTGGTACGGGACCGGGATTTGAACCCACGACCTCACGATTGAAAGGCCGGTGTCATTATCACTAGACCACACGGCTTACATACCATTTTAACATGAAATAGAATTTCGTGAGATCTACCAGGCACAGTGGCACAAAGCCCCAAAGTGTCCTAATGAATCACGCTTTTATTGTCGCAGGCTCACGAGCCCAGAGACACTTACAGCAGTATAGTACCTTGACCAGTGGTCTCGAACCTACCGATTTTTCGGTATTTCTACCGATATGGGCTCTGTCCTACCGAAATGCAACGATTTTTCCACGATTTCAGAGAATATGTGGAAATTCTCCCGATCTTTTTACCGATTTCACACTTCTAACTTGGCAGCCCTTTTCATTTATGTTTTAAGTTAAGGGGAATCCCTCAATAGCAATAGTAAGCGCACAGCTTAGAAAAATCCCTGTTATAGGGGATTCCCGTTTGGGAATTCCCTATAATCGTAGGGCATGCAAACCGGTTAACCGAAAACCGAAAAAACCGAATAACCGACCGTATTAGAAACTCGGTTTTTTTAAGTTATAAAACCGGTTTTTTCGGGTTTATCGGTGTTTTCTACAATTTTTTTAAATTCGCAAATTAACTTTCCCCTTCGCAATAAAATACATTATTGTCATCTACTTAGTTGCTCTAACCTACAGAGAAATAATAAGCCAAGCGAACTAAGATACTTTTTTCCATTTGAAAAAATTACGTCTAATGTACCTATACGTGATAAGGATGAAATTCAAGTGCAAAAGTTCTCACTCTCTCTCTCTGTCTTTACATAGCGAGTATCGTGATATAGGCAGAGCGCTGCGCTGTAGCGTTATAAGCGTAATGGGACGCGTTTTGTCTCATTTTCACCGAAACGCTATCGACCACCGCCATTTTGTTTCGTTACATTAGTCCGGCAGTCTCTGCTAAGCTACGTAGTAAAACTACGCGTGGTATATATTGCACGTTTTTCTAATATTTGTAAATTAAACATAAAAGTAAGCTCGATTGTTGAAATTAAAAAACAAAAGAAATATAAATAATGACTATTATTTCATCAAAATCATAGAACATCGCATATCAGGAAGACTAGACATGGAACAACCACCCGAACAAGCTGGTTTTCGTCGCGGGCTATATAAACTACAGACCATCTCCACGCAATCAACCAGATTATAGAACATAGTTACGTGTCGAATTGAGTACCTCCTCCGTTTCGTCGGTCACCTATTGTCAAAGTACTGCTGCAATAAAATTACAATCTTCTGGTCCAGCATTTGCATTAGAGAAATGTGTTAAACAGGGAGATCCACTGTCCCCGAAAATATTCACGGGCGTCCTCGAAGAAGTTTTCAGAAAGCTGGCGGCAAGCTGGGAAGGATGGGGTGTTAATGTGAAAAATGGATAACTAACCTTCATTTTGCAGACAATATCGTCAGCTAGTATCTCTTCCTCAGTCAGAGAGCAATAATCAATGCTACAAAACCTAACCACTGCAAGCTTTTAGGTCGGATTGCGGATACGGAACATGTTAATTAAAGACCAAAGTGATGACCAATGGCATCAAACATCGGGTAACTGTCGATGGCGAAGACATATACGTTCACGATTACATCTATCTTGGCCAAATAGTCACCTTCCAGGCGAGACAAGACCAAGAAGAACAGAGAACGCCTGGAAGAGCTGTTGGGCCATGAAAGAACATATGACGAAACGCCTTCCTATCACATTTTGACTTATGGTATACAAACATGGTCATTAACTAAGGTCCAAAAGTCCAAGCTCAAGGTTTGCCAAAGAGCGATGGAGCGCAGTATTCTTGGTGACCGGCTAATAGACCGAGTAAGTACTGCGAGTAAACACTGAACTGCGTTCCAGAACTCAAATCAAAGATGTAGCTTTCACAGCCGCTAAACTGAAGTGGCAGTGGGCCGGGTAAATCAGTCGAATGCCAGAAGACCTCTGGAAGACCTCTGGGCTAAAATCACCACCAAATGGAGTCCCAACTCGATGCGGCCTCGTGGTAGACCCTCTATTAGATAGTGCGATGAACTGAATACATTTAATCCAAATTGGCGGCATCAGCACAAGACCAACTAAACTGGAAATCTCGAGAGGAGACCTTTGCCCAACAATGAGGCAGTACAGGCTCATAAACAAACAAACTGTTATATTTACTAGTATTTTATGGTGCATTTGGTGTATTTTCATTAATTTACTAGAAAAAAACCGAAAAACCCGAAAAACTCGATTTCCCCGGTTTTGAAAATAAAAAACCGAAAAAACCGGTTTTCCAAAACCATCCGGTTTTTGCATGCCCTAACAGGGATTACCCAAAAACTTTCGCTCGGCTATATATACAGGATTTCGGGTTAATTTATTCATTAATATTCTTAACTTCGAAAAGAAAGTTTGCGAAGTGTTTAAAATTGTGAAAATTATTAAGTTAAAATGTCGTGTGACGAGGAACCGTGTACAAGCGCAAAAAGAAAAAAATATCTACAATTTTATAGAAAAGAATGGGAGGAAGAATTTTCAGGATGGCTGCAAGAAAGTGGTAAAGGCGTAAATTATGCCTATTGTAAGAGTTGTAATAAGGATATTAACATAACATCAGGGAAAGATGCTCTAAAGAAACATAGTTCTTCACAAGAACACTTGGTATCATCAAAGAATATAAAATCACAACCGAAGATATCATCATTTACTGTGAAAAAAACTTAAAAATCTGATACACTAGTTAAACAAGGTAAACATATTCAGTAATTTTTTACAACCTACTATCTATTTACCTACATTGTTATTACCTACATTGTTTGTAAGTTAACTATTTCTGTATAATTAAACGAATTTAATTGAGTTTTTTATTTTTTTTGTCATATACCGATTTTGGGAACAAATAGGTACAAATATACCGATTTTAGTGGACAGCTCTACCGATTTCGCAATTTGACGTTCGAGACCACTGACCTTGACGGCCTGACTAATGCCTCTCTTATTTTGTGTAAATGTCACGCGACTGCCCAAAAAAAGGTTTTAAGTGATGAAAACATATTTAAAATTTATAATTGTTTCAAATAATAATTATGTACCTACAAAATTCTCAAGAAATTTTGCAACACTTGAAGTTATTAAGTACGGATTTCATTCTATACATAACAATTTTTAATCTCCGACGAAAAAGCAAGGTGTCATAAAATATTTATTTATGACCTTCGATGAAATATATTCTGATACAAACACAAAATATCACACTAGAACCGGTCGATTTGCATATGTCTATCTATACCTATTACTCTTGGAAGTTATGACGCATCAAACATAATCTAAGCATTTTTAGGGGTAAAAACGGGACCCTATTACTAAGACTCCGATGTCCGTCAGTCCGTCTGTCTGTCACCAGGCTGTATCTCATGAACCGTGATAGCTAGACAGCTGAAATTTTCACAGATGAAGTATTTCTGTTGCCGCTATAGCAACAAATACTAAAAACAAAATAAAATAAATATTTAAGGGGGCTCTTAGGAGTTTTTATGCTCGCTATTAATAATGTCAAGAGGAATGGGGCTCAGAGGGCTCCAACACGGTACGGAACCCTTCGTGCGCGCGTCCGACTCGCACTTGGCCGATTATTTTAAACTAACGGTGAGTTTCTTTCCGATATTCCCCTTTCCCCCCTTTTTGGTTATGGGTCAAAAACTTTTGATTCTACGAAAAGCGAGATCCACCCATCAAAACACGACACTGAGTGCCGACGGTGTTGCTACGGTAAACCTAAATACGAATTTGAAATTATCTACTTGTTGTAAGCAGTACCGGATTAAGCAACCGCAGAGCGAGAAACAAAGTCTATAGAGAGCCCCATAATATTTTTTTCCTATGTATAAAGTGGTAATGACGTTGCCACTTGTGGTAAGACTTGATGTGCCACGTTTTAGTATTATAAAGGAAATTCAACATATATACTACTAGCCGCTCGTCCTGGCTTCGCCCGGGTACGATTGGAAGACAAATAGTATGAATCCCTAATTTTTTGTATTTGAATCTTTTAATATAATATAGCCTATATTCACCGGGGATAGTGTAGCTTTCCAACAGTGAAGAATTTGTCAAATCCTTTCAGTAGTTTCGGAGCCTATTCGATGCAAACAAACAATCAAATCTTTCCTCTTTATAATATTGGTATTGATGACAAAAAAATACGCTGAGACAAAGGTCAGGAAAGGCGGGGCCCCTTCCTACGTGCGGCTCTTTCTTACGCGAAGGCCCCTCCTAAACGCTCTTCTCTCCAACACGTTTTTTTTTTATTATTATCAAGATATTTATTTTCAATCTTAATTTTTAAGTTTTTTACAATAAGCGTGTAAAATATATATCAAATTGGTTCGCGTTTAACTACATACTTGACAACACACGTGGGCCCATTTCTACGCGAGGCCCTTTTCTGCTCTAGAACTTCTCCAACGCGGGGCCCGTAGCAATCTCTACTCTTGGTCCGCTACTGGGTGTAAGAGCCGAACCAAAAGGATTTTGTTTACATGAATAAATCACGTTGACGTACGATGGTGCTACGGGAGAGTACTTCAGTTTTTCCACTTTACGCTTGGGAAGATAAATTATTCAAAGCAGCTAGAGTAACAATGAGACCATAGATAGTAGAGAGACGAAATACGACGTGATAGATAAATTATTTCAACAATTGTGTTAAAGTAATAATTTTGTTTAAGACATCATAAAACTGTATCTTTCGAGCTTTTTCTCATTAAATTTAGTAGTTTTGTTATAACTGTACTGTTGAATAACCTCACTGTAAAAACGTAAGGGATTCAAGTTATTGCATTCATGCATAAGTTAAAAAGGTAGACAAGTTTAATTTCATTACGAACATATAAAACAAACATGGCCACGACTTAAGACCCTTAAACTTTTACTTTCCAACACTAATTTTTTATTCATAAAGTCTGGCTGTATTGTTTGCTGTCGCTCTTCGTTAATATTTAAACTTCTACAGTCTTAGTATTGTACGACTTATTTGATTTAAGAAATTAAATGTAGTTACGAACCCGTAGTCGTAGCAAGTAGCAACACAGAACTCGTTGGATGGGACATGTCTCCCCAGGTTGGGGAGACAGGTCGGGAAATATTCTCGCGGAACTCCCGGCTTAAAATCACAACTACGCGTAACGTCTACAATTAAATAATAAATTACTCATAGAGCACAACAAATCATATATTTACAGAGCTTACGCAACATTACACGTTGTATCCTGCAATGTTTGTTTCGTAAACATGCATTTGCTTGCGGTGTATCAATATTTGCTACATATAGAGAACAAATTAAAGAGAAGTATGATCTCTAGATCTCAGTAAATACAGCGCTACGGGTTCGTAGAACATGCGACCCAAAGGCATGGTAATGCTATCTATGCAGTATTCTGTCTTCATAAACGGTCGGAACGCGAATCATACCTAATACGCGACTCGGAGTTCGGTACACCAACAGTTGCAGATGTGCCGTAATGACGAAAGAACTGTTTGTAATTAGTAAGCGTGCGATTTACCTACCAGGGGCATTATTTTTGACTTTCGTACGGCTGGGAACGTTTCAGAACGACCTTACTTCTTTTTTTATTAACGTTCCATTTCACGATTTCCCCTTTTGCAGTAGTTTAGTAGTACTAGAGTTTTATTTGAAATTAATAATTATTTAAAATTTTAAATTTCCATTTCACGTACAGATACTATCAATAACAGATTGATAATGCTGTTGTCATTTGAGGCAATGCTCTGCTGCTATCAAATCTGTCAAATACATATTGGAATTTGACGTTAACTTCAAAAAAATCCGGCACAATACACCGAATCGAGATATTTTCCATATCTCTTTCTAACTCGTTCCATATTAAATCGATGCTCTATTTCAGATTTTCTTGTTCGACCACATTATCCCTCTGGTATCTGTGTAATTTCACGCAACATTTTAGCACTGGACACGGCTATTTTAAAAGGAAAGATGAACTGCAAAAGAGAAATTCGTAAATGGAACGTTAAATTTAAAAAAAAAAGAGTAATGTCGTCCGTAAAGTTCCGTATACGTTCCTAGTCGTTCAAAGATCAAAAATAATGCCCAGACAGGCAGCCCCAGTGAGTGTTACGTATTTCGTAGCCACGCTTATAGGTAGGTATTTATTTCAAGGGCAGGGCCGCGACACAATGCTGCATAGATACCATTACCGTGCTAAAGGTAAGCTCGACTGCTTTTGTAATAGCAATGGACTAGTGGAAAAACATTTACACAAGCTGCAGAATTGCATTGCATTTCTACTACGCAATTCTCACTCTAATTGCACGTGCTACGTTTATAGCTACGAAAATCTGTAGCACATTTTAAAATAATTGAACGTGATCTTAGGGTTTAGTAAGAGTCTCAGTACGCGCGGAATAAATATATTATTTTGTTTAGTTAGATGATAGCCCAACGATCTATGGAGAAGACCATGCTCGGAGTTTTTCTGCGAGGTCGTTTCAGAAATGAGAAGATTGGTAAAATAATCAAAGTAAACGACATAGCCCGCGGATGGGCAAATTGAAACGGTAGTGGGCAGGGCATACAGCTCGGAGGATTGATGTCCGATGGGGTCGAAAAATTTCGAGAAGGGACCACGTACCGGCAAGAGCAGCGTAGGACGTCCACCCGCGAGGGGGACTTATGACCTCATTAAAACCGCAGGATTGCGCTGAATACAAGCCGCAAGCAATCGGTCTTATTGGAAATCCATAGGGAAGACCTGCGGCTGTTAGTATTGTGTACGTGTTCAGACATTCGGCTTCGCTTATTCTCCTGCTCGCACTAGTTACTCGCGCCACGAGAGCGAGCGAGAGGAAGAGAGAAGCTGAACGCCAGACCTCAAAGACAACACGGCGGCTGTGTCCAGCAGAGGATTTGCTATGGCTGATGGATGGATGGATAGATGAATGGGATACATTATGCTCACCGTGGAAGTCCCGGCCCCACATACGTCGCGTGATGTTCCTCCCGTCCCGGATGTCTCCACCTTCAGTCAGGGTTTCGTTCAGCGCCATTCCAAGCAGGTACACCCCGTCGTAGAATGCTCCGATGAAGAAGTTCACCTGCGTTTTATAAAAAAAAAAGTTTTAGCAGCTAGTTTACTTTTTAAATCATAGTTAGTACCTACATGACGGCAATTTGATTTCTAGAGGAAAAGTAGAGTCATTGCTAAATGTGGTCAGTCGCTGCTAAAGCGTTTTTGAAAGCAATGGCCTGAGGCAGCGGTCGAAGAAGACGGCAAACGAACTTTCGCTGTAATGTTTGAACAGCGAATAAACTTTATCATCAGCTAGCAGCATTTTAGCTGCTGCTGCAGGCCACACCACTAAAGATGGTTGATTACATTTATTTTGCTTACATTTATATTAATACGATTGCGTTATTATATAAAACATACGGAGAACAGAAAACACAATTTGATATGTCAACCATTACAACAAGAATTATTGGTGCAAATCAAATCCGTGTTTATTGTCATGTTTATGAGTCAAATAATTATTTTATTTACTACTTATATTCAGTAACTTACCTCTTCTCCATCCGAGAAGGTATAGTTGTAGTGCATGCGAGCTCTCGCACGGACCGTGTCAGCGAACTCATCAAACCGATCTCCTGTGGGCAGCTTGAGGGACACCCTGAGCAGCGCCTCATATGCGACCCGAGCGGCAGCGTCACGGGCGTCGCCGGCCGACCACCCGGTCTCACCCCAATACCCGCCCTGTCAATCAAACATTAAAGTCTATAGTAGCTTGTACAAAGCTTGAATGATACCCTGAGCAGCGCTTCGTACGTGGTCACCGGCCGACCACCCGGTCTCACCCCAAAACCCGCCCTGTCAATCAGACATTAGAGTCTATAGTAGCTTGTACGAAGCTTGAATGATACCCTGAGCAGCGCTTAGTACGTTGTCACCGGCCGGGCACCCGGTTTCACCCTAATACCCGCCCTGTCAATCAGATATTACAGTCTTTAGTAGCTTGTAAGCAGCTTAAGTGACACCCTGAGCAGCGCCTCGTATGCGACCCGCGTGGCTGCGTCACCGGCCGACCACCCGGTCTCACCCCAATACCCGCCCTGTCGATCACACATTAAAGTCTGTAGTAGCTTGTAGGCAGTTGAGTGATACCCTGAGCACCGGGTGACATTAAATACTACAGCTACTTCGGGAAGCCTGCGCCGGTGTCAGCGAGCTGCTGGACTTTTCGGAGGACACCGGGTGGCTGAACTAGCTGCGGCCAGGTGGCCTTATAAAAGTGGGTCTAATGAGGGCCTAGCTGTGAAAAAGTCCCTCATCAACAAGTAACAAGTACTATATACCTACGTTAGCTACTACGCAGTTTGGCTGACACCCTAAGTAAGTATCGTACTCGTAGCTGTGTGGATAATTGTGGGAAGGGACGCGCGGACGTACCTAAAGGAATGTTTTAATACCCATAAATAATGTTATGAATGGGATCCTAAATTATTAAGCAAGAACATACATCAAATGAAAAGGAATTACCGTGGCTCGTGGTTAACATGTACCTACCTATCACAATCACAAGTTATAAATAGAATATATTGTTAGACGACATAAAGTAATTTTCAATGAACACTTAGGCAGTTTCATATACATAAATAACTCTGACAACCAATCAAAATGATTCCAACTACATATCAATGAGTCATTTTTCCCAACAGACACGATGAACAAAATTCAATTCTCCCAGAAGCAGTAGAAATGTGAACATTGACTTACATATTTTTTCACAAGGATCGGACCAAAAGAACTACTTCAATAACAGTTATTCAAAAAATATGCAAGTTGTGGCACATGGCACCAGTGACGCACACTTCAACGAATCATAGTCAGCAAATCATCACATGGTATCTAAACGCTATGTGACATAGTAGATAATTAATAGTGCAACTACTAGTGATATAAAAAAACAATTTAAAGTGTCAATACCTAGTAATAATTTTGTGGTGGTTAAATCCTTTCTTTCAACATCTTTGCAAATACAAACAGTTCTAGTAACGTAGATTCCTAACACTGAACAATGTAGAATACCTAATGTGTTCTAGGGTTCCTGGACAGTACAATCGTGACTTGAGACTCGATGAAGTCGTGTCAACAAGATTGTGTAGATAGGTTGATTGGAGCTGCTAACTCTGTCTGTTGTTTATAAATAAGCAGCATAGTAAAGTGAATACCGAAAGATTGCGATTTTAGCATGAAATAAAACTAATCTACATTTTAAATACGAGTATCTCCTTATTTTATTACAGAATCATAGTTTGACTAGATTTTTCTTAACGGTAGCACTGATCCTACACCAACAACGCTGCCATGGACGCCGACGCAGCATCCGTGTGGCATTCATTCCGTTGAAATCATTGTGTTACGACGACACAATGCAGCCACAACGCCCGTGTGGCAGCTCTCTTATTTTGTATCAAACGTGACTGACATTATGAATCCTGTCAGGTTTGCACTTTAGCAACGTCTTATCTGAAATTGAAAAGCTTCAATAGCGAGACTAAGCTTTATTGAAGACTGCAGTTCCGTGCCAACACATAAGTATAGATAAGTGTAAACAATAAGTGTAAACACTGCGACACTAACTCCAAGCGAGAACGGAGGTCGCGCGATGGAAACTTCGAGATTAAACAAACTTACTGAACAATATCAAATAGTTTGATAGGAATTTAAAAGCTGCTCTAGCGACTTCTGTCTAAAGGGTTATTCCTAATCAATTAGCATCTTTTTAGGGGTTTATTCTGTACTTCAAAACTAACGATTTTGGTTCTGCGACATTTGTCAAAACTCAAAAAAAAACAGCTGTTCCATACATTTTGTCGAGGGAGAACGATATTTTTCTATGGGACAACAACTACTTTTTTGAGAATAAATAAAAGTCGTAGAACAAAAGTTGTTAGTTTTGATGTACAGAATTAGCCCCTAAAAGGGTGCTAATTTATTAGAAATAACCCTGTATAGTACACCTTCCGTTAATAAGGTAGAATATTAATATACATTGTACGTAATATTATGTATTCATTTTTTGTAGTGATCACCGAGGTCCGTCCACCACTCTAAAGATCTGTTTTAATGGAATCTTACGAATCAGTATCTCAAAACTCCATACAGGCAAAATAATTACTTTCCTTTTTCGTAAAACACATACCCACATACAATAACACACACACACACACAAACACAAAACGTACGAAATACAATTCCATTAAATAATTTTCCGTAATAATATTTTTCCTAGAATGCTGCGCTCCATGCGCATGGAGCGCAGCATTCTAGGTATACAAAGAATGGACCGAATCCCTAATAATACAATTCGCTCAAAAACTGGAATTGCCGATGTTGGGGTCAAAACAGCGAAACTGAAATGGAACTGGGCGGGCCACGTGATTCGGATGCACCCGGAGAGATGGGCGAAGATCGTCACTCAATGGGAGCCTACAGATGGCCGGCGACCTCCGGGTCGACCCCGAATGAGGTGGCGTGACGAACTTCGCTCTTTTCATTCCGACTGGACCAACTTAGCAGAAGACCGGGATGCGTGGAAAGAGGTGGGGGAGGCCTTTGCCCAACAATGGGACACAATAGGCTGACAAAAAAAAAAAAAAAAAATTTCCTAAAAACTAAATACAATTAAACACGATTTCTCAATTATAGAAGTAATCGGGTATGTACGGGTAGGTAGACAGACGGCGTTTAAAGCACTTTATTCCTGCCGTGCTCTGCAATTTCGAAGAAATCAATCCTGTTTGTCCGTCGTTCAATCAAAGCCGTAGATTGATCGTTACACGTGGATGTTCGCTCAGCTTAATTGTGCCCCGATCGAGCCTTGAAAATGCTTCCAGGGACTTACCACCCATAGAACAGGTAAAGCACTTTAAGACAAAACATTAGCTCAATAAGGAATATGAATATCATTTAGAATGGAGCCATTTTTTTTCTATACAATCTTTATAATCGTTCAATTGTGTCTTTAAGAATATATTATTTATTTTTTGGTGTAAAATATAATTGTACTAATGTGCGGAAAATCCCAGACATTCTACATCAGCTAAACTCAAGACTACAACGGATGCTGTCAAGATGTAGCACGCCTACCTAGAAGATATCCGATTACTCTGTTATCACCGTTCAAAAGCGTGCAAAGGCTAAGATACAAAGTGCAAGACTTATTGACTTTGACTTCTTCGGCAATTTCAACATATTTGAACGAATTCGTTACAATTTGGTCAAAGTTAAAATTGCCACAGAGGCAACACGAGTATTTCATTAAATTGCTATATTATTACACTGACGTCAAAACAAAGGAGATAAAATAATACTACGGTCTAAACCAAATAATGTCAGTCCATGTTTCTAATAGCTCGTGATTTGCACTAACTTTCTTGAAATAAAAAGCCATTTTTAGTTTCGGATCCCCACCCACGTTACTACATTAGAAATAGAGTTGGTAATGTAACTGAAATATGTCTAAAAATATCGAAAGATAAGTCGATATCTACTTTTCTACTATTTATTTATAGATAAAGTTCAATACTTTTAAGTAAAAAGGTGAATTGACTTTGTAGTTCACTAAATAATTTGGGAATCTTTAAAAGTTCTTTCGACATACAAATTACTTTTTGCTACACAAGTTTTTAACTTAGAAGTCCACAGAGACATACACGAATGACAACAGGAAAAAAACTTTACGTAAACTACTTTGGATAAATTTATTATAGCGTCAAATTGCGAAAGTTTTCTTGCAGCGAAGTTTAGAACTGAGCTGTTTTCGTCTACTGTGTGGTACAGCTACATTTATATGTGTGAACATACAATATTATTGTTCTTTTTTTTTACAACTAGTTAGAGTTTTTTGCATTGCCAAGGATGCTTCTGTCACGCACCTGTGGGACGAGGAACGCTCTTCGATAAGGTTTTCGATGAAGCTATAAGGAACTTGGAGCGCAACAATAATAATGATTTAAGCATTGGACTAACTTGGAACGAAATTAATCGCAAGGCCCAGAACAGACAAGAATGGCGAAGCCCTCTACCTCGAGGTTGGGGACTCAGGATAAAAATAAGATTGCATTCTCACCCCAAAAAGTAGGGAAGATAGGCAGCACCAATAATGTTACAGTATAGCCTCTTATTATCAGGAAGGCTCAGGGGCCTGATTTTTCAACTTCGCACGTTTTAGTCGTATAAGGAAATTGTATGGAGCACTCGCAACTTCCATAGACAATATAGGTGTTTTCATCACAATCTGTCAAAGTACCGCTTACGTCCCCAGGCGTTCTAAGTTGAAAAATAAGGCCCAAGATACCACGTGTAATGCCAAACGCAAGTCAATCTGCGCACGTTCAGTATTACCGAAGAAAATATAATAATACTTCGGTATAATTAAAATTAAATGAACATGAAACTCGAGTGGAGCCAGGGGGGATCTAAGGAGGGTAGGGTTCAAACCTTCCTCAAGGAATTTTACTTTCCCAAATTATCAAGAAAGTTTCTAAATTCATACAGTGTTAAAACTTAGTTTCCTTTGTTTGCTTCAGAGGGGTTAGTATGAGATTATTCGCAAGTGAAAACTACTCGATAGCCGTTTTTCTGTGGTTCCATACATTTTTGTACAGCGCTCCTAGCGGAAACGCGGAAAGACAAATGTTTAGAGCCAGACGAAAACAATAAGAATCTGCGGTTTACCGGTTTGCCTTTTTTGTTATCGAAAAAGCATTGAAAAATTTTGGCACTGAGTCCATCCCCCTCACCCTGTCTAAACGGACAACGTCGAGAAAGGCCCAGTCTCCGCGCGTCATCTCGAGCGCGTGCGCAGCCAGCAGGAACTCGTGCACCAACGACCCGCGCACGCTCGGGATTACTTCTATTGACATTGACATAAAGAGACATGCCTGAAATATCTCAACGTCAAGAAACGCCCAGTCTCACGTCATGCAGTAGGCACTCGCGCACCAGAGACCTGCGCACACTCAGGATTACTACTGTTGACATTGACATATAATAAATAAATATAAATAAATAAATATTTGGGACATCTTACACACGGCCTCTGACCCCAAACTAAGCAAAGCTTGTGATATGGCTGTCAGAGACTGATATACTACTTATATATTTTTAAATACATACGTATATAGATGGTAACTAAACTACACCCAGACACAGAGCAAACACCCATGTTCATCACATAAATATTTGCCCTGGGTGGGGATCGAACCCACGCCTCTTTGACCCAGTAGTTAGGGTCACTAACCACTGAGCCACCGAGGCAGGCATATGAGAGTTACCTGAAATATTTCGACGTCGAGGAAGGCCCAGTCTCCACGCGTCATGCCCAGCGCGTGCGCAGCCAGCAGGAACTCGCGCACCAACGACCCGCGCACGCTCAGGATTACTACTGTTGCACAAATGGTACAAATTAATATCATTACAGTTATTTTTGTTAAAAAAATAATAATATTGCGTAATATATTACGTAAAATAGGAATGTTTGAAAAAAACATTTAGGAACTCTTACCTAAACCTACCCTTAACAGGTATAAAGGTAATTTACGTACAACTTCTTAAGAACGGATTTAGTCTACTAAGAAGAACAGTTTTTACTACGAGTATATGACCAACCCCGAAATCATAATAATAGTACAGGAAAAAAAGAATCGGAAATTTAGTGCAAAAGTGATCAAAATAAACGTCTATTTTTCCTGTACTATAAGCTGTTGTACGATATCAGCTCAATTTTGGATGGTTGATACGAGTATGTTTGCACATACCTATTGTACGTTACCAGTAACCCCGTATTTTAAGTCCGATACTTTTGTAAACTGCATGTTTTACGTTCTATTGAATGTCCAAAGATTATTAAAGAGCAAAACGCGAATGTTGAATATAAAGTGCATAGCGCACAACATATCAAAAATATAGACAGAGTATGGATAAAACTGCTAGTTAAATAAGTCCACTGTTATATTCCAAACAATATGGATTGACTCACGCATAACTCAGGGTAGAGGGGTCAGAAATTCCAATAGAATCGTTCAACTTCCCTGACAGCCCTCCAGAGACCCATGTCAAAACAATTTCGAGTTTTGACTTTTAATTATGCTTTTATTCACAGCTTTTATTGTTGTTTTAAATTAACAAAGCATTATAGAAGTGCCTATCAACATAACTTCGGGTCGGGCCGCAACGGTGCGGCGAGTATTTTTGCATACTGCGTCCACTATACAGGGCAGGCCACGCCGCATCGGCGTATTTTTATATTTGAAAAATTGGCAATGTGCGAGTCAGACTCGCGTACGAAGGGTTCCGTACCGTATGGAAGCCCCCCTTAATATATTTTATTTTAATTATTTATTTTTGAAGGTAATAAACGTACAACTAATATTTTGTAAATATTTCCAGCATTTTTCTGTTGCCGATATTGACATCGAGCGAAAAATCACGTTTCTTGTATGGGAGCACCTCTTAAATATTTATTTTAATTTTTTTTTTTTTTTTCAATTTAATATTTAATTAAATATACTGTGAACATTTCAAGCATCTACCTGTCACTATCATTAGTCTCGAGCGAAAAACGGCAAAAAAATCAGGTTTGTTGTAATTTTTTTTTTTAGGGTTTAGTATTTGTTGTTATAGCGGCAACAAAAATACATCATATTCTGTGAAAATTTCAACGTTCTAGTTATCACGGATCATGAGACAGACAGCCTGGTGACAGACAGACAGACGGACAGACATACGGACAGCGGAGTCTTAGTAATAGGGTCTATTTTTACCCTTTGGGTACGGAACCCTAAAAATGAGGGCATAGTAATGAAAAAATACTATGAATCAGAGAGACTGTAAGGAGGCTACCATTTAAAAACTTACTTTTATTACGAGCATTTTTTAACAGAGCAAACTTCAAATTCTAATTGAGAGAGAATCTCAGTTTTGACTCTAAAATTTGGCTTTTGTACAGACAAAAGCAAAATTAATTTAAAATAAATTAATCCGGATGCTGATTCTTTTCTACAGGTTACATTTTTCAACGAATCTTGACGAAATTTGGTACACAGGTTTTAAATATTTTTGGAAGTTATTTGTTGTTGGGGCGGTTTTCAAAAATATTTTTATCTACACTAATGTTGTAACATTCTACTTATGTTTCCAATACTTGACTTATAATGACTACTGTTATAGCGCAGACAACAAAACACTCAATTTAAGCAATTTCACATGATGTTATAATATCCACATCGATGTCGTAAAATCTCATTATAACATCGCGCGCTCGCTCCGGATTGGCCCTGCGCGCGCAGCTGCGCTCTCATTGGTTAGATTTTAATGGCGCCAAGTTCACTGTGACAATAAGCGTACGCGTGAATTTAATGTTTCGCAATATGTTTTTTTTTTAAATTTTTTTTTATTAGTGAAGATAAAGTAGTGTATGCAGCTGCATATAACACGGGTATTAAAACATTCAACATTCATCATTATATGACAGTTGGATAAACTACTATTACCCGACTGCTAGGGAAGGGTATTGTTATGGTTGTGTATTTCTCATTTTAATCAATAAACTCAAAATAACTTAGAATTACATAATTAACTAAGTGAATTATTAATCGGCATACCTACTTCAGTTTTCATTTGTCACTTTGGGATGTCACTCAAGACGAATAATTAGATGAGTCTAATTCATGTAGCTACGACGTATTATAAAGCACTTAGTTGATTGGATTACTGTTAGTTTAAGCACTTTGGATACTACATACAATGATATAAAACTCCACCAGTAACTATTGATTTAAAATAATTCAGTCTATTCTAGGCTTTCAGTTTGACCGGTTCTGACAAATTATTTGGGTACACCTAAAATTTTGATTCAGAACTAAAATCTGTTGATTAAACTTTAAACCATGATCATGAAGCATCAACCTACAATAAACTCGTTTATGATAAACTCTGAAGCCAATGAGAACCAAGCACTATTCTACAAATCATTACATCTCCTGTTCGGGCTAAACTTCGGATTTTTCGATGACTCAAAGAAAAACCTTGTTATCAAGTACATTTCATTAATTTTCTGTTTCACAATATGCGTCTGCAACATGATTTATTCCTACTTCTTTGCTCTACTTACCAATTATAATGTATATTATACTGTGCAGCAAGTGGTATACGTTCTTATACTTATAAGAACGAAATACACGTTGTATCATTACTTCCTAGCTTTAACAAAAATCGACGCAAAATTATATTTAACAAGCAAAACCTACTCTGAAAATTTCGGATTCGTCACTACAACAGTTATAGTGGCCCTTGCCAAACTTTTTTTGGCAATCGTGTGGACCCTCTATAGCCAGGAGAGCATTCGTCACACTTTTGTGACATATTATTTTTTGTGGCTTTCGCACGATTTTGTGATGGTTACTAATTCATTGGTATTCTTCTCTATGCATCGTCGTTTAAAATCTCTTTCGAAGCAGCTAGAGACAGCGGGCACGGGTTTCTTTTCGTATAATAATGTGTACAAATCGATCGTCGACGCTACCGAAGCCATTAAAAGCTCATTTGATCCTTTAGTAAGTACCTACTTCTGAAGCATCAACTTGGTTATTGAAAATTGAATGTTACTAATGTTATCAAATTAACAAATTCATGAATTAAGCTGCCGGTAACTGGTAAGAGAAAATGGGAAGATAAATTTTAAATTACTATATTAACGTAGGTAATAAGCATTTTTGGGTGAAATCTTCTCTAGGTTATTATTAAGATTTCTATATTGCACACCCGAAATAAGTAAACTCTTAATATGAACTATTAACAAATAACAAATAATTCACATTTTTAGCAATAAAGATAATTTTATATTCTGATTCCGAGTCATTATAACCTAATGTTTTTTACTCGGTTTCTCTACAACTCGGTTCGTAGAAATGAAATTCATCTACCTACTGTGTTTTTTACAGTATTTTTCAGTGCTTTTATTCAATGTTCCGGAAATCATGCATTATATTTATGACATGGTGGCCATGTTCAGACTGCAAAACTTTTCGGTACGTAGTTAAATTTTATTAGTCTCATCATAAATCCTATTGACCCCCACAATGGCTCAGTGCGGGCTAGTGAATTCAAATAGGCACACCATCAAATTTCTTGTACGCAGATTGTCTTATTTTGTGTCTTTACCGAAAAGCCAGTAGTGTGAAAGTCTGTACCTAAATCCTAAAATAATCATCGGTGCGGCACAGAGATTCGAACTGCTACTTCCAAGCTTACAATATACAATGATTCCAGGGAGATACTTTTAAGATAATACTATCAACCATCACAGTAACCGCAACACTGGTCGAGACTATTCTTCCTGCGGTGTTTGCTGGCTTGCTTACAACCCAAGTGGACAAAATGAAAATCGTTCTTCATAACAAACTGATGAAAATTCAAGGTTTGATATTTGTTACACGTGTATTTCCATCTATCGATACCAATTTATTTTGGCTGCCTACATAGGTATAATTATATTATTTATAATTATGTAGAATCATATTTCGAGATCTCACCTGTAGCAAAAACACCGACTGTTTTTACTTTATCATATCTTATTGTTTTTGCCCTAAGGTAAGCTTACGATCTAATTATTTAGACAACGTCTTTTTGTGTCGTAGAGAGTTTCTGTTGAACTTTGTTTTGAAGTGTGTGTACAAAAATGAGCCAGCTTTTCGCGCCTTGTTTGATTTTTTTTTTTGTTGCTGGAATTTTATGGCTGATAGTTAGATGGTAAAATTCGAAGGGCAGTATCTATTTACACGGTGGTCAGATGACTTAGATAAGGCCGCAACACGACTAGATAAAAGCCGCTTTCATCCGGTCTGATCTAAACATATAGAAGAGGGCTATGTACAGTTGTGAACCTATGGCTGAAAACACGTTGATGAAAAGCAAGCACGGATAATAAAACCTATTTTGTTCACAGATACTTCAAACGTAAAGGATGTGACTAAATTCATTCAATATGTCGACTCGCGACCGATGAATTTCTACGTTTATCAAATTATTCCTCTAAATGCCGATCTGCTTGGAATGATTTTCAGCTTTTGCGTTACATATCTTATTGTCATTATACAGTTCACACATTTGTATTGATAAGTTTTTTGAAGTAATAACTTTTTTAGCAGCGCTGTGTTCTTTTTAGGATGAGTAAAAATGTTGAACTTTCGTCAGGGTAAGACGGCGCACGGCGCTTGCGCGAGTGTGCGTGTGTGATTTGATGTTCAAGTTTTCACTTCTGCCGTCACTCCCGAGTGCAACCCGTTATTTTTTTAGGATTCCATACCCAAAGGGTCAAAACAGACAGACGGACAGCAGAGTCTTAGTCTTAGTAATAAGGTCCCTCCCTATTACTAAGACTCCGCTGTCCGTCTGTCTGTCTGTCTGTCTCCAGGCTGTATCACATGAACCGCTATAGCTAGAAAGCTGAAATTTTGACAGATGATGTATTTATGTAGCCGCTTTAACAACAAATACTAAAAATAGAATAAAAATAACTTTTAAGGGGGCTCAACAAATCTAAAATTTTTAGTCGTTTTACGCTCGATATCAATAATCAGTATCTAGCTGTTACTAAACAGGTAGATGCTTGAAATATTCACAGAATATTTAGCTGCATGCTTACTTTAATAATAAATAATACAATTATAATAAAATAAATATTTAAGGGAGGCTCCCATACAGTACGGAACCCTTCGTGCGCGAGTCCAACTCGTACTTGGCAGATTTATTTTATATTCAGCAGTGCTCAATGAGGTCCATAATTGTAAATATCTCATGTTTTCATCACATTGCTTAATATCAAGCATCAAGCTTATAAATTTGGGTGTGAATAAATTTTAATCTAACAGAGATAGTATTGAACCATTAAAACATCAAAGCATGTTAGGAATTTTCTAACACAGAAAATAATGATCTCATGTTTTGGTTCCGTTTTTAGGGTTCCGTATCCAAAGGGTAAAAACGGGACCCTATTACTAAGACTCCGCTGTCCGTCTGCCTGTCTCCAAGCTGTATCTCATGAACTGCTATAGCTGGAATGCTGAAATTTTCACAGATGATGTATTTCTGTTGCCGCTATAACAACAAATACTAAAAACAGAATAAAATTAATAATTAAGGGGGGCTCCCATACAACAAACCTGATTTTTTAGCCGTTTTTCGCTCTATATTAATAATGGTAACAGGTAGATGCTTGAAATTTTCAGAGAATATTTAGTTGTATATGTACTTTAATAATAAATAATGAAATTAAAATAAATTAAATATTTATGGGAGCCCCCCATACAGTACGGAACCCTCCGTGCGCGAGTTCGACTCGTACTTGGCAGATTATTTGCCATTGTAACGATTGTACATGTACCTTCATAATGTGTTATTATTGTAATATGATGTTTTATCTTTAAAAAAAAAATGCTGAAATCGTGTTTTAATGTACTAGTGTAGTGTAGTACTTACAGACCCAATCAAATAATAACGTCTGAAAATCCTTTCTATGTATACCTAACATTAAAGAATATTAGGAATTTACTAACACAGAAAATAATGATCTCATTAATGTTTTTGTTCCGTTTTTTTGCCATTGTTACGATTGTAAATGTACATAATGTGTAATATAGTAATAAGATGTTTTACCTTTAGAAAAAAAATGAGTTGTAATTGTGTTTTAATGTTCAAGTATAGTGTAGTATAGACCGAATCAAAATTAATTGCATCTGTGAATACGGAGCGAATCAGAGGCGGCGATGAAGTGGGGATTTGTGCAGCTTGTAGCAATACAAAGACACTTCACAAACGCCATTAACTTGATTCGAATGACTATGATGCCTATAGTAGTTTTAAACTTAATAGATGAAATCACTTTAATGTGTTTTAGTGTGTTATTTGACCAAAAATGATATGTTTTCTCTTGTCTGTCGCTAGGTCACCAGTTGATGCATTTGTTAATGTTTTTTGAATATAGGTACCTATAAATGTATTTCTATTTAGGTGCGAACAATAAAAAATGATCTATATTGTATTGTATTAAGAAACATTAATGGACTAATCAATTCTTAGTATCCATAGTGGTTAATGTTCATAAATTTAATAAGAAATAAGGCATATATTTGTGTGGAATTTTCAAACTTTCTTGATGTAAAGCTTAACTTTTAGAAATCTTTAGCGGATGGCATTTCACAAATAATAAATTTGGTTGGTTTTTATGTGACAATATATTTCTTTATGATTAATCATCGCTCGGCTAGTAACTAAAGTGGAGTCATTTTAATAGGTAACATTTGACAGTTCATTTATGCAAAGAAAAATATACCTTACACTAAAGGAATAAAACTCATGAAAACAATATTGACGACGACCGATAAGTGTTCTCGAAGACGGCTTGGAGTTTTATTCCTTAAGTGTAAGGTATATTTTTCTTTGCATAAATGAACTGTCAAATTGACTCCACTATAAAACCAGGATGGGGCGTTCTGTGCATCTTTATTACAATGCGAACAGCAATCCATCCCTCTCCCCTTAAAGGAGACCTAAATATCGACTTGTAGTCAAGTTTTATCGATGTAATTATAGCTGTACGTTGGATAATGGTCGTGGTGGTCTAGTGCAAGCGACACCCGCCTTACAATCGTGAGGTCGTGGGTTCAAATCCCGGTCCCGTACCAATGAGTTCTTCGGAATTTATGTACGGAGTTTAACACTACTGGCTTTTCGGTGAAGGAAAACATCGTGAGGCAACCTGCTTACGTCAGTAGAAGAAATTCAATGGCGTATGTGAATCCACTAACCCGCACTGGGCCAGCGTGGTGGATATGGCTCAATCACCCTTCGTGGGTAGGCCTACGTCCTGCAGTGGACTATTAAAAAGGTTGATACAGTACAGTACAGTTGGATGATCTAATACAGTTCGCTAGGTCTTTCATTAGAGCAAATCTATACATTACAAATAAACCCTCTTACGGACACGTTTAGATTTAGTGAGAGCCAACATCCAACATCCAACATGTTACAGACGTTCCGACAACGTGCTAATAAGGGTTGACTGGTTGGAAGTGGCCAGCTCATTAAAATAAAATCAAAATCAATTTATTTCAGGCCATATGTATTGTTTCCTTACGTCCAGTGTTAGTATTAATAATACGAGTATTATGGACCTTACTCATGATCTAATTTAATCGCAATTAGGTAGTCGGCTTCAACCAAATCCGAATGTCTATGAATCCTTCTTCAGTCATCATCATCATCTTGCCCTTATCCCACTAGGTGGGGTCGGCACAGCACGTTTCTGAATCCTTCTTCAGTATTTGGGATAAAACTAGCTTTTCACACTAATACCTAGATAAGAATAGAACGCAGACTTTACAATATCCGTTTGTTCCTTTAGAAACAGAATACGGCTTTCTGTTCTTTTAAACAATTCAATATGTGAGAGGATTTTTACGGCTTGAAAACTTATAACACCTCAGCTAGCCGCTCGACATTTACGAACTAACTTATGTTCCAAGTCACGTTTAAGTTTAAAACAAACAGAAGGAAATAACAAGAGAGAACACCGAATGACACTGATATGAAATCGATAGTTGGTGTGGGTTTTCTATTATCTACTCGCGTCCATTGTGAACTGACTTTGAACTTGAAGTAGCTGTCTACCGCATCGAGATAAGGGTCGTGTAGTAAACACGTGACGTTTTTAGTTTCTTGATAAAGTAAAGTATTAGCCAGATAGAGCTAGCCCTGGTGCCAGAGTGTTTAAACCGCCTGAAGGCTTCTGATATACAGGGTCATAAGTATTAAACATAAAACCTTTTAAGGGCGGGTCTAGTACATACAAACAACTTTAGTACTACGACTTTTGAAAAATTCGCAAAAAAATCAGCATCTTAATGATACTAAATACTTATGACAGTGCATGAAAGATCAACTGTATTTTTGGTAGGTACAAGGTAACATCTCGACTGCCTCGGTGGATCAGTGGTTAATGACCATGACTTCTGGATAAAAGAGACGTGGGTTCGATCCCCACCCAGGGCAAACATTTATGTGATGAACATAGGTGTTTGCTCTGTGTCTGGGTGTTGTTTAGGTAGGTACTATCGATATAAATATGTATTTAAAATATGTATACCTATGTAGTATGTTTTTCGGATTTAGTGATCATCGCGTTTAATACGCTAACAACTTTGAAATTGAAATTGTTTATTTTCAAAAACATTATAAATACACGTGATATCCCGCTACAGTTTATGATATTTCATGATTTTTGTGGACGCCGTGTCTCCCTTTCATAGGTACCTACCTCAAGTGATTTGTGGGCGATCCCTAATGTACACAGTATCTCGTGATTTCAGAAGTTCTACGTCTGTTGCTCTTGTACAGTTTTCAATTACGGATACGGATAGCTACCCACAAACGTAAAGAAGTTTTTCAATGTTGTAAACGTATAAATGAAATGTGTGGTGTATGACCAAATTTAATGTACAGTCCGTTCACAGTTATTTTACCTCTGATATTTTGTCGCTGACTCTGTCTAGCTTCGAGCAAATTTCTATAGAGTCACAATCGTGCAAAAAAGTGTCCGAGCCAAAACACTACCCAAGCTACGTAGTGTGCAGGCTTTTTAGTTAGTCGTAAGGCGATTGCAAGCCGACTACAACGCCGCGCGATGCTAAAGTGCTCGGTTACAAGCACCAATTAGGTGAAATAACGGCAAGATTCGAGAAAACGCGTCATTGTGAATTATTTAATGTAAATATCTAAGTCGGTATGTATGTTTGCTCGAAGCTGTCTAGTCGAGACATTACAGGCTAACAAGTGATGGTGATGAGCAGCGTAATGGCCTACCTCTGGCATACATGCTGACGTCACGCAGCAGCGCCTCGTAAGACTCCCGTTCATTGCCGTCCAGCTCGCGGACAGCTTTCAGCACGCCCTCCTTCCGCAGCCCCCACTCTAGGCTTTTACCTGTACAGACAATATCCAATATCAATACCAATATGTAGAGGTGTATCTTGTCAGTCAGATTTACTGCGGTTAAACTTTTTAGGGTTCCGTACAGTAAAAACGGGTCCCTATTACTAAGACTTCGATGTCCGTCAGTCTGTCTGTCACCAGGCTGTATCTCATGAACCGTGATAGCTAGACAGCTGACATTTTCACAGATGATTTATTTCTGTTGCCGCTATAACAACAAATACTAAAAACCGAATAAAATAAATATTTACGGGGGACTCCTAAACAACAAACATAATTTTCAGAAGTTATTTTGTCAGTATTAATAACCGGAAGAGGAACGAGGCTCCCATACGGCACGGAACCCCTCATGCGCGAGCCCGACTCGCACTTTGCCGATTTTTTAAAATTATTTTTCTACATGTACACGAATTTTCAGCTTTTAAAAGTTGTTGCAAATTACTCATTTATTTTGAAATAAATTCAAACATGTACCTTCCCCTCCCTCCTCCCTCCCGCGCCCACCACTAAGAAACCCAGTTGGCTGTTTCCGGAATATTGTTGTACGAGTACACCACCATGATAACGTAATACCAAAATTCAGCTTTTAGAAAGTTGTTGTATGTTTTGCGCTTATCTCCCAGGCTAGAATGGGATGGAGCCTTGTCAAAGTAAATATAAAATGACAGTTTTCTTTCGCATCCAACCAGTTTTATTGAAGACTTATTATAGGAGAGGCGTATGACCCAGAAGTAGCAATCCTATGACTGAAACGACGATGACGACAAAGCTTGATTTATCAAAGATCAAAGACTAATCAGTTATCATTGTATCTTTATGTTACTGAAATTACTTAGTTATGAAAACCTTGTCTTGAGAATGGCTTGCGAATGAAGGATGGCTTTTTCGTTACGGACCAACTTCAAACTAATCATAAAAGAAAAGTTTCCCCAACAAAACTTTCACAAAAGGCGCTGCATTTCTCAGTTATTAAAGCATTCATTCCGAAATCTTACCAGAGATAATTGAATTACCTCGACTCGGGAGGTTAATTCAATTTGTATGCGCAAATTGGCGCTACTGCTCTTAGCATCAGGTAATTGGATCTTTGTTCAAATGGGCCACAGTTAAATAAAACCAAGAAATAATGAAGCTAGTAGCATACTTAGCAACTTTTAAAGGAGCGACATGAAATTGCGGAATAAAACTCGACTGTTTTGTAGAAAAATGTCCTGAATATGAAAAATAAATTACTACGGTTCTTGCTAATACTTATTATACGGTTCTTGAAGTCGTTGACTCGTACGTCTACCTAGGACAAGTAGTCCAGTTAGGTAGATCCGATTTCAAGAAAGAGGTCAATCGCCAAATCCAACTCGGTTGGACAGCGTTCAAAAAATTGCGTAACGTCTTCTCGTCCGACATACCTCAGTGCCTCCAGTCGAAAGTGTTTGACCAGTGTGTGTTGCCAGTGTTGACTTTTGGCACTGAAACGCGGTCTCTAACTATGGGCCTTATTAATAAGCTCCAAGTAGCACAACGAGCTATGGAGAGGGCTATGTAAGATGTCCTGAAATATTTATTTATTTTTGCTCGGAGTCTCTCTGCGAGATCAAATCAGGAATGAGGAGATACGTGAGGAGATCTATAGGGGAGGCCTACGTCCAGCATTAGACGTCCTATGGCTGATGGATGGATGGATGGATGGATTTCTATTTTTCATACAATTTATTTTACACATTAAAAATATGGAGGGATAATAATGTGTTAATTATATCTTTTTGAAAAGCTGGCTGTAAAATGTATCATCATGGCACAGTAATGATATCTAACAGTATTCCGTCTTCATACAAACGGTCTAAACGCGATTCATACCTACGCGCCTCGCAGTGCTGGTATGCTAGTCAGCCGCGGCGACGAACGAACGTGTGAATAGTAAGCGTGCGATTTATGTCATGAAACATCAAAGAACACATATGTATTTTTATCTACACTAATGTTGTAACATTCTACTTATGTTTCCAATACTTGACTTATAATGACTACTGTTATAGCGCAGACAACAAAACACTCAAAGCAATTTCACATGATGTTATAATTTCCACATCGATATCGTAAAATCTCATTATAACATCAATAAAACGCGACCAATTAACCTGGCGAGCCTTATGTCAAAATCCTCATACAAGTTGTATAAAATTTTGATATTAGGCTGGCTTTTGAAAACAGTTGGGTTATACGTGAAAACTTCGTCGAAACTACTAAACTTACATACACAAAACTCTTTGGTAAGATCTTGAAGAGCCTGGAAGAGATTGCTGTAAGCAATAAGGCCGCCCTTTGTTGCACTAGTTTTAAGTTACTTTATTTTTCCTTTCTGTGTATTTTTTTTTCTGTATTTTGTGTTAACAATAAAGTGTTCATTCATTCATTTGGTAAGATCTTGTGCCAATGAAATAAAAAAAGAACAGCGCGCGCTCGCTCCTGATTGGCCCTGCGCGCGCAGCTGCGCTCTCATTGTTTAGATTTTAATGGCGCCAAGTTCACTGTGGCAATACACGTACGCGTGAATTAAATATTTCGCAATATGTTTTTTTTTTATTTTTATTAGTGAAGATAAAGTAGTGTATGCAACTGCATATAACACGGGTATTAAAACACTCGTTACTATTATGAAACTCGCTGCGCTCGTTTCATAAACTCACACTCGTGTTTTAATACCCTTCATTATATGACGGTTGCATAAACTACTATTATTGAACGCTTTTTTTTCATTAACAGCTTTTAAGTAATAAATACAATAATTTTACATCATCATAGATAGAAACTAGAAAGAAATTCAAGTTATGTGGTGTGTAAATAGATGAAATTAAAATACTGAAGGCGGGCAACCCTAGCGCGTGGCCACGTGGCGCTGTAGCTATATATTTCAAGGACAGGGCCGCGTCACAATACTGTAAATATCATTACCGGGATCTTGGTTAGATTTTTCTCTGAATTAAATACTACTTGTAGACGTCTCACGTTTAGTCCCAGGAAAAGCCGCAAACATCAATTTTAAAATTTATCAAATCTGTATTTGTTAATTTTGTAAATCTTTCGATGTAGAATATTTTAAAACTTAAATTTTAGATTTGACTCTTATATTTATTTGTATAACTTTCGTATTACTCGTTAAACATGACACATACCTAAACCAAACAACCAGACCTACTTTCGCAACACATACTTTTCACGAAGGACTCGAAAAGACCTGCCGCCCGGAGCCTCGCAATGAGTAAGGCCGCCGCTGGTTTCATGTCAAGTTTTATTTACATGTTAACCCTTAAATATTAGCTATAGCAAACAACCGAATGTATTTCTGCCCCAATACGTTTATAAGTTACAAATGGGCCCGAATCAATAAAGAAACAAGTTTTTATTACGATAGTTGGCGAACAGTCCCGTTTAACTTCACAGATTATTCTAAATAGGTACCTATCAATCATACAACACCTGCTCGCAACAGTGGCAGATTCAGGCATTTGCCGCTAGTAGGTTAGCAAAATTATGCCACCCCTGCTAAACTATAAAATTTGATAAATTGAAGTGAAACTTCTACTGCTACTTCCTACAAGGTTGCATTAAACGTTTAACGCTACCATGGAGGGGGTATGGAAGCACTGTTGCGTCGAAGTTTCACTTCTTCCGCGCGGAGGAACTCTACTGGATTTTTTTTGTTTGCTATACAAACCAATATATCGGATTTTTTATATTTTTAACCTAATTTAAATATTTTAATCTAACTTTTGCCCGCCGCGTGTCATTTAAGTTTTTGTGGATAGGATTTTTTTCCGCATCAAAAAGTAGTCTATGACAATCTCTAACCTATAAACTACACAGGGTTATCTGCTTGCCCTGCACTAAGCCGAAAGAGGGTGATTTAAACAATCATTACAACGTTTACTATGGCACCAACCTGGAATTCGAGAAAAATAAATCAGCTGTTCCACACAAAATTACTACTCGGAATCGACAAAATGTATGAAACAGGTGATTTCTCGAATTCCGGGTTGGCCCCTTGGTAAAAGTTGCTCTTAGTCTGAATTACCTCCTTTCGGCTTAGTACATCAATTCTGGATAACCCAACAAACACGCTTTCGCATTTATAACATTAGTAAGGATGACATTGGGGAGTTTTATATCGCCACTTGACTTATTTGTTTCCTACTGTTATTCTGTAGTTTTACTATAATACTTGAAGCCAAAATCTTTTTAGTTACACTAATACATAATCGAGAAGTGAGTTTTGATTTTTTACAGAATTTGAATTGAACACATTTACTCTCGGATGACCCCAACTTTACCCATTTTTACCGACTTACAGAGGAGGAGGTATTATGTTCGTCTGTATGAATTTTTTTTGTGTATGTTCATCGATATTTTCGCCAAATGTGCACCGATTTAAAAAAAATCTTTTTATTTAAAGGGTATTCTCTCGAGGTCCTATTTTGATTTAATCGAAATCGGTTGTGCCGTTTTTGATAAATCAACAAAAATGTAGGTACATGGGTGTCGCATCGATTCGTGCAAACTATTCGAATTCTGTACACGGTGGAAGGCGGTGGTTCTACTTTTTGCGAAAAATAATTATCTGCAAAACAGAGCATTATCCCAAAACTGCCGCCCCTATCATCTGTTACCCTTAGACTCCAGCTCATTCAGCCTTTTTTTTACGCAAATACGTGTTTGACCACCATCTCGCCTGATGGTAAGCGACGTTGTGGTCGAAGATGAAGCACGCAGACCTAGAAGATACCTATTCACTCTGACCTTGAAAAGCTTTAGATTATATCTCTCAGGAAACAGGAAAGCAGAAAGACTTCCATTTCCTGGTGGTACGAATCAGAAATGTTGAGTCAAACCGCTTCGTACGTATCGAAGGAAAAAAGCCTGCTGGTAAATCAACTACTGGCTGACAATACACACGATATTCAGAAACATTCACATAAAGGTCGATTGAATTATTTCATCAAAAGCTCGTTATTTACGAATCGTTTACGCGTCTTCGTCAGGTATCTGTGCTTTATTAGCTTTTGTTACACACAAAAGCGGATAAATTGTATTAGTATTTCAATAAACAGACTATTAAATTAGTCTAGTAATGAGAAAACAAGATTTTAGTTATTAAAATAACGTTAGTGCTATTCTTGTTAAACTTTTACATTTTTCGGGTTCCGTACCTTAAGGGTAAAAACGGGACCCTTTTACTAAGACTTCGATGTCCGTCTGTCTGTCTGTCACCAGGCTGTATCTCATGAACCGTGACAGCTAGAGTGTTGAAATTTTCACACATGATGTATTTCTGTTACCGCTATAGCAACAAATTAAATTAAAAATAGAATAAAATTGATATTTAAGGGGGGCTTCCCTACGACAAACGTAATTTTTTGGCGTTTTTTGCTCGATATTAATAACGGCAACAAGCAGACGCTTGAAATGGGGCTATCGGGGCTCCTATATAGTACGGAACCGTTCGTGCGCGAGTCCGACTAGCACTTGACCGATTTTTTTACAATCGTGGCGATATCAATCTATACAAGTTGTCGTCTTACAAAGCGCAGGGACTTTCAGAGACTTTTAGTATGGAAACAACTACAAATCGCGTTAAATCGGTAGTTGTAACACGTGTCGCCATAAAATTCTGTTTAAAAAATCTCTTATGAACTTTTAGGAAAAAAATTGTCCTGAAAGGTTTTCGTAAATGTTCACCATTTTACACGTTGTACATTTCGCCGACCCTACCACGTGCCCACCCCGAAAAATATAATCTTTCAAGTTTTCTAGGGTGGGCTAAGAAGATTCTAGAGTCACCAAGGTCCACACCCGTGTCCCAAATAGCTACGACATGTCAACAGAGCAACGTGCGCCTACCTAAACCGCTCAATCACGAAGATACGCCACAGTACTGACCACATGACATGCGAATAAACCACAGATCTCTATGAAATAAACAAACATAATAAGTACTCACCTACAGTGAGCGAAAACAAGTCGGACTTGTCAAGCAGCAGAGCAACGTGCGCCCATCCGAATCGCTCAAAAACACTCGTGAAGACGCGCGGCAGTCGACACTGGCAGTACGACATACGTGTCAACGTCGGGTACTTCCCCTTGTCGTTGAATAGCGTTTGAGGCTGAAAAAAACGTACATTTTAAAAAGTTGCTTGTCATAGGTAGGTAAGGCGAACATTTCACTATCGTAAATAAATAAATAATACATATTTACATTTATTTATTTATTTCACTATCGTCATATACGGTCCGTGATCGTCTACTGCCCATGCAACACACGAACTCAAGCGTGTGCAACTTCTCTTACTGTTGATCTTGCCCAGGTTTGATACTTACCTATTATAATTTTCAAAATATTTTCGATCCATCGAGCCCGGTTTCTAATCCATCACGGTATTTAACTAAGTACAAGTACAAACATAAGTATGTAAAGAGTTGACTCCGAGATACAAAGATATAATAATTGGAAAAATATGCTGAGTCAGATTCAATCGAAAATCTCGGTGTAAGTCTCGTGAGAACTTTTTCTTAACGTCGATGTTTTATTCTATGTAGACGTTTCTGTTTAATTTTATTATGCTGTAGTAGAAATCTTATTGAATAACAAAAGGGCTTTGAAATAAAATGCTTTTTTAGGGTTTCGTACCCAAAGGGTAAAAACGGGACCCTATTACTAAGACTCTGCTGTCCGTCTGTCCGTCCGTCCGTCTGTCTGTCACCAGGCTGTATCTCAAAGAACCGTAATAGCTAGAACGTTAAAATTTTCACAGTGACGTATTTCTGTTGCCGCTTTAGCAACAAACACTAAAAATAAATATTTAAGGGGGACTCCCATACAACAAACCTGAATTTTTAGCAGTTTTCGCTCGATATTAATAACGGTAACAGGTAATATTCTTGAAAAATTCACACATGTAGTTACATATCTTCTTTTAAAATAAATAGTTAAAATAAAATAATTATTTACGGGGGACTCCCATACAAGAAACGTGATTTTTTGCTCGATATTAATAACGGCAACAGGCAGATGCTTGAAATATTCATAGAATATTAAGTTAGATATTCTCTTCAAAATTAAATAATTAAAATAAAATATATTAAGGGGGGCTTCCATACGGTACGGAACCATTTGCGCGCGAGTCCGACTCGCACTTGGCCGTTTATTTATCTTTTACGCCACAGAAATTAGTTGCATCACAGTTTATAACAAAAATCCGGTGACATCAGAACAATAACACGTTTAGAGATTAATAATGACTTTGATAAAGAAATTTAGACTCATTTCATGAAATTATTTGAGTTCTATGGTTGTTAGAAAAGATTAAAATATAGCTAAGATAGCTCCACAAAAGATAGGTCGTTACGATTCTGTAGAACCGGTGAAATAAAATTGGTGCTTACCCTGGTTCCTTTTCGAAGATTTCTCAACCTGTGCATTCTACTGACCACACTGGCAGGCGCTGCTAGCTCTCCTTCTGATGGAGGCTGTAACAAATATAATCCAGTAAGAATCCAGCCTGTAGGTAATACTTAGGAAGACTTTATTTTCATGAGGAAATGGGAACATTTGGAGCGGCGAGCGGCGTTGCACAGATTTTAAATGCACGTTACTACATTCTCTATTAGCCTTACAGAGTTATTTCCGAGTAGTTAGTTTTTGTTTCTTTGGCAATTCTATTCACTTTTAAAAGACAAAACATTATTTATTAACAATGTACTTCGAAGTAACTTTACGTTTATTTATAAGATGGTTAGGGACGACGGTCATTGCAGTGCCGCGCTAATGCAATGCACCTACACCACTCAAAATCACAAAAAGAATATTTCGACGCTACGAGTAGGTGCCGCGCAGTGCAGATTCGGCTTTAGTATAACCACAGTAAAATATAAACGACCACAAATCAATATTCTAGGAAAGGTACCCATACCACGAAATCAATTCAATTTTTAGGGTGCCGTACCCAAAGGGAAAAACGGGACCCTATTACTAAGACTTCGATGTCCGTCTGTCCGTCTGTCACCGGGCTGTATCTCATGAACCATGATAGCTAGGCAGCTGAAATTTTCACAGATGATGTATTTCTGTTGCCGCTATAACAACAAATACTAAAAACAAAATAAAATAAATATTTAAGGGGGGCTCCCATACAACAAACCTGAATTTTTAGACGTTTTACGCTCTATATTAATAATGGTAACAGGTAGATGCTTGAAATTTTCACAGAATATTTAGTTTTATAATCACTTCAATAATAAATAAGAAAATTAAAATAAAATAAATATTTAAGGGGGGCTCCCATACAGTACGGAACCCTCCGTGCGCGAGTCCGACTCGTACTTGGCCGATTATTTTTTAATTATTGATATTATACTTATAGTGGTCACAGGGCGGGGACCATTATTACCTACTAAAAATTGAATTGATTTCGTGGTATGGGTACCTTTCCTAGAATATGGATTTGTGGTCGTTTATATTTTACTGTGGTTATAACTATAAGTAATATGAAAAAATCGGAAAAAAAAACACTGAACGTGGTATTTTGAACTAGTCATGTAGTATGGGGAAGTACGTTCCCTAAACTGGTCACATGTCACATAGTTTGGATACGTTCCCTTTTCTTTATCAAACTTGATTTGTTAGTTTCAATTTTGTTTCAAAACCTGAAACTGAATTCTAGAAATAATTATTATTTTTCGCAAAAAAAAAAATGGCAAAACCACCTTCCATCGTGTACAAAATTCGAATATTCGGTTTTGTCAAAAACGGCTCAGCCGATTTCTGTAAAATTTTATTGGGACCACCTCGGGAGTATTCCCTTTTGAACTAGAAAATAATTTTACGATTCGATACAAAAAAAAATACATACACACGAACATAGAACCTCCTCCTTTTTGGAAGTCGATTAAAAAATGAATAATATTGGAAAGGTTATTGCAATCACCACTTCCACAGACACACCTTTTTCATGTATAATGGGCGAAGGTTCTCTCTTTTGTCACGGCGACAATAAAATAATTTCCTGAGTGTCAGAGAAAGAAGCAGGAAGTCATTAGACGAAGCATTGAAAAAGGAAAGTAATTATTTTGCCTTTTCTAAGGACTTTTGAACTGATCCGTAAGATTTGATTAAAGTAGATCGTTACGGATGGTAAGGATTAAATAAAGTGATTAAATCTGTGATCACCATAGAACATAAATATCTACATAATATAACAATGTAACACGTAAAATTTATAACAATATTAAATTAGCAGAAAGAGTACTACACTCTTATAATGGTTTGGAGTCAATACTCTTTTGTACAAAAGAAGCCCGCAATAGAATAGAAAAAGGCCGGTAATTTTTCCAAATTTTCCGATATTTGTATTCCAGCAAATATAATGTGTCGGGTGATAATAAACTCTCCACACTACATAAAAGACATCGTGTACAAGTAAGTCAATATTGATACGGTTCATTGTATCCGAAGGAATAGCGTACACAAGACAGAAGCTTAACTGTCTTTTTTTACTCCTTCATTCTTTCTTAGTGCCAGTCATCTTTCAGCCCCAGGACATTCACTACTAGCTAGAAACCTCCTTTAGATCCTAGAAATCAATTAGCATCCTTTTAGGGACTTATTCTGTACATCAAAACTAACAACTTTTATTCTGCGACTTTTGTCAAAAGTAAAAAAAAAAATCAGCTGTCATTTGGTTGTGGGTGAATGATATTTTTCTATGGAAGAACAAATGTTTTTTTTTAGTTTTGACAAAAGTCGCAGTACAAAATTTGTTAGTTTTGATGTACAGAATAAGCACCTAAAAGGATGCTAATTGATTAGAAATGACCCTGCATATCTCCAATAGGACCGGTTGGAAGCAGCTTCCATTAGATCGTCCTTCAGTCTTGTGGGTGCACGCTACACTTCGTGGTAGCATGGTAGTGCCATTATAAACAAAGAAATCGCCGCATTCACAAACTCCGTCACCGACATCGACTTGGCATTTTTTCTATATTTATGGTCACCGACGAGATGTTTTTATAAATGTTACAAGACACGGACGCGTAACACACCAAAATGATCATTGAACTTCGCAGATTTCGTATGGAATGATGTTTTATGAGACATTTTTAATTTAAAATATACACACATTCACATTCATAGTGAAGAGTTCGTATTTAGTGCGCTATTTCCGACTCAAATAAAACTTTCTTCGTCTCAACTTGAGTTACTGTTCAAACTCGGTAGGCTAGGCTAGGCGACAGGTAAATATTAAACGAGAGCTTGAGACGCGGGTAATCTGATTTCCTCGACGAAAAACCGTCACCTCGTAGTAATATAGTGGAGTGAAGAATGTAGGGTAAGATGTGGTGAAACAGTGTCGCGCGGATGATTTCGTTATTGCGGTCGGGACTGTGCAGATGTACATAGTAAGCCCGATTACAGAGGCGCCAGCGTAAAAATAGCAACGCAAAAAGCGTTCTCTCTATCGAATGCCTAAAGTGAAAAAGAAACAGAACTATGCTATTTAGCTAATATAATTATGATGGCGCCTCTGTAATCGGGCTTAATACGTTACTATGGTTTATAAGATCGTGTATTTTGTGAGCTCTGTAACCTTTGATGTGGAATCTGGAGTTAAATTTCTGGGATAAAATCTCTCAAAGATATCTTCTTAACTTAGAGTAAGAATCTAAGTGAAATGAAATAAGTATTGGCATTTAGTCGATAATGTCCAAGTTGAGATAATCTTCCATTAACATCACAATCGCTTTATCAATCTCTGCATTTGCCCCATAATACATAAATTCGTTTCTGCGTAATTTCATTTGTTTGTACGTGCCTATGTATAATAAATTTAACAGCACATTTTTGACGATAGATCACGTTTATATAGACAGTTCAACAACAGAACAAATATCTATACAAATATTATAAAGAGGAAAGACATTGACTGTTTGTTTGCATTGTATAGGTAGGCGCCGAAACTACTGAACCGATTTGAAAAATTCTTTCACTATTGAGAAGTTTCACAATCCCCGGGTATCAGGCTCTTTCGTGGTTTCGCCCCACAAGCTATTCGGCCCGCGGGGCGAATCAACGAAGCCTCTCATAGGTTATATTATTTTTTTTAAATTAGGGTTCCTTGCTAAAACTCCAATAACGTCATTCAAGGTGTAAAAAAATCCTACTAATATTATAAACGCGAAAGTTTGTGAGTGTGTATGGATGTTTGTTACTCTTTCACGCAAAAACGGCTGAACTGATTTGGATAAAATTCGGTACGAAGGTAGCTTAGACCTTGGATTAACACATAAGCTATTTTATATCTCGGGCTAACGCGGGTAGCACCGCGGGGCACAGCTAGTAAATTATACTATTGACACGAACACCAAACAATATTATCGTCTACAATTTTCGGACTTTAAATAAGCGTTGCTATGTCCATTGTTTATTCATATTCAAGCGCAAAAATATTTGAAGTAGTGACTAGTACACTACTAGTATACTAGTGGTAGTGACACCCTTACGATCGTGAGGTCGTGGGTTCAAAACCCGGTCGGAAACCAATGAGTTCTTTAGAATTTACGCACGAAGTTCCACATCACTGGCTTTTCGGTGAAGGAAAACATCGTAAGGCAACCTGCGCACGTCCGTAAAAGAAATTCAATGGCGTATGTGAATCCACCAACCCGCACTGGGGCAGCTTGGTGGATATGACTCAATCACCCTTCGTGGGTAGGCCTACGTCCTGCAGGGGACTATTAAAAAAGGCTGGTACAGTACAGTACCTACAAACTTTTTAAGCTCCAAAAATGTGGACGCCGCATTCTAGTAGGTACACAATACGTAGATCAATGACTCGAACCGAGATTCAACTACGGAATAAGATTTGAGCGAACCACAAATGCAATAGTCTGAGGTATCAGACCGTTTGATTCTCCGTCAGAGAAATGTATTCGATTCTCTAAACACCTGAATCTGTCGACCACTCATTTATTTAAAACCGAGGTTCATTCCGGCGACCGATACATAAAGTAAGGGTCTTCCCACACTAGTGATTTGATAGGGAATTCCTCAGCAACGTTTTATAAAGTGTGGCGACATCACCACATGCTCGCTGCACACTCGTAGTGTGTACGCCACCGCTTGCACTCGCACGGTGAAAGAAGAGAGTGTAGCGAAGAGTAATACACAGCAAAATATGACAGTAAGCCCTATTACAGAGGCGCCAGCGTAAATTTAATAGCAACGTAAAAAGCGTTCTCTCTAACGAATGCCTAAAGTGAAAAAGAAACAGAACTATGCTATTTAGCTAATATAATTACGATGTAATCGGGCTTAATAAAAACGTCGCAAGTATGCGGCGATATGATAAACGTCACAGCAATGCCGCTTGCTCAAGAATCGCCGATAAAATCGCGAGTGTGAAAAGACCCTAAGGGATTCCTACGATAAACCTGGGCCATTACGTTTCAATCCAATTCTATCCGGACCACAATCTATCTACAGCCACATAGAGACCCAAACCGAAATAACACACAATTTGTCTACTGTGTGCGTGTGTAAATAATCCGTGAAATACTTCTTTTTACCCCAACTCGTCTGTTTCTTACAGGCTGCTAAAGTAAAGTAGAACAGCGAAAAAGCGGAAAGCGGTGATACGAAAAGAATTATACATAAAGTGCCAACTTGAAAACGACGTGTCTTAAAGTTTCTTAACCAAAATGAAAATTCTACAAATGGGATGAAAATATATTTTCTGGGCTGTTTTACAAGGGTATCTTTAATAGCTATTACTTTAGTACTTTTATTAAGTATAGTTAAAATCGTCGACATCAGACCCATTGTGGTTCATTTGTGGATAAGACTAGCCCGGGACAGATAACAATGGCACAAGAGAAAGGAAACCTACACCGAGCAGTGGGTCGATACAGGATGATGATGATATCGCAATTCGAATCTTTTCCAAGCAAATAATTTCCCATAACTCTACACCAAGTCGTATATCTACGATTACGACAAGATCACGATGCTAGAACGTTATATATTTGAAAGGAGCATCCGCCACGTGTTGACATAAAGGGCAGGACGCGGCCCATTGCATTTCAATCCAATGCTATTACGTTCAATGCCAAGTTCGCGCGGACGGGGCTTTCAGCTTGATGACGCACCCTTGACTTGACGTCTCTATGGGAATACTGAGCCCATGCTTCAAAATAAAGAGAAAATATTCTATTTAAACATTTACTAATACATACTGGTACATAAAAGTTTTCTTGTAATTGGACACGCCAGAATCTTACAAATTGAAGTTCGGACTACCAAGTTGGCTACATTTGTACGTGCATGACCTGACCAGGGCCTCAGCTGGGATGTGACTTGACTAGGATTATAGTACCTACTTAATCTAATCGTCTGATCTACGGCGTGTACTAGTATAGAAGACTAATTTGCTAACAAGAGAAGTTTACGTATAAAATCGTTCGAAAGCGACGCAAACCCTAAATAGGTATGCAGTAAGCAGTAAATATATCGTAAACACGTGGTGCAAGAGTCCACAATCCACTGTGCATTGCCGACAGAGTGGTTAGTATGAAAACGTATACGTCAACTATATACATTAGTTTTTGTATAGCTCCATATTTTTTTTTTGTACATCGCCCTTGGGAAGACGGTTGAGAACTAACAAAAACATCCTTTTCACAACAGAACAAGCCGGAAGTCGCATAACTTACATCTCTACAGAGTAGACGTACCACCTGCCTGTACTAAGCGATTCGCTTCGTCCTAAATAATGCGGACCGCCAGGGTTTGGAATGCCCTGCCTCCGTCATTGTTTCCTGACAATTACAATTTGGATATCTTCTAGTCAAGAGTGAATAGGTATTTTCTAGATCTATATACTCCATCTTCGACTACAACTTCGCTTTTCATCAGGCGAGTTGGTAACCAAATGCAGACCTATTCTACATTAAAAAAACATATGGAGCCACACAAAAACGATAGGTAATAGTTTTAATTTCCTACATATACTCATCCTATGGCCTCAGATGTGATCTTCGTATGCCAACAAAGGGTTTCAAGGCTGGTTATTACGCTGCGGCAAAATTTAATTTTTAGTATCACACATTTTTGCCAAACAATATTGTAAAGAAAAACACTTAGATAACGTACCTAAGTGTTTTTCTTTACAATATTGTTTAACGTTTCATAACAATGAAACGTTATTTTTGTTCAAATTAGGCACTTTGATGATCCCTAAATAAGAAGATAATACCACACTGATAAATAATCATAATAACCAGTTGCTCTTCCTTCTGCATATGCATCTCAGCGAGGAAATGACTAAAGTCGTCTACATATCGTGCTGTTTCAAATACTTCTCGCGTGATTTTTGAGGGAGAAAGCTCATTTGCGCATAATTAACAGTTTTAGTCAATCTTCCTCGTCGCTAGAATCACTAATTTTAGGTTTTTCACTTGTTTTCAAGTTTCTTGACTTTAACATAAGGATTTAACAATATCACGTGAAAAGAAAATGGTGCAAAAAGCAAATAAAAAAAAGTACAGCAAGTAGTGTTCGAGTCTGACTTTTTAACAAATTAAAAAAGGTTGTAAGTATGATAAATTCGGCACTGTGGAGGTAGAAGTAAATAGGTTAAATGATGTTTTGAATTCACAAACTTACTGCACACGATGTTCTAAATTCAATTTTACTCTATCCTCTAGCAGATAAAAACGGCTTTTGCACTCAGATTTTGAACAGCAAAAATACTCTTTCCCAGATGGGGGGATGAAAATAAATATTATTATACGTACGTCTACCATAACGAACTAGCTAACAACAAGCCGTAGATCAGACGATTAGATTACTATAATCCTAGTCAAGTCACATCCCATCTGATGTGAGTGGCCCTGGTCAGGTCATTCACGTGTAAATTTATCTAACTTGAGAAATAGTTTGTTAAATTCTGGCGTGTCATATTACAATAAAGCTTGTGTATGTGAATAGTTCAATATACATTATATGTGCTTTTTATACGATACGGCAACTTATTTAGTACACCTAAAAGCCCTAATAGACGAAATAAAAATTAAACTTATACATTTGAACTCCAAAAAGAGGAGAATCTCAACATGACTGTCGACACGAATCCTTCCTTGGATTCACATAACTCTGCCAGATCATATCCTTATTATAGTTCGGCCGTTCAGAGAATGCGTTCCTGACACATCATCTTGAAAAAAATGTTTTTGGCCGTTACTCGGAAACTATGTACTTAATTAAGGGCAAAAAACATTAAGATGCGAAATTTCATTTTCTACAATAATGATCTTAATGTTTTTTGCCCTTAAGTAACATAGTTACCGAGATATCGGCCAAAAACATTTTTTCAAGATGACGTGTCAGGAACGCATTCTCTGAACGGCCGAACTATACTTACTAGGCATGTACATTTCAGTACTAAGTACCTAAGTTCATATAAGCCGAGTGTAGATCCCAGATGACAGTCTCTATGCTGCCTGAAGGCTTCCAAATGCCCCTTTTTTACACTATCACAAGTCAGCTAAAAGCACCCGTGTCATGACTTAATTTCTCTAAATCGTGCCCGAACGAAGTTACGTCCAATATCTATAAACTTAATAAAAATGGCTATTGAATTATCAATGACGCTGTAAGATTTCCCCTTGAAAAAATAGCCACCATTGTAATCCGGTTCGACGAGCCTGCGAAGGCTGTAAAGTCTATATTACGACACAAAACCCCGCTTTTGTGCGAAGCTCTCACAAATGAGGGTACAACGTCGCTTGTAAAAGCACCTTTTGTAAGAAAACTCGGTAAATGTGCGCTCTCATTCAAATTCCAGGGTGAAACTTAAAGGTTTTATACATATTCCACGTACGAACCTTGTAGGCTCAAAAGGGCAGTGGAAGGTTGTAAAGTTGTTTGTCAAAGTAGAGATAAATTCAGGAATGTGTTGTATTTCTTGCTTCAAGGATTCGTGTTAAGGAAACGTGATTGAATATACCTTATTCAGTCATTGGTAACTTATGCACGTCTTAACAGATACTTTAGCACATTTAGAATTCTAGATGAACAACTTTCTCTACAGGATCCCAAAACTGTGACAAAAAATTAGCTATTCCAAATATTTTGTCGACAGTGAACTAAGAGACTTCGTCATTGGGCCCTTAGTAAAAGTTGTTGATTTTGACATACTAAAGTCGCCTTTAAAAGCTAGTACGTAAGTTACCAGTTTCCTTATATAGAAAACCTAAATACTCTAGAAAATTTTGAATTAAACCCACATGTCCTTATTAGACGGTCATGGAAAAAAAAGCTTTTGAAGATCACATAGGTACCCTTTTTGCCAAATTCAGGTTTGGTCCTATAGTAAAGGTCTCGTAAAATATGAACGTGTCGATTAAAGAAGCATCCTGTATAAAATCTTTATGAAGGTTGTATTCATATTGTATGGTTAAATTTTCATACGTCGTGTGCGGAGGCCGCAAGCCCCGTGAGAAATGTAACAAGTGAGACGTGTATTCAAAATATCTAACGCATTTAAAAAGATACTTTCTGAGTATACTATTATCAAATAATCATAGTAAATTATATTGGTACATAACATCAAGTTATTAGATGAGGTAGGTATATGATCATGCTATTTAGGATGAATTGTTATAGATACTTTCATCCGTGAAATTGTTAAAATGATTTGACGAGATATTTGGATTGTAACTGAATAAATGATGTTACTCGTATTATTTATTAATATTCTATTAATTTAGGTTCTCTTCAAAGCGATACAAATCAGTATGGGCCCGAAAATCAATGCCCGAAAAGAGATGACGCATCGAACTTTTGACAGAAACTGGTACACTACACAGTACACTACACTATCGAACAAAATCGCCAAAACTGGAAATATCGAGTGGAGATATTTGCCCAACAGTGGGGACACGACACAGGCTGACAATAACAACAATTTGACAAGTATACCTATCTAATGAAAGTAAATAGTTTGCGTGCGCGTTTTTAAAGCAATCACTTAAATCACGTTAATCACATTCTTAACCTTTGGCGTTGTCCTCAGAGAACTATTTAGCCTACGATTGCTTTAATTGTAATCATTAGTGAAACGCACTCCCTAAGGCACCGGTCATATAGCCAGCGGTATAGGGCTGCTTACTATTTTGTCGTGTCAATGTTTCAAAATGTATTTATTTTTATTTCATTTAACTGTGTAAATTATTTTCTCCCAATATTTGGTCACTGCGACCCCGCAGTGGGAAGTTGCTTACTGAAACACACTTACTAAAGAGTGAGTCACATATAGCGGTCTAGAGTTATTTAATGAGACGGGGTTCTTAAGGCGCTGATCACACAGCCAGCGGTCTAAAACTGCTTAGTAAAACAGGGTGCTAGTCACATAGCCATAGCTATCTAGCCAACGCAACCTCCTAAAGCACTAGTCGCTGTCATGGTTTGGTTGCTATTGAAAGAATAATACAAAACATCGCCTGTATAACATATCCTAAGAATACAGAAAATAAAATTGTTTTTAGAAACAAACAAAACTTTCAATTGCTTGTACAAAAAGTTAATGTCAAGCGGGAGACGCTGTGGGACTGAGGCTTAGATATAGTAGAATAGGATACTCTCGAGAGAAAATAATTAATTACTTAATTCAGCTGTCTCAACTTCGATTACCAAAATCGAGATCTAAATTAAATAATTAAAAACAATTGATGAAAGAGGTCACAGTATTTCACAATTTTACAAAGCGGTTACAATAAAACTAACCCTGAAACCAAAACAGTCAGCTGTTTCGTATAAAAGTTTGACTGAATTTTAAGAAATAGTATTTTAATAAAATAATATAATTTGTTTATAATTGGCTGACATATTCATATTGTAAGTTATTGAAAATAAAATGATTATTAAATAAATAATATATATGTAATAATAATATAATAGTATTGTATTCCTGATTTTATTTTATTTTATGGGACACAGCCATGAAATAAAAAAATCAGGAATAAAGTAAAGTTGTCAATAATAGCATAATTACCCTTTTTGCCATAGTACATAAAAAAAGTAATTAAGTTCGTATTGGCCAACCCTGGTGTCAGATAGGTAACCCTGGTTTCAGAGTGTTTAAGCTGCCTGAAGGCCTCTGACATGGCTTAACGGTTAAAACAATCGAGATCTACCATTTAACGTGTCATCCGTACCTTCGTAGAGCTCAGTTTTAAATGTCACCAGTGGTCACTCATGACCGAAGACTGACCGTGGCGAACGTTGCTTAAACTTCGGTGATCGCTGACAAATATCTAGTCAAACTAGGCTATGAGCGCTATCACACATGGTAAACTATAAGATCGTCAATAAGAAATACTTGAGTAATTCCGCATGTCTCGTAGCAAATTGCTACGAGACTACGAGCTACTCCGTAGAGCCTACTACGGCGTAGACGAGTGTAATGTGCTACGCTCGAAAAACTCAACTCCCAGAGTTTTTGGAGCGTGAAGCAATAAATTTGCACAAAAGTAAAATTTCCAGGCGCTTTTTATACTTTAAATTTTCAAAAATACTTTCTGCGACCTGTGTAACAATAAATTTGGACGGAAATACATTTCAGGTGATAATTAACTACACTCGCTTTTTGCCAAACAGCCCGAAAGAAAACTTAAATATGGCTTGCAAAATGAATGTAATAAATAAGCATCCCTTTAGGGGCTTATTCTGTACATCATAACCAACAACTTTTGTTCTGCGACTTTTGTTAAATCTCGAAAAAATTTTTTGTTGTTCCATAGAAAAATATCGTTCACCCGAGACAATGTATGGAACAGCAGATTTTTTTTTTTTTGAGTTCTGACAAAAGTCGCAGAACAAAAGTTGTTAGTTTTGATGTACAGAATAATCCCCTAGAAGGATAAATAAATAAATAAATATTAGGGGACATCTTACACACGGCATCTGACCCCAAACTAAGCAAAGCTTGTGATATGGCTGCCAGAGTCTGATAAACTACATACAAATACTTATTTTTAAATACATACATACTTATATAGATAGTAACTAATAACACCCAGACACTGAGCAAACACTTATGTTTATCACATTAACTTATGGTCATCAAATTGACAGGTCACTTAACTTTACCAGGTTAACTTTGAGCCTGAGTACTTAAACAAATGATCAAATCTAAAGTGAAATTCACTTACACTTTGATAGTCATCCAAACTTTTCTAATTAAGAAATGTAGTTTGTAAACATATTACGAGAAGAAGACATAAAAACTATATAACTGGGTATAACTTTCCCACGTAGTCTTTGCGAACAAAAATACCAACTTTTTATAAAATAGCAATACGCTCGAGTTCATACAAGCACCAAAATATGTAACTATTTACCTACTTACTAGCATTTATCCGCGGTTTTGGTGCTATCCCATCGAAACGTTTTAATTCTCCAGAATAAAAAGTAGCCTATGTCACTTTAGGACCATTCACTATCACGCAAATTTATATCATGCAAAGTGAAGTAATTCCATTATATGAAGTCATTCCATATTGTTGTTTTGTTTGTCACTCTTTCAAAGAGCTATGGAACTCCGTGAAAGAGTGACAAACAAATGAACAAACACTGTTTCGGATTCATAATAATGGTAATACCTAATGTCTCTATATAAACAAACAAAAATGGACACTGACCCATTCCAATTTCAATTTACAACACTATTTACTTAAGAAATTTTGGTGTAGCATGTTGCCGTAGCCTAACTTTGAAACTTTTTTCCTCCTCCTCATTAGTTTATGCATTTTTGGTCTTAAGTTAGAATTCTACAGTATTTTTATTTGTTGTATAGCCTCTAAGGGCGAATGCGAAAGGTATATGAACTGAGTAACTATGATGTAATCCCCGTCGTTTCGCCCCAAGGGATTTCAGAAACAATTTGGTTCCCACTCGAAAATGGTAATTACGAATATCTCAGCATTAAGTTCGTTGAAATATTCCAATCATGCCTGTGTTCCTAACATTTGTAAATGCTAAATGTATAAAGGAGAATGTTTTCTAACGGCAGCGGTATAAGTTATAAGGCAGCGGAATAAGTTCATAATTTTGAAAGCTATTCACTTTTCAGGAAATATGGAGCCGATTTAACTGATAAAGGCTGATTCGATCTTCAGCTGCCTTACGTGAAAATCGTTGCATTCTAAGAAAAGTATTTTTTTTCTTGCACAATGATATTTGTGTAATAAAAGAATTCATTAGTTTAGTGCGTGAGTAAATTCACCAGCTCGCAACTGCGGTAGTGTCGAATTGCGTTAAGGATAACAGCATTATAGTAAGCATAAGTTTTCAGAGTAGTGTACTTAAGTACACTACTCTGAAAAGTTTGTATAAATGATAGTGCAATACTTTTCAGAGTAGTAAAATAGTGCGTTGCTCATAAAGATATTATACTACCTATAGCTTTAGTTACTAAGTTTCAGTCTACTATAGGCCCTTCGAGCAAATATCTACAGAGCCAAAATCCCTAAGTGAAAGTAGTAAGAAATGTCCGAGCGCCGTCATACATACCGACTTAGATATTTACATTAAATAATTCACAATGACCCGTTTTCTCGAATCTCGACGTTGTCACTTAATTAGTGCTTGTACCCACGCACTTGGTCATCGCGCGGCGTTGTTGTCGGCTTGCAATCGCCTTACGACTAACTCAAAAGCCTGCCCACTACGTAGTTTGGGCAGTTTTTTTTTTTATTCTGAATAGGTTTGCGTTTGACCACATACTGCCTGATGTTGAGCGGTCTAGGTTGTAGCACGCTTACCTAGAAGATACCTATTTACTCGGGATTTGAAGACGCCTACGTTGTACTTTAGTTGGAAGACAGACCCAGACAAAGCGTTACACATTCTAGACTCGGACACTATTTTTGCACGATTGTGACTCTATAAATATTTGCTCGTCAATGCTCCGAATAAAAGCATCAGTGAAGTTTAATATAAGCTGCGAAATTCCCTCTTGCGTCGCTTCGCGGACATTTGAATAAATTTCTACAGCGCAATCACAGACGCCATTAAGTTTGAATCGGCCTTAAACATACCTGATCACCCATTCCAGTGATAATGGGTGTGTTCCAGTAGGCGGCGAGGCGAGCGACTGGCTCCAGTGCAAACGCGCACGCCGGACCCACGAAAGCTATGACATCATCTTTGAAGTGCATGTCTGCTGCCAGTCCAGGGGCTATCGCGCCGGAGCAGGACGGATAACTGTGGGAAAGAGACAAGGGAATTAAGTAAATGCTCTAAATTAAAAAAAAAACTGATAGACCGAGTTGATCAATATTACTTATACAAGATTCTGTGTTTTTTTTTAATAAGCTTTTATTAAGTCTTGTTTAAATAACTAAAAAGTGAAAATCATACGGGACTAAATTCGATGGGATATGTCGTTTTATTACGGAATTTTTATAGCCACCTTTCAGCTTCTTCATCAGACCCTGAATACCATCTAAAGACAAAGTACATGTCAAGACGAATCAAACGAGCTCAAACTCGATAGATTTGCGTCGTTTCATTACAGAGTTCCTAGTGCAAACTTCAAGCTCTGAAGGCCTCTGACATGGCTACACGGATAAAATAACAGAGACCTACAATTTAACGTGTCATTTGAGCCACGGTACCGCTAAGTTACAAATGCCACCCGCAGTCACCCATCCGAAGACTGGCCGTGCTGAACGTTGCCTAACTTCGATGATCGCTAACGAAAACCTTGTCAAACTACGCTATGAGTGCTACGGTTAGCTAAGCACGTTTTTTTTACCTGTCTCGGCCGCGCATAGGCCGGGCCCGCGAGCTAGCCCTACTTTTTATGCAGGGTATATATTTTTTTTATTTTAAAGTAATTTTACAATAAACAATATATTCAGGGTTATTTCTAATCAATTAGCATCCTTTTAGGGGCTTATTCTGTAAATCAAAACTTTTGTTCTGCGACTTTTGTCAAAACTAGAAAGAAAAATCAGCTGTTCCATACATTTTGTCGAAGGTGAACGATATTTAACTATGGAACTACATTTTTTTTTAGATTTGATTAATGTCGTTGAACAAAAGTTGTTAGTTTGGATGTACGCACCTAAAAGGATGCTAATTGATTAGGAATAACCCTGTATATATATACAGATAGGTACAGAAGAGGATAGATACCGCTAAGCACGGTAAATATTGTCAGACTGTTAGACTGTCTCTCGCAGTCTAAACTCAGAATCTGAATCCGTCAGCTGTCAATACTAATCGTGACCACTACGGGTCGCGGCCTATTTAAGCCGTACCGACATACACAGCGACAACAAACATAGCCCCGCTGATTAGGAAGTCGAAGAGGCAGAGAGCCAGGCACATAGTTCGAAGAACGGATGGTCGATGGGGGTGTAAAGTTCTCAAAGGTAGTCCACGTAGCGGCACGGCCACCGACAAGGCCAACATTATAAATTACGACCACAAAAACATGCTGGGTTCTAGCTGCTTCCAACCGAGAAATCGATAGGCCTATGTCCAGCAGTGGACGACATACCGCTGATATAGTGACCAAGCGTACGTGCAGAACGCCGATACGGTTCACAGGTTATATTTACTACGTCACGTAACATGTTCAAAGCAAACGATAGGTACATTACACCCCGTAACACCAGTTTGATCGCACATCATTATATCAGTCTTACAGTCATCATCATCATTCGCAGCCTTTCATAATTATCCCATTCCTGAGTATAGACCTCTCTCTTGCAGCGCCATCTACCTTAGTCATTTGCCAATCGTGTCCAAGTTCGTCTCGCGATATCGTCTCACAGTCAATCTTAATAAAAGCCTTTGTATTACGTACCAAAACCTAACAAAATCTCTTTGCCTAAGGATACCGTTATATCTTGAAAGAAAATTGGGAACAATCTCTAGGTATGTACCACCTTTTCGATACAGGCTGCGGATCTTTGAAATTCAATTAAACGTGATGATGCCTGTAGGCAACGTAAGACTTAGGTTTTCTAGGAAACTTTCGAGAAAATCAACATTGAGAATATTAAATTTCCAGTACTTAGACTAAAATATAATAAGTAAGTTCGTATAAGCCGAGTACCTAGCCCTGTTATCGGAGTTTTTTAACAGCCTGAAGACTTCTGACATGGCTAAATGGTTAAACCATCCAAATTACGGCAGTGTTCAGTTGTGAATGCCACCCGCGGTCCCCCAACTGAAGACTGATCGTGCCGAACGTTGCTTAACTTCGGTGATGCTAGATGGCTATGATATACCTCGTCAAATTATGCTACAAGCGCTACATAGAATAAGAAGTGGATATACCGCAGAGAATTAGCTAGCTGGATAATTAAACTCATTCGTTGTATTTTTACACAGAGTAGGTGTTTTTATAGACCATTTGCCGACTGCTTTATGAGTACATTAGGGATAATTAAATTATTTTGTAAAAAAAATATTATGCTTGCTAGATTTTCAGTGAAAATAGAGTCTAGATTGATCAGTTATTAGTATTTTATCTATCCAATCCATTGTTGTTCGTTAATCCAATGTTTACTTTAGCGAGATTAAAATGAATGAATTAATTTATTTAAATACATAAATCTTTCTCATTCATATTAGGTATGCTAAGGTTCTAGAAATCGGCAATAATTTTGGAGTCATTTAATTTAGCTTCGTTAAAATTAGTGTTGCAAAATTGTACCCTGCATGTCAGAAAGAAATCTGAGAAGTAAAACGTACTACGCGACGGGGCATTTGAAAAGTGTACCAAAATACGTAGAAAATATATACGCCTACATACTACTTTCTTATAATATCTTAGGTACCCCGCGTTGTAGTAGGTAGTATATCTAGTGTGGGTAAAAAATACAAGTCTAAAAAGATAAAGTATAGGTATTTTACTTCACAACATTGTATATTAGATTATTAGGTACGTTACTAAATGATGCGTGTGTAACGCAGAACACAATAGTTTTACCTCCCTCGGGACATTTAGTTTCACATGCTCCACGTGGAAACTTTGTACCTGGCATACGTGCCTCGAATACACAATACAACAGACATATAATTTAATAGGGTCGGTTTCAAAACGGCACTTCACGTTTTACGACACAGTATAATATTTTAAAGCTATGATATCTCTACAAGTAGTAAAATAAAGCCGCAAGTTGTCATAACGTGAGCTCAACAGATTTTTCTGCTGGATATACTTATGTTGTTTATGACCATATACTAAAACTGTCCGTATACTAAGTTCGCATTACAACCCGGTGGCTAACCCACTTGTCTGAGTTTTTAAGCCGCCAGAAGCCTCTGTCACGGCTAAACAATAAACAACCTGGGTGTCAGTTGCGGTAGAGCTTAGATTATGTGAATCGAAAGCGAAAAGTGTCAGATTAAAAGTTTTTAAAACCAACATTTATCATATTAAGGTTCTAATACTCATCATCGATTTTTTTTTATCGCTTGTAAGTCAGACGACGTTGATTCGACGTCGTCGACGTTGTAGTCGAAGATGAAGCACGCAGTCTTAGATGATACCTGTTCACTCTGACTTTGAAAAGTTTTAGATTATAATTACATATCTCTTATGAAACAGGAACGCAGGTAGACTATTCCATTCCCTGGCGGTACAAATCAGAAATGTTGATTCTAAGTCAAACCGCTTCATACGTATCTGTAAAATCAACAGTTTAAGGTCAGAAATGTTGAGTCAAACCGCTTCGTACTTAACTAAGTAAACTTGACAGTGTAGGGGTGATAGTGAGGCGCGTTTCTACTTGTCCTGTAGTAAAAAGCGAAGGGTTATGATATTAATTTTATTTGGGCATACGGTTCAGCAATGGCCAATTGATTGGCTTCAGAGATAATTGATAAAAGCAGCAGGATACTTATGCCCTGCAGAGAACTTAAATAAAGAGTGAATGATGATGATTGATGATCAGTCAGCGCTGAGCAAATAAGAAATGCGACATTTATTGACCTCCATGGGCACATTAAGTCTTCAATACAAACCAAAAGTTATGAAAGAGACATTGTAAAAATGTGCGTAGTTTAGGCCATGACTTTGTACCATACCTGAATATTAGCTTTATTTCTTTTGTAATATCATTTTGCTACTATTTTCTTTAATAACAGCCAACAGTTTAGTTAAAAAAAATATTGTCCGATGGCATGTATAATGATATTGTTCGAAAAACATGGCGATCACACAAACAAAAATTAATTTATGTGTAAATAAAATCATTAAATACCAATTTTTGTAGCCCATTTTTTACGCTTATTTAGAAGCATGATATAAAATGTGGGTGTACGGTGAAATATCTTCATACGCCACCTAAATATAGTTTCACAAAACCAACGTTAAATGTTGCTAACAATGAGTATCAATAACTATCAAACTACACGTTCCTGCTAATATTTACTCATCTCTCTGCATCTCGCGTTATTTTTCAACATTTACTTTTTCAAATATAAATTAACGATCCATCGAGCGACTTACCCGGAAGCTCCTCCGGGATTTCCAATAAACGTCAGAAGCTTCAGCAATTACGTATTACAAGAGAGAAGCAAATTTTCTGAGCTTTGTGGAGTATGCTCGTAAATTATAATTACTATGTTAATGTTTGTATGTTAGTGAATAAGATACAGACACATTATCATAATAATATAGCTCACAAGCTAATAATTCACAAGTGGCGTTTATTAATACTTACACCTTTTATAGAGATAGTTAGGTAGGTACATATTGTTATTCTACAAAGGACAAGTAGACCAACGAATTCATTAAGAAGGTAGAGTCGCGCTAAATGCAAGCCTTCCTACTTCCAAGCGTTCTTATTAGAGATCTATAGGGAAGGTCTAAGTTCAGCGTCCTATGCCTGAAACGCTCGTATGTTCGTTACAGGAACTTTCAGAGGGATAAATTGTCATCATTATTAACAATTTTTGCTATGGGACCAATCATAAAATCGGCAGCTATTACAAAAAGCCTTACAAAAAAAATTCACAGACTCGACAAAATGTATGAAACAGCAGCAACTTATTTTCCGCGATTCCGCGGTTATCCCCGTAGTAAACGTTGAACATAATGATGCGTAGGTACGAGTACTACACTCTGAAAGTCTCTACACTTTGCAAAGCACAGGCTCTCTAATAAACTGATGTTTTATGTATGTTGGTAAGAAGCACTTATGCCACAGAAACGTAGTCACGTGGGTACTGTGGGCCTCATTAGTAAGCTCAAAAAAAGAATAACAAGTTATGGAAAGGACCAGGAATTTACTGAAAGACCGAATCTTTAAATCTTAAAGTAACTTCGTATAACTACTGTAGCGTTCAGTTGTAAACTTGTAAATGAAAACTGACCATGGTGATCGTTACTTCATACCTGTTGTCAGTTATGAACACCCAGGCAAACAGCTACACTGAGTATAGTGTGTAGTACTGTGTGTTAATTGTTAATCTTCGAAAAAAGAAGACTATTGTGCATAAGTAATGTTACCAGTTTACTCTAGGTTGGAAGACTCCCAGAGTGTAGATACCTGGACGGTAGGACAATCCCAGATCAAAGAGTTATTTAGTAACTTGAAATATGACAGTGACCTAAGTAAATACCGCTCTCATATTGAGGCGAGCCTAGAGTAAGATATCCATTCACAATTTTATATTTCACAGATATTTAATAAAGACACAAAAATCAAGCTTTTTGTTAGCGAACAAAAGCACGTGGTGCACATACGTAGTTCTACATTACGAGCTTACTGTGAACCTTTCATTATTTTTAAGAGAACGAGATTTATCGTCCAAGGGAAAATATTTGGCAAAAACTTCGAGGCGTAATAAATTTACTGAGGGAGAGGGAAAATCGGGAAAAAACACCTGCTTTGTGGAATAGATATTACACCTTATGTTTGTTATGTTCACTATTGAGAAAATATATTACTTGTATTGTAGCTTCAGTAAATTGTATAGAATTCACGTCATATTTACGTATCGAGAAATGTAGCATATAGCCACTTCGAATTATTGTAGTGCCTTAAAAAATATAATGTTATCTGCGTGAAAGTAATTACTTTCTAACTGTCTCTGTCTACTTTAAACAATTTTCACACAAATGTTTCGTGAAAAACTCTTGGCTTGTTATTACTTTACCGAATTCCAGGGGCTTCCAGAGGTACATTCCAACATTTAAATGACTTTCACACGTTTATCTCCCGTGGCACTACTGCTCGGCTCAACTAGTAGTGCTACATATATTTGGCGAGCCAATAAACTATTCTAAAGTCAGCAATTTTTTTTTCAATTTTGGGGTGATTTACCGTTAGTTAAATGTTTATCATAATGATGAAAATATAGACCTAACAGTAGATAACTGCACTTTTCATAGCAACAGCCTCTATAAATATAAATGATGAAAGTATTAATTCCAGTTATAAGTTTCAAAACTGGAGTTAACTCTGTAAACTGGAATAGCGGCTTAAAAACTTTGACAACAGGACTACCTATCTGACGTTTACGAATTTACTTAGGTACTTAGTTTCAAAACTTACCTGCCCTGCACTTTCTGCAACTCAACACCATGATGAGCCAGGAACTGTTCGTTCACTTTATCTAGCGCCAAGTCAACTGCTGGACCGCACCGCTCTAAATCAAACGGAGAATCCAGATGCGAAGCCATCAGCACACCAATATTATACACCGTCTTGTTAATACTGGACATTGACGTCGAAAGCACAGGTGTCAGGAGTAGGATACAGGTGTACGTAACGTAATACATTTTACAGGATTTCTTCTATTTAATTTTTCAGCAATGAACTTCAAACTAAATAATACTGTCTACATAGAACATGTAAAGGGAAGACTCAATACAGGTTACAGTAACTTTAAAACCGAGTACAAAACTTTCATTCAACACCGTAAACTCGTGTTCAGGAGAGATTCGCAACAGACGTCTGCACGCTATGACAGCCGAATCAAAACTGCCGGCAAATCTCCCAGACGCTGAAAATGGAATCCTGAAATCGGGACTGGCGCGTATTCTGCGACTATCAACAGGTCAGTTGTTTTCTACATCATTAATTCTGATGGGAAAGACGTCACGAACTAATTTGCAAGTTTTGTTTCGTTTTGGATATCTTGTAGGCTTGGTATAGACATAGAGGCTCGGGAAGTATCCCTAGGTCTTAGATTTATACCATTCACAGACTATCTAGTTGGAGTTGATTTTTTCATAAAGCTAACATAATTAATCAATGTCTACATCACAGAGTACTTTGTTATATTGATCCACATTTTTGACCGACGAAAAAACGGAGAAGGTACTCAAGTCGACGCGTGTATTTTTCTTTTACTTTTTTTATTTGTAACCACGCATAACTTTTTACATCATTACGATTTATATAATTCTTTTTTTAATGGAAAAGGGATACTTCGAAATTGGTCCTATTTACATTCTATCGAAATCTGGCCATTTTTGATAAATCAACAATGTTATGAAAATTGCTCCATCGATCCGTGCGAACTATTATTCTGCACACGGTGGAAGTCGGTCATGCTAGCTTTTGCGAAATAATTATAATAATAAGTATTTATATACGATAATATATAAGATTTTTAGATTTAATTCACGATATTTCGGCACAGTTACATGCGCCATGTTAACAGGTAAACAAAAGAAATGGAGGAGTTGAAATGTAGATGTGTAAAGGTATTTTCCTATTTGAAATTAACTAATCGTGTTTAGAATTCTTAAGCCCCATTATTAAAGAATTGAACTAAAATTAATTATCAATCAACATGATCCTGAAAGTAGGAACTCAGTTTACAAAATTTGTATTTATACTCGTAGTATAAAGCAACAAAACCATCAAATAGTTGGATTATCAACACAATATGAAAATATATTCTTGAATATGCTCGGATGGATCATATAAGTTTTTAACCCCCGACGAAAAAGAGGGGTGTTATAAGTTTGACGTGTCTGTTTGTTTGTGAGTATGTCTGTCTGTCTGTGGCATCATAGCGCCCGAACCACTGAACCGATTTCAGTTTAGTTTTTTTTTGGATGAAAGGAGACTTAATCGAGAGTGTTCTTAGCTATGTTTTATAAAAATCGATTGAGCCGTTTAAGAGTTATGGTGGGTTAAAGTGGGGATGGAAGAACCAAAATTCTACAAATGTGCCCAAAATGGTTGTCAATTGAAAGTTTGTTGTCAAATATTTTTGTGTCGGGGGTTTTTTAATTAGGTATATTATTATTATGACTAGGTACATGTGGAGTAAGACGGTGACGCTGTGGTGGCCAAAGCGTGGTACGTCCAAAAGCAAGTTGGGTCGATGACATTGTCAAAATAAGTTGGCCACTTGGCGCAGAACCGAGACCAACGCCATTATAAGAGAGAACTATATCCAACAGTGGGATAGAGATGGCTGCGGATGATATACCCTTTGACACTTTAGTCACAATCGTGCAAAAAAAAAGTGTCAGAGCCAAAACCCTGCCCAAGCTACGTAGTGGACAGGCTTTTTAGTTAGTAGTAAGGCGATTTCAAGCCTTACATGCCAAGACTACAACGCCACGCTAGCACTAATTAGGTGACATAACGTCGAGATTCGTGAAAACGGGTCATTGTGAATTATTTATTTATTAGTAAATATCTAAGTCGGTATGTATGACGGCGCTCGGACATTTTTTACTACTTTTACTTAGGGACTGTGGCTCTGTAGACAGACAGAGCCATGATAAAATCAACCTAATTAACATTACGTCCGACAGATTCCCAGATTGATAATGGACAGGGCGGTACAAACGTCCCTAATATACCCATTATCATAAAACAGCGTAGGTACATAAAGTCCCCAGGCCACGAAAGATAAGCTTTTGTAATATTCTTATTTAATAGCTTTTATATTGTGGAGATAGTACGTGTACTATTGATGCTCTATAAATAGAGGATAACGTGGTAAACATTTTCTGCTCTCCGTTTTGTTTTTCTGAGGGTTTTCCTCAATCTCAATGTATTGTACCTACCTAACTGTAATACAATTTTATAGAATCGCGAATCGGAGATTTTGTATGAGCAAATCGGTCTGCGTAGTGTCCAATGCAAAATTACAAAGATGTTGTTTATGTAACAAGTATGTATTAATAATATATACGTAGAATTGTGCATAATTCATTTAATTTTATAAATATGGTGAATTTTAGATCATAATAAAATTCTCCACGATTTGCCGAGGATGGAAAGGAGACCAATTATCCTGTAGGTTGATGGCCTGATCCCCAATAATGACATGACATTGTCAAGCCCCGAAGGCCCTTTTTAGTCGACTCTTACAACAGACAAGAGACACCAAAACCGTATTTGTATTTGAAAAGCCCGGTTTCAGCCGACAGTGATATTTTCCCATCACAAGGCCTGCTTGCCTCTTTATTCCATAAAACCTCCGCAGTAGGACCATACAAGCCCCCAACTGCTCTTTGGGAAGTAAACGGTTACGAGCATAAAGGTCGTAGATAGACAGAGGACAATTTTGATGGAGTTACAAGAACGTCGTAAAGAGTTTATGAGGTGTGAACCGTATCTTGGATATTGAGCGAGAGGGAAAGAGATATCGCGATTTCTACGATTAACGGCCAATTACCAAAAAGAATAAAACTCTCACATAGACTATATTTTTTAATATCTGATACCTCAGAACAGCGTTATTGATTTGAATATTAAGCTAATTTGTGTCTGTATCGGGTACAAGGACAATGTACTTTTTGTATGGTTTTGAATTAGGAATCAAACTTAAAGGCGTCTGTGAAGTTTGCTACAAAATGCGCAAATCCCCATTTTATTTCGCTAACATATGAATTTGTTACTGCGCAACGACTCGGCTTGTGTCCACAGATGTCATTAAGTTTTATTCTGTCTTTAGGTTAAGAGAATTGAAAAGCAATATATTTCGAAACATGACATTTAATTGAACAAAACCTCTACACACTGCTTACAATATACGCAATATATTAAACATCTGCAAGGTACTATTTGGTGTTATAAATTATATTATTACACATGACAAATCATCCGACTTATATATTAAATATATTTCATTGAAAGAAAATTACAACATTTTTAAATACAACATATAAAAACTTTGTACATAAACGCGAAATATATTATTGTTCGAATCACCTACGCGGGGGTTATATTCTCTTAAAACACTAATATATGGAATAACTATTAATTAAATATATTTGTAAGCGTCAATTCAAAATATATAATACGCTACCAGCTTTCTGAACAACTATAACATACTATATCTAAAAATCTACATTAGTTTTACATAATATGTACGTATAAAATAATTGTAAAACATTTAAATGTCTAAAACTGTTAGGGGCTATTGCAGGCGCAGTTATGACACTTTTAAAATTATGCTTACTATTGTGTCTTTGTATTAAACATAAAAATATTGTATAGTATGGAAAATATTGCTCCAGTGAAATTGCAAAGTACTAATATTTTTTTATTATTGCATATATTTTGAACGACTTTTTCTTATATATTTACGAAAAAACAAACTAAATCATTAAAGTATTCCTGATAAAATTATCCTATGGATTGGAAGGCGATATCTAGTAAAATAGACATGTAATAAAATGTTAAAAAAGAATGAAACAAAAATATTTAAGTGATATAACTGCGCCTAATATACTCTTGAATTATTATAAAACTATTGAATACGGCAGACTATAGACAAAAACTAGATTAATTTGTATAAGTAGGTGATTATAAAAAGATCAATATTAAAGATAACTCAACGTTTGATTTCTCAATAAAATCTGTTATAAACGTATGTAAACTAGAAAATTGAAAAACGTTAATAAAGCTAGTTTTTCAACTAAGAAATAACGAGGATTGGTTCCAAAAACATTTAATTCTACATACGAGTACATAAATACATATTTATAGTTACTAATACATATTTTGATAACTGGTCTAGTTGGAACAATTTAGTTTTTAACAAAATGTGTAAATAATTCACAGTTGGTCATCTTCCGAAAAATATCACTTAAACTCGAATAAATGTCTGTCTTTTTCGTGAAATGAGATGCACAACAAAATTTCTCTATACTAAATGTGTAATGTGTATACAGACAAGTTTTTTTACGATCTATGGCTATGGCTGTTTTTTATTACAATAAACTTCATTCAATAAAAAATCATCATTAGAATCACTTGTAGTGTGGCGTGATCTTATATAATTGGTGCATCCGGTAGGACCAACTGCTCATAACCGATTTATTTATTCTCAAATGTCATCGCTGGTGAAAACGCAACCTAAGAACTTATTGTTACAGTTCAATAAGTCGTAGAAAAATTTGTATTTATGTATGAGCTATGGATTTTACCACGCCGCATACATGATATTTAGGTCCCTAATCATGTCTGTACTTTTTATATTCAAAAATCGACGCGGTATTTCTTCAGAGCGATGTAACTATTAGGTATAGCGAAAAATGCGAGCCACCGATTGGTGGGTTTTATAAAATATGAAAAATACAACTTACTAATTGGTTATTAATAAAAGTTAGCTGCTTTTGTCAGCCACCCATTGTATGTTACCCACACTAACTAATTAAAGGGAAAATATAGGTAAACCTTCTATAATCACTCAAAATCGTTCACAACTCTCTCACTTACGTATTCAATTGAAAATCAATCAATTGGAATGGAGAAGTGAAGACTACTTTAAAATTGTTACAAGTACAGTCCTTATCCATACTAAAGTTATAACTCCGAAAGTGTATTTGTTTGTTTGTTACTCTTTCACGCAGCATCAGATCGACTTGATCTTTGCATGGATATAGCTTAAGGATGTCATAGCCGTAATAAGCAACTCCCGGAAAAATTATAAGGTTCTGTGGGAACCCGCAGGAAACGCTAGCATTATAATATCTCTATGACTTCGAGAGACTAAACATCGTTTATCGAGTTGTTTAGTGCTTCAACATTTTTGTTCAAAATACGAGTATTTGTGATATTAATAGGCAGATATAACAAACGTTCCCAGTAACTTCAAATTATTTCCAGAAAATTTTCAAATACGTACGTATGTGAGAAAGCTATAACGTCTTGTTGACTTCCTAAATACCTGGAATGGTACCTGTCTTGTTTCAAAACTCGACCAGAACAATAATAATACCGTGTAAATACGAACATCTATAAACAGCTACATAAAAATAGCAATGACTAGAGTTAGTTATCCTATAAAATACACCTTTCACACTTAACTAACCAAATGCTATTAAAATATAGGTAATTAGGTACATCCCAGTACAAAAGGTGATTATGGCATTTTATCAGGTATTTGGGAAAGGGATTTTCATCCTATTATGTTAGGATGTTACTTAGATTAGTATATTATTTAAGTATACAATTATACATTAGGTGCCTAGGTTGATGTTATCTCTTATACCACTTTCCCAATGTTATACATAAATTAAAAACTTGCACTGATAGACAAAATACTATTACACCACAGATAAAGGATAGAGACGCCATAGTATTATTGCCAGCAATAGTGTACCTAACTACCCTTAGCGTGCTTTCTTTTATAAGTGGAGGAGGTGGCGCACTTTATCACCTACAATTTGGAGCCATTTTTGTTCGATGTTTCACAACTCGACTTATTCATATGTTAGTCGTATATGATACAGCAACTTGCAACGTTAAAACATACCATCTTTATCCTTAGTCTGTGGAATAAACCAATCTACGTGGACTGATCTGAACTACTACGAGTAGTACTACCCTTCTATTACCAACATAAATTTCGAACTACACAAAAACAACAACATTCATCAATACTTATAGCCCCTTCGCTGTCTGATGACCACTGAAAACTCAGCAATTTGTATAAAACGTAATGTTTTCTTTTAGTTTTATGGCTACAACTTCACGTTATATCTATAAATAATAAGATATATATGAAAATTCGAATACTCGAACAAAAATCCAAACTAATATTGAAACATTTTAACTGGCGGGAGATAAACTCTCAACAAAGCCGTAACCAGTCGATTATTATCTCTTTCCAAATGTCGATGTCCATTCTTTATTCAATATTATTGTAATGTACTTTTTTGTCAACCCTATATATGGAGATCACAGATTTCTGAAACACAAAAGCTCAGTTCTAAAATCCGAAGCTCATGAATTTTACAATAGCAAATCTTCTTATGTTATATTATCTATGTACTACACTTCTGTCTGTACGCAACGATATAATTATGTATTATCATGTCAATAAATTAATTTACTATTCCAAATATTCATTCTAACTAAAGAACATTCAGATCATCAGATAGCGAACGGATTGTAGCTGCAAACTATGAGAAGCGATACAGATAACTTTTCCATCAATATACCAACACGAACATACGGAACATACGAATGTACATCACTACTACTAATATTTGTGCGTATCGACCTAACAGTTAACAATACGATGTACTTGTAACTCACGCTTGTTACAATTTTACACGAAACCGTACTGGCAGGTGACTTGTACTTTTTTGACGCGATAACATCTTATAAATCGATGAGCGCCGGCTGCACGCACGAAAAAGTGACATGTTCCGCCTGAGCCGAGCGTGCAAGCGAATGCGCGGATCAAGCGATAGAGAGGCACGATCGGCCTAAGCGTTCGGTTTGTTTCAGTTGAGATTCAACAAGGTTTTCTTATGGCGTTAATCACCCGTAAAACGAATTTACAAACAAACATATTTTTTTATTTACTTTAGAAACCGTTTGGTTATCTCTGAAAAAAAGACTCAAAGTCATTGTTTCTCAAGGTTTAATGACTTTTCTTATGGAAACTAAAAGACATGGTTTTCGCCTATTTTGAAATGTGCCGTCGAAAAGGGTAGAAACTACATTCGTTGCGACTAGTAAATTACGCGAATTTCCTGATACCTACATAAAGTACAAAAATGACTTCGCCTTTGCTAGAAGTAATTTTATTTCATGTATTTCTATTCTCATGATAACCAAAGCCGCTGAAAATTGCGTTGCCAAATAACGCCGCGTCTTGCTGTTTGATACGGCTTTTCAGTTAACACGTCATAAAAATAGTAGAAATTGAAAACTTTGTAGCAAAAGAGATATTGGTGAATCATACCAACCGCTATTGGTGAATCGGACCAACTATAATTTGGTGGTTTGGAGATGGTATAATTTGGTAGGACGTCCACCGACTAGGTGGGTTGACGATATAATTAAGCTCGCAGGAATGCGCTGGATCTGCTTATTGGAAATCCATAGAGGAGGTCCATGTTCAGCAGTGGACGTGCTACGGCTGATGGATGGGTGAATAGGGGATAATTTGCTGAATCGGATCAACAGTTTGGTGAATCAGCCCAAATACAAACTGGGAAGAGAAAAAAGGAGACAAAAGTATTTTACCGCGCTGCGAAACCACCTGCCAGTCAAGTTCGAGGGTTACTTTTCCAAACATCAAACAATTTCATACGAAGGAATTTTAACATCATGATCACATTTAGAGTATCACTTATACTACTAAAATTATTTGTCGAATGGAAAATCAACCCTTACGCTAAATTACTGAATAATACACCAATACAATAAGAAGGAATGTATATATTCGGTTATTAAGTAAATAAGCTTTAAAATAGATAAAATTCTAGTCAAATAAGCCAATAAAAAATATATCGTTCATAATGTTTAGAATTGAATTATTTAGCATTTACACATAAAACGAAAAATTTGAAACTAAGAAATGATTAAACGGTCTTTAGTATTTATAATATGCTTATTCAAATTATTTAGCAAAATATCCGTTTGCATACACACCTTCAGTTACTTATGATTACTGTAATAAATATATTTTATATTTTTAATATTATTGCTGTCTCTGTTGTACAGAGCAAAAAAGAGCTCGATATATCTCACTTACATTACTTAATTGTACTACAGGTTTAAATAAACTTTAGCAAAAACATCACCCTCCTTGGACAGTCGGGCAAAATAGGGTAACTTCATTGGATTTGGTTATACATTAAATACTCAAAATACGTAACCTCCATACAAATACTTTAAATAAATGTATTTCTCTACAAGGTCCCCTAAACTCTTTATGCTATAATAACTACGTGTATAATATTACAAGCTAAACACTAAAAACTATAAAAGAAATTACACAAAAACCACAAGCTTGTAAATAACTTTTTTTATATAATATTGCTTTATTTAAGGGTTCCATTTCGCGGAAGACGTGTGCTACTTTATATTAGGCATCTGGATTTAACCTTACATTGAATAATCTTTAAATCGCTAGAGTCAGCGCGCGAAATTCATTTTTTTTGGGGTTTTTAAGTATTTATTGCTGAGCTACTCAATACATTTCATTCATAAAACCTGTTTTTGCCAATGAATAAAAATTCAAAATTACTTTATTTCCGGCTGTTATTATTGAATAGCTTTTATTAATTTATTCCAGTCATAGACCAGGGTAGATAATTATTGAAACAAAAAATAATAATAGTTGGATGAAACCAATTGGAAAAGAAAGAGTATAAGAAAAATGAAAGAAAAAATAAATTACGGGCGATCTGACGTCGGGAAGGGAGAGGGGGAAGGCTTAAAGGTTAAAAAAACAGTTCATCTCGATTTCTGACTAAAATACAAGTCGTATGGAAATAAGTTGTAGGTAATAAAAAAGCAATAGCAAAGTTGTAGGTAATAAAAAGATCTACAACTTTTGTATTTACACCTATGCACATAACCTTTTTGTTTCATCCTAATATTATTTTTATTCATTTTTTACCATTTTCAAATGCTTCTGCACTGCCGGGCTAGTATGCGCGCCACGAATTATTTCGTTCGTAGTGTCAGAACGAGACAGCGTTATGGCAAAGTATATAATATAACTGTCACTTTTGCACACGTCGAAATGAGTTCTTTTCGTCGCTTTTCGTGGTCACATGCTTTATAGCCTGGTCTACCACTTAAATTCTTTTAGTTTGGCTAAAAAGGTCAAGTGACAGATTTTTGTCAAAATTTTGATTGATTTAAATTTTTTTTTTAGATTGATTAGATTGTTTTCTTTTTGTCTATGCAACATGTTAACATTTACTTGGTAGTTCAGCAACAAATTGAAAAAACCCCAAATATATTTGAATTTCATTGACGTTGGAAGTAAGGAAAGTCGTATAGGCCGATGGCTAGCCCTTAAAACTCTGAATACTCAATGTTAGTCAATAACTACACGAGATAAAAGATCTGTTCCAATACGATTATTAGAAACACATACTCTTAACAAATTTGAAGGTTTTTCAATACTCATTTCGTTTAAAAATCTGCCGAAGCTGTATTTTGGAATAAGAACCACGTTGACAACATCGAAAATAGTAGATTTGATTTTAAAACATTTCTAAATATTCACTACAAATAATATATGTTTTAAGTACATAAATAAATAGAATATGTTTAACACTCACTTTTGGTAAACCATTATAACTGTGTATCACATATTATCTAGTCACTAGTGCATTTGATTTTCTTTTAATTATATGATTGTAAAAAATATTAGGAATTCTTAAGAGGTAGAGGACCAAGGCTTAGGAATTCGATGGTATTTGTTTATGGCAAGTTTAATACTAAATGCTTTCGTTTATGGCAAATTGAAGAGTAACGTTTGAGTCAGAATTATTGATAAAAATTTGGAGGAAAAACGCTTGAACATTTACTGGAAGAATTATTACGGAAACATTTTTAGAAATTAACGTAACAGGCATAGAATACGACAAGAAATTGAGGTAGAGAAAGGCTGGAAAATTTATGATTATATCACAAATAATCAAGGATCAAACTATTTTAATTTTCGAAAGTATTCTTCATAAAAGTTATTTAAAAAGACGTTGTCTTTTTCAGACAAAGTGTATAAATTGATTGTCTTGTAAATTTTGTATCGTTTTGTCTGACATTTAAAAATTTAGGCCAATCATTATGCCACAAGGGGTTTTTCATATCACTAACTGACGGGGTCAATAATAATACGTACTTTATCTTTAATATCATTAAAGTTGGCCTGCTTCGATTGAAATTGAATAGAGAAGCAACGCTTTCTTGTTCACCCAATCAACAATATAGAAAAAAAGAGTACAATATATTAAATTAGTGCGACAACCGGCGGCCTTATCGCTTAGAGAGATTTCTTCCAGGCAACCTGATTCCTTTGAATTGAATCTAAAGAACTGATATTGGCAAGTCACATCAAACATCTACGTAGGCAAGTTATGTCCATTAAATAAAATATCTTTTTAAGCAAGCAATTGCATCCAAAATATTTGCGAGCCATTTATGTCAAATAACTCAAATATCTTTGTAGACAATCTGCTTTGACTTTGATATTTGAAATCTGTGTCGATCAACTATCTAGATAGTCAGGTTCGAAATGTTTGAAAGATATTTGCAGGCCAACTTTGTCAATTAAATTAAACGTCTTTGAAAAAACTGGCTTCAAAATGAAACCACGATTTTTACACGCCTCTGAGACAGGTCTCTTATAAAAAGACGATTTATCAATAAAAAATCGTCACTAATTTAATGTCATAACACCAAATCGTCATATTGGTGGCAGATCAAAGCAGAGATTTTTCGTGACACGGTATCCTTTAGATCTAATACTTATTATTGCAGGAATAAGGCGTTAATTGAATATATTTGTACACAAATTGTACCAATTTCACGTATCTTCGTTTAAGAGCTTCAGACTCGGGATTAATGCGAATCAACGTCACGATAAAGATATATGTCATCAAATCAATATATTCAAGAGAGAGGAAGCGCCCTAAGGTTGATTCGCCACACAAAATTTTCGGTTGTCATGTCATTGATTACATAGCAGTTTCTAAGCGTTGTCGACGCCATATGTGGTGATCATGCCTTCAAGTTTTCAACCTTAGGGCGTTTCTTGTTAATTTTTTTCTTCCAATATATTCTCATATAAAGTCATTTAAATAAAATTAATACAGTCATAAAATATAGTTAACATAATAATTATACAAGACAAGCTGTCAAATTAAATATTTTTACTGCAGCAACTGCAGCAAATCAGATGTCACGGAATTTTTTACAGTAAAAATTCAAAAATTTGTCGTGTCCGCAGAATTTGAACCTGCATATAGTTATACCGTCCCGGAGCTTTGTCCATCAAGCTAGGTCACTCTGAGGCTCACGCCAAGTTAGTTGAAATGTTTATCTTTTACCAACATACAGCGCAACCAGGTAGTCACGAGCTCGTCGCTATGATCGGCGCGCGGGGCGGCGAGCGGTTAGAAACTAATATATACTAAGCGCCACACAAATCGACGGATGAGAAGTTAGCCGCAGATGACACTTCGCTGTGATTCGCTTATTATTGCGCATGTGTGCACAATGCCGGCGCCGCGTGGCGTAGTGTTGAGCACGGGCGTAGGGAGAGCGCGGGAGGCATGAGGTTAGCGGGCGGGTGTGCCCCGGATTCTCGTCTCTCTGGCTCACGCGCATACCTATATTTCGGCTTTTGCGTAGCGTTCTGCGCATAACTTCCCATCCGCCGATTAATGTGGCGTTTAGTATACTAATTCTTTTACCACTTGGTCACGAGCTCGCCGCCATATGAGCGGTAGCGGCGCGCGGAGCGGCGAGCGGTTAGAAACAAATGTACTAAAATGTTCGGATCCCGCTCCAAGCGTCGCCGCTGCCAAAGCCCGAACCCGTACCCGAACGGTTCAATCAAATATCTTCGCAGACAACTTTCGTCACATCAAATAGACAGGATCAAATGAAAGAGTGTTGGAGTGAAGTAGCGAGACCTTACGGTAGTTCAGGTGAGTCAGGGCGCGGAGTGGTGGCGCCTCCGTCGGCGGAACACGAGCGCGAAGATGCTGCGCAGGCGCCGCCAGCGCCGCCGCCCGCCGCCCGTCGTCGTTATGCCCGTGCCCATTATAGAGGCCTGGGGATACCAATTAAATAATTAGTATCTTACAGGCTATAACAAATTCTGCTAATTATAAGTTTTAGAGTAAAGCTTTTTCTATTGATTTCACTACTATACTATTAGTTTCTTAAAGTTAGCTCTAAGCATATTACATGAATTTAATAAAATGCATTTGAATGACTTCTAAGTTTTTATTCAATAATAAAAATATCAAGAGATTCTAAATTGTGTGTTAAAAGGTGCTCCATTTCACTCTTAAAATATCTAAGAAAAGTAAAAAATGCTAGTGACAGAATCTCTTGATACAGTTTTTTTTTTCAGGTTTAACACACCACCCTTAAAAACAAAACCATGTTTTATACAACACAGTGTTTTCTTAGATTGTATTACCTCATTATAGGTAACAAGTTACTCGATAAAATCTATACAGGTGCTGGTTTAACAGGCCAAAACAAAATGTTTGGGCACTGTAAGACTGTAACATCAAAACACTGTAACTTCACTTATGATATGCTAACTTTTGCCCCAAGCTTTGACTAAGAGACGTTTTGAGTATTGTGTTGATCCATAGCAAAATTTTATTTCTCCAGGATAAAAAGTAACCTACAGATACAGATCTTTATTGGTGCTAAAGTACATAAAACACAAGTCACAAGAGTGATAATTAATTTCAGTACGATACATTGTACATTTGTTAGACTTAATTTATGTTACTTTGTCACTTTCCTAACTTTGAACTATATCCATGCCAAAAAACAAGCCTGTCTGTTGCTATGTTGCTACATGAAAGAGTAAGAAATGAGAATATAAGCTTATGACACGGTAATGATATCTAACAGTATTCCGTCTTCATACAAACGGACGGAACGCGAATTGTACCTATGCGCCTCGGAGTGCGGTATGCTGGTCAGTTGCGGCGCGCTGTAGCGTGTGGATTTATAAAATTATAAATTACGGAATTACGTTTTTAGGGTTCCTCGTTTTACCACAGAAACCTAAAAACATCAAAAAACACAAATGGATTTTTATAGAATGCTTCCTTTGTCATTCACAACGAATTTATTTTTTGTAATAAATATATTAATTTTACATCATAATAGATAGAAACTAGAAAGAAACAGATTAAGTAGATGAAATTAAAAGTATTTAGCCCTAGCGTGTGATACGTTCTACGTGGCTACGTGGTGCTGTAAGTATATTATATTTCATGGACAGGGCCGAGTCACAATACTGTTAGATATCACTACCGTGCTTAAGAAAATTCATTTAAAGAGATGTGTCGCGATATCTATTGTTCGCAGAACTACTAGTAATATTATAATAGTAAGGTTGGGCAAGGATATAAAAAACTGACTTGTCTCTGCCTCTCCAGGCGGCGTATCTCGCGGACGAGCGCGTGGAAGGCGTCGTCGACGAAGTGTCGCAGCGCGGCCGACGTCTCGAAGAACGGACATCCCAGCTGAGTGGCCAGGGCTTTGCCCTCGTCTGTGCTCACCTGGAAATATTTAGGTAATAAGTAATATCTAGGTCATTCTAGGTGAAAAAGTTTGCCAATATATTTGATTTGAGTTGTAAGTTGATGTGCCTATCAGTGTACAGAAAAGCCACAATTTGGTTGAAGTTTGTCTATGTAGACAAAAAATCTACTTTTCATTTCAACTCTAATCTTTAGGCTTCTGTGAAGGTGTTTCACAATTGCGCCATTATCTTATGTGATTTATGCTACTTACTACTCATTCATCATTTGTGGTCCTTCCACCACCTTCTTTTTCGAAGTGAGTATTGGCCTCGGGGTCTCTCCCCTTTGCCAAGGCTGGGCGCCAGAGGCTATGACCTCTGGGGAATATGGTTTGCCGCAGATACCGTATTCTTTGTAGATGGCTTCTCAGTGGCTTTTAGGTGTGAGTTGCATCTTTGCGTTTACGACCATTTTATTGTTCATGACATTTTTTTTCTTAGTCTTTTGTCTACTCTTTTTTTTTAATTGAATTTTTACACTCCAGACTCCGGTGTCTGTGCTTTTTAAGATATACATTTTTTTTTTGTCTACTCCTGCTTTAGTATCGCTATCGTCGTCAGTTTCGCGCAAGATCTCGCGAGGGAGCGCGCGATATGCTTTGACGTCAGGTGGGCGTGTGTGTAGTGGGGCAGTATTTCTCAGCTACTTATTGGCCGCGCCACACAAGTTGGCAGATGTGAAGTTAGCTACAAGCTGCGCAATATCCAATCCTGACTAAAGCTCACATAAAGCCACACGTTGATTGGCTGGTGCGCAGCTTGTAGCTAACTTCACATCCACCTTGTGTGGCGGCGGCCTATACTTACGCCCATCAAACATAGTAAATTAATTTGTAGTGTTCATTTAATTCAAAGGTGCGAATTGTTTTAGATTTATTATTATTTGATTTAATGTTACTAGAATTTGTTCAATTCCATATAATGCATAATACATAGGTCAAATAGAGAATAGTGTCATGCAAAAAGATATTTCATAGTAAAAAAAAGAACATACTTGTCTGAACCTCGGTGCCAGATCCAGCTTGTTCCCAACAAGAACCAGCGGCAGCCTCTCTGAGGGCCGCGCCTGTGAGAGCAGCCGTCTATACTCGGCCGCTGCTCGGAACGACCGGCGGTCCGTCACAGAATAGCACAGGACAAAGCCTTCTCCACAACGCATGTATTGCTCCCTCATCGCCGTAAACTCCACCTGAGAATTAAACACATTTCCAGATTAAGAATAAAACTACATAAACGGTAATCAGGCTGTGTAGTAGGGCGGCGAAACAAGCATAAGTCCTCTATTTCTTGATTTACATAGCCATCTCTTCTATTTACCTACAACTAGTATCATATGTTTGTTTTTGCATCTGGACCAAGGCAAAGAATATACAATAATACTACGTATAGAACGGCCACTCGTTACCCCCCACCCGTTTGAGTCTTCCTCACTTCCACCCCGCGCTACGTACCGCATCGTGTACTCTGCGCGCGGGCTGCACTGGCCGGTGGATTTTCTAATAAAAACTACCTAGACTGTGACAATAGGGAACACTTGTACTGTGTATGGTTGAATATCAATGATACGTAACAAAACAAGAAATTTTAATGCTTCCCTAAGGATAAAATAATAGGAACTTATTTTACATTATTTGGTAACTTCCTCTTGATATTATCTTACAAAAGAAGTAGATCGGTTACTTTTTGTTAAAATGCTTCCAAATTAAGTAATTGTTATACTTTTTTAAGCACTAGATTAATATTCATTTTTGCAAATTAAGTACGCAACTGTCTCACTCACGCGGCATGTCGTCACGTTGTGGTGATCGCTGACAGCCATAGACGTTCCGCACACAAATGCGCGTGTAGCGACCGTGCGTAAGTGTGTTGTCTGTGAGTAAGTACTGTGTAGGTGTGCGTAAGACAGCAGATTTTGTATGAAAAATCGCGGAGTGTCCGGGCTGTGACCAAGGATTCAGCGGTCCTCAAGCAATAAATGGTAGACTTTAGAAGTTATGACGTCACAAAGATGGCCGCTGACCGCCATAGGTATTTGCTTATAATATCTCATACCTATCTAGTGTGTTATATCTATCATATGAAAAATATAAGTACAGTGAAATTTCGATAACTCAAACATCAAGGGAAATGCAAAAAACTTCGACTTATTGAGTCTTTAACCAAGAAGTGCGAGCTATGAAGTACATATTTGATAGCAAAAATTTTAAATTAACAAGGTGCTATTTTTGAGTATATTTTGCGAGGTGTTGAGTCAAATAAACTCGATTTAAGTTTTATCCTATCTACATATAAAACCAATAACACATTAAAAAAGAGTGTATCCCATCTGGCCCGGTGACTTGGCCAGGCGCCGGGCCACATGGGAAATAAAAGTTTTATCTGGCCCGGTGATATATTTACCGGGCCAGATGACACAAGTCAAGTGCCATCTGGCCCGGTAAGGGGAGAAAAGAGGATACGCCTTGTAATTTGTGAAATACTAACTACATGCATCGATGAAAGGGATTGAACTTATAAATCAATATACTCACAAAACCGAAAATAAACAACAATCTACAACGCCCTAGTTAAACCACATCTTCTATACCTTATCGAGATTTGGGGATGCGCTGCTAAAACGAGAATGTGTAAATTACAAAGATTGCAGAACAAAATCATTAACTCCAACTAAGAAAATTTATTCAGCAACTAAAATAATGAACATAAAACAACTATACAAATAAAACACATGTATCTTTATTCGAAAAACTTTAACTAAAACTATTCACACTAACAATGTTTACAAAACAAAAAAATGTTGTTAACCGCCGAACTCGCCGAGCGAGCTATATCGTCATTCCAAGACATCGAACAAATTACGACAATGCTCACAACTGAAGGTGCCAGACTTTATAACTCACTACCCTCACAAATAAAAAAAATGTTAACTCCCTTCATGCCTTTAAAAAAACCTTAGCCGAATAAATAGAACATGTATCGTTACTGTTATAACTAAAAGAAAAGAAGTGTAAAGTAAGTCTGTATTATGTTATTATATGTTCAATTAGTTAATTTATTTTGATAATAATAGGTACGACTAAAATTGTAAAATATTTTGTATTTATGTTATCATGTAAGTGACAAACTGTAAGTATTTATAATTTTTTTTGCTGTAAAGAATTTACATAATGCTAGTTAGTGGCTAAATAAGTATTTAATTGAAAAAAACAAATTTAGATATCTTCACTTAGCTTATGGTATCATAAACTTTTTAAGTAACACTACTGTAAAACAGTATTATTTTGTATTCTTTGTTATTACTTAGAAGAAGAGTTAAGTTTAGTTTAGAGTTAAGAGTTAAGGAATAGATGCATTTATTGCAAATGAACAATAGAATAAAGGTTTAGGTTTAAAGATATTTATTCTCAATTTTAGATATAACATCGCTTCCATGAGAACACAACTAAATATAATTATAAATAACAGTTCGTCGTCGCTGAGAAAACCATTTTTAAATGATACATAATGTAATTACTTTTAAAACAAACTTATAAAAACAAGTGGAAAAAAATACATATGTACCTACATGATAACAAACATACATATATACGACAGATTTTTCTTATAAGTTAAAACTATGAATTGTCAACAATAATGTACTCGGCAAGTTTCTTTTTAAATATGTTAAACGAAGCAGTATTTTTTTATATAGGCACTGGACATTCCTTTTTGATTTTATTGCTCCAAGTTTGGGGAACTGCAAGCACGTAGTATAGAGATTCTACTGTATAGGCCGCGCCACACAAGTTGGCGGATGTGAAGTTAGCTACAAGCTGCGCAATAGCCAATCAACGTGCGGCATTATGTGAGCTTCAGTCGGGATTGGATATTGCGCAGCTTGTAGCTAACTTCACATCCACCAAATTGTGTAGTGCAGCCTATAATACTTATAGCATTCAAGTTATTTTATTACACATGAATAATTAGCATTTGTTTGCAGGGTCTGGGATAAAGTTGCCTATGACACTTTACCACATTTAAGCTGTATACAAAAATCAAGGCAACTTGTCTCTTCCCTGCTGCATAAAATAACAAACAAATACACTTTTGGATTACAGTTAAATATAAATTTAAATCAGTATAATATACAACTGGACAATTAAGAAATAAATTATATTAGAAAGGAAGGTTGTTATAACACACCTGTCCAGCTGTATCCAAAATATCCAAAAGGGCTGGTTCTCCATCTATCACAGCTTGTTGCTGGTATGAATCCTCTGAAAACATATGAAACTCAAGTGAATAATCGTAGCAGCCACTACACACAAAATTATATGTATCAAATAAGCATTACTGAATTCATTCTACAATAATTATGTTTAGTAGGTACTTTCAAAAAGCTCAACTAATAGAATGTTTACTTATCACAATGACATTAGCCTTGAAGCTGTCAAGTGGGTACCTATAGTGGGGTCATGGTAGTCGAGGAAACTGTGGCTGACAAACTGCAAGGTGACGGCGGACTTGCCGACGCCGCCGTCGCCCAGTACGACGATCTTGTAGACGCGGAGGCCGCGCGACGTGCCCGCAGCCTCGCCTGCCATGCCGCCGCATGCCTGCGCGTCCGAGCCGCGCCCGCGACGCGAGTCTTCACTCGCCCGCGCCCATCGCCCGCCACACACCCCGCCGCCGAACACTAGCACCACCGTGATCACTACGCGACACTCGGCTCATAAACAACGCAACTTTCATTTACCAAAACACATTTTGTTTAATTTTCTTTGCAAACAAATACAAATTCCAATAAAAATCGACAGCTGATAAAAATGATTTATTGACGTTTGTTTGACATTGACGTCTTTGGAAGTTTGACGGCATCCTGAGATTTATTTTTTTGTTATGTTGGCGTAACTTAAGATGTGTGCTTTAAAGCATGCCTTACACAACTACAGTCAGGAGACGCATCAAGGTACGTACCTATTGGTTGTTCGTAGCCCTATGTTCGGTATAATTATAATAAAATTAGCTTCTTATTAATATTATTGAACTTCTTAAAGCGATCCGCACACATGCGCGGTCGGAGCGGTCTAGCGGGCGAGCGGTCATCTGTATTGTACTGGTTGTCTAAGAAGGGCGCACATAGGTCCGGTCGCGGTTCGTCGCGGCTCGCGTTTGTAAACAGTTGCCCGCGCCTCGACTCGACAGACCGCGCGCGGTCTGACGGGTACGCCGGTAGTTTTTCACTCTTTCGGCTGAAGTTTGACGTAATCAAAGAGTTCGGATGGAGCCTCAACAGCTTTTGCGGTCAATTGTGATTTTATGCAATTGACCGCGACCTTTTTTTTTTAAAATTCGTTTTCTCATAGTAAACTGCAAGGAACGAGAAAAATCGAGTTGCGTCATAGTAATAACTAGTAGTTCCACAGACAGTAGACTACACAAGCACCCACCAAGAACTATAAAGGTGCATTTGTTATCAGATGTTGTAAGTAATATTACAAAATAAAATATGCTTTGTGATACTATGGATGAACTAATTTATATTGTCTGATGTTCAGAAATGTTAATAAAATTGCAAGAAATGTCTTGTTTCTATTTATTTATTTAATAAGAGTAGTTAGTAAGTACAGAATCTTCTTCTCTTCTTTCTATTTTTTGTTATAGCCATTCTAACAAATATCATCAGCAAGTTCTAGAAATAGATTTAAAAACACGAATACCCATGATTAGTAGGAATGACTATCAGGGGAATAATTTACTCACGGATTCTGACCACAAAATAAAAACTGCTTGTAATTTCGCTGCCAGAGACTGATAGATTACATACAGGGCTATCCAGTTGGTGCAAAAAGAGGTGATTCAGACCATCACTATGAACAACTTTTACTATGGTGCCAATACGGAATACGAAAAAATCAGCTGTTTCATATATTTTGTTAATTCCAAGCGGCAACTATGTATGGAATATCTGATAATTTTTTCTTGTATTCTGAGTGGGCCTCAAAGTAACAGTTGTTAATAATGATGATCTTACATCACCTCTTTTAAGGCTTAGGCTAAGCATAGGACAAGCAGATGATCCTGTACAACTACAGTTAGGTAATCAAAATAAAGAAATGTCTTGTTCCTACTTATGAAAAAAATATATGAATGAATGAATGAAAAAATATAAACATATATTGAAATGAAATGGTTAGAGAAAGAAACGTAGTAAAACGATTGATGGAATTTCATTTGATCAATATCAAACTCTGTTTTACATTCCTAATTCCTATTAGCATGACCAGCATAGCGCCACCTAGTGTGAAGTGGCAGAACTTTGAAAGATAAAGTGACATCTAGTGCTGAGTAGCCTAACTACGCCCGCGCCCGGACCGCCGGACCGCCCTAGACCGCTCGTACCGCGTGGCGACCGCCTTGCGACCGCCTGGCGACCGCCTTGCGACCGCCTGGTGACCGCGTGGCGACCGGGCGGGTGGGTAGACTTGCGAGCCAAAGTTGCCATCAAACACTGTAAACTACTATTTCTTTCAAAGTAGGTTGCCATCAAACAACAATTCATTGCCGTGTTTTGGATATGAAATTGCCGTGTTTAGGGGCAAAAGAGACGTCCGCAAGTGGTAAATATAACCAAGATGATGAATACATAATTTGAAAGCTTGTTTTATGGGCTTCTCAAAAATATTAATTTTATGTTGTGTATCTCTCCATTTTTTGTGAAAAATAGAAATATAACTTACTAATTTTTCTAGTTCAGCAATAATAATGTGTTTCTATCGTTCGTTAACTTGCATTTTTACTTGAATATTCCACATTTTTCTCCTATTTTGTTGAAATCATAAGAAACTAGTGTGATTAACTGGTCACGCTAGTTTATTATAATTTACAATGTGTCTAGAAAATGCTTACAAAGTGTGTCCAATTGGTAAAAATACTTAATAATAATTGGAAAGTTACATAATCAGGGTTACCAGAAATAATCTACCTATTCTGTCAAATAAATAAATTAATCCAAAAAAACTCAAAATTAATTTTAAAAAATTTGAACTTTTTTTGTTTTTAACTGATGCAATTGGCTCAGAAAAACATGTGTTTTTTTGAAATATAACGAGTGCTGTGGTTGGATTTTTAGATAATTATTTAACCAGCCTCCATACATTTGGTGGGCGTGTTTTTATATTGTAGATAATAAATGTGTGCATTCTAGACTTTACTGTCCCTATTTAAAGTATGACAAAATTAAACTGTACTAAAAACACAAATACTGACAATAAAACTGGAAAATGAGAAACTTCCTGATTGCCGTGTTTTGAGACATAATTTGAGAAATTACCATATTTTATACATTTTCGTATAATTATCCATCATCCATCCATCAGCTTTAAGACGTCCAATGCTGAATGCATAGGCCACCCCTATGGATCTCCATTTTCCAATAAGACTGTTTAGTAGCGGCTTGCATCCAGCGTGATCCTGCGGTCTTAATGAGGTCATCCCACTGGTGGCAAAAACGTAAATCCTCCACTGTTCCGAACGCTGCCTAGCCGAGTTGGATTCAGCAATTAATTGCGGATTGGACTGCAATTTGTATTAATGTAATGTTTTATTCTTTTATAATTATTATGTATGTCTTTTCATATGGGTTATGTGCCTGAAATAAACGTTTATTTATTTATTTTATTTATTAACCTCTTTATGAAGTCGGACCTACCTAACTGGACTACTTGTCCTAGGTAGACGTACGAGTCAACAACTTCAAGAACCGATATACCACAAAGATACCAGAGGGATAATGTAGTCGATCGAGAAAAGAAAGAAAGAGATGCAGTGATTTAATATGGCATGAGTTAGAAAGAACCATTTAAATTAACTCGATTCAGTGGCTAGTTGTAGTGTTTTTCTCTCAGTAGTGTCAAATGCCAATACATATTTGACAGTTTTGACAGCGCTAAGCCTGATTTTCCATACATTTTTGTGGTTGAGAATTGCCTCAAGCGAAAACAGCCCTATCTCTCTAGTTGTACTGGCTCTGTGCGATCTACAGATATTGAGGTGGGTACGACGACATGGGCGTTGCACATGACGAGACATCTGATGATATGCACTCTCTATATACATATAAAAATGCATGCAAATATGCACTAAAAAATATGGACAAAATTATGCACTACCGAAAACAATTTATTATTAGAATTTAAGTGTATTTTTACATTATATTCATTTAAATCGGTTCAAACTTGTGATTTTTAGGCTAAAAACGACTGTTCATCGTCAACTAACATAACCAGACACAACTTGAAATTTTGTGCTATATTTTATTGAAAGCAAGTATGAACATTGTTAATATTTTAATTATACGTAGCTGTGTGTAGCTAGCGCGATGCTATTTGCTTTTCTAATAATTTGGAAACAAATATGATGATAAGAATAAGAAAATGTTTATTGTTAAGCCGTGTAAAAAGTGTTATAACAATTGGTATTGTGGCATACTTGCCGATGCCCCATTACTTATTAAATTTCTCATTATGTAACTAAATCTATCCTGTACAAAACCTACATTAATAACTTAACAATATTAAACTTAATTATTCTAAATAAAAATACTAAATGAAACTTAGAAGCAACAATATTATTACCTATACTAAAATCTACAATGTTAATTACCTTCTGACATAAATGTCGGATCGCGGTCGTCGCTTGTAACATTTGCACGGTTTCGACGACCGGCGCGATGTGCGCAGGCGCTGCGATGACCCTCAGTTTAAAAAACTACGACAGCTAGTTGGTAACTCTTTTGTCTTGAGTCCGGCTTTCTTTTGTGAAAATTGTGTTTTATAATCACTTTCTGCTTTTAATGCTTATTGTGTTATCATTGGACTTCTTTTCTAAGAAATAGACATTGATTACATTCTTGGTAGTGTAAATAAACTAACTTGTTGTGATACCAGTGTTTTTGTGTTTGCCTGGATTCCCGGATATCGTACCAAGGAAGCATCCATGTATTTACGGTGCATCATCACACATCCCCAAATACTACAGTATCAACAGCTTGCCCAGTTTGAGCGTACAATAATCTTTTATAAAATAGTTATACATAATAATAGTCCACATGACCTCCACATGTACCGCGGGCCGCGGTTTGACGACCACTGGTCTAGAGCTATGACGCCGTTGACGGACATCCCTAAGAATAATTTTTGTCAATTTTTGTTGTAAATAATATCTGGAGTGCGTAAACGCACCTCCGCATTAAAAAAATAATAAATCTGGAGTGTGTAAACGCACCCCGCTGAGCGGTCGCCACGCGGTCCGGGCGCGGGCGTAGTTTTGCTACTGAGCACTAGATGTCACTCATGGGCTCGAATCTTAAAAAAAAATCTCCCTATTTCCCACCATAGACAAATGGTAATTTGCATTTTGACTTTCCCAATTACATTCTCTATGCCCATTCAAGGCTGCTCGAGTTGCAAAATGTCAAAGTCCATCAAAAAAAGTCCATCATCCTTAAAATTTTCAGCAGTTTTTGTGCTATCTTTTTTAATGTTAAATTAAAGTTATTGTGTTAGTTATGTAAAGTGTTCGTGCTTATCGTCTCCACTGAACTGTTACAAAACCACACATTCATTGTGTTTTATGCGTTGGTGTTCAAACATTGGTATTTATATAGTGTATTTTTGCATCCTGTAAAATATTGTGTCGTATGCCGAACTACAACTGCAGGCAAAGCATAATTAGGAGACAACGTATTCTGAAATAGTTAATTAAGACTCAAGTGGGTGTCTAATATCAATAATAACTGTGCAAAACTGAAAAACTTTATCTTACGAAAGTTAACCTAAAAATGTGAATGATGAAATTGATGTGAATTATGAATAAACATGAAGTAGCACAATATTTAGTCTTATTTATTAACTTACAATAGGTACATAGGTTTTAAAAATGGTAAAATAATAATTATATTTTAATCGGAGAATTGAATATTATGGATACAGGAATTAATAAATATTTATAAAGCCAAAAAAAATACTGTCGCCATGTTTTAAAAAGTACATAAATGTCAAACTCTAAATTACCAGTCCGCTATTGGTTGTTCATAGATTCCTGCCTGATACGTAGTGTCTGTGATGTCACTTTATCTTTCAAAGTTCTTCCGCTTCACAATAGGTGGCGCCATGCCGGTCATACTAATAGTGATGGGACAGTTTTTAAGATTGTGAACAAGTTATCAAAATTGCGTCACTCGTTTTACCACGTTAGTTTTACTTACCACTTTATTTAATATTTACTAAATATAATATAGTTTTATTTATAAGCAGATTTTGGCTGTATTTTTACTACCTAACTTCTCTGTAGTCTATGGTCTCTAGTTATAATTGTTCTATACTAAGCCGAATGATGGTGACGTCAGACAATCATTATGAACAACTTTTACTATGGAGCCCACTCAGAATACAAAAAAGTCAGCTGTTCCATATTTAATTACCGCTGGAATCGACAATATGTATGAAACAGATGAATCTTCCTCTCTTCCGGATTGTGCCACCATAGTAAAAGTTGCTCATAGTGATGGTCTGAATCACCTCTTCTTGCACAGCTGGATTGTCTGTGGTCTATCAGTCTCTGGCAGAGATATCCTAAGCATTTTTGGGGTTAGAAACCGTCTGTAAGATGTCCCTCTAATGACCATTCCTGCTAATTATAGATATTCGTGTATTTAAATCTATTTCTAGACTTTGCTGATGATTTAAGAATTGCATTGAAAGAAAATTATTAGAAACCGATAGAAAACCTACGCGTATATCTACCTAGTGATGTAATTTCGATAACTTTATCACACTCTGAAATATACTAAGCGCTACACAAGTCGGCGGATGAGAAATTAGTCTCAGATGACACTTCGCCGTGATTCGCTAATAATTGCGCATGTCTACACAATGCCGACGCCGCGTGGCGTAGGTAGTGTTGATCACGGGCGTAGGGATTACGCAGGAGGCAAGAGGTTGGTGTGCCCCAGCGTCTCGTCTTTCTGGCTCCCGAGCATACAAATATTTCGGCTTTTGCGCAGCGTTCTGCGCAAAACTTCCCATCCGACGACTTGTGTAGCAGTGTGGCGCTAAATAATACTGTCCCACCACTATTAGAACTACCGGCATGGCTCTACTTAGTGTAAAGCGGCAGAACTTTGAAAGATAAAGTGACATCTAGTGCTGAGTAGCCTAACTACGCCCGCGCCCGGACCGCCGGACCGCCCGACCGCCGGACCGCCCAACCGCCCTAGACCGCTCGTAAGAACGCGCCAGTTTGCGCAGGTACTGCCGTACCGCCGGACCGCCCTAGACCGCTCGGACCGCTCTACCGCTCCGACCGCCTCTGTTTGCGGACGCTTAAACATTGTGAATTTGTGATAGGTATAATAGGTACCTATAATAATCATCGCACTTTCAGGCACTGCCACCGTACGTATCGTTGTTACAATGATTTCCTTAGCGCGACGTTTAGTTACAGCATAATTTAAAAAGTGCAATATTGTCTTTGATCAGCTCAAGGAAGTTACTTATGAGAAACGTTTTTTTTTTTTTTTTTAACTTTATTAACTACAACAAAACTAACGTTAGTTAAACTGAGAAACGTTACGTTCTCTTATTGAACTTCTTTGGATCAGCTACACTGTCATGTCAACGTCAAGTTGGAAACTGTCATTCTGTTGTCATTTCAAAAACTGTGTTTTTGTTTCAGATTTCAGAACTGCAGATTTGTTTTGTCTTCTGAAAATCCTATTTCTATAATAATTAATAAGATAATTAATACTATTCTGCAAAAATGGCTCATATCCAATTTGTCGACGAATTAGTTCGTGAATACCTACTTTATAGAGGCTTCACATCCACTTTAAAAGCTTTCGATAACGATTTAAAATCTGACAAAGATAAGGGTTTCAGAGTGGACAAAATAGTTGATCAAATTGTTCATTTCATCAATGTTTCGGACCTCAACGGCCTAAAAGAATACTGGTCTCACCTTGATAGCTTAGTTTTCTCTAAGCTGGAAATTCATGTTCAACCAGGTAATTCGAGAAAACTCACATAACTATGTCGAACTTTTATGTGCAGTCATCATCTATATAGGCTCTATTTTGTTTGTTTTTATTTCAGCTGTCCGTAAGTTAGAATACAGTCTGTACAAGTTGTACCTGGTGACGGCAGCACAGTGCACAGGAGGAGTACGCAATGAGCGAGTGACTGAATTCTTTGCTAAAATGCTGCCAGAACTTCAAGGACAGAGTGAATGGAGAGATTGGTTCAGTAAGTATGATATAATACTAGAGCAGTATATCAGTATTCATGAAATATACCGACAGTCTCAATTCATTGTCTTTATTTGCTTAACACTTCATTAGGCGCGCGTTCTACAATAGTAGAACGCTTGTGCATTTCGTTGAATATTATCGGATACTCAAGGTCAGTCACGCACACAGTCCTATTATTATTCTTTTATTACTTGACAATGAACATACTCAGTGTCCTTGCGGCAACCAATGCGTCCGCAAGCTGGAGAAATTTGGCGCCAAACGTGAATTTCTACAACTGTAGAACGCGCGACTACTTGTGTGACAGTTTTTTCAACCTGCTTCCTGGTTGACAAGTCAACCAACAAGGCATTGTTACACATGTAACAAATAGATTTGCCCTGATCATCAGGTTCTTCTATGACCAGACTGCGCTAAAAATGAAGAATCGGAGGTGGAAGACATGAGCGAATAAAAAAAAGGAGTCTTTCAATATTATAAGTTAAAATTTTGTGTTTCTTTTTAGTTATGTACAAGAAGTCTGATTTTTGGTTCCTAACATTTTAAAATTAGTCATGTTTTGTTTGTTTTAGTTTTATAATAAAGTTTTTCATATTAGTACCAAAGAACATTTTATAATTTATTATAATTTCCATTGAAAACCTTATATTAAAAATGTTCTACATATGTAGGGCGCGCGACTATTAACGTCTCAAATAGAGGCGCTCCTAATGAAGTGTTAAGCTATGATCACAAGGAGTCAGATGTGTTTGAGACAGAAAATATTAATCACAAATAATTTGATTCAATACTATTCCAATGATATAACATTGTATGGAGGTTAGAAAAGTCTCATGGTGGCAAGGAGCCTCAAAATGGTCACAGGCAAAAATTAACGAGTCCCCGTTGCACTTCCGGACAAATGGCGCTCTGCCTCACAAGGGAAAAACATGCAATAATATTATATGTAATTTATCTTCTGTCATTCTAAGTATTTTTTTTTGTATTCCCCAGTGCTGCCTTACGTCCAGAAGCCAGAAGAAAACCCGTCCTTCAGCCTGTACTTCACACGAGCGTGGCAAGACAGTGTGCTTGTCTCGCTGCACAACCTGCTCGCCACAGTCTTCCAGTGCATGCCGCAGCCAACGCTCACCAGCTATGAGAGTGAAGCCGCACTGGTGAAGAGATTGCAGGACAAACTGAGCGCAGTTGGGAAGGTAAATTTATACAAAGACTTATAAATAATACAATAAATAATTTTATTTTGTGTTTATATAACGTAAACCAACATTTTCATGTTGTCAATATTTTTATTTGGATAAAAGATGCGCTCTATACCCCAAAGATGTAAGAACTGAACAGCAAACAGTATAATTTGCCAATTCATATTAGCATATTTGTGACCTGCACTGGTCCCCCAAATTATTTGCCACCCCACCCCAGCACTAAAGTATAGCTGGAATTCGAGAAAAAAATCCACTGTTTCACAAAGTTCCCTAACATTTATAACTTCACCGACTACAATATTTATCTGTAATATAATTGATTTCAGAGCCAGCCACCTGTAGAGAAGACATCACCCATTGGCCACCAGTCCCGTCTGTCTCAGTATTCAGAACGGCTGAGCGGGCCTTTGCCCCTCGTCGACGACTTCTGCGCGGTCCCCTCAGAGCAGCTTGAGAGTGGAGCGAGGGAAGCTAAGGGGCTCCGGGGACTGCTGCGGCAAATGGGCGGTAGCCCCGTCATGGGCAGGAAAGCATCCAGGTCACAAAGTCAGAACTAAGTAACTACAATTATTTGTTTAATGTAGTATTTGATTACGAAAGCTAATGTGGTGTTTGCACATTTTAATTAGAATATAAACAGGTGTTACTCATGCATGGCTTTTTATTCTTTTATTTTACAATGCTCTGATCAACGAGCTAGTATAGGCTGCGCCACACAAGTTAGCGGATGTGAAGTTAGCTACAAGATGCGCAATATCTAATCCTGACTGAAGCTCACATAAAGCCGCACGTTGATTGGCTATTGCAAAGCTTGTAGCTAACTTCACATCTGCCGACTTGTGTGGCGCGGCCTATACTCCATCACATGATAAAGATGGCCCAATGCGGGCGAAACTTAGATTATAAAAAAAAAAACTTTTAAAATAAACCAAAATGAGTAACATCTGTGTTGTATTCCAGTTAAAATATAATATTTGTTATTAGAATATTAAGTTGTAAGATTTAAAGTAAGAATCATTCCATAGATTTTATTAGTCAAAGATCTGTTTGTACATATTTTTTTTAATTTTAGGTATCAATAATTTAAGTGACAATTATAATATAATCTAAAGTGCAATCAACTGACGTCTATTATTTAATAATTCAGATTCACAGTCACTTTTCTGATTAGATTCTAACGGCCACCAAGCCCATAACATAGCTTATAGGTAATATAATCAAAATTCTATACTATATCCGAGTATAGCTTACAGATTAGGATTTAGTTTGGTAGGTGCAATATAGGTTGCATATTGATTTATATTTATGTAAAGCTATGGATGTATTACCCAAACCAACTCAATGTTCACGGTGTTGCGTTCTTGATTCTTTAATCTATGGAATTATAATTAAAACCGATTAAACCAAGGGTTTATTACCAGTGTTACTACCAATCTTACTACCAGTAGTAAGAACGGTAAATGAATTACCGTTGTCACTACTGCAGTTGAAAGTTGTTAGAACAGCAATAATAAATTACCCGTGTTACTACCGTAAAACTAAAATAACAAAAAGAAACAAAATATGACCTATCATATGTATTACCCAAACCAACTCAATGTTCACGGTGTTGCGTTCTTGATTCTTTAATCTATGGAATTATAATTAAAACCGATTAAACCAAGGGTTTATTACCAGTGTTACTACCAATCTTACTACCAGTAGTAAGAACGGTAAATGAATTACCGTTGTCACTACTGCAGTTGAAAGTTGTTAGAACAGCAATAATAAATTACCCGTGTTACTACCGTAAAACTAAAATAACAAAAAGAAACAAAATATGACCTATCATGCTAAATTTTCATGACAGGTGTAACAATGGTAATAAACCATAAAAAGCACCACCAACTCAATGTTCTCGGCGCGCGACGTTCACAGATATCTGTAAGCGGCGTTTTTGCTTCTTTAATCTATGAGATAATAATTAAAAGCAGACCTTAAAAAGCACCATTAAGGCCAAAAGCTTCGAGTTTTGACTATAAAGATTGACAAGCTTCAATTTTCGTAAAAATGTCATTGTAAATTCATAACATACAAAATCAGTGCAAAATCACAATAATATTTTCACGCTCGCCAAAATTCTAGTTTTAAAGTAATTTTAGCTAACCTAAATTACCGTATCTATCAATAATACGCAACTATTTCTTTGTGATGTACTGATAAATAACAAGCCTAAATATCTGTCTATATCGTTAACTATCACTATCAGAACAAGATAAACTATAGCTGTGATCGCACTATATCATATTCACTATTATTATCAAGGAACTCCATTAACAAGGAAACCACTTGACTCCGAGGAATTCTAAAACTCAAGACCCATTACTTGATTCTAGTTTGTTATCCATAAACCATGGCAGGGATAGGACCGTTTTACATCGACGCTGAGAAGCGTTCGATGCGTCGGAACCGAATATGGTACCAAACGTACATTATGAAAGTCCTGCAAGACAGCAAGGAGAAACAAGTGCGAGAGATCGACGCTTCTATAGCACTGGCTAAGGAATTACTTGAGGTATGGCTTGGCTGGGAAACAGTTCTTGTATAGGCCGCGCCACACAAGTTAGCTACAAGCTGCGCAATAGCCAATCAACTTGCGGCTTTATGTGAACTTCAGTCAGGATTGGATATTGCGCATTTTAAAGCTAACTTCACATCCGCCAACTTGTGTGGCGCGGCCTATAGTACAGCTATAAAAGTTTGGATATTATGCCGGGTGGCTGGCTCTGGTGTCGGAGTTTTTAAGCCACAGACCTAGCATGTCTAAACAGTAAATACCAAACTGGGTTCAAACTTCCTACATCAACGATTATTCAACACTACCGAAACTCCACAGTCACAATTAACTGTGGATAGCCTTTAGGTGTGGGATGAGAAGCTACCACCGCCAGTGGCGGTGCCGTCCCACGACCTGGTGCCAGCTGAAGACGACAGCGCGATGATGCCGATCGAGCCCGAAGTGTCGGACCTCATTTACAAGAGCACCGAGAAAGGCGCCGTCGAACGCTACTTCAAGGCTAGAAACAAAAAAATGCCAGAAGAGAAGTGAGTATTTCGACTTATTGCAGTACTTTCATTCAACAATCCATCAGTCATAGGATGTCCTCTGCTGGACATAGGCCTCCCCTTATTGATCTCTAATAAGACCGGTTGGTTGGTGGTCGGTGGGTGGTGGCGGCTTGCATACAGCGCCACCTTGCGATCTTAATAAGGTCATCCGTCCTTACCACCTTGTAGGTAGACAGCCTACGCTGCGCTTGTCGGTACGTGGTCTATACTCGAGAACTTTTCAACCCCATCGTCAGTCGTCAGTCCTCCGTGATATGTGCCCTGTCTACAACCATTTCAACTTGCCAACCCGCTGGGGCTATGTCGGTGCCTCGGTGCCCGTCTTAGTAACTTTTATGCCCACTCCAGAGAACTAGAACTACTTAGAAATCAATACGTTCTGTTTTTCTGGGGTAGGCAAAAGTAAGCAGATGCCCACTTAGGGAAAATTTCTAGTCACGCCAATGATGATGATGCATGATTAATTTCAATTTAGGTTGAGACGTCATCTCAACCACGGTTCCAACAGTAGGTAATATAGCCACGTTGATAGACTGATGTATTCATATCTGGGTACATAATTCTCTTCTAGTAGGTACTAAGCCCGATTACAGAGGCGCCAGCGTAAACTAAATAGCAACGTAAAAAGCGTTCTCTCTATCGAATGCCTAAAGTGAAAAAGAAACAGAACTATGCTATTTAGCTAATATAATAGAACCGTTTTTCCCCCGAAGGGTATAAAACGGATATTTAGGTTTCAGCCGTAGCTTGAACCACATAATGAGATTACCCTTCCAATATTCGTCCTAGTATCTGCTGTCTCGCTCACTCTACAGGTATATTCGACACGCCCACTTCGCTCCGTCCCTTCCTCACAGCTTATAAGCAGCGCGCGGCGGGCCATTTGCTTCAGTACCTTAAGCCGGCAAGGCCTTAAAAGGTGTGGTTCAAGCTACGGCTGAAACCTAAATATCCGTTTTATACCCTTCGGGGGAAAAACGGTTCTATTTAGGTGTTCGAGCCTAGGCTTGAACCACATAATGAGACGTGTTTACTATCTGCCGGCGCTGCTAAAGCGTACTGTGAAGGTTAGCATGGTTGTGAAGAGATTACTATACAAACTATGACCATAACATAATTAGACCCAGAAATAGAATGAAATCGTTCGTTTACCGACTCAAATGAAAATAAGTTTCGACCAAAATATTCAGAGATATGATATTTACAACACTTGTAAGGACACCTAGTGTTCTTGTATTATTCTTAAAACATTTTTGATTCATACATTTTTAGTCTGTTAGATATTTTTAATGTTGCAGAAAACGTTTAACAAAATACATTTGAAGTATTGGGACCTGCCAATTTTGGTATCTTCTTGAAGTACTGTTCGAAAAGGTCTTTCTTGACCTCCAATTGCCCCTTTTAAGAATTTCATTGATGCTATGTTATTTGCTTACCCAGTTATGGGACGTTACTGCAGCTCTAGAGCTTCCTACCGTTACTAGAATCTCAGCTTACTTAAATAATGTTCTAAATTCTAATCCCTTAATCCGGCTATTACCGTACGTGTAACGTGATTCAATTTTAGGTATACCTCTTGTGGTAATGAACAAATTTTCCAATTGACGACGTTTGCGACGGTCTGAAGATTTGATAGTATCATTAGCTTTATCCAGAAAACTTAATCGATTTTCTTATTTGTTTGTAAACCGCTTCCGCTCTCTTTAGCTGTCAGCCAGATTGACTGTGAAAATCTGTTTTAGATGCGAATTTGGCCAAAATATAATCCCATCCTCATTATCTTCATATGCTCCTGATTCTGTGCTCAGGAGGGTTAGGTCATGCACTCTTCTGCATGTAGCAAGCAAGAGGAGAATCAGCTGGGTGTCGTGATCCGGCGAAAAGACTACTTTCATTAAATTCATAAGGTTTTCGAAACGCCAATAAGGCCTTTATTTTACATGTTAAGAACTTTCACGTCGACGGCTTTGTTGTAAATGCGCCTTTTTATAACTCGTATTACTAAAGGGAGTGAATGGAAGATCTATTCTATACAAGGCTTCACCCTGCGGGGTAGCAGTAGCCAAATACTGGGAAACATTATATAGATTATCATTTTTGAACCATTGACTCGACGAAGAAGAAGAAAGGGAGTGAAGACATTGTGTTGATCCGTGGCACCCTTCCTGACATATATTGAGACTACAGCCGAGATGCTAGACACAAATAGGTCAATTTGTAGTGTACCGTATTATTGGAATATCGCGCTAGTACTTCTTGGTCGAGATGCCACTCTCGGAGAGATTTGTTCCTCAACAATGTCTACTATCCCATCGTATACTCTTGGAATGTGTCGGGCTATTAGCCGGCATTTAATTCTTTCGCAGTGCAAAAGGATTATCGGCTTTTAACAGAAGTGTCGACTTTGTTTGTGCCAGCCTCTTAGTTGATGTATGTGTCAGTTGATCTGCTGTCCGATTGCAGCATAGCAATAAAAATTTGAAGCCTAGACAAAGGGGGCTTCGAATGTAGTCTATACATAGTTCTTTCAAGTTGTTGAGCTACTGGCGCTAAAAGGTTGTTCATTTGCCCCATAAGCGATGACTGTTTGACCAGCCGTCCTCTGCTGCGTCGGTGGTTATGTATAGGTATAGTGTTGGGTTTGGTTATTTTTGTGACATTTCTTCAACCACCAATCTAGCCCTTCTTGCATCGATTCTGGTATGGAAGTTCTGCCGTGCGAGGCTTTGGAGCAGAGGCGACTCGAGGCTTTTTGTATTTTGCGGCAATGAAGCACTACTAACGATGCAAAGTTTAACCTGCCCAGGATGTTTTACGTCGTGCTAGATACAAAGTTTCATGTTCAAGAGATTTTTCCAATAAATTGTTGTCTCAAGGGATCTTCACAATACAGCTTCTTAATTATAGTACTTTGTTATCTGACAAACTCTTGGAATCCTCTCTGGTGTCCTAGGTTATTCTATTCTGGCTTTGGCCGATTTTGTATGATTTACTTTCCATTCTAAGGTCATTAAGAGTGCCATGGCATGGCTCATCTGACCATCCAAGATCACGGCATCCTCGTGCATTATTAAGAAATTGTCCCAATGTACGACTACTTTTATTCGGTTTTGCCTTATTTTCTGCGCCATGCAATTCGTGAACCTCGCAAATGCAGATGGAGCGCTTGCCAACCTGAATGAGAGGCATATCATCTCGTATATTCTTCTTTGATAGGAAGGTGAAAAATCCATCGATGGCTTTCCATCACAGGCAGGTGAAAATAAGCTTGTGAGATAAATATTTTCATTAAATGATCTCCAGGTTTCAGATGTGAGGGAGATCAGATCTCCCATTTACCCTTTTTTTTTTTATCTTCCAAACACTGTTAAGACAAACTGGTTAGATGAGTACTTTCCTCTAAAGCTTTGATTGTACTAGGCTTTAATAGCCTCTAATATTTGGGAGATACACTTTGTTTGAAACTTCCGTGCTTCTGATAATGTCATACGAGGTACGAGTTTTGAAGTGAAAACTTCTTTAGCGGTGTTGTGCACTTTTTGGGATGGGTAAAAAGTGTTAAACTCACGTCTGGACATAACGCAACCTGATCTAAAATTCGTAAGATGGAGGCAGCAAACTTTTACTCCTGCCGGCACTCCTGGAGGACAACCAGTTGGAAAACTTTTCAAAAACGTATCTTTGTACCCGTTTATAGTGTTTAAAACTGATGCTGGTGCTTCGCGACACTGATTTGTGTATTTTGAGAGACACCCTGCTATAAAGCAGTCATTTTTGTCCTCCTCCTGGCCCCTTTTATGTCGTTTGAACTCTTTGTATTATTGGGAAACTTTGTGGGCCGTTTCAACCCGGCCCTGTCGTTTACTTTATTAGCTTGTCGGTAGTTCATTCAGCTTGTATTTGTCGGCTTGTGCGAGTGCCGCTGCCTCCCGAAATCGTATTTCTTGAAATGTTGTGCTTTGCAGTCGCATATATAGACTTGTAGACTAGTCGGAGCTCCTTGCTCTTTTATGACCTACCGTATGTTATTTTTCAATAAATGCATCCGAGATGGCTGTATCTCTTGTAAAATAGATACTTTTTAGGCTTTTCTTACGTGGTTTATACAAATCACGATGCTACTGTATTGCCTCCCCCCCCCCCCGCCTTTCACATACATACTGTATGTATTATTGTAATGTTTACTACTTGACTTGTAACTAATGGTGTTAGGAATAAATGAGTATATGTTTTTTTTTTTTTTTTTAAGCTTCGAATCTGTACTGTACTGTACAAGCCTTTTTAACAGTCCACGGCAGGACGTAAACATACCCACGAAGGGTGTTTGGGCCATATCCACCACGCTGGCCCAGTGCGGGTTTTTGGATTCACATACGCCATCGAATTTCTTCTCCGGCCGTATGCAGGTTGCCTCACGATGTTATCCTTCGCCGAAAAGCCAATGATGGAAATACCGTACATAAGTTCCAAAGTGACTCTTTGGTACGGGACCGGGATTTGAACCCACGACCTCAAGAATGACAGGCCAGCGTTACAGCCACTAAACCACCACGGCACAACTTCGAATTAGCATCAAAAAGTTCGTTTCTTTGTCAAGAACTTGCTTTCGAATCTGCGTTAATTTAGCCTGTTTGAGATAGGGCCCAGGTTAAAGCGAACTTTTCCAAAAGATCTCACTTGATTTTCAAGAGAGAGTGACACCAGCCAGATGGTTATTTGATTTCAGCGCACAAACCCCTGGGGTCGCTTGAAATTGTTATTGCGTTTCAGAGTACCTGATGTTTCACTATTCCCGGGTCTCCGAATTTTTGTCAATGATTATATGTTTTAGCGCTTGAATATTAGCTTTAGTGGTATCTGAGTCCTGTTTTACCATGTTAGGGACAGAGTCAAACACCAGCTTGCTTTCGGAGTTCACATTTTGTAACGCGAAGAGCTGCCGCTAAGCTTGTGCAATATGTCTCCGTAGAGACTTCGCATGCAATTTTACTGAATGCATTTAATCTTCCGATTCGTTTGTACTATCAAAGACTGAATCAAAGGAGTTGTCAAGTTCTTTCTCTGCTTGAGTAAAACCTACAGACTGCTTTCACTGTGCTATTTGGTCTACCTGCATGGCCAACATTTTGTTGAATTGCCATTTGTCGATTCAAGGAATTCGCCATATGTTCGCTGCTTCCTTTCAGTGGTGCCGCGGGGGTTTGCTTAACCTATTATTCAGTGAACACCCGTTTTGAGTTAGAGTGATCAGTCTCACTGGACCTTCGTTGTTTTTAAGCTTGCTTGACACCTCAGAGCGCGACTCAATTCTCGGTCTATGTGTAGCCACGGTTGTCATGAAGGAAAATTGAAATTTTTAAAGTTGCACACAGCTCAAGGGTCCGTGACCTCACAAACATGTATTTATTACCCAATTAGAACCGTTTTCCCCCGATGGGTATAATACGGATATTTAGGTTCCAGTCATAGCTGAACTACTCCATCAAAATGTGAGGAGAATGAATAGAGCAATGCTCTGCCAAACGGCCATTTCAACATCGAGGCCTTGATAGTTCTGTAAGTTCATGTTAATTGTAAGAACGGCAAACCGGAGCTTGATCTCTCGCCTGTAGGACGAGATTGCTGCCAAACAGGTCTTGCATGGAGTAGGTAAGGATACAGCGGCCAGTCACGCCAACTATTCGGAAAGTTTTACAGACTCCTACAATGGCCACGAACGCCGTCGCTTTGTCGGCTGGATGCGGCTCGGCCGCCAGATCACTCATGGTGGTGAGTTCAGGCATGTTTGTAGTAGATTGGAGTCTGAAATGGTGCTGGCTCAAGGAACGCAGCTACCGAAACGATCGTCGTTTCAACCGATACGTCGACTCGAAGAGTGACACTTCATAATCGATACGTCGTTTCATCTGATACGACACGTTCGATGTTGTTCCATGATAGATTGATGCGTCGACTCAGTTATTGATACGACGCCGGCGATACAACGTTGAATGACTGTGCGTATGGGCTGATTTCAGTCCCGTCGTGATCATGTGAAAACATGTCTCGACTCGTCGCTGGGCCAACAGGCGCCGAGCGGAAAGCACTTGCATTGTGTATTTCCTCGTAATAATTTTCTTTTTATGTGTTCGTTGGACGAATATTAAAAGCGTACTGAAGCAAATGGCCCGCCGCGCGCTGCTTATAAGCTGTGAGGAAGGGACGGAGCGAAGTGGGCGTGTCGAATATACCTGTAGAGTGAGCGAGACAGCAGATACTAGGACGAATATTGGAAGGGTAATCTCATTATGTGGTTCAAGCCTAGGCTCGAACACCTAAATTACGATGGCGCCTCTGTAATCGGGCTTAATATCTATAAATATAACGCAACACAACCAATTTATATTAGAGAAGGTCAAATGGTGCATACTTTTCGCTATTACATTTAGATATGAAAACACAGTAGTGGCTCCCTCGCTCAAATCTTTTTAAAAACACTATTACGTTTAGTTTAGAGACTTGATTACTATCAAATAATCGTGATTTCATGAATAATTCTTCTATTTACTAGGTATTTCTTTCGAATATGTACAAACTGGGACTACGGCTGGCATCAGAAAGAGGCCCGAATTCCGCCCCGCGACGTCAACAGGGGGCGCTGCGCGATTCTACGTGAAACATTCTACAGAAAGAATAACTTGGCCCCCGATCCACCGCATTACGCCCAGCCATCTGGAGGAGGGCTCGGCATTTGTAGCGAATATTCGTGTCATTTTAGCAATCCTACTCTGTGACTTGCTAAGAGGCAGTAGTAATAAAAATATTTTTGACTTAAGTATCGGGTGGTAATTTTATTTTAAAATTTGATTTCTCAAACTAAGAAAAGACAGTTGTTAAACTTTTCTAGAAGTAACCCACCGTAGTATCTCTAGTAGTCTGTGGTACCCACCTATTACATTCTCTTTGGTACCCACATCCCATTAGCCGCCGTGACCGACCACCGTTAGTGTGCAGTAAAAACATTGAAGGACAATTTTACTGTTTATATTAGTAAAATCACTATATAATAATATAAATAAATAATAGGTGATATCTTACACACGGTCTCTGAATCCAAACTAAGCAAAGCTTGTGATATGGCTGCAGACCAGACTAAACACCATTATAACCACTGAGGCAGTCGACCATTCTAAAGAGAGGGTGCGAAAGCAGTTCGCAAACTAGAATTTCGAGATTCTTAGTAAAACAAACCAACCTATCTAAAGCGTCGCTTACCATCAATTTAAAGAATGCGCTCTATCATCATCACTACATAGTATAAAACAAAGTCGCTTCCGCTGTCCCCGTGTATGCTTATATCTTTAAAACTACACAACGTATTATGATGCGGTTTTTTTTTAAATAAATAGAGTGATTCAAGAGGAAGGTTTATATGTATAATAAACCTGTGCGAAGCCGGGGCGGGTTGCTAGTTTTCAATAAAGTAAGGGCGATGAAAAAACTAATCTGCCATAAAACGGTTTCATATTGTCATTCCCCTCGACGCATAATATATATTTTATCTGTGTAATCCGTTCAATATTTTTTGTCTGTGAAAACAAGACGGTAATGCCAACATTCATAAAACAAAATGTTGCCAGACCTCGCACGTTAAATACAGAGTAGAAGATTTTGTTTCTACAGCCAATGTTTGCTAGCTATGGCATGAGTTTATTTAATTATTGAAGAGAAAACTCTTTTAGCGGCAATGGGCACTTTTTGGGATGGGTAAAAAAAGGTCAAACTCACGTCAGGACACGTGACCTGATCAAAAATTCGTAAGACGGAGGGAAAGTAGACCGGCGGCGTGGCGTAGCAGAGGAAGTAATATCCCCCTCTCTTTCTACCGCGAAGTGAAAACGTACACCTACTCCTGCTGTTTTGTTTAAGTGGCGCCGCACGCCGGGCAATTGTGCGTGTGTGTGTGTGTGTGTGTATTTTACCACATAATTGATAGTATGTTTACACTGATAAATAAAGCAATTCGTGTCAAAATTATTCCATGACCATGTAAAATATTACGAAATGCACAATGTTAATGTTCAAGTTTTTACTTCTGCCGGCACTCCCAGAGTGCAATCCGTTGTTTTTTATTACTATTACTTTCGAAGCCGTATCCCGATCCGTATGCAATTGTAACTATGAAAATGAATGTTAGTTTCTTATCAATCACCTATTTAGTTTTGAAATAATACTTTACTTTTACTTAAATAAATAGTATTAAATTCTTTAGTACTACAATAACAGGATGACAAAGAAAAGATAAAGCTAAGTTGAGACTTTGGAGATCCTTTAACATGGGATGAAAAATAGACAAGGTGACGGTACAGCCAAATATGTAATCACAAAGATTGGGGTTTTGGTCCTTCATTTATTTCTTCGAGGCCATTTAATAAAATAGTAGAAAAATATGATAGCTATGGTAGATCTTTGCATCCAACCATTGCCACATTATTCCCTCCAAGCAGAAATGTCAAAATGGCGTCAACGCAGGACGCTTGGTATATTTCTTTACTTGGTTTAGCAGAACATTTCCGTACATCAAATCCTCCTGACATAAAAAGTTGTATTCAGTGTTTACAAGCCGTATTTAATTTCAAACCACCACAAAGAGTCGAAGCCAGGACACATTTGCAACTTGGAAATATACTCTTGACACACACCAAAAACATCGACTTGGCGAGAACGCATTTGGAGCAAAGTGTAAGTTTTTTTACTGTTATTGGTTCGCTATAGTGTCTACTATAATCTATAGGAGCGTGGTTCATTGATATGAATAAATTTCGAGCCATTGCTGATAATATACTGATGAGTGTAAGAGAGGGAACTTTCAAAGTGATATGTAAACATTGTTGAAGTGGGTCATAAATGCAATAAACAGTGTTCTGGTTCCAGTGGTGCCTCTCTCAGACGATAAACGGGTTTGATGACGTGAAGTTTGAGGCGGCAAGCGTGCTTGCAGAGCTGTTTGAACAGCAGGGTCAGCCTACACACTCCAAACCTATCCTAAGGAAAGCCATTGAATTATCACAACACAGTGTTTATTGGCACTGTAGACTCATATTTCAACTTGCAGTGAGTATTTTATTTCCACTTTACATTTAAGTGTAAAATTGTGTAGATATCATAAAACTTATAGAGCTCCTACAGAATTTTATCATTGGTGAAAGTTGTTTTGATGTTCTGCTTATTATAAAATCACGTGCCACATTATTTTCCCGCCTTTTTTTTTTATAAAATCCATCCATATGGATATCATTTAAAAGTCTGTCCTATAGTCATTTCCTATTTAATATGATTACTGTAGTTGAGCTAGGTATTAATTTCAACAATCTAATTCATACCGCTAAAACATGCTAAATTCACACCGCTACCAATTAGACTCCATAATCCATAGGAAAGACCTATGTCCACCAGTGGTCATTCTACGGCTAATAATAAATAAATATTAGGTGGACTTCTTACACACAGTCTCTGACCCCAAACTAAGCAAAGCTTGTGATATGGCTACCATAGACTGATGTACTACATAATTATACATATTTTTGAATACATAGGTAAATAGATAATAACTAATGATTTATTTATTTATATTCGTTTATTGCATATTTGTATCCAGACATTTTATGATGTTCATCACATAAATGCTTGCCCTGGGTGGGAATCGAACCCATGCCTCTTTGACCCAGGAGTCAGGGTCACTAACCACTGAGCCACTGAGGTAGTCAAATAATAACAATGACGATGGAAATTACTAAGCTTTGCATACTGTACTGCATTTATTTTGACTGTAGGACTAACAACAATGTCTCTAAAAAATAATACTTCTATTATCATCAGACATCAGACCAAGATATGATATTAAAACAAAATGTGTAATTTCAGCAAATCCATGCAACAGAGCGTGAATATGAGGTGGCAAGTAGTTTACTCGGTGTTGGGGTGGACTATGCCCAGATCTCCAACGCGGCATACACACGAGTACTCTTCCTACTCAGTAGGGTAATGGTAAGTTACTACAAAATACCAAATAATATTTTCAAATGTGTGAAATAAATTATCTTCTAAATCATTAATAGTTCATAGGCGAGCAGTGTATTCTGATGTGCCTATATCATGCAGAGTCGAATAATTAGTTATCTGTCAAGGAAACTTTTTCCTTCTTTATCCAAAAGGCCAGTCTGTTCTTAAATGTGTTTATAGTCCTTGCTGAGATTACATTCTCAAGCAACCTGTTCCAATAATAATAATTTAGACAACTCTGCTGCAGAGAAAAAATTAGTAGTAAATCACTGTTTCAGTTCTCGATCTTTAAGAATTTATAAACTAACACTTACAGGAGTTTTTTTTCCAATATTTTCTAATTTGGTAAATCACTTTGGTTGCACATTTGGTTAGTTTTAAAATTAAAACATTAAAGTTGCTATGTACTCATTTTTTCTTAGATTTTGGTTGATATTACCACAATTAGGTATTTTTTATTATATGGAATATCTTCTCAATGAATATAAGATTCATAGTGTATTTTTTTTTATCTGAGCTTATTGAAGCTCTAAATGATATACCATGCACTTTAAACTACAAAATATGAGCTGTAAAAAGGTAATACAAAATTCCTCAGTTATTTAGTTTTCCATTACATTGAATATCATAAAGTTTTTACAGTACAGTGTACTACTGAGCTTATGTGATAAAGATAATTTGATATTTTTTACCAATATAGTTACTGAATACCACTGAATTTATGTGACGAAAGATATTTTTTATTATGTTACTGTAAGTAAGTTCGTATAGGCCGGGTTGGCTAGCCTTGGTGTCTGAGCTTTTAGGCCGCCTGAAGGCCTCTGGCGTGGCTGAACGGTGTAAAACAACCGGGACCTACAATTTAATGTGTCAACCGAGCCAGTTGCGCGCCAACTGCTGTCACCCATCCGAAGACTGACCATGCGGAATGTTGCTTAACTTACATGGTAGCTTACGAATACCCAGTCAAACTATACTATGAGTGTTACTGTTAAAGTAGCGTGCTGCTAATGAAATAATATTTTTTCCAGTTATTATTAATAGACAAAAAGATACAAGAAGTGTTGCCGCTACTCAACCAGGCAGGCCACCTCGTTGACACGTGGGCGGGCAGTCCACACCAGAAAGAGTACCTGAAAGTTTTCTTTCTAGTATTACAAGTAAGTACTGTTGCATTTATAAAAAGATTTGACAAATAGTTTGGTTGTAGAGATTTTCCATAATCAGTGTTGTGCAAAAATTACATGATATCTTAAAATCTATATTGTAATTAGGTATGTAAAAAAAGCTTCAATTTCTTGGGGTTTAACCCTGAACTCTTATGATGAGGTAAATATTACGTGAGTGCAGCAAGCATGATAGTTTTTCGATGTTTTAATGATAAGGAGCAGCATAAGTAAATAGAAGATACAATTTTTTAGGGTACTATCTCATTAGGGCACTATGGTGGGGCAAACATACAATAGTTTAACTTGGTTGCGTAAGTAGCGGATACTAAGTCAGATACAAATACTTCAAAGAAACTATGTAAATGTGATAGGAAGATTTGATAATCCGTTTTTTTTTTTTTCAAAAATCCTAAGAATTTTGCAATAACATGGATAATTAGACATTGGCTATAATATTTCTCTATCTCACTGAAAAAAGTTAGGATCAATATAATATACATTTTGTTGCATAGGAAGATAGGGCGGAAATATTTTTAGTTCAAGTTGGTAGTCCTAAAAAATTAAGCATACTATCATGATTGTGTCATTGCGTGACCATTGTGATCTGGTGGGGTCTGCAGACTACAATAACTAGTAAAGAAATGTTTTTTTTATTCTAACTCTATTTAAATAACTATGCAGTGCATTGTCTTAGAAATCCGCAGCAAACTTTTAATTTGTACCAAGAATAGAAATAATAAGTTAGTTGCGAATGTTAATTAGTCAATAAAACGTCAACTCGCGTTATTGTCTCGGAGTCAACAACACGACAAGGCTGATAATTACGCACGCTATATTATCGTCGTGCTAGTAAGAAGCTAAGAACTAGACACTAGACGGATTTACTAGCAGGCTGAGTAGGCTGAAGCCTAAAGCGGCAGAAATTAGGGGCGGCAAATTTTGGACCACTTATTTTATTGTTGACAAAAATAAAAGATTAATATGTATAGGTGCCTTAATATTATGAAGTCTATAGAAAAAAAGATAGCCGTGGTGGTCTAGTGATACTGACACCCGCCGCACAATCGTGAGTTCGTGGGTTCAAATCCCGATCCCGTACTAATGAGTTTTCCGGAATATATGTACGGAATTTAACACCACTGACTTTTTGGTGAAGGAAAACATCGTGAGGCAACCTGCGTACGTCCGTAGAAGAAATTCGATGACGAATGTGAATCCACCAACCCGCACTGGGACAGAGTGGTGGATATGGCCCAATCACCCTTCGCAGTTAGGCCTACATCCTACAGTGGACTATTAAAAGTCTGATACTGTTCAGTTATACTACACAAAAAAAACATACATACATAATTCGTTTTATTACTAAGAATCAAAGTCTATAATATTTTTGTGTTACTACCATTTGCGATCACATATTGGAGCGGCAGATTTTGGGGGCGGGGAGGGTAAAATTCAACAGCCTACTGGCGGCAAATTCGTAAATATGTCATTGGAACTAGACGTAAGGCCCAATTATAGTGGCGCCGCCATCGTAATTATAATAGCTAATTAGTATATTTCTGTTTCTGTTTCATTTTAGGCATTCGATAGAGAGAACACTTTTTACGTTGCTATTAAAATTAACAACGGCGCCTACATAATTGGGCCTATTGTGCTGAAAGGATTTATTGGACTGTTGCTGACTATGTTGCATTTTATTTCATTGCCTTCAGCATTGTATAAACTATTGGACACTGTTTTCGTGCCAACCTAAACAAGTTTGTTTGAACTGTATCTATCTCCAATAGTACTAAATTCACACATGCATTACATACATCATGCCTATGTCGAGATTCAATGCAACATGCTAGAGAAACTTCAAATGTATCTTCATATAAATCGTCGAGTTAACGTCCCTGTATTAAACTGTCCCACTCTCTATACTAGAAGGGTTAAGCCATAGTCCATGCCGAAAAAAAACAAATATGCCTCCAAGAACATTTTGTGCAGTGTTCACAAATTTTTAACGAGCTTGCGAGCACTGCCCCTTATGTATACAGCAGTAAGCTTTGAGAACTGCTCACTTCTAAGTTTCTGGTCGCTAAGTAATACCAAAGGCTTCTTCAAATGTTTTAACCTTTTTACCATAAACAACTCCATCTCGACTCATAGTTAGCACCATCATTTTTTTAAATCATTTTAAAGAGCTTTCTCGTTTTTTGTACGAATATGTCGCTTTGATTACATTTTCTACGTACAATTTAAACTCTATGTGTTAGTTTGAACAGCATTCTGGGCGAGTCCGACAGCGGTTCTCGCCTCATAATTAGCACCATCATGGTCGAAGATTTAGTATGAACGCAAATAGACAACAAACACGAAAAAACTCAGACTGATAAATGCACAGTTCGAAAGTGCCAGTCGACCACCGAAACTGATGCATAGCACACGAATCTTGTAATTTTTTTAAAGACCAAAAATTATTTATTGCGGCTATGCCAAAGCAAAGAAGATATAATAATACTACGTATAGAACGGCCACTCGCTACCCCTCACTTCCACCACGCGCCCACGGACAGAACTTGCTCTCTGCGCGTGGGCTGCACAGGCCGGTGGATTTTCTAATAAAAACTACCTAGACTGTGACAATAGGAAGACTTGTACTGTGTCTGGTTGAATATCAATGACACGTAACAAAACAAGAAATTGTAATGATTCCCTAAGGATAAGTAATAGGAACTTACTCGTATTTTACATTATTTGGTAACTTCCTCTTGATATTTTCTTTTAAATGATCGGTTACTTTTTGTTAAAAAACTTCCAAAAAGCACTTTATATTCATTTTTGCAAATTGAGTACGCAACTGTCTCACTCACGCAACATGACGTCACGTTGTGGTGATCGCTGACAGCCATAGACATTCCGCACACAAATGCACGTGTAGCGACCGTGCGTATGTGTTGTCTGTGAGTAAGTACTGTGTAGTGTGTGTAAGACAGCAGATTTTGTATGAAAAATCGCGAAGTGTCCGGGCTGTGGCCAAAGTCTTATTCAGAGTTTATCTCCCAGGTATGTCACTACTTAATGGCGGGGCAAGTGAAGAGCGTGAAGCCGTGCCTCAAGCAGCTGCAGCAGAGCATACAGACCATCATGGCGCCGACATGGCCCGACGATGACGGTAAGTTAACCATGAAGTTCACGACTCTCCCATACAGGGTTATCTGCTTAAGCTGTACTAAGCAAAATACCGGTGATTAAGAACATCATTATGAACCGCTTTCACTATGGAACAAAACCTAAATTCGAGAAAAAAAATCAGCTGTTCCATACAAAATTAGGTTTTAAGAATTTTATTTATCATTTAAGACATTTTTGTCGCTTACGTGTTAAAAATAAATTATAAATAACAATTTAAAAAATCGTAAAAATCAGCTGTTCCATACAAAATTAGGTTTAAAGAATTTTATTTATCAAGTAAGACATTTTTGTCGCTTACATGTTAAAAATAAATTATAAATAACAATTTAAAAAATTCGTTGTCACAAATATGAAACACCCACAAAGAACAAAATTAAAAACAAAAGAAATAAAGTTGTTGATGTTAAAGTTTTTAAAGAACTGCATTTCGGAATAGACACAATAGTTGTATGAAATAACTGATTTTATCGCGAATAAGTCTGCGCTTGACCACCAACTCGTTTAGGCCGAATCATACAAGTCGGCGGATGTGAAATTAGCTACAAGCTGCGCAATATCCAACCAACGCACAGCTTTATGTGAGCTTGAATCAGGATTGGATATTGCGCATCTTGTAGCTAACTTCACATCCGCCGCTTGTATGATTCTTCGGTTCATAGTTACGATTAACTGTATTTGGCTATCTTCGAGAAAATATCTACAGAGCCACAGTCCCTAAACAAGTGAACGTAGTAAAAAAATGTCCGAGCGCCGCGCGCCGTCATACATACCGACTTAGATATTTACATAAAATAAGTCACAATGGCCCGTAGCGCTCGTAGCGTAGTTTGACTAGGTGATTGTCAGCGATCACCGAAATTAAGCAACGTTGCGCACGGTCAGTACTTGGGTGGGTGACCGCGGGTGGCATTTTCCAACTGAGCGCTACCGTGGCTCGGATGACACGTTAAATTGTAGGCCCCGGTTGTTTTAACCGTTTAGCCATGTCAGAGGCCTTCAGGCGGCCTAAAAACTCTGACACCAGGGCTAGCCACCCGGCCTATACGAACTTACTTACTTAATGGCTCGTTTTCTAGAATCTCTATGTTATGTCACCTAATTAGTGCTTGCAACCGAGCAGTTTGGCATCGCGCGGTGTTGTAGTCGGCTTGCAATCGCCTTACGTTACGTTACGACTCCCTAAAAAGTCTGCCCACTACGTAGCTTGGAAAAAGTTTTGACTCAGACTGTGTAGATATTTGCTCAATGTTGGCTATAGATAATAAGCATGATGAATGGGTAAAAAAAAATCAATAATATAATTAGTCCGTGAGTTAGATTATCAAAAAATATTGGACACGTATTTTTTTTTTGTCAATAAAACAACAAATAGCAAAGATATACCTTGTCAAAGTTTAGGAATAGGGGTCGTGCGTGACGTCACCTCTTACAGAATACAGAAGTCTATACATTTGTATAGCACTTGTGACGTCACGCGGAACTTTGACGAGCTATATATCTTCATCAATATTTCTTTAATTGACGAAAGAAAAAATACATGTCTAATATTTTTTGATAGTCTATCTGACGGACTAATTATACATTTTTAGGGTTCCGTACCCAAAGGGTAAAAACGGGACCCTATTACTAAGACTCCACTGTCCGTCTGTCTCCAGGCTGTGTATATCATGAACCGTTATATCTAAAAAGCTGAAATTTTCACACATGATGTATTTCTGTTGCCGCTATAACAACATACTAAAAACAAAATAAAATTAATAATTAAGTGGGGCTCCCGTGCAACAAAAACCGGATTTCTTAGCCGTTTTTCGCTCTATATTAATAATGGTAACAGGTAGATGCTTGAAATTTTCACAGAATATTAAGTTGTATATTCACTTCAATAATAAATAATAAAATTAAAATAAAATAAATATTTAAGGGGGGGTTCCCATACAGTACGGAGCCCTCCGTGCGCGAGTCCGCCTCGATTTAGCCGATTATTAGTAATTATGCCTAGTGTACGTTTCGTTTGCAGCGGTATGCGGCAACGCAGTGGCGGGCGAGTCGTTCGTGTGGCTCTCGCGGCAGCAGCTGTACGTGCTGGTGTACCTCGTCACCGTGATGCACTCGGCGCAGGCCGGCTACATGGACAAGGCGCACAAGTACACTGAGAAGGCGCTCGCGCAGATTGACAAGCTCACCTGTAAGTAACAGATTAAGACAAGCAGAGATGAAGGACGAAGTATAAAAAAAAAAATATAATAGATAACTGTAATTTTTTTATTATTCTAGACTTAGTATCTAAATTTTACACTAAATTGTCATCCAAGGTATACAAATCGCCACAAAAATCGGCGGATGGGAAATTATGCGCAGAACGCTGCGCAAAAACCTAAAAATAGGCATGCGCGGGAGCCATGCCAGAGAATCACGGCGAAGTGTCATCTGCGGCTATCTTCTCATCCGTCGATTTGTGTGGCGCTTAGTATATGTGTATACAGGACAACTATAAATTAAAAATAGACGAATACTTCGAAAGTATCCTTCTGTAGCAAGCTTGCAGAAAGGTACATACAAAGCGGTACTGTAATTAACCAAAGTCTATTAATAAAAATAAAGGAACAAAAAGTGTATAAAATAAAGAGTTCTGTGAACTGAATTGCTCAGGCGCAGCATATTTGTGGTACATATCTGAACAATCTTGTTTCCGATTGAAATGGAGGATATCTTTTACAGTTTTTTATAACTATTGAAGTTGGGTTGATCATGGTGCTGTAAACTTTAGATTCCCATGGTTCCCATAATGAGTCCTTAACACGGTAGTCACGTGTGTGCTCTTGACACATCAACGTTATCAAACATTCCGTGGTAAACATTGCCGCGCTCCTCTATTATTTGTTTCACGCTTTCGACTTTAAATACGCGGCCTTCTTTGACTATCGCGCTCGCTAATGGGCTAAGTATCGTGAACATATTGGCCGCATCACATAAGTTGGCGGAAATGAAGCTGCTGAACTACAAGCTGCGCAATATCCAGTCAACCCGAGGCGTCTATGTTAGCTTCAGTCAGGATTGTATATTGCGCAGCTTGTAGCTAACTTCGTTTCCACCAACTTATGCGATGCGGCCTGCACTACTAATTATCATGTATAAGTGTTACAGTTCGCTGAAATACTGCTCAAAGTATAGAGTTTTGTTATTACAGCGAGCGGCGGTGAAGGCGCGGGCGCGGTAGAGCCGGCGCGGGGCGGAGCACGCGGCGGCGCGGCGCTGGCGTGGCGGCTGCGCATGGCGCTGGTGGAGCACGCGGCGCTGTGCCGCCTCGTGGCCGGCGGCAAGGCGCAGGCGCTCACCGAGATCGCGCGCGCCGCGCACCTGCTGCACCACGCGCCCTCGCGTGAGTACCGCCCTTACTGTGTGGGGGGAGCCGGCGCGGGCCGGAGCACGCGGCGGCGCGGCGCTGGCGTGGCGGCTGCGCATGGCGCTGGTGGAGCACGCGGCGCTGTGCCGCCTCGTGGCCGGCGGCAAGGCGCAGGCGCTCACCGAGATCGCGCGCGCCGCGCACCTGCTGCACCACGCGCCCTCGCGTGAGTACCGCCCTTACTGTGTGGGGGGAGCCGGCGCGGGCCGGAGCACGCGGCGGCGCGGCGCTGGCGTGGCGGCTGCGCATGGCGCTGGTGGAGCACGCGGCGCTGTGCCGCCTCGTGGCCGGCGGCAAGGCGCAGGCGCTCACCGAGATCGCGCGCGCCGCGCACCTGCTGCACCACGCGCCCTCGCGTGAGTACCGCCCTTACTGTGTGGGGGGAGCCGGCGCGGGCCGGAGCACGCGGCGGCGCGGCGCTGGCGTGGCGGCTGCGCATGGCGCTGGTGGAGCACGCGGCGCTGTGCCGCCTCGTGGCCGGCGGCAAGGCGCAGGCGCTCACCGAGATCGCGCGCGCCGCGCACCTGCTGCACCACGCGCCCTCGCGTGAGTACCGCCCTTACTGTGTGGGGGGAGCCGGCGCGGGCCGGAGCACGCGGCGGCGCGGCGCTGGCGTGGCGGCTGCGCATGGCGCTGGTGGAGCACGCGGCGCTGTGCCGCCTCGTGGCCGGCGGCAAGGCGCAGGCGCTCACCGAGATCGCGCGCGCCGCGCACCTGCTGCACCACGCGCCCTCGCGTGAGTACCGCCCTTACTGTGTGGGGGGAGCCGGCGCGGGCCGGAGCACGCGGCGGCGCGGCGCTGGCGTGGCGGCTGCGCATGGCGCTGGTGGAGCACGCGGCGCTGTGCCGCCTCGTGGCCGGCGGCAAGGCGCAGGCGCTCACCGAGATCGCGCGCGCCGCGCACCTGCTGCACCACGCGCCCTCGCGTGAGTACCGCCCTTACTGTGTGGGGGGAGCCGGCGCGGGCCGGAGCACGCGGCGGCGCGGCGCTGGCGTGGCGGCTGCGCATGGCGCTGGTGGAGCACGCGGCGCTGTGCCGCCTCGTGGCCGGCGGCAAGGCGCAGGCGCTCACCGAGATCGCGCGCGCCGCGCACCTGCTGCACCACGCGCCCTCGCGTGAGTACCGCCCTTACTGTGTGGGGGGAGCCGGCGCAGGCCGGAGCACGCGGCGGCGCCACCGCCACTACTGCAGTTATTTGTTTACATAACGAAGCAAGCTACTCGCAACATCCAAAATGTTTAATCAGACAATCATTAATATAGTTCCGAGATGGGTTCTTGGATAATCAGTTAAAACGCCGAATATTCACTTCGCACATTTTTGCACACAATCACTTCACAAAATCACAAAATACACGACACAACTGTTTCGCACAAACACTGATATTCACACAAACTAGTCACTGAACACACTTCACAATCACTGTTACTGCACTGAACACGAGATGCTTTCGCTCCGATAGAAAACACGTTAACTGATAACGAAAACCATCGCTCTATTTATATCTAAATAAAAGTTGCCTAGAAATCTCTAGAAGAATCGACGCTATTGTGTTTGACAAAGTAAACAACCGGAAAGTTCTAGCAACCCTATTGTTTTCAATAGAATAAACATCCAAAAAAAACTAGTACAATAGCGTTGTAAACAAAGCCACAGCCACAGCTTATGTCATAGTCGCACGCGCCCTTTATTTAAAACGCAGTCTCGCGCTCTACGCTATTTATGTCACAAATTTACATAATATATGTGATATAAAGTTTACTAATTTCGTATCGATTTTGACGCAGGTTTCCAAAAGACTATCCAAAAAACATAAATATTTCAAAAATTTCAAAAGACTCAATACAAGTATAGTTACTGCTTCCATGCGTACATCAACGCACGACTCCTAGTTCGCAGCGCGCCTCGTAACCCTTCACCGGCTTCACACCACACAGCGGACGCGAAACTGCGGTGCCTTAACGTCAATCAGCTCAGTCGCCTCTTTTTGTAGTTAAAAGCTTTGAATAACATTGGTGGTTTCCATTGCAGCCCAGACGGCGGCGGCGCACACGCCGCAGCTGCACTGCCTGCTCGGGCTGTACGCCATGTCCATGAACTGCATGGAGGCGGCCGAGGCGCAGTTCCACACCGCCATACACGTATGTATAACTCATTCCATTTTTCCGAAATATAATAATAATAATAATAATAAAACGTTTATTGATCCAAAAAGTTTACAAAACAAGTTGTACACTAGTTCCCACACTAGGGTGACCTGTGTCGTGGGAACTAGTCTCTTCCTTATTATTAAGTATTTTAGGTATCCAACATTACAAATACAGTAGGTACTAGGAAAGTAATTAATTAATTAATATTATCTAATTATTCTAGGTATACCTACTTATAGATATTCACAAACATTCACACACCACGGAAGCGCCAACACCACACCCACACCTCAACAATGACACACCGCACACATAGATAGAACGCAAATCGTGAAAGTACTGTAGTGTGAGTGTCATGCAACACTAGGTTAGAGTTGGCAGTGCAGGTATGTGTGCATCAGCCTATTTGAATGCAGCTGTGATGAAAGTTGTGTAGCGCAATTTACACAGTAGGTGATATTATACTTTACTTATATTATGTGTTTGTGAGATATTTAAAATTTGCTAATGTTATATCATAATATATAATACACAAGAATTAGAATATTAATGTATAACAAAAAATAAATAAAAAAGTATAGGTATGTAAGATAAGTTAATTACAAAAAAATAAAAAAAAGATAATTAAACATTAAAAGTGAAAATAATGTTACACATAAATATACATATATATTTATAAATATATATATATATGATAAAAGGTTGAAATATTTTTTCTTGTCATTATATAAAACGTGTCTTTGCAAATCTTACAATTTAGCGACGCCCAGTCCTTATGTCTCTTTCTTATTTTTATTTGTCTTTTTCGTGGAGGGATTATAGGTGGAGTACAATTGCATATAGGGTGTGAGAAAAAGATATGCTATATACATACTTAGATAGCTATAAACGTAGCTATGATTTTATCATTTTAAATTATAGTAAAAACCTGCATAATACATTAGTATTATGCAGGTTTTTTCTATCACTTCTTAATAGAAGTAATAGAAAAATAAAAATTCATGAATCTGTTGATTTACTTAAAGTGTCTCATCAAAAATTCGAATTACCGATGAAAGGTTATGTTTGGCTGTGTTCGCTCAGTACAGGCTTTGTACAACCAATTATACTCCAATTCACTATAAATGCACACTGTCAGTACCACATAGTACACGAATTAAGGTTCGAAAACACTATTTTTTCGAGGCTGTAATTGTTTTAGAACAAATCACGTCACTCGGCAGTTTCGGCGGGAAAAAAATAAACGGATACGCAAACAAAGACAAAATATATTTGTTTCGTCCTTTTTAGGGTTCCGTACCCAAAGGGTAAAAACGGGACCCTATTACTAAGACTTCGATGTCCGTCTGTCCGTCTGTCTGTCTGTCTGTCACCGGGCTGTATCTCATGAACCATGATAGCTAGGCAGATGAAATTTTCACAGATGATGTATTTCTGTTGCCGCTATAACAACAAATACTAAAAAAAGAATAAAACAAATATTTGAGGGGGGCTGCCATTCAACAAACGTGATTTTTAGGAGTTTTGCTCGCTATTAATAACGGCAAGAGGAATGGGGCTCCCACACGGTACGGAACCCTTCGTGTGCGAGTCCGACTCGCACTTGGCCGATTTTTTTACACTTTCATAATTGCACATCCCGCCCTCTTACTTTTGTTATTATTATTATTTTAGCATCCGATCTAACCTATGTAACTTCACTATGTCTTTTTTATATTGGAATATAATTTGCTTTAAAAACACTGAATTATTATGAATGTTTTCAGATGTCACAAGAAAGAGATTTATGGATGTTCGCGAAACTGAACCTCGCGATCGTATATTTAAGGGGGAGGAGAGACAACGACTTGGCGCAACTCATGGAACAAGTATGTTCACCTGATCATCATATTATCTCTATAAATAAAAATGAATTGTTGTTCGTTAGTCTGATTAAAACTCGAGAACGGCTGAACGGATTTATCTTATCATAGTCTTGAAATGTTCGTGGAGGTCTAGGGAAGGTTTAAAAGGCGAGAAGTGAAACGAAGTTCGCCGGGTCAACTAGTTCATAATAATTTTAACTTGACTTATTTTCTTACATCCTGCATTATCCCAAACCAACTAAATCCTCAGCAACAGAGTGCTCTACAATAGGCATGATGACAAAAATGTATAATTAGTTCATCAGATAGACTATCAAAAAATATTAGACTCGTATTATTTTTTATTGTCAATTAAACAAAAAGTTATGAAGATATAGCCCGTTAAAGTTCCGCGTGACGTCACAAGTGCCATGCAAATGTGAAAGAGGTGACGTCACGACCCCCACTCCTAAACTTTGACAAGGTTTATCTTTGTCATTTGTTGTTTGATTGACAAAAGAAAAAATACGTGTCAAAAATTTTTGATAATCTAAGTCACGGACTAATTATAATAATGATGTTTTTACGCAGTTGTTAGATCAGGGTTAAATAGGGCGGTTACTTTATCTATTTTCTATCAAAATATCATTGTTAGGATGGAAATCTTACTTTAAACTAATGAAGCAACCCTGATTCTAACTTAATAACAAAGAAACTCTTCAATCTGATCCTAAAATGTTCGTGAGGGTACTTGTCTAATGTTCAGGATTCTAAATTAGTAAAGGAAACAAGTAAGTAAGTATACTTTTTTTATTATTCATATACTTCATGGGTCCCTCGAGGGTACCACCATGTATTGCAATAATTATGCCACGTTCGCAAGGCCCTAGACGTTTTGAGAAGAAGTGGCAAGAAACTCAAGACGCCATCAGTATAATCTTTTGATCAGTCACCTTAATTAAGATATTACACAAAGTACTTAACTTTAGCAACATGGCGACGTCCACTCGACTTGGCTTCGAATATAAAAGTACCGACACTCAGCATAACTAGCTAAGCAAGACTCCAACGTTATTATCAGAATACCGGGAGAACACTAAGAGATACTGAAGCGAACACCAAAAGGCACTAAGAGAGCGAAGCCGCGCCAACAGACCGTTTTATACTGATTTCACAAGCTTCCACCATGCCTTACCACCACTGCTCGATGTAAATATTCCATCCATCCATCCATCAGCCATAAGAAGTCCACTGCTGGACATAGGCCTCCCCTATGGATCTCCAATAAGACCGGTTGGAAGCGGCTTGCATCCAGCGCGATCCTGCGGTCTTAATGAGGTCATCCGTCCACCTTGTGGGTGGACGTCCTACGCTGCGCTTGCCGGTACGTGGTCTCCACTCGAGAACTTTTCGACCCCATCGGTCATCAGTCCTCCGCGCTATGTGCCCTGCCCATTGCCATTTCAACTTGCCAATCCGTTGGGCTATGTCGGTAACTTTGGTTCTTCTACGGATCTCCTCATTTCTGATTCGATCTCGCAGAGAGACTCCGAGCATAGCCGTCTCCATAGCTCGTTGGGCTACTTGGAGCTTACTAATAAGGCCCATAGTGAGAGACCACGTTTCTGTGCCATAAGTCATCACTGGCAACACACACTGGTCGAAAACTTTCGACTTGAGGCACTGAGGTATGTCGGACGAGAAGACGCTACGCAATTTTCCGAACGCTGCCCAGCCGAGTTGGATTCGGCGATTGGCCTCTTTCTTGAAGTCGGACCTACCTAACTGGACTACTTGTCCTAGGTAGACGTACGAGTCAACGACTTCAAGAACCGAGTTCCCAACAGAGATCGGGGTGGGTACAACATGGGAATTACACATGACTTTCGTCTTGTCCATGTTCATCTTAAGACCCACCTGTTGAGAAACCCGATTGAGGCCTTCGAGCATCGTGCTGAGCTCTTCCATCGATTTTGCCATGACTACTATATCGTCGGCAAACCGAAGGTGAGTGAGGTATTCGCCATTGACATTGATGCCGAATCCTTTCCATTCCAGGAGCTTGAAGGCGTTCTCCAAAGTAGCCGTAAACAGTTTCGGAGAAATTACGTCTCCCTGTCTTACGCCTCTTTTTAAAGGGATCGCCTTGGAGCTCTCTTCCTGTACTCGGACCGACATAGTGGCGTTATTATACAAGCACTTCAACACTTCGATGTACCGATAGTCAATACGGCATCGTTGGAGAGACTCGAGCACAGCCCAAGTCTCGACCGAATCAAAGGCTTTCTCATAGTCCACAAACGCTAAGCAAAGAGGCAAGTTATACTCTTCGGTCTTCTGTATAACCTGCCGCAGCGTATGAATGTGGTCCATGGTGCTAAAGCCCTTTCGGAAACCGGCTTGTTCGGAAGGCTGGAAGTCATCAAGCCTGCGCTCGAGACGGTTCGTAATGACCCTTGAAAACAGCTTATAAACATGGCTCAGAAGCGAGATGGGTCTGTAGTTCTTCAATAAGGTGTTGTCACCTTTCTTGAAAAACAACACCACCACGCTTCTGTTCCATGCTTCTGGCGTGATGCCCTCGAAGACGACGGTGTTGAAAAGCTTCTGGAGGACTTTTAGTACCGGTGTTCCACCCGCTCTCAGAAGCTCTGATGTGATACCGTCATCACCCGGCGCCTTGTTGTTCTTAAGCTGATTCAGGGCCATTCTAATCTCGTACAGGCTGATGTCCGGGATATCTTCGGTGAAGTGTCGGGTCAGCTTGGCTCTTGGATCTTTGGCCGCGCTGCTAACAGGCTTAGCGACCGAAGCGTATAGCTGTCCATAGAACCTTTCGATCTCCTCCAATACCTCTGCCTTGGTCGACGCTATACTTCCATCTTCTCTCTTCAGCTTTGACAATTGGCTTTGCCCAATAGACAAATCTCTTGCGAACACTTTGGAGCCTTTGTTCCGCTCTATTGTCTTTTTAATATGATTAGTATTAAAAAGACGGATGTCGTGCCGCAAGGATTTCGAAATTTGTCTATTGAGCCGCCTATATGACTTAGCATCATCGGAAGACTGCAATCTTAGCGAGCGTCGTTCGGCCATGAGATTTACAGTGTGATCGGAGAATTTCTGCGGTTTATTTGAACGGCGGGGTCTAAAGAACTTAGCACCCACCGTTTGGACAGTTTCCACGAGCCCGTTGTTGATCTCGTCCACCGACGCAAGGTTCTCTAGGCAAGCAAAACGATTCGAGAGCTCGAGCTGGAAGTCATCGGTGTTTTGGATATGTTCACGAGTAGGTCGGAGCGTGGACTTCATCAAGCGGGACCTTTCGAGCTTAACATTAATATCTAATGTGCCTCGTACAATTCTGTGATCGCTGCCAGTTTTCACCCTGTGGATCACGGAGACATCATTAAATATTCGTCTCTCGGTGGTCATGATGAAGTCTATCTCGTTTCTCGTGGAACCATCAGGGCTCATCCAGGTCCATTTCCTGTGAGGCGGCTTCTGGAAGAAAGAGTTCATCATAAAGAGTTCCTCTCTCTCCAGAAAATCAGCCAGCCTCTGGCCCCTAGGGTTCCGTTGCCCATATCCAAATTGCCCCACCCTCAGCTCATCATCGTTTTTTCTGCCCAACTTTGCGTTGAAGTCCCCCATAACAACAGTGAAGTGGGTCTTAGACATATGAATGGCCCGACTCACGTCCTCATACATAGTCTCCACTTCATCATCTGGGTGTGACGATGTCGGTGCGTATACCTGAATGACCTTCAGCGAATACCTCTTGGATATTCTGAGTATTAGGTATACCACCCTGTTCGACACACTTTCGATGGTAATAATGTTGTTGGTGAGGGACTTGTGAACGAGAAAGCCAACACCACCTTGGGACCGTTGGTCACCTTCCCGGTAGTAAAGCAGGTTGCCGGATTTCAAGGTTATCGTGTCCTCCCCCTCTCTACGGACTTCAGACAACCCCACAATATCCCAACGCAATCTACTCAACTCTTCTTCCAACTCAGCAATCTTCTCGTCAGTCCTCAACGTGCGCACGTTGTGTGTTACCAGGGCCAGTCGTCGTTTGCGGGAGTGGTAGCCGGGCGTCTGCCAGCGATTCTTAGCACCCCCTTCTCCGCCGTTACCGGGGCCGCTACCGTAGCCCCGGGCTAGCGGAGCTGCTGGGGACTGGGGGCCTGGTCTATTTGTACTTTCCATATTGGGGTTTTTGCCCATAATCGCCGCGCTGGGCAGGCGTGGTGGCGATCGCAGAAACGTAGCTTCGCGACAGGGATGCTGCTCCCCATCCCTGCCCTGTGCCATTTTAGCTACGTTTTATTTGAATGGTTATACCGCCATTGGTCGGTTCCGCTGTACCTCAGTCGGCTCTTACGACACCTGGTACTAGAGGGGGGTGCTATTCTACTCTGCCGGCACCCCACGGCTGTAAATATTACTAACAACCAATAGGGAACGAGCAAGATGGCGGGCACGGTGGTAGCTTCCATTTTACACAATTGTTAAACATAAAATCATCTTAAACTGTATTTCATACTTATTAGAATTATTAGAACAATTATTGATACGTTTCAAGTAATCTATAACATTATGAAATCACAGTATTAAATAAATGGTATATGTAAACAACAATGGCCGACATTCGGAAGTCATGATTTAGTTACCAATAAGTCTTATATTACTTAATACATCTTGTAATCGTTATTAAATTAAATATTATAATAACATTATTATTCTAACACGGCCAGCCTGACAGTACTTCGTCCTCGAAGTACATACAACCTCATCTCCACCATTACACTACAATAAAACTTAATACCATATTGTATTGATGACATATTATTGTGTTTATTTTTTTTTTATTTCATATCATATTTTACTATTCTATTGAGATGAAACTTCTAATGCGACTTCCAACAAGGTTGCGTTATAAGTTAAATTAATAAGTTAGATTTAGTTAAATTTAGAAGTTAAATTAATCAAACAAAAATCAAAACACCTCGTCCATCGACGGAGAAAGTAAATACCGCGGGCTAACTTGACGCCAACGCCATCTACCTCTAGTTAAGAGTTAACTACTAAATTTCACTTCTTCTGCGCGGAGGGACTCCACACACAATTTTTTTTATTTTCGATGTCAAATGATCTCCCACTCAAACCATCCAATGATTACGTGGAGAACATCTAACAAATCAATCACAATTTTATTATTTGTAGGATCCGTTAACAAAGCCTTTTATTCGTTTATATTTTAAAGAATAAAATCTTAATTTCAAGTACCCTCAATATTTTTTCTGCACCTTTAAAAATTGGTTTGCCATTATCTCGACAAGATATAAATAATGTGTTATTTTTCAGAATGTCAATAAATCAACTGATACACACCTAATTCTGCATCATTAAATAGGAGATCTTAGTCAAGTCATTTCAGTCAAAGTAACACACAGTTCACCCTTCATAAACTTTTTCCGGCCATACAGGACCATTCCATATTTAGCCAGCATTTCAAACTTTCCAATTTCTCATTCCACTGTGACACTGTGTTCTTAATATTGTAGTCAACAGATTTCCCAATAATGAAGCAGCTATGTGAATCAGCTAACTATTGTTTGCATTTTATTTTTCACTTTTCTCGTTTTACTGAAGGTCTTTATCAGACCGCTCGGTTATTCTGACACATTTATAACCAGTTGTCTTTCAAACTTCCCAATATATATATTTGTGTAGTATGTATGGTCTTATGTCGTTAGATAAAAATAATTACAAAATGAACAGAAACTTTCTGCAATATTTTTTAAGCAAAATTCTTCTGGTTTTGTCAACTGATCCCACATTACAAAATAGACAAATTATGCAAAACATTTTCTAATTATATAAAACAGGGCTCAGCCCCTTACCTCCTTTATCGTCAGCACTGTATTCACTTCACTATTTTAGTGATACACTTCACTATTTCACTGATTCACTTTACTTGGCCAGGAAGCCCAGTAGTTCTGGGACCTGGAGCCCCGCTGCAGAATTTCCCAGGCAATCATTGCCAGGAAATCGAGTAGCCGCTGCACAGGCAGCCTTTCAGCATGGATATGCAAAAAGCTTGTCGGGATTCTCTGAAATACAATGAACGGCATTAATGTGGGTCATTCGGCACCACTTCTGATGTTAGATCAGGGTTAAATAGAGGCGTTTCACTTTGTCTATTTTCTATCAAAATATCATTGTCAGGATGGAAATCTCACTCGAAACCAATGCAGCAACCCTGAATCTAACATAATAACAAAGAAACTCTTCAATCTGATCCTAAAATGTTCGTGAGGGTACTTGTCTAATGTTCAGGATTCTAAATTAGTAAAGGAAACAAGTAAGTAAGTATACTTTTTTTATTATTCATATACTTCATGGGTCCCTCGAGGGTACCACCATGTATTGCAATAATTATGCCACGTTCGCAAGGCCCTAGACGTTTTGAGAAGAAGTGGCAAGAAACTCAAGACGCCATCAGTATAATCTTTTGATCAGTCACCTTAATTAAGATATTACACAAAGTACTTAACTTTAGCAACATGGCGACGTCCACTCGACTTGGCTTCGAATATAAAAGTACCGACACTCAGCATAACTAGCTAAGCAAGACTCCAACGTTATTATCAGAATACCGGGAGAACACTAAGAGATACTGAAGCGAACACCAAAAGGCACTAAGAGAGCGAAGCCGCGCCAACAGACCGTTTTATACTGATTTCACAAGCTTCCACCATGCCTTACCACCACTGCTCGATGTAAATATTACTAACAACCAATAGGGAACGAGCAAGATGGCGGGCACGGTGGTAGCTTCCATTTTACACAATTGTTAAACATAAAATCATCTTAAACTGTATTTCATACTTATTAGAATTATTAGAACAAATATTGATACGTTTCAAGTAATCTATAACATTATGAAATCACAGTATTAAATAAATGGTATATGTAAACAACAATGGCCGACATTCGGAAGTCATGATTTAGTTACCAATAAGTCTTATATTACTTAATACATCTTGTAATCGTTATTAAATTAAATATTATAATAACATTATTATTCTAACACAGTCATCATGCCTTTTGGAACAAGTCAACAGAGGAAGTGGACTATATGCACATTTGAGAACAGATAGGACCTTTGGATGAAGAAGAAAATAATTGCCTTGGCACATAATTACGTCTCGTCGGCTTTACGGCTCATCGGCATAATTATGCTATTCTCCTGTAAATAAATAAATAAATTGATTTTGATATAAAATAATAAAAAGTAACATGTAAAATAAGATTAAGATGTGTCTTCAACTTTGTGCTCTATACTTCGAGAAAATATCTACAGAGTCACAGTCCCTAAGTGAAAGTAGTAAAAAATGTCCGAGCTCCGTCATACATACCGGCTTAGATATTTGCATTAAATAATTCACAATGCCCCGTTTTTTCGAATCTCGACGCCATGTCACCTAATTAGTGCTTGTATCCGAGCACTTTGGCATCGCGCGGCGTTGTAGTCGGCTTGCAATCCCCTTACGGTTACGACTAACTAAAAAGCATGCCCACTACGTAGTTTAGGCAGGGTTTTTGGCTCGGACACTTTTTTTGCACTATTGTGTTGTGACTATAGATATTTGCTCGAAGGCTCTATACTATAATATACCAAATGTTTCGTAGGTCCGTCCTGAAGCGCTGCCGCCGTACGCCCACGGGCTTCGCGCGGCTTCCTACTACGTGCTCGGGCTGCAAGCATTCTTCCAGGCGCGGTACAATGAGGCCAAGTAAGGGTTATTTTCTTAAGGCGCCATAGTATCAGCGTCATTTTTCATGCGAAGGGGTGAACATCAATACGCCCCCGTTTTCGCCGGATTTTTTTCATAAATCAATATAAATTTGGTACCACCACTTATTGCTAAATTTTATGTATGAAAGTTCAATTCATGTGCACAAATAACAAATTTTAAAAAAAATTATATGTGTAGAAAAGTGCCCAAAAATGCAAAAAACTTTCTTAGAAAACGTGAATTTGTTCTAAAAAAGCTGTATCTTTGCATTTATTTTCTATCGAGCGAAGTTTTTAGTTTTGAGAATATTGTGTATATTTTTCTTTTTTTTTATCGCGAATAAGTCCGCGCTTATAATTCTATTAGACTACTTTAAGTTTTGATGGAGAAAAGTCAGTTTATTTTGAGATTGGATAGCGGCTTAAGCCTTTCCCACGTAATATATCCCACCTATACTCGACATCTTTCATGCTCCGACAGATTGCATGAGATGGTTGTATGACTTATTAATGTTTGTTAGCCTTGGAAGAGTTAGTATCGGGAATAGTCTTCTACGCGCGCACCCCTCTGTCATGGTATAAGAACCATAGTTCCTACACTTTTATAAAAACCACTTACCAATCGATATTTCAACAGTCTTCTGATCGAATCCGCTGCGCAAAGTGCTCAGTAAAAAAATGACAGCTTGAGTAGTTAGAACATGCAAAACTAAATCCAACACCTCAAATATACAAAAAGATGGTGTAACGTTTCACTTGTAAGTATTTTTTTGTTTCATTGAAGCTTATTTTTTTATAAAAACTTAAAATAGTTCACTCGCGCCGGCATCGAATATATCGATTCAGCAATGGAGTCTCCGGCAAAGATCGAGAATCTTGTTCTCGCACGTTTAAGCAATATTCAGCCATATGTCCATACATTACAATCTATTATTGTCTAAAAATGTCCCAGACTGAGTGGGAGAATCGTTTTTGGCGCCACAGATGTAAAAATGAACATACAAACATACATTGGATTTATTCATTTCAGACTTTACACTTAAAGCGTCTAAGCAATTAAGGCGAAAATATATTATCAGCAACTGGGCTGCATTGTTCTCGCTCGCTCCGTTCCATAAATCCGTCACCCGTTAACATTTCGACTTTATTGTCATGCTATTTAGGTCGAAACTTCAGTGAATACCTCCTCCCCCGCGCCTCACGTAAAGCTGACAGAGTGGAGTGAATGTGAATCGTAGTGCGTTTCTAGTCCGGAGATAAAATGTCCCTGTTGTTAGCTCATGTTTCGCTACATGACGCAGCCTGCTGCGCGAAGGACTCGGCCTGGGCATTTTGCAGGTGCACTACTCAATATGTACCAGCTAGTAATTATTGCTAGCTATTCCGTTTCAGACTGCTTTCAGCTGTATTGACAATGAGGAAATATTGAAGGTTTATAAATAATTTATACAGGGCTATGTGCTTGCCCTGTATTAAGCTGCAAGGGGATGATTATCATCGAATACGACTTGGAAACTGTTAATGCTGTTCACTGGACATTTATAAATTGAAACTTTAGTATTAAGCCATGCCTATTGTTTGGTAAAGCCATGCCATTTCAATCTCCACAGGCGGTATCTCAGAGAGACGCTCAAGATGGCGAACGCAGAGGACCTGAACCGGCTGACGTCCTGCTCCCTCGTGCTGCTCGGGCATATCTTCCTCTCCATCAACAACTCGCGCGAGAGCATGAACATGGTGACGCCGGCCATGCAGCTCGCCAGCAAGATACCCGACGTGCACGTGCAGCTGTGGGCCTCCGCCATATTGAAAGGTTCCTACTTACTTAACATTGGCATTAAGAACAAATAAATGAAATTGCACACAGAGATAATGAGAGAAAAGAAAATCAAAATGAGTGTGGGCTCTTAAGGCTGTTAAGGTTCTTCCAGCGTGCTATTGGTAGTTATACGTGAGATACTTAATGATGTAAGTCTCTACTTGGAGAATCTTAACGCGCGATAACTGCCAACTTGCATTCCGTTTATGTAATACTGATACGGAGAACTATTCTTTATCAACATGGTTTGAAACGACTTCTTCCATCGGTCGGCGTTTCTCACCACGGTGCGAATGGGGACCTTCAAAAAGAGTCTTGGGCAGATTGTGATGCGAAATACCCCAGGACTCGTTTCATCTAAAACGGCATTGGCAAAATCGGAGTATCCTTATCCACTAAAGCGCACAACGCCATCTATCTCGCGAATTTTTTTGCATTTCCGCCGCGACCTACTAAAATCGCGTTTTTTAGAAATAATGTATAGAGTCGTAATGGACTAGCCCTACTAGGTATTTCTATATTTGTCTTTCTAGCTACCTATCTGTATATGTTAAAGCGGGAAGACACGATCCCGTCAACTCTTATTAGATTATAATCAAAATACGACGCGCGTGCCCAGATTCTTGGCGCCTGGGCGCAGTGCCACTTTCTAACAAAATTTTCCCGCCCAGATTCTAGTCGCGCGCCACTGAAGGGGATATCAATGATCACTCTAAAAACACCTCGCCTATCCCACAGACTTGTACCGGCTGGCGGGCGACACGGAGCGCGAGAACGAGGCGTACCAGATGCACTGCAACTTCTCGCAGGCGCTGCTCAAGGACCACTTCCAAGCCACGCAGATGCCGCAGCACGCGCTCGTGCAGTGGACCAGCGGCGCGCCCCCCGCGCTCCCACCGCCCGCGCCGCCCTCCTAGTGCGAGCCCGCCGCCCTGCGCGGCCTGCCCCTCGCCACCGTCACCGTCAACGCTGACTGAGCTGGCTTGCGGCCCGTCACTCGGTCAGGTGCCCGAGTCGGCCACTACAGTGACTACACCGTGACCATGCAAGCTGAGGGAAGTGGACAATGTGTGGCTAGTGACTCAATCAGATGCCCGAGTCATCCATTGAACTATAAAATTACTCGCGGTGATGTTATAACACTCGAGATGACTACAGTGACCATGAACACTGAATAAAGTGGACTAAGTGTTCAGTGTTCTAGTTTCCTATAGAAGTATAGAATAGAGCTAGCTATGATATCATAAAACTCAAGACTCTAATACGACAGACTGGCTATGACTACAGTGTGTAAAGTGGACAATGTGTGCCTAGTGACTATATCAAGAGCCTGAGTGACACTAGTACATATAACAAGATATTAGCATTGCAAGAGTATTCCTGAGAGCTTGCTAGTTACTTTTATGCGACCATGTCGATGTTATGCAACACCAACTTTTGATTGGTCACAGCTGTAGTGAATGTTAATGCTGAATAAAGTGGACAATGTAGGTACAGCTAGTGACTAAGTCAGAAGTCGGAATGATCCCCTCAATTATAAAATACTAGAAAAGGGTTTCCCAAACTATTGAGTGGGCCCTGCCCATAGAACGACACACTAACCAACTGAGCCCTTAGTCCAGGTTTTGCGTAGTTTACTCAAACATTTGCATGTGGCTCCATACATTTTGGTTAGTTCTTCCTCGTTTCTACCAGGGGAGCTGTACAAAAATTAATAGATCCATTTGGAAACATCTGTAGTTTCAATTTACGTGTAAACCTGTACTAACTCTTCTGAGCACAAGATGTATGTAGTGTCTGCAATTTCACATTGGTAATGGTTAAATTTCCTAGAGGTTGGTCCCAAGTTCGTAAACTTGTATTAGATGGGTCATGGCCTAGTTATGTTTGGGAACCACTTATCTAGAAGCAAATCTTGAGAGCTCACAAATTTTATGCAATGGTGAGTGACCATGGTGACAACGCTGATTAAAGTGGACAAAGTGCACTAAATAGGATGTTGTCTTTGTCCACTGCAGTAAAAAATGAACTAGAAGCACTGTTAATGTCCCCTTGTTTCAGGATAATCTCAATACTAAACTAGGATCATTAATTCTTAAAATTTAAGCTCAGGATAATATTAATATTATATGAGTTCCTAGTCCATGAATATGGTAGAAATTATTCGAGCACTTTAAAGCCCACCTATTCAGAACCATGGGGTCCTTGTAAAAGAAAGTGGACATAGTGCAAAATGCCACAAAATCAGGAGTCTTAAATCATTCTTTGAAATGTGGAAACTAAGCTTGTAAAGAGCGCCTTTAAGATGTTCCATTCAGAATTTTTATTCTTTATGTTCTCTAAATACAGACAAACTGACAGCATATGTTCGTATACCCGATTTGAAGACTCTTTATGAAGAATTGACTGTGTGCTCCTTGTTGAGCATTTTGTATGTAAAGCAGAGCATTTAGGTTTCGGAATATGAAATTCAGATTCTGAATCCTAATCTGGAAATCAAAAATAGTGACGTAAATCGTTGATTGCAACCCTGAGTTACGCGCCATCTAAAATTTATTATGATTTTTTATTCAAATTAAATAGAAAACCTCGAGACATTTTGAATAATAACACGTCCTTTTTCCCATCTGTTTCCTAAAACTAAAAGATGTTTCTCATCAATTTTGTAAATCTGCAATACTGCAGTGTTGTGCTTCCAGTAATCTCATAGAATTCGAAGCTATGCTAAATCAAACAATGCAATATAATAAGTTAGTAACAAAATTGATTTTAGTAAGTATAATTAGAGAATTACTGACATTCTACAGCCTTGCATCTCAAAAAGACTTAATCCCTTGTTCACAAATTCTGTAGCCATGTAAAGGTCTATCTACACTGGCGATTTTTCAGTGGAGCGATAACGTTTAGAACCAGTCGACGGCACAAACTCGTCTATGGGTGTAACTTAAATGAATGCTATCTCAACAGTCTTGTCTGAGGAAGAGATAGATTCTATGATAAGTGTAGTTACCCACCGACCGATTTGTATGGACCGATTAGTGCAACCTTAAGTGTTCTACATGTTCACATCTTATGTCGTTTATAGTACTTACGACGGTATCGGAATAGCAGAAAGTTCACGCAGCGAAAAAGTTTTCGCCACGCTTCTTACGTCGCGAGTCTCGCTCCCACCGAGAAATCACTAGTGTGAAAATACCCTTAGAAAAATGCAAATTGATAACTACTAAGGACACCACATTGTTCCTTTCCCAATTATGCTATAAAAATTTAAATCTGTTTTATTAGCAAGAATGACACCATAAACATAGATTTTGAAATTGTTTATCACAAAGTCTTGAAAAATGATATTATTGTAATTACCCTAAAGAAATCACTAATGTGTCATTGATATGAATGTATACTAATAACTGGATTCTGTTGTATGGCCTCTCATGTAATTGACATGGTAGGTATAGGTATCGCCACAGAAGTCGGCGGATGAGAAGTTAGCCGCAGATGACACTTCGCTGTGATTCGCTAATTATTGCTCATGTGTGCACAATGCCGACGCAAGTGCCGAAGTGGTGAACACAGGCGTAGGGAGCGCGCGAGAGGCATGAGGTTGGCGGGCGGATGTGCCCCGGCGTCTCGTCTCTCTCGCATACCCATATTTTGCCTTTTCCGCAGCGTTCTGCGCCTAACTTCCCATCCGCTAACTTGTGTGTCGCGGATTGTATGAGACTAGCCGACTAGAATAAACTATCCCGTCGCGTGCCATGCACAGAGCGTTTTGGCACCGACAAATATTCTCTACGACTATTGTTGACGCACTGGTTCGTTGAAGTCTAAGTGGGCATAATAGAGCGAATCGTGTTGTTTTGTGCTTGAAAGATTCCTAGCACGTTTATGGTGTAGTGCCTTATAGTGGGCAGACACCTATAATAGCCCCAATTATGAAGGCGCCATCTTAATTATAATAGCTAATTAGAATATTTCTGTTTCTTTTTCATTTTAGGCATTCGATAGAGAGAACACTTTTTACGTTGCTATTAAATTTACGATGGCGTCTTCATAATTGGGCCTATTATATAATTAAAATTATCCAGTTCAAATGTCATAGACCCAGTGGTTCATTTATTCAAGTCTGGCTTAAAAATGTGTAGCTACGACAGTAAACTTTTACCAGACTTGTTTCGCCTATTGGTTGACCAATGATTTGTCCGATCTCATAACTGTCACTGTTGCTTTTAAAATAAAAAATTATTTCACTACTTTATAATAAAATCACAGGACTTTTATAGCTTCCAGATAATCGACTTGCGCCTTCAATTGAATATTTTGATTTTATTTTACTATAATTTTTATAGTTTTTATTTTAGTGCGGGCCTTTCTATCCGAATATGTAGCGACTGGCTAAAATGACGACGTAAAGGCGGTGTCATGGACTGATAAGTAAATTAAATTGTACATAGTAACGATTTTGAGAAAGAACAAACCTCTCATATTTATTTTTATTTTGTAGTACATAATTTGTTAGGCAATGCGCGAATATTGTTGATAAATGGTTAGTTAGATCATTTATATTAACTGAATAATGATTGGTTGTGTTTCAATGGATGTATTTCTTTGTATCATTAAAATCAAACAAACAAACAACTCTTTATTGTACACACAAAATAAAACTTACAATAAATACATCAGTGAGATTCTTAAGGTAGTGCAACACTAGGCGGCCTTATCGCTGGAAGCGATCTCTTCCAGGCAACCCATGTACGGAAAGGAATGTGCTAAAAATATTTGTTTAAGTTTTCAAATCACTTGTTTAAGTTTTCATGTTGCTGTAGATACTGTAGGTTGAGTAGACATCGATATCTACACATTTTGCTATCGAAATCAATCCATTGGAAAGTGTATCTGATTAGTTCGTGTGTCTGCGGTCTGCGGGCATAAAAAAAACCCTAATCATTTTGTAAAATTCCCTTCAGACAGTTAGTTGTGGCCTTAATACAAAGGAAAACACTCACTGTTGTTAATATGTAAATAAAAAAGTTAATTATTGTACATAATAAAATTATAAAATATATGTTTTTTGCTATAACACAGTGTATTATTGAATTACTTGGGTTTAATACAAAATGTTTAATGTGCAGGGTTATTCCTAATCAATTAGCATCCTTTTAGGGGCTTTTTCTGTACCTACATCGAAAACTACCAAATTATGTTCTGCCACTTTTGTCAAAACTAAAAAAATTTTTGTTCCATTGAAAAATATCGTTCACCCGCGACGAAACGTATGGAACAGCTTTTTTTTTTTAGTTTCGACAAACGTCGCAGAACAATAGATGTTAGTCAGAATTCAATCGTTCAACCACGGTACCTAATGATATCTATGATAACACAATGGTGACCGAAGCTGAACTGTTCCAAAATATAAATCTGTGAACAGCATTCGCGCGATGTAATATACAGCTCAAGATATAATATATATGCCTACATCCCATAGTCAAAAGCAGACTTTAGGTTTGTTACACATTATTTTCGGGCCGGCGGCACTTGTTGAACGACAAAGCCAGCTTTCCAGTACGATGCACGTTCCAACATATTGTGTAACAAAAATATATCGTTACAAATATGGAACGTACTCGTACCTACGTCGTACGGGCCCTTTCCATCCTAAAATAAATAATCCCTTAGGGCGCCTTCAAATCTGCTGCGTTTTTATATGGATTTATTACAATATTTACATACTTATTATATCAAGCAGCGTCGCGGTCACACTGCACGTTGCGGTAGATTTGAAAGCGAATTTTTATTCGTGTTCGTTATATTTTTTTTCATGGCGTCTGTCTGTAACGTTCGTTATAGTCCGCGCTACACAAGTCTGCGGATGAGAAGTTAGCCGAATGCTTGTGCACAATGCCGACGCTGCGTGGCGAGCACGGGAGGCATGAGGTTGGCGGGCGGGTGTGCCCCGGCGCGAGTCTCTCTGGCCACGGTAATGATTAGATAGGTACCATTACCTTACCGTGCTCTAGCTCCCGCATATACCTGTATTTTGCCTTTTGCGCAGCGTTCTGCGCATAACTTCCCATCCGCCGACTTGTGTGGCGCGGACTAAACAATTTACAAGCTACTTAAAACCCCACTCAAATGTATTTGCTACTGCGTTACGACTCTCGTGTTCACAGACGAAGTTTGAATTGTTGCTGCTACTTTTAATAGCAATTTATATACTTTGAATAATATATGTATTGTCAAGAATAGGCAAAAAAACTACAGAGTAAACTAAAATCATCATTTATTCATCAATGGTAAGCGCTCCCGAGTTGATGTCATTGATGAGGTCATGCGGGGGCCGGCCCTCGACCGTGCAGCCGACCGACTGCGCGGTGCCGAGGATCTCCTTCACGGAGCCCGACAGCTCGCGCGCCATCGACCGCGGACGCATGATCTTGGCGATGCCGATCACGTCTTCTAGGGTGATGTTGCCGTTGTGCTTGACTGGAAAGAGATAATACGAAAATTTATTACAATTCCTCAGCAGCATTTTAGTTACTACCTAAAAAGGAAGAAAATGATAAACAAAACATTTTTTGTTACTACTTTAAAGCTCTCGTCACACAGGCGGGAGCGATCGCGATCCGGGTCGGGATTTTTTTGTAATATGCGAATTTGTATGCAACCTGACACAAAAAGCGGGCGCGATCCTTTGTACTGGACTGCTATCGGATCGCTTTCTCGCGGCTCCCGCCTCTGTATGTTTAAAGGAGAAAAATACCCGTCGCATCACATCAGACTATTTGTTAGGGAGCTAAGACAACTAACTCTTTTTATGCAATGAGAGTTACAAATACCAAAAATTTATTAATTTTGTGACAAGTGACAAAACTTGAGAAAATTGACCAGGCAAAAATAATGCCACTTTAAAACCAGAATGATTATAAATTATATACCCTGAGTCACTCTGAGTAACTGGGTTAGTCCCAGCCCTAACTTTTTTCTTGACTGACTAGTCATACATAGTGGCAGTGTGCCTAAGTTTTACAACATCATACAAGAGAGTTGAGAGTTATTAGTAGTTAGAGAGATGTACGTTTATAAGCTATACAAATACCACAGAGCTAATACAACCAGAGAGTAGCACTGTTATCGCTTGAGGCAATTCTCAACCACAAAAATGCATGGAAAATCTTGCCCAGATCTGTCAACTGTCAAATATGAATTGGAATTTGACACTATCAGGGGAAAAACGCGGCAAAAACACTATCTCATGCCATTTTAATTCAATGCAGCTCCTTCAGATTTTCTCTGACCACATTATCCCTCTGGTTGTAATAGCTCTGTTGACAAATACCCATAAATAACCTAAATATTAAATTCAGACCTCAATAAAATAGTTATAATACTCACTGTTCTTTTGCTTCTTTCTGTCACGTGGGGGCTCCTTGAGAGCTCTGATGATGAGGGCTGCGGCAGAAGGTACCACCGAGATCTGGGCTTGTCTGTTCTGTACCGTTAGCTGGACTGTGATCTTCAGACCCTTCCAGTCGCTGGTGGCCTTGGCAATGTCATCACCAACCTTTTTGGGGGACTGTTACACAGAAATTAGATTAGTATCGAAACAATTGACAGATTTGACTGGAAACAGAGATACCAGAGAGATAACGCTCGCTTTTGTCTTTTGAGGCAATTCTCAACCACAAAAATCTATGGAAATTTTCTCAGAGAGGTTGTCACTGTCAAAATAATTATGTATTGGAATTTGACCAGAATTTGAGGTTCCACAAAGAAAACTCTAACACTACTGAATTGAGATATTATTCATGTCTCGTTCTAATTCCATATTTTATCAATGAATCTCTTTCAGATTTTCTCGATCAACCACATTATCTCTCTGGCACACCTCGCGTCACCTAAAAAGAACGCTGGATCTTCAAACTGCGCACAAGGAAATTTAACTCGTATTACATACGTAATAGGAGTTAAATTTCGTTGTGGGCAGTTTGAAGCTCCAGCGTTCTTTTTAGGTGACGCGAGGTGTATCTCTATGAATGGAAATTAAAATGATGAAAAATTTAAATGATTCCTTCTGCATTCAGAGTCAACTTCACTGGCCACATAGCTGTGTTGCAGTGGTTGTCAGAAGCTTCTGGAAATGGTTCAAAATGTTAGAAGGAACGATAGTAGTAACAAATCTGATTGAAGTAGTTATCCTCAACAAAATCAAAATGATAAACAATTGACTAGTTTCAGAACTGAATTACACATACTTCATAGCTATGGTAATTTGTCGCTAAATAAATGGTTGGAGTCTTTTTGAATAGCTTTAACTAATACAGGCCACGCCACACAAGTTGTCGGATGTGAAGTTAGCTACAAGCTGCTCAAAATCCAATCCTGACTGAAGCTCACATAAAGCCGCACGTTGATTGGCTATTGCGCAGCTTGTAGCTACTTCACACCCACCAACTTGTGTGGCGCGGCCTATACTAAGCATTGATTAGTATGCTCAGGTTACTCAACCACTAGTTATGAAGCTTGTGTAATTGATTGAGTATTAATGTTATACTTAGAAAGTTAGCATGGCAGTCACATGGCCTGGTCCGCGACTCCTTATTGGGCATTCGGAGTAGCCGCGACAGGGACCGGATCCTGAGTCGCGGGTTCCTTCCATCCGCCACCCGGAAGGACGCGCTTGGTAGGGAGGCACCCCCCAAGATCATACAATCATCTGAACTGGCTTGAAACAATTAGAGGCATTGTAGGGAACAAGGCGCGGAGTCTGACCCGACCAGACGCGAGAAATAAGTATACATTAGCGAAACAAACATTTCCAATTGTTTCAAATCCAGTGGACCATGGTGAATCTAGAACCATGGTACCGGTGTAACCTATTATTTTGACTGCCATGCACAAGTTTTAGGTTATGAAATGTTATTGTAATTTTTTTACTTACCAGACCCAGGGGACCGATTTTAGGGGCCAAAGATGATGTGGCACCGACTTCTCCACCGATACACCTCAAGTTAACTGCAAAATACATATACGTACATTGTAAAAACAATCACAATCACAAGTGGAACAAACACCTCTAAAAAATTTATTCTCGTCTCTCACCGATTTTAACTTCATTGGGATCGAACTTAGGCGGCATCTTGAGATATTTTTACACACGTTATTAACAAAATTAGTTTATTTCCAAGCAGATGAACTTGGATAAAAAGGTGAACGTCTGCAATACGTTTTTCAACGTTGACAGCTCACCGGAAAAGAAAAATAAAATTCTTCTTTTGCAATGCCAGTGTTGCATGCAAGATGACTGTCACGCGTTCTCCCCAAATCTTACCCAAGATCAAAATTGGAAAGTACTAACAAAAAATATTGGCTGTCAAGTTTTTTTGGTAAAGTCGGTTTACGGACTATAATTTTACGTGATAACGTCTTATGAAAATATTGTTGATTGAATCAACAACTGAAACAGGCTGAACTCTTCGGCCGATCGCCTCGCTATCACTTGTCCCGCGCTCTCGCTTGCACGCTCGGCTCAGGCGGAACGTGACTCTTTTTCGTGCGTGTAGCCGACGTTCATCGATATATTAGTTTCTCACGACTCTCCTTATTTTAGGGAGTTTGTCATGGCAACTCTTTTAAGAAGAAAAAAACTTGTTTTTTGTTTTATGTATTGTCAATGTTAAAGTCATATAAATTCGTTGACAGTTTAATTGTATTGTCAATGTCAACTGTCATGTTAGAAATGAAGTCATTGTTCGTTGCGAAGAGATTGTTGAATTTATGGCAGTGATTTTCCCGATTTATTAAAGTATTTTTCTGTGGTTTAGTGAAAAACATTATTGTTAGTCATCATATCATCATGGCTAACGATGAAGCTTCGCTTAGACAATATCTGTCCAAGTATAAACATCGGGATTATACATGTCGAGAGGTGATTGGTCTTACACAAGTTTATCGAAGTCTGCTTTTTCGTTTAGAAGCCTTTGTCTTCAACTCTGGCGCTAGAAAAGATCTCCTCAATCTCGAAGGAACAATTCCAGTAAATTATAAAGGGGCCTATTATAATATACCCGTCAAAATATGGCTTATGGATACGCACCCCGCCAATGCCCCATTGTGTTTCGTCAAACCTACACCAGACATGTCAATAAAAGTGTCCAAGTATGTGGATAGCAATGGAAAAGTCTACCTGCCGTATCTGCACGAATGGGCTCAAAATGGCTCGACATTACAGAAGCTAATTTTGTGCATGATCACTGCATTTGGGGAGCTGCCTCCTGTTTATTCGAAACCCCGAAACGAAACTAGACCGCCTTATCCGGTTAACTCTTTTATGCCTCAGCCTGCCGGTCCTGGTTACCCAGGTTACCCCCAAGTGACTCCACAGCAAGGGTACCAAGGACCTTCTCCTTACCCAACACCATCTAATGTGCCATACCCTAATTTTGGTACTCCTTACCCTGGTGCTGCTAATACCAATGGGGGATTGCCATATCCTACTTCAACTCCATACCCCCCTCAAGCAGGGTACTCACCTGCCCCAGACGTAGCCGGAGGGACAATAACAGAGGAACATATCAAAGCATCCTTGTTATCAGCTGTGGAGGACAAACTTAGGAGAAGACTGAAGGAGCAATCTCAGCAGTCGCAGGCAGAGCTGGATACACTGCGCCGCACACAGCAGGAGCTCAGAGATGGCAAAACACGCCTCGAAGACATACTGGCACGGCTGCAGAGAGAAAGGTCAGAACTGGACAAAAATGTTGCACTATTACAAGAGAAAGAGAAGGAGTTAGAGGCTGCGGTAGAGAAGTTAGCTGAACAAAAAGGGGTAGATGTTGACGAAGCAGTAGTGACTACAGCTCCCCTTTACTCTCAGCTCTTGAACGCTTTCGCTGAGGAAGCTACTCTAGAAGATGCTATTTACTACATGGGAGAGGCTCTACGGAAGGAAGTAATAGATCTGGATACATTCTTGAAGCAGGTCCGCACTCTGGCTCGCAGACAGTTCACCTTGCGAGCTCTGATGCACAAGTGCAGGCAGAAAGCTCAACTGGCATGCTAGTCCAATGATACTGAAATACTTTGTGATTTTTGGCAACAGGTTAAAGTTAACAGATCTATCAATTTACCAAGTATAGTTTAATCTAATTGTAATTTTTTTATTTATCATCTATGTTTATTGTTAGGATAATATAGTACTTTTCATTATAATAGAGAAAAGTTTGAAGTTTTATTTAGTGTTGTATTTTATATTATAAAGTAGGTATGTAATTGCTAATTAATCAGGGATAAGTTTGCTTTAATTTTCACACGACTTTGGCTTTATCCTGTTTGATGTTTCTTTTACAATGTATCATCCTATTGTAAGTTTTTTACATAAAAGAATTACCTTTACTATTGGCTACATCCTGCCTGATGTTGACTACTTGTTTTCCTGTTATGTTTTAGTGGATAGTAAATGATGTGCTGTTCTTTGAAAATAAGCTAAAAAGTTTAAAATGGTCAAAGCTGTGTGCAAATAATATTTTGCTATCTTTCAAGATGTTATCTCTGTTTGCAAATTCATTCTATGTACCTACTTACATCTGATTCACGAATCATGTAAGAGTGTGAATAATATAATCATTCATTAAAGAAAATTAGATTAGATTATTTTATTTAAATATGTACTTCTGGTCTGTATCAGTAGCACCACACAGGGAAACATGTAAACTTTTTTACATCAAAACATTATCATGATGGAAGGAAACAGATTCATTCTTATGTATCAAACTATTACTCATCTTGGGAAAACCTAGATTATTATGTTATCACTAGGTATTTTATGATATGTTTTAGCTGTGTACTATAGGCATATTATTATGATGTTGACATTAATGCATTTAGTTTTAAAATAGATACAATATTGCAGCCTTATCATTGATGTCCTATTTTATTTCAATTGTGAATTGATAACAGGCTATCTTCCTTGCACTTTTGAAATGAGCAGGCTGAGTGAACGAGATAGCACACAATCACAGAGTGAGCTAAAGGGAAAACAGTCGTTTTCCCTTTTTTGTACTTGAAAATAGTGTTTGCTCTTATCATACAATTATGATAAAGTTGCTGTGTACCAGTCTCTAAATGAATAATAATTGTTGTAATAAATCAATGTAATTTGATCTAGCCTTATTTTCCTGTACTCAATGGTTGGCTTTACTAATATGCTAGGATTATGATTATTTACCTTGTTGAATTCTTGCAATCCTGTTTTACATAATTATACATATTTAGGTATAAGGGTGTTTACTGGTTAGATATTCTGCTGTTTTCTTTTACTGTTAATCGGCAAATTCTAAAGAGGCCATAAATAGACCGTAATTATTCCGCATATTTCAACATATTTGAAAACATAGTACAAAAATAATTCATTGTAGTACTGAATAAATCAATCGCTCCAGTGTCACTACAGTTTGTAATAAAAAAATACTTCAAACAAAAGTTTGATTTCAACACAAGTTATAATATTCTTTGTTAGAAGAAAATTACTTAGATCATATTATTACCGAATTAGTACCAAACTGATGGAATCTATTATAGATTTCTCTACAATTTGAAATACACAAGTAAGATAAGCTTGTATGCATGGGCTCTTTAGATAAACCATACCCAGACAGTGAAATATTGATTTTACAGATTATAGTGCTCTTTTATACAAATATTCAATGGATTAAAATTTAATGCTAGACAATAAGTAAAAGATGTCACTGGTTATTAAAAAAGTTGTGATTCAATAATTGTTAATACTATACTGCTATACAGGCTGAAATGCCGCGATGGCTGATAAATAAAATTTTAAATTTAAGTAGTATCTATCGAAGTACTCTTGTAGTTATGTACTTTTTGGCTTCAAAAGAGTAATAATAAAAAGATCTTTAGAAAAAAATTATGTAATGCATAAAATATATTTATTAAGGTAAAATCATTGTATCTTTAGTTTATTAACAGTTTGAAGTAATAGTAACATGCCTGTTTTTTTTAATTTTGTAAGATGTTATCTAATCTAGCATCTGAAGTAATTTTTTTTTTCAAAACGTTACTATTACGAACACAATACTTGAAAACATTGGCATGCTATGTGCCCTGTCCACTGCCACTTTTAACATGCTGATTCGCTCCATGGAGTAAAATCAGCGCCACACAAGTCGGCGGATGGGAAGTTATGCGCAGAACGCTGCGCAAAAGGCAAAATATAGGTATGCACGGGAGCCAGAGAGCCGAGACGCCGGGGCCCGGCCGCTAACCTCATGCCTCCCGCGCGCTCCCTACGCCCGTGCTCACTCTTTCTCCACTTGTGTAGGCATTGTGCACACGTGTGCAATAATTAGCGAATCACGGCGAAGTGTCATCTGCGGCTAACTTCTCATCCGCCGACTTGTGTGGCGATACCTATAGCATACCATTGGTTGCTGGTTGAAGCTCCCTTTTCAGAACTTTTCTTTGGCGGCAAGACTGTGTCAGGTTGATTTTCGTATAAAATGTACAAAACTTAAACGCATAATTCACTGTAGATACAGCACTACGCACTGTGAGTCTCAACGAAATGTCTCGGTGATTGTTGAACAATTTTATAACAAAATGTAAATAGCGTAAGTTTTGCATTGGATTATTGTATCGGCGACTGATTATTGTCACAATAAAAAACGAAAATTGTACCCAATTGATGTTTTATTTGATTTCGACTGAGACCTTTGTTAACAATTTCGCTAGAAGTAATTATTTATTGATTCTATGCAAAGTTTGTGAGGTGTATAAACTCGTCATTATGAACAACTTTTACTATGGGACAAATGGACGCGCGCTGCGCTGGTAGGCGCAGTTCCGACACCTGTAGGCTAACCATGCGACCACGAAAAGAACTCTTCGATGTGTGAATAAGTGACATATATAAATATACTTTGCCATAACTTTGTCTCGTTCTGACACGTCGAAAGAAATATTTCGTGGTGTATGAAACATGCGTTATATACAGCGCAAATGTTTTCTCAAAAATATTTGCACGTCCTTACTAGTTCTCCACAGAAAAAATGAAAATACTATGGGTGCTATATCTTCATCATAGTAGGTACCTCATTCCTTTTTTATTGTCAGTATATTATAATTATTATCAGTCTCTGGAAGCCATATTTGCCACAACATTGCTTTTATAGTTTGGGGTCAGATGCCCCCTAATATTAATTATTTGATTTTTGTAGTTTTAAACAAAAGGATCTAGTACAAATCTAATTCCTTTTTTACAAACTTTACTTTTTTTATAAAGCTCGCATAGAGCTGATCTTGTTAAACTAGGAGTAATCCATTTAAGTCAGAAGGGATCTCTTCTACTAATGTAAAAAGTCAAATAGAAACAACTCATAATCCGAACATAGATTTATTGACGTTAAAAAATTAAGCTTTTGAAGCTTGGCAAAATAAATAGCTATAAGAGTGGTGTGCGGAATGCGGCTACTTCTTCTCCTGTTTCTTGCCTTTCTTGGCGGCGGCCGCGGCCTCCACGTCGATGGGCGCCGGCTTCACGAATGGGATCAAATCCTGGTACTCTTCGGGCATCCACAGCTTCAGTGCCTCTGGTACCTGGAATTTTTCTCTAATGACTCATTCTGGCTATGTATAGGGTTATTGGTAAATAAAATCAATCAGCATCCTTTTAAGGGAATATTCAGTATCTGTTGATCAAAAGAAATAACTTTTATTCTACAACTTTTCAGTGAAATCTCAACAAATTTCTCAAAATAAATTTTATAAAGTGGGATCAGCAAATTATTTTCAAATAATTGTTATTTATACCTATATAATATTTACGATTTATGAGCCGAGGTGGTCTAGTGGTAGTGACACCCGCCTTACAATTGTGAGGTCGTGGGTTCAAATTCCGGTTATGTACCAATGAGTTCTTCGCAATTTATGTACGGAATTTAGCACCAGTGGCTTTTCAGTGAAGGAAAACATCGTGAGGCAACCTGCATATGTCTGTAGAAGAAATTCGATGGCGTATGTCAATCAATCAATCATTTATTTCACAAAAATTAAATTACATCAAATGTTGGTACCTACATAAACATTTTTATCTAAATTTAAAATAAGAGTTATTATTAAAGCTGTAGGTTACAGCGTTTCGTATCGTAAGCAGCTGTACTAGGAAACCCTGTGTTACAGCTGCTTAAATGAATTCACCAACCCGGACTGGACCAGCGTGGTGGATACGGCCCAATCACCCTTCGTGGGTAGGCCTACGTCCAGCAGTGGACTATTAAAAAGGCTGATACAGTACAGTACAATATTTATGCTTTTTTTCATATTTATACACAGTATCTCCTCTGAGGTCCAAGTCTCGCGGGTGACGGCGCGCGCGCTTTTTACATAGAGATAATTAATTATGTTTAAACCGGTCATTTTTATTTTTAAATTTTGTATCGAACTAAATAAATACGTATTTTTAGACGTCCATGTTTGTTTTGATGTAAAGAATATGCTTTTAAAAAGATGCTTCGTTTTCTTTTTAAGAGGCGATGTGAAGTTAGGTTATTTTACGGACACAATACTTCAGAATCTTTGACGATGTTTCACTCCATTCCTTCACAGTTTCACCTAGCAGCATTAAGAAGTTTTAAAATCAAGTTCGTTTAGTTGCCGTATAAGTAATGAATGAGTAACAATTATACTTGTTAAATGACTGAGACGATCGAAGTGAATAAGCAACTTGAGGAAGGCTGACCTCGCTACCATGTGGGATATACAGGGTTATTTGCATTGGTTCTAATTGATTACCAAAAATAGAAATAAATACGAATTTTTAGAAGTCGATATTTGTTTTGATGTACAGAATATACCCTTAAAAAGATGCTTCTTTTTGAACTTGCAAATATAATGCTGCTAGATTGAAACTGTGGAGGAATGGAATGAAACATCGTCAAAGATTGTGAAGTATGGCGTCCGTAAAATAAGCTAACTTCACATCGGTGGTATAATTCGGCTTATAACAGCTGCGCGAGGATTGGATTATCCGCAGCTTGTTGCTAACATCACAGCCGACAAGAAGGTTGATTCTGCCTGTAAAAACAAGCATTGTGTACCTTGACTCCCTCCTCGGTCTGGTTGACCTCGAGCAGCGCGCAGATGACGCGGGTGGTGGCGCACATGGTGGCATTAAGCATGTGGACATACTCCGTCGCTGCGTTCATTTTCTTCGTCTGACCGTATCTGAAACAATAAAAAACCGGTCAAGTGCGAGTCTGACTCTCGCACGAAGGGTTCCGTACTGTATGGGAGCCCCCCACAAATATTCATTTTAATTTAATTATTTACCATTGAAGTGAATTTACAACTAAATATTCTGTGAATTATTTATATCGAGCTAAAAACGGTTAAAAATGCAGGTTTGTTGTATGGGAGCCCCCCTTAAATATTAATATTATTCGTTTTTGTTGTTATAGCGGCAACAGAAATACATCATCTGTGAAAATTTCAGCTTTCTAGCTATAATGGTTCATGAGATACAGCCTGGAGAAAGACAGACGGACGGACACCGGAGTCTTAGTAATAGGGTCCCGTTTTTACCCTTTGGGTACGGAACCCTAATAAGGGAACTCACGAGTAACAACTAACAGTGCGGTACGGAGCTGCGTTCCCGCTTAGTAGTTAATATTTTGTAAAATTAATTCTTTTGAATGAACCAACATCAAAAATATTCGCGCTCGCTGTGCTCTCGCCATATAAAATCTATTTGTAACGGGGCGGCAGCTTCCAGGCGGCCCTGAGCGGCTGAAAGGCACGCTTGGCTACTGCAAGAAATCTAGCCCATGAGCAAGACTAGAAGAAGCCATCCAAGCTAGTGAATCAAGTTTCATTGAAATATGTAATTGTACTTCAGTTTAATTTCTTCCGTTTTTCCTGACTCAATGTAGACTACTGATTGTAAACTAATATGACAATGACAAGTACCTATCTTGAAGCTCCAGACTCCAGAGATTTGCGGCGAAAGATCACCTCTCCCAGGTTAGTTTCATATCGGCCGCGTGGTTGGCCACCCCTGATACTGTAGACTACTGTATATAAACTGACCTGACAAGCAGTCTCCTAGCCCAGCGTTTCCTAACCTGTGGTCCTCGGACCCCTGGGGATCCGCGAGTATATGTATGGGGGTCCGCCAACTTATCGGTGAACATTTGAATTAGTGAATAAATGCCAGCAAGTGTCACAATCAATCATCTGCACCCTTGTAAACACGATTTGTGAGTATGAACAAAATCAGTCAAGAGCGATTTATAGTTTAGAATTATGAAGATTCAGTTAAACAGATGCGATGTCTACTGTTCGGAGAACTACTAGTATTAAGGGGGTCCTTGAAACTGTAATAAATTTTTTAGGGGTCCGCGAACTAAAAAAGGTTAAAAAAAGCGGTCTTAGCCTGTTATTCCAGACAGTTGCTGCAAGAGACCAGCTCACTAAACGCGCCCGAGCCCGGAACCAAGCTTTCAAGTCTAGTTTTATAGCGACCACGTGGTTGACCACCCCAGATACTATGTAGACTACCGATTATAAACTGACCTGATCGACCAGCAGCCTCCTATCCTGGTACTCCAGACAGTTGCTGCAAGAGACCAGATCTCTAAAGGCATCAGAGCCCGGGAACCAAGCTTCTAAGTCAAGTTTTTTAGCAGCTACTTGATCAAACTCCCCAGGTACTATGTAGACTACCGATTATATACCGACCTGACGAGCAGCCTTCTAGCCTGGTACTCCAGACAGTTGCTGCAAGAGACCAGCTCTCTAAAAGCACCAGAGCCCGGGAACCAAGCTTCCAGGTCCAGTTTCTTAGCGGCCGCGTGGTTGAGCGCGCCGGAGACGATGTTAACGACTCGGTAGGGGATCCCGAGCAGCTGGTAGAACTCCTCGGCGTTGGCTATCATCTCGTCCATCATCTTCCACGAGGCGTCGTCGTGGGGAGAAGTCAGGACGAATTGTTCCACCTGAAATGTAAAAGAGGTTCAGCACCTCTAGCATGGCAAAGGGACAAATTGTCTTCCTATCAATTCACCCCCTCGGAGAAGAAACAAAACTATGAATTGACATTGACAACTTAGACTGACATTTAAAGTGGATAAATGGTTCTATCCCTTTGCCATGCTTGAAATCTGTCTAAAATTAAAGGATGACTTGTTTTACTGTTTGAACTATTTCATCATTTGTCATAGATGTTTACTAGAGATGATTTTAATAATGGTGTTCTTCCTTCATAATGCAAATCGCCATGGACTGGAACATCCTACCCTCAGAATAAGGACTAAAGTATTAGAAACCGTACTAAAATAGCAAGAGATATACATCACTTTGTCCTACTTTTAGAAGGTGTTAGAAAAGATGCACAGACACCCGAACTAACGTAATTTCAAAGGGTTTCACAAACTAGCATTTAGTTATCTCGGCTGTCCAAATTAAAAAAGGAAAAAAGTAGGAAGGTAAAATGATCAGAGATTTGAACCTTCTGTTGGAACTAGAACTGTTGGTTCAAAGAAGGATGCAGCGAATGGACCTGTCGTTTTTTTTTTTTTTTGCAAGTAGGTAGAAAACAAAACATCATTTATAATAATGATATGTGCTTCAAAAATTTAGTTATTTTTTGCTGTTTTCATATCACTAATTAAAATTAATATTAGACCACCAGAAAAATTACAATGATTTTTTATTGTTTTAACATTATAGATTACATACATAAGAAGTGGCGGTATGACCTTAAAGGCTTTAGCCTGTCCAAAAATAGGCACATTATTTAAAAAAAAACACTATTTTATTACTGTTGCTGTAAAAAAAAAGGAAATGTCAAATTCAGTCGATCAGATGATGTATTCAGTATTGCCAGATTTCGTTTTCGGTATTCCGACTTAGCAATTTTTTGGAGGGGTTGATATAATTATTTTCTTTTTCAACAGTTGGTACATGCTCCTTCCTCAACTCGTTTTAAGTGTTTCAACTAGTAATTTTACGAACTGAGGTGTCTTTTTACATATTTTATAGAAACATACATTTTTGTATACTAAAAGATTATCAAAAAGAAAGAATACTTATATTTTTAGGTTTCACTCACTTTACTACTAACAAAAAGCTGCAGTTGAAATTATCCGAGATATTCCTGATTATTTTGATATTACTCGTAATAATCCTTAAAGGTGCTATTCGAATCTCGGCAGCAGGCTACAGCTACAAACAGCACTTGCAGCAGCTGCACGAAGCCGGCTGTGGCTGCACAACTGAGGGGTTAATTCAGGTTTACACGTAAATTGAAACTACAGCTGTTTCGGTATGGCCCTATACATTTTTGTACAGCGCCCCTAGCAGAAACGAGGAAGAACTAACCAAAATCTATGGAGCCACACGCGAACGCGAAAGTTTGAGTAAACTTCGCAAAGCCTGGACTACGAGTAAGGGCTCTGGTTATCTATGTAGTAGTATGAATTTCTGCAAAAAAGATTCCGATTGCGGCTCCGGCAGCACGTGCTACCGAGCTTCAGCTGCGAGTGTTGTTCACCTGTTTAGACAAGTCCGACGTGCTGCCTGTCGCAGCACGTGTAGCCAACCTCGGAATCACTCTCGACTGCGGAAGCAGGCAGTGGCTGCATTTCAGATGTGTGTTACCTGCAATCGCGACCTGCATCCGCAGGCTGCGGCCGAAGTTCGAATAGCAGCAAGTTGTGGATCTTATACTATTGCTAATGAAGTGGATGAATACCGAAATTCATTATCATTCATTTTTTCGTAGTACCAGTCGTCGTAGTTACCATTTAGCGCTTCTGGCGCGTTTTTGACGTGCTGATAGCGAATTTTTGCCAAAAGGAGTTGGCAGCACTGCTATGGTCTATAATTCTATAAATCAAAGTAGGTACATATAGCTTGAAAATTGTTTTCGGTTTTTCTTATTTTAACTTCATTTTAAACAAACTTGTACATATAGTTTAGTCGTTTATTCTAATAGTTAGTTGTTTAGTGTTATTTATAATATGTATTGTGGTTTTATTGTATATTCATAGATATTTGTACTTAAACACTAAGACGTATGTAGTATTGTATGTGGTATACTCGACTTGTTTTTTCTTTTCTTAGTTAATTTTAAGATTAGGCCTGGCGATGGCTTCTGCCCTACGGATTAAATCTACAAATCAGTGGAAAAGTACGGGTGCCACGACAAACCACTGCAGAATAATAGATCGGGCGACAGCAATAATTCCCGAAGCAAGCCGTGGTACGGATAGAATAGCTAAAACTCATCTCGACAGCAAAAAGTATGAGTTGATCATAGAGAACGATGTATCAAACGATGTATTGCCATCTTGGAATGTGTACACGGATGGTGCAAAAAACAAGGAAGGAACAGGCTGCGGTTACTACTCGCCGGAGCTTGGGCTCAGAGAGTCCTTGGCCGTGAGTAAAACTACAACAATTTTGCAAGCGGAGGCCCTGGGCCTGTTACTAGCCGCAAAAGCACTTGAACCTTTAAATGAGCTTCTGACAGCTACTGGAAACAGAGAGGCCAAAGAAGTCATCGTGTTCACGGTTGACAGTGCTGCTACTATCTACGCACTCAGAAGACCTGTAACAAGGTCTAGAGTCATTGCTGAGTGTCATACAACACTCCAAACTCTATCACGTAAGCATAGAATCATCGTGCGTTGGACAAAGAGTCACGGTTCATGTACGGGCAACAACATAGCCGATACCCTTGCCAAAGAGGGTACGAGAAAACAGGTTAGGGACGGGGCAACAATACACTGTAAGCCGACAGCAGTGGAAGTGCGTGAATTGTTGCGCCGTCACACTGAAAAAGAACAACAGAATATGTGGAACAAAAGGGAGGATTGCAAGCATTCTAAGGCTGCTTTTCCAACCCTGAATAAAAACATTACGAACGACCTATTGAAGTTGCAGCGACAAGATCTCCGACTTATGGTAGGCCTCATAACTGGTCACTGCAACTTAAATAGTCATCTGTATAAACTGGGAGCCACTGACAGCCCACTTTGTCGTGGCTGTTTGGAAGAAAACGAAACTGTAGAGCATGTTCTGTGGCATTGCAAAGCCACAGAAGACACTAGAATAGCTAACGGGTTGCATGACGCTTCTGCATTGGCATTATCATTAGCTTTGTCATCCACATCGCCATCATCTTATTCACCATCTAAGCTACTGGAGCAGTTATGCCAGCGGCCCAGAGCCACGCTCCGTTACTTTAAGGAGCTAGGCTGGCTCGGGTAGACGCTGGAGGGGGAAATGCACAAAACACCCCATGCGGGACGTCAGTGCAGGACTTATCGCCCCCACATCGAATAAGAATAAGAATAAGAAGATTAGGCCTGTTATTGGCTATTTATATTCATCTGTATAATTAAGTTTAATTTTATTTTTGTGCTGTTGGCCTGTAAATAAATAAAATAAAATAAAATAAAAATATCAGAACAGTTTTAGAAGCGTCATAAATTACTCTGGTGAAGATAACATTTTTATAAATGAGCTTGGGAGAAACTGAGTGTATTCGTACACAACAGGTATTCGTATGTATGAGCTGTCGACATCCTTCTTTCCGATCATATCGCAAAAGACAAAGTGGAACCAAGTTTTAACTACTTTGACATTCCAACTTGTGATTTTGACGTATGCCGACAGACAATGCGTTTTTTTGTTCCACTCACTCTCGCGTATGCTGTATAACCAGACATGAATAAGACAGCAGTAACGTAGTTTTTATTTGAGTAAAATTTGGCAAGGTTTCAATTACTTGTCATTTTTCTGAGATCCTACTTCAGTCATTGTATCTTTAAGGCTAGAGTGAATTTTCTAGGTCTAGATACTCCATCTTTGGCTAGAACATCGCTTTTCATCAGGCTAGTTGGTCAAATTATGTTTAAAAAAGTCTGCCTCATTACAACTGATTGCAAATGAACTAGATCACATAAACAATATCCTGTAAGAAACGACTAACCTTTTCGAACTGATGCACTCGGAAGATGCCTCTCGTGTCCCGCCCGTGGGAGCCCACCTCTTGTCGGAAGCAAGTGGACAGACCCGCGTACCTAGAATATAATAATGTTTAGCTGCAACAAAACTACTGAGCGCAATTATTTTACAAGCTTTTATTTAACTTGCAATGGATGTACTATATTCGGGTGGAATCTTGCAAGTTAAATTCGACCAACTTCCCGGTTTCCGATTGAGCTGAAATTTTGCACGCATATGTATATTGCGTGACAATGCAATAATATGGTACCACGGAGCTGATCTGATGATGGATTCGGAAGGCCATAGAAACTCCTGTACTAAACAAGATAGACCCGTCGTGTTTGGGCTCGTTTTACTCGTCTTGGCTAGCACTGTGCTGCTACATGATATCCAGGATCTCAAAAGCTTGTATAAAGAGTTATTAGTTAAGTGGGTGGACGTCCTACGCTGCGCTTGTCGGTACTTGGTTTCTTCGAAGAGTTCCCTTTTCGACCCCATTCGAATTTTATTATTTTGTAGAATTTCTTCACTGCTGTACTGAGCCTGAGTAAATTACACCTGACCCAAAGTAAATTACATTTCTTTTCTTTTGTTACTTTTTGTAGTGTCAATATTTTTATGGAACCATTTTTAATGGAAAAACAAAGCGTGAAAATTTCACAAATTGTTCACAAGATTGAGAAATCGCGTAACATTTAAACAAATAATTTAGGCCGAACCAAACTTCTTGGCGGTTGTGAAGTTAGCTACAAGCTGCGCAAAATCCAATCTTGACTGAAGCTCACATAAAGCCGCGCGTTGATTGAGTTTCGCGCAGCTTGTAGCTAAGTTTGATTATCTTACCGAATGGGTAGCGCCGCTTCAGGCAGCCACTCGTCCCTGTGGTAGGCAGCGATGGGCTGCTCCGAGGTGGCGATCAAATACTTCTCCTCGATGACAGTGTCTCCCTTACTCTCGGAGCCTTTCCCGACCACCTTGTACAGCTCCTCGTCGAACTGGGCCAGCTGCGCCACTTCTTGCATCACCTGGAATCGGGGAGTTGGAGTATTACAACTCATTAATGTCATAGTTTCCAGCAGCAATTTTACAGGCCTACAGACATTCGACAGTAATCTTCACCTCTCTCTTCACCTATCACTTCCCTGTGAAGATATGATAGATGATTCTAGATACTTGATCTTCTTCTTATATTGTAATATAAAAATGTCATTATCAACAGCTGCATGTAGTATTCTTATTTTAGGCAAACTCTTTCCAATTCTTTATTACACATTAACATCATATAACTTATAATCAAGATTTAGCCTTCAATCCTGTATACAAACCATTCAAAACTGTCAATAATAATAAAAAAATCTGGAAATCACCACATAAGTAAACTAGTAAGTTGTGACAGTGGCCTAGAGCCACAGTCCGTTATTTGAGGAGCTGCTCTGGATCGGGTAGACGCTGGAGGGGGGAATGCACAAAACACTCCATGCAGGACGTCAGTGACAAAGCGAAATTGTTCCTAACCTCCTTCCGCATGAAGAAGGGCGTATAGAGCGGCGTGTAGCCTTTCTTGAGCAGGATCCGCAGCGAGAGCTGGATGAGCGCCTGCTCCAGGAACACGGCGGCGCCCTTCAGGTAGTAGCCGCGCCCGCCCGCCACCGCCGAGCCTCGCTCACCGTCCATACCTACACAACAATCAAATGCATCAAGGCTAATTCGCAATAAAATACCTGGTGCAATTAACGAGAATCAATTTGAATATCCTAGCAACCAAAGGTTTCTAATATGACATACCATACCATGACTATACTAGAAACGTCTTGAGATGAATGTAATATTGTTTCTGTTCCAAAGTATGCGACTATATCCAACAAACGAGACAATAGGCTTGTTAACTAAAAAATATATAATTATTCCGTCAAATAGATTGTCAAAAAATATTAAACACATATTTTTTCTTTTGTCAATTTAACAAAAATTGATGAAGATATAGCCCGTTTAAGTTCCGCGTGACGTCACCAACCTCTATAAATATACCGGCTAGTGCCGTCACGAGCCCCCACTCTCAAACTTTGACAAGGTTTATCTTTGTCACCGATTGTATGATTGACAAAATAAAAAATATGTGTCCAATATTTTTTAATAATCCAACCTAACTGACGGACTAATTATAATAATGATTGTTATACCCAGTAAACATCCTTATTCTGTCTCTGATCACCAATGTTCCCTGCAGTGTCGTACCGTTTAAGGAGAGTTTAGAGTGTTTCAAGTAACATAGAAGGGAAAGAAACAAACATAAACTGGTTGATGAGGAACACACAATACATACCAAGTGGGATGTCAGTGCACCCCTATCTAGAAATATCATGAAGGCTGGTTTGCAAAAATATGCAGTCTGTATGAAGCTGAGCATCCTGGTTTGCAAGTTTTTAGATGCTACAACTTTGTATGAGAATTCTTTACATGGTGTAGATATCTAGTAAGAAAGGGATTTGCAACAAAATTCAGTTGAAAGTTTCAAAGAGGGCTCTTTGTGCACAAAGTTTTGAGCAACAGCTAGTATTTAAAATGATTAGGATAAGTATTAATAGTTTATTTTATTTAATAGCCTTTTTCCTGATTGTATTTTATTATACGAGTATATACATACATATTTTCTTTTTTCCCCTAAAATTGTTTATTTAGTAAGCATCAAATGATGTGCTACTTTCGAAAAGATTTACACAATCGTTCAATAATATTTCCAAGTATGCAGTCACAAAATCGTGCGTTAGCAGTAACTTGTTATTGACACAGCTTTATGTGTTGTAACACCTATGTACATAATATTTTTGGAAAATCTTTAAGTTACATAATTGTATAAGGTGTCAATAGACCAAAGCTTTTTTTTTTTTTTATAAAAAAATTAACTTTAAAAAAATTAAATTTAGAAACATCACGAACGACCTATTGAAGTTGCAGCGACAAGATCTCCGACTTATGGTAGGCCTCATAACTGGTCACTGCAACTTAAATAGCCATCTATATAAACTGGGAGCCACTGACAGCCCACTTTGTCGTGGCTGTTTGGAAGAAAACGAAACTGTAGAGCATGTTCTGTGGCATTGCAAAGCCACAGAAGACACTAGAATAGCTAACGGGTTGCATGACGCTTCTGCATTGGCATTATCATTAGCTTTGTCATCCACATCGCCATCATCTTATTCACCATCTAAGCTACTGGAGCAGTTATGCCAGCGGCCCAGAGCCACGCTCCGTTACTTTAAGGAGCTGGGCTGGCTCGAGTAGACGCTGGAGGGGGAAATGCACAAAACACCCCATGCGGGACGTCAGTGCAGGACTTATCGCCCCCACATCGAATAAGAATAAGACCAATGCTCAGCTGAAGATTTACACAAAAAGTATTCAGAAACTTAGTGAAATTATAGCAAAGGAATGGGATGGACAACCAAAAAAAGAAAATTATCCTATGTTTAACTATTTGTAAAATTATGCTGATGATGATGAGTATGCAGCACACTGGTATGAGGGCATCAATGATTAGGCAGTTATTAGACACCCCCTTTTTTCACCCCCCTGTTCCGCGGGAGCGTCCGGCGATGCGCCAGAAACGACATTTCAATGCGGCTGACAACGCGCACATTATTGTTTTATACCCTTTAATAAATCTTCTGCAAAAATAAAACAATTATCTGCAGGATCTGCACCGGCAATTTTGGATTTGGATTCCTCGTCTCCCTCGTCCAGGATATACCCTGGGATACTCAGGATCAACGTTTCCATACACCGTTTTGTCCTCCGATGGGTCTAAACTTTTTTTTTTTGTGAAAACCCTAGTGAAAAAAGTCCCTAGTTTCAAAAGTTCTCGCATCATTTCTGTACACGGCGTTAATACATTGACAACTTTTATCAAATCTTAAATTAAAGCAAAATTGACATCGATTGATTTATTGGTTATGGATAAATGAGTAAATCAATAAACTCACTTTATTTTATATTCACCCTTCGTGGGTAGGCCTACGTTCTGCAGTGGACTATTTAATAAAAAATTGGTATATTACCTGCTGCATTTGTAAATTGGATGATATGGATTTACCAGATTAGAAATTTTAAAATGATCAAAAGTATGCATTTTCGACTTATTCACATCAATATATTGTGTATGGATTTATCGAAACGCCACATAGTGTTGCAGTTGTCTATAGGTATATAGTGACCTCTTTACATAAGGTAGGTCAATCATTGTTTGCCATTTCATTTCATGAAAAAATACCTTGAATTCTTACCATCGATCATACAAATAAGATCCACATGTGAGTATTTAGTCCTGAAGGTGCAGTCTCCATGGGTCCGCTCTACTTTGTTATGGTCCTCATCATCGTCCACCGGTACAGAGGGATGAAGGTGGTTGCCCACTTCCCGCAGAGCTGAAGAACGAGCTTTCTCAGCTGCGACCAGCCCTTGCTCATTTTTAGTGATGGCTTCGTCTATTAATACTCTAACCTGAAATAAACAATAAACAAATTGAATAAATACATAATATAAAAGCCATGCCAAATATACTTTTATACATATAATGGAACTTACCATGTTATACCTACTATCAATTTCCAATTATGTGATATGGATTGATATTCATTTTACGAATTTATCATTAAGAGTTTACAAATTTATCATTGTCATTTTTTAATGTTAGTTTAATTTACTTACACTTAAGTTAGTAAAATTTACAATTAAACTAAATAAAAATGAAATATATCAAAACTAAGACCCCTTTTCAATAATTTCTTTAATTCTATAGTATGCACAGTACTATTACAAATTGGCTACAATATAGCATGATTATAAATTGTACTAAGATCGTTAGCAGATAACCTAAGTTAGAAACCTAGAACCTAAAGAAGTGGGTCAACTATGGTGCAGAGATGATGCAATATCAGAAAATAAACAAACAATGAATCATGCTGATATTACAACAGTTTCACAATGAATAATTTAGTGTAAATTATTGGCAAGAAAATTATAACACATCTATTTGGTTTCACTTTATTCACTGACACTAGGGCTAGCCATCCGGCCTATACGAACTTACTTTGTTTAATTTGGAAAGTATATAGGCAATTATCTAGTATAGTAAACATATGGACGTCATAAATGGTGTTTTCTGGCTTTGTATCGATTGTTTAACTATTTCTTTTACTAAGGAAACAATCTAGTAGCGTTAATACCTTACCTTTTTGATTTGGTTTACAGTAAGCGGCTTGAGATTATCACCGGTGAGATTGATTAGGTTATCAGCAACCTCCGATGGCACTGGCTGGTCCTCAGGCCCGGCTGGCTCTTTGCTCTTCATCTTCAGACCTATTTCTTTGCTGCACACATTCTTCAGTTTATTCAGGTTGTCGGCATCGTGGCGTAATCGTCTCCAAAGGAGATCCTGCTCCACGACGGTGTCGACGAGACCCACATCTTTGTATCGCTTGCGCTGGTTCTCGCGGACTTTATCCGGATCTCCATCTTTGTCAGCGCGAAAGAGGTCTAGGTCCAAAACCATTGTGCTGTTTTATATTAAGGGCTTGCAGTTAAATTTTAAGAGAAAATAACTAAAATCTAAAAAACAGCCAGCTGGCATGCACGCACGACACACAGGCAAAAACTGTCAGTTTTGTTGACAATTACAGTTTTTATTTTGACATTGAAATATACAATGACTGTCAAAATTAAGCCTTTCCTACACTGTTGTGGTCAAGGGCATTTTTCGGTTATAAATCGGCGGCCTGCGGCCGATTCGACCAAATCGATTTCAAAGTTAAAAAATACCTTTACCGATTTTTGGGACATCTCTAGATTCTCATCCTTTTGTTTACTTAGAACTGGCAACATAGCGAAATCTGTCAATTCTATCAATGTCAGATGAATTTTACAATCGGCCCTCTTTTGCAGTCTTACGAAACTCAATAGAAAAAACAAATGTATGGAGTTTGCGAGGCAAATCATGGCGGATATCGCCATCACACTCCCTCCTTATACTCTCTCTTTCTCTCGACGTCGGCAAGTGTCCGCCATTTGTATTGTTTTGTTTGCGAGTTGTATGTTACTTTTCAACTGAGCGTTACAAAATCGAGAAGTACGATTAATTTGTGAATGTTACACACATAGACGGTTTGAATAGTGAGAAATATAATTATGTACTTTGAGTGGACATTACAATGCCTACGAAAAACCGATTTGTTACTTGTGAAATTTGTGGTGATCGAGCCAGCCGCAAAAATGATGAAAAGAGGAAATTCATGGCCAAATTTCCTCTTGACGAAGATCGGTAAGTACTTAGTTATTAAAATATAAACCATTCCTTGGGTTAAACATACTTTTAAGTTAGAAAAGGATGATTTTCATGTTATTTTTATGTTATACTAGTGATGTGCCTCCTATCACCCAATTGGTTATCGATAGCGTACCTACGGCTCGTGTTGCGTCTTTCGTGGTGTTTATTCTTTCATCCGATGCACTAGTATGTATGTCTGTATTTTAACTCGGACAATATTAATGTTTAACTTGGCATTGTTTTAATTATTTAAGTTGAAAAAAATAATAGAATAAAACACGCTTATGTCCTCATCATCAGGAGAAATTGAATAGGTATGTTTAGATGAATTTACGAGCACAAACTCGATTTGTTTACTAGTAGGTAGTCCAAGGTTCCATCTCCCACCTTCCAGTTCCATCATCAGATCAGCTCATTGATACCATGATATTGTATTTTCATCTAATCTACATTATAATTGCCAGGTTTCATGATGATACAACAATTTGAAGTGTGTGTAATTCAGATTCTTAGATTTTATTACATTGTTAGTTTGCTAAAGCTCGACCTAATAAGAGTGTGTTAAAAGTTCTAATTTTATGTCTTTATGTAATATTGTATTGAAATCAATGACAATTTCGGATTGATCTTTTTTTTTATTTTTTACAGATGCAAGCAATGGGTTAAAAATGTAGGCGAAGAAGATATAATATAATGTCCCAATAGAAAAACTGAGTTGAAGTATATAATAATATGTGGAGAACACTTTGAGAACAAACAATTTAATGCCAAGAAGAGCCGCCTTAAGAATTTTGCCTACAAGGAATCGCGAAATGAAATTTTGTGCGATCAGTTATGTAAAGATCAGTGCGATTAACGCATATACATATTATAATAAATAGTATAAGCAGACTTAACGCATTATTTTTAATCCATCTCGGCTAAGTTGGTTTGTTTTATTAAGCTTGATCATTTTGGCAGCTGTCATTTCTAGGTATGTATTTTATGTAAAATACATTGAACTTTACGTAAAATGTAGAGACATGACATACATCAAAATGATCAAGCTAAATTAGACAAATTTTTGAAGGCACTCATTTAAAAACTAATTTTAGATTCTGAAAGGGCAAGTAATAGCTACCTGTAAGATTAATCGATATCGATAAAATGACGCGGATAGTTTCTACAGCACTATTTTGCAGGTTAGGTTGGCACCTCTGTTTGAGGTAGCAATCATATTTAATGTTGGTATTAATTTGCCATGTAAATGATGTTTTTGGCTTCTAATTGTCCGGTCTCTTAAACGTAGTGGTTAAATTCTCTTTGCTCTTTTGTGACAATTTGTGATTCTCCTGTTTGTAATTTTTATTTATTTGTTTAAATTATGTGGATTTCGTTGGAAATTAGCTGAAATTATTCAAGCTTATATATTGACCAATAAATTGTAAGCACAAAATTACTACTTTGTTCTACTGTTTATTACTGAAAATATGTCAAGTATTCCCTTGTTTACACGTCTTCGGTGCTCAGTGGGATCTCCGATCTATTTACCTATTACAAAGGGGAGGATTGTTGCGAACAGAGTGATGGAATATTCGCTGTAGCTGCTATTGCCCGGCTTTAATCATTAATGTTATCACCCCGTAATTTGGTGGTATTGTTACGCTTTTGAACATGGAGTTCATTGAATAAACTCGTTTGTTATTGTATTTGCAACCCACTTGCTCACTGCCGTAATAATGTATTTACTTCATTAGGACGTTAAAATAATTGAAATTAATTTCAGGCAATGTTAAGATGATTCCATTAAAGGATAACCAAGATGTGGCGTCTTTTCTGGTCACGAAACACTCTTGGAAAGGGAAGTATAAAAGAGTGTTCTCGATTGGAACCCATGGCATTACCACATACAACCCGGATCGTCTGGAGGTGACCAACAAATGGCTGTATGCAGACGTAGTCACTGTCGCTTCAGCGAAGCATTCAAACTCTGTAGCAAACCATGACTTCACTCTTGTTATGAAAAAAGAGAAAAAAGTGGACACAATGAAGTTTTCTTCTGAACACAAGTGTCTGATTCTCACAGAGGCTTTTAAATACAGGCATTTATTTGCTGAAAAACCTAAAGATATCTTTGTAAGTTAAATCATATATTTCTTGGCTTTATAACTTGTGGAAATGGTAGTAAAATGGTTTTGTAAAAATCTAATTGTTGTTCATGTCTGTGCAGAGGTACCAAGCCTACAAGCATCACTGGAGCGGGACTCGCCTTCCTGTCGTTCTAGAAGTTGGTCCATGTGCATTAGATCAACTAGACCCATCTACTCATACATTACTAGCCAGCTACCCATACAGTGACATTCAAGGCATTCTACCAGTGCGAGACATCTCTGGAGGATTCGTCCTGGCTGTAGGGGGATATAGCAGACTACATCTGTTCTCTAACGCTATGGATCATCAGATCATCATAAACAAGATGCTTGAGATGGCTAACCTGACGTTGACTATAAGCATCAAAGTGTTGTCGGCTACCATCACTCTGGAAGATTATTTTGATCAGCGATTTGGGAAATACAGGTAAATTGTATTTAACTACCAACCTGCCTTCACTTTGCTCTTGATGACATTGTGAAATTGTCAGTTTTTCTCAGAAATAATTTAAAAGTTTTCTACTGATAAACTTTAATTGTGTGATTCACACATTCTGCCTATTGAAAAAAACAGTATTAAAATCTGTAGCATAGTTTGAAAGATCAAAGTATACAAATGGCAGGAAGCAAGTTTCTTTCATATTCATATTAATTTATTGGTATCAAATTTAAAAGATACAAGTCAATGCCTTAAATGATAATTAAACATTTTGTTATTATCATAATAATGAAATGATTTTTATTCTAGAGTGCTTTCCACACTAGATTTTATCTCAAAGAGTTATCTTTGTGATAAGCATTTCAAAAATCTGAAGCGAACGCAGGATTTGAACCTGCCCCTTCGGATCACTAGCCCGACGCTCTAACCAACTGACGGAGGCGAGCTGGCTCAGTTGGTTAGAGCGTCGGGCTAGTGATCCGAAGGGGCAGGTTCAAATCCTGCGTTCGCTTCAGATTTTTGAAATGCTTATCACAAAGATAACTCTTTATCATAATAAAGATAACTCGTTATCTTTATCATATAATAATAATATATTACTAAAGCACATGAAATTAAATAAATCACAAGACAATTTGCTTATGAAAATATACTATGTAGAGATATCATTGTGATAATTATAACTGTTAATATTAAGTTTCTGTGGTTACAGTCATGTTTCATTGCATTTTGGTCTAAAATGAACCATTAAACAAACAATGAATGTAACCTTCAAACCAATTACAGTAAAAGTGTTTGTTTGTTACTAATCTGCATGGGTCCAGGCAATTAATGGAATAATTTGTTTCATTTTGCCCATCAGTTTGACCTTTAGTTAAAACTTAAATGGGAGAAAATTCCAATTTGTTTGTAGTTGTGACAAACATTTGTTTTAATTTTAATGAGTTATTACAAATGCAAAATTATAGATTATCCAATTTCATATTTGAATTATAGTAAAGACTATCATAATCACATTCGTTTTTTTAATAGAAATTATGGGGTACCATACCAAAATCATCAGACCATTTGTTTAGATCCTATAAAGACACAGATACATTTATGTCATTATTTTGACCTATTTTTATTATTGTAAACAGTAAATTATATTATTTATCTTACAAAAACAAAATATATTTATGTAAACTATAAAAGAAAAAGAAAACTTAAAACACATAGGCCTAAAAAACATATTGTGAAAAAATATTATCTCTACTGATTTATTGATGTCATTATAATCGGTTTTGGATTTGTTTGATTAGGATTGTGTTTGATTTGATTGAAGCCACATTTTGATATTATAAAATGAGTGAGTAAATGACAGATTTACCACCACTGATAAATGAATGACTCACACAACCTTGATCTGACACAATATTTTATCTAATACTGTGTGCGCTTCAGTCATATCTATTTCGTTATGTGTAAAAACATGAATTGTAATAAGATAGCTTCATTACTTTTACTGATTGTAAAAATAAATGATGAGTTTGTCTAAATAATAATAGTATACCTACCTACTCTGCAGAAAGATTTAGAAATTTGATGTAAAAGACTGCTATGCTCATTTTTGAAACTCTTAGCAACAAAAAAGTTTCAGTTTTATCGCCTCTTGATTATTAATTAAAAATCAATAATTTATAAAAATCAATATGTTATTAATTCATTAATAATTAATTATTGATTTAATTTTACTTAAAATTATGGGTAATTGGACAAGGCATACATCAGATGACCTGATTTATGGCTGCAGGCACACATTGATCACATAGAATACATTTGTGTGAATGTCAAAGATTTTAATTTTCTTTGAAATATTATTTTGGCATTGGAATTGTCTACACCCTACACAATCATTAAAATTCAAGGATGACCTGATTTAGGGCTGCAGGAACACATTGATGCCACTTTCACACAATCTTATTGGAAATTTATAGGAGAGGACGGTATCGCTAAGTTGGAAAATGCCACCCGCGGTCACCCACCCATCCAAATACTGACCGTGCGGAACTTTACTTAATTTCTGTGATTGCTGACAAACACCTAATCAAACTATGCCACGAGCGCTACGATGTAAAATAATTATAGTAAAATCGTTAATCCCTTGACTCTTTCTTTACTACTTTTACTAATTATCATAATCTGTGGGCTAAGACTTAGTTAATTCACCAAATATTATGTTTTCCAGTGGAGATCAACATCAGACATCCCTAAGCGAGTTTTTAGTGCACAAAGTGAACCCGGCGCGGCACATGGAACCGATGCGCCGCACGCTCTGCCTCTCCGACACTTGCATCCTAGAAAGAGACCCTCAGACATACTCTGTGAGTTCATAATTGTTAACTTGAGTGGTTCAACATTTTTTATACGTCGGACTGCGTTTGGTGCTGTGCGGCACGGAGTAGTCAGAGTAATATAGCCGACACCCACAATGCATCCATGCGCCCATGCTTTCATTTGGCGTGCCTTCACGCTATTTGCAAGGACGCCGTCCGGGCCATGCTTTGGATATTTTGACATTAGGGCCTTCGCTACGTGTGAGTCGCCAAGATATTTAATTCGCGCCATACAGTTGCTGATTACGGATTTAGATGGATTAAAATGTTTCGTAAACACATGTAAGTGCTTTTTAAATTCTTAAATAGGTTCTTCGCGTTAAATGAATCTACTCCGAAAACTTTTTTTCGGAGGTTTCGAGGTTTAATAAATTGCACAAATACCTACTATTAGACTATCGATTAAGTTTCCGAAGTGCAATTCGCGAATACTCAATGTTTGGTAGGCATGATAATTAAATTATCAATATTTCTATTCACTTTATAAACCTATTTATTTGAAAGATAAGAAATGCGTTTAACTTTCCTATCAATAGAATAGGGAAATCCAAATATTTGAACCCGTTTTTTTGTAACTTCAGAGGAAACAGGCTAATTTACACCCGACGCAAGAGCCCGCGCCGCGGACCCGCCACCCGCCGCCCGTGTACAAACCCGTCGCACGTGTCCGCGCCAGAGAGCGCTGCTCCAACCTATCTTTCAATACATACACGCGACGCGAGGCGGGTTCCCGTTGCGTGCGCACACTTAACGTAGCGAATGCCCTTAGTGGTTTTATTTCCCAGTTGGTAATAGAGATTTAGTGAGCATCATAAGTAAACAGGTAAACAGTAACAGTAACAAGCGATTTGACGAGCGAAGTCGGACGCCTTCTATTCGGATGGGTGGAAGCATCGTGGGTGTCGGCTATAAGGCTGTGATGCGTAGCGACGCTTACTGCAGCGCGGCGCCAATGCAACAAACACACGAAATGATCAAAATAACGTGTGACGCTGTTCTGGTTTCATTGTATATTTATTTACTTGAAACTACTGTTATGTACATATACTGTTCATCTCAATTTTGATGTAATCTAATTATTTATCAAAACATTGACAGTAGTAGCCATTCTGTGCTACTATTGTCTAAACTGAAAACATTGCCCTACTTATTTAATAGACTAAAACGAAAATAAAAGCCTGCGAATAATTATATCATTGGTTTCAAACAAACATTTGGAACTGAATCACTAAGTGCTATCGTCAACGTGCGTGTCGTTTCAGCCATAAACGCTGCCAGCAACATTTTACACACATTTATACATTTTGAATTTCATCACACACGGTAGTGGCGATGGTTTCTTCCTCCTCTAGCGTCGGTATGGGTGTTAGTGCCGACACGCTGGTTTGGCATCATCCTAAACGTGCCCACTAAAACATGCCATACCATGGTCGTGCTAGGAACGTATCAGGCACGGAAAACTACACTATACACTCTACTATACCCACTACAACTTATCATAAACGTACGTCAACAATAGTCGTTGAGAATACTTTGGCGGTGCTGAAACGCTCCGTGCATGGCGCGCGACGGTGCTGCGAGGTGACGGAACATCTCATACTTTTCATGAAGAATATTTTTTTGCCTGACACTTTTTATTAGCTAACTAGCTGCTCGCCTCGGCTTAGCTATTACGATTAGCTAAAGAAGATAGATTTTATAAGTATTGTGCCTATATACCTACCACATAATGTACGTTTGGGAGTTTTAGTACAGATCCCTAATTTTTTTGAAAATATAATATGGCCTATGTCATCCGGAGATAGTGAAGGTTTCCAACAGTATAAGATTTTTTAAATCGGTTCAGTAGTTTCGGAGCCTATTCAATGCAAACAAACAAACAATCAAATCTTTCCTCTTTATAATACCTATTGGTATAGAGGTATAGTTGTGGGCTTCTATAGCCAGCTTGGAGGACTGATGACCGCAGCATAGGACGTTCAGCCACGAGGTGGACAGATGACCACGCAGGATGCAAGCCGCTTTCAACCTATCTTATTGGAGATCCGTAGGGGAAGCCTATGTCCAGCAGTGGACGTCATATAGCATAATTTTACATAACAACAAAAGTCATGAATCACTTAATGTTATGTAAAATTGGTAGGGTCGTTGTATTTATGTGGTATGGTATTATAGTGAGCACTAAGACATCTTTAAACTTTAACTCCTATAAATCTGTGCTTATTTTCCTTTCAGGTAGTGTGCCTCAGGCCACTGAGTGACGTATTTGCGCTCGTCAGAGACCCGGAGCACCCACAAAAGTTCTCGATCGAATATCTAATTGGACAGACGCGCACTTACTTGGCTGGTGAAAGGTAAGTCTGATTTTGAAACTTTATGCATTAACACATTAGATACTGAATGTTGCATAATATTCGAGATGCAGTTGGGGTTATTAAACTTCAAAAGAATATAGTATTGTTCGATTAAATATGTTATGACGTGCTATTTTCTTACACAGAGCTTAAGCTTAAAACGCAATGATTGATTCGCTCCATGAGAGCTGTGCTAAAGAAAATGCAGTGTAAGAAAGATATGCTGTAGTAGCTGTTATCTTATCTGTGATTGCGCTGCCTAGCCTGCCTATGTGTCATCAAGTGAATGAATCGGTTTCTTCTACGCAAGTTTTATCATAATTTCACCTTATTTAAACATTAATCGATAAATAATTAGCGTCCTAATACTACTACCACTACTTATTATGATACCATGAACCATCGCTCTTAAAGTTTGATCTAGGCATATCACCTACATACTTTTAGCAAAGATGAGTCATCCTTATTCTGTACTATAGATGACCATTTTGAGCAAATCCAGACAACATAGCCAGTCAGTCTTCTTAAAAAGTAACGGTTTATGGCTCTGGACCACTTAAGACACTTTCACCCTAGACCGCATATCTGCTTAACATCAGGCAGGATGTAGCCAAACGTAAACTTGTACGGAATAAATAAAAACACTCGTACTACTTCTCCAGTGTTTGGATGGTTTTAATACAAATATATATATATCGTTTTGTAGGGACGCGCTACTAGCATCACTGCTGGACGGGGTGCGTTCAGCCGGTCAGCGTGACGTGCACGTGAGGTCTACCCCCACCCCGCGCGGGCACCGGCTCGGGCCGCTGCACCACGCCGTGGGCGAGGAGACCGAGGCCAACCATCTCAGGTACCCTCCCCTACTACCACCAGCTGCCGTCAGCCGACGTGCACGTGAGGTCTACCCCCACCCCGCGCGGGCACCGGCTCGGGCCGCTGCACCACGCCGTGGGCGAGGAGACCGAGGCCAACCATCTCAGGTACCCTCCCCTACTAGCACCAGCTGCCGTCAGCCGACGTGCACGTGAGGTCTACCCCCACCCCGCGCGGGCACCGGCTCGGGCCGCTGCACCACGCCGTGGGCGAGGAGACCGAGGCCAACCATCTCAGGTACCCTCCCCTACTAGCACCAGCTGCCGTCAGCCGACGTGCACGTGAGGTCTACCCCCACCCCGCGCGGGCACCGGCTCGGGCCGCTGTACCACGCCGTGGGCGAGGAGACCAAGGCCAACCATCTCAGGTACCCTCCCCTACTAGCACCAGCTGCCGTCAGCCGACGTGCACGTGAGGTCTACCCCCACCCCGCGCGGGCACCGGCTCGGGCCGCTGTACCACGCCGTGGGCGAGGAGACCAAGGCCAACCATCTCAGGTACCCTCCCCTACTAGCACCAGCTGCCGTCAGCCGACGTGCACGTGAGGTCTACCCCCACCCCGCGCGGGCACCGGCTCGGGCCGCTGTACCACGCCGTGGGCGAGGAGACCAAGGCCAACCATCTCAGGTACCCTCCCCTACTAGCACCAGCTGCCGTCAGCCGACGTGCACGTGAGGTCTACCCCCACCCCGCGCGGGCACCGGCTCGGGCCGCTGCACCACGCCGTGGGCGAGGAGACCGAGGCCAACCATCTCAGGTACCCTCCCCTACTAGCACCAGCTGCCGTCAGCCGACGTGCACGTGAGGTCTACCCCCACCCCGCGCGGGCACCTGCTCGGGCCGCTGTACCACGCCGTGGGCGAGGAGACCAAGGCCAACCATCTCAGGTACCCTCCCCTACTAGCACCAGCTGCCGTCAGCCGACGTGCACGTGAGGTCTACCCCCACCCCGCGCGGGCACCGGCTCGGGCCGCTGTACCACGCCGTGGGCGAGGAGACCAAGGCCAACCATCTCAGGTACCCTCCCCTACTAGCACCAGCTGCCGTCAGCCGACGTGCACGTGCAGTAAAATCCAACGCCGCAACGTGCACGAGTATCCAATCAAGTATCTTAGGCGAGTACCATGCAAACTTGTTACAAAATATTTCTGGTCCTGCTGCTTGAGTAGGTACTCCTGGATTCTGGATCCTTACTAGTGAGACTAACAACCCGTTCTCACATGCTATCCGTTTTACTGTTCCGTTTTATCGGATATGTTTTGCTTTATCGGTGGCGTATGAAGTTGTATGAGCGACTTCACACATGATGCAGTATTCCGATCCTGTATTCTAGTTTATTTGAAGAATCCATACAACGGACCAGTAAAACAGACCAGTGTGAACCGGCCGCAATGTGACAGGATTTCTTACTCTGAAGCTGCGCTCTAGGCGGCAATAATATGGTGACTAGTCATGAACGTCAAAGTTAATCTCGCAGAGAAGAAGCTGCCAAAGAGCCTGCAAGCATGCTTGATGATCGATGGGGTCAAAAAGATCTCGAGTGGAGACCACGCACCGGCAAGCGCAGCGTAGGGCCTCCACTTACAATGTGAACTGATGACCTCATTAAGACCTCAGGATCGCGCTGTATAGAAACCGCTACCAACCGGTCTTATTGGCGATTTATAGATGACTTGTTCTCTTTACGTTGCAAACAAATTAATAATTTCTCATACACGAAAACCAATTCCTTCATTAGTTGTCTTCATACAGGTTGTTCCAGAACCCAGTAGGCATGACTCGCGCGGAGGTGATCGACCGATTCAACGCGAACGTCGGTTACAGCGGACTCATCTACTCAGTCAGCCAGGACGTAAGATATACAATTATTTGCATCTTTATTTCTTGAATTGCGCTTACTTAACGGTTTCAATGTTCAGAAATAATTTGATCGCTCGGTAATAAACTCGATTCCGCGTAGTTTCACTAAACCATACTTAGTTATATTCTATTGTCGTCCTTTACTGACTGAAATACAAGAATATTATTGTCTTCAAAACACAAGAATATTCTCTTCTTCGTATTTTACACAAGTTTACGACTATTTTTTTTTTCAAGTATCGTAAGTGTAAAGTTCATAGCTCAAATAGTACCTCCTTTAGTTTTTGACTGCGTATTTGTTTTTAGTAAAGGTACCTAGTACTTATTAGTAAAGGATAGCGAACTATGGCTGTAACTACAGCCCTCGTTATTGCATGTTATAGTACGTGCCACCAAAGATGAGACTTGAGAAACCACTTTGGTTTGTAATGAATATACAAATTCTGGATACGTTTATAATATGTAGTAGTTTATGCAACTGTCATATAATGAAGGGTATTAAAACACGAGTTCATAATAGTAACGAGTGTTTTAATACCCGTGTTATATGCACTATACGTATTAAATTCACGCGTACGTGTATTGTCACAGTGAACTTGGCGCCATTAAAATCTAACCAATGAGAGCGCAGCTGCGCGCGCAGGGCCAATCAGGAGCGAGGATTATAATGAGATTTTACGATATCGATGTGGATATTATAACATCATGTGAAATTGCTTAAATTGAGTGTTTTGTTGTCTGCGCTATAACAGTAGTGATTATAAGTCAAGTATTGGAAACATAAGTAGAATGTTACAACATTAGTGTAGATAAAACGTTTAATAGATGTACAAATTCTGGATAATTAGTCTGTACACGACTGTACCTGCGCAAGATCCCCCACCACTGACGCTCGTCAAGTCTCATCTTTGGTGGCACGCACTATACAGCCCTCAAATGATTTCTAAATACTCGAGATTTCAGTGTAAATGTCTTTATAGAAGAACATTGTTAAAACCATTGTGAGCATGTTATTTTATTTTACGTTGTTTATACTTCAGTTTTTGTAGATATTTAGCTTTTGTAACTGTGTGTTCATTTGCTGTTTCTTTACACAAATTGCATGATGGTCAGTCGTACACAACATTTTGTTTTCCATATAAATAAACGGTTCCATATAGTAAACGGTTATTTTTATGTTTTTTTTTTTACATTGGAATCAACCATCAAATCGTGATAAAAATTAATTCGCTCCGAAAAAAATGTTGACTTTCAATCATATTTATATCTAAAAACGCCCATTATACAGGGTAACTGGTAACTTACGTATCTTCTTAAGAGTGACTTTAGTACATCGAGACAAGCAACTTTTACTATGGGACCAAACCAGTAATCACGAAGAAAAAAACAGCAGAGATTTTTTATTTCTTGGTTTTTGAATCCACTGATTTTGACGATACATAGTCAATGGACTTTTTCTATGGATAAGCTGATTTTTAATTCGTGAATTAGGGATTGGTCACCTAGTAAAAGTTGTTCATCTTAATGTACTAAAGTCGCTCTTATACGAGTTTTGCATAAGGTACTACTTATCCTGTATAGGCCGAATCAGACAAGTCGGCAGTTGTGAATAGCTACAAGCTGCGCAATATCCAATCCTGACTGAAGCTCACATAAAGCTGCGCGTTGATTATGTTTCGTGTAGCTTGTAGCTAACTTCACATCCGCCGACTTGTATAATTCGGTCTATGTTTAGAATCACCAGAAGATCCGTACGGCTGGCTGTCGTGACGTGTGAGTAGGGTTGTCCCAACGTTGGGCATATAACGTATGTTCTGGCTTGTAGGGCGCGCCCCTGTTGTGGCTGTTTCTTACGTGGGATCTAGTAAGTCCCCATCACTTTATTATTTTCTGTCCCTGTCGTTTCTGTATCCTTAGTATGAAATGAAGAAAAATATAAAAAAAAGAAACCATGATGGTTTTCGTGTGGTACAGAGTCACTTGTAAAATACCAATAACCTCGCGGGAAATAGATATCTAACATCATTATCATAACGCTTATTCTACGACTATTGATATTTATTTCTTATGATTACAAGATATTTTAATTTCATTCGAAAATAAATATTATTTTAATGTTCCGCTTCTTAAAGTTTCTTAAGTCTACGCGCATCGCATGTCAATCGCGGGGTTAGGGTTCAATTCAATTCTTGTTTGTGGCTTCTGTGATGGTGTTTCACAATTTTGCCAATGTCTTGTGTTTCACTAGAGTTGCAGCGGCGCGCGGCATTAGTGTCGTAACAATTGACCTGCAAATGTCACGACAGTTGAAAAAAAAATTGTTGGTGTTTTGCAAGTGACCCTGTATACATTTTTATAAAGCGCTTTAGTGGTAACAAGGAAGTAACAAAAATGTACTTATGGAGCCACAAGAAAAAGATCAGTTTTCGTTTTATGAATAATATCGTACTAAGTCCTTTGCTTTGTTTGAAATATGTATTCTTTTGTGGTGTTTTTGCTTTGTCCTTGCGTTGTTTAAGTACTCCCAATTTTTAACTTAATCTCTTATAATAGCTTTTTATTATGGGAGCTAGCTTGGTTTTAGCACATTTTAATTAAAATATAGCATAGATGTTACTCACGCTTTGTTTTAGTAGATCACTGCTGCTATAGTTTCGATCTCTTGATGATTGGAGTATAGTAGCAGTGATCTACTAAAACAAAGCGTGAGTAACACCTGTGCTATACTTTAATTAAATTAGGCTTTTTAACTTGAAGTTTTTCTTCCAATGGTTACTTTGTCTTACAAAAGATAAAAATTGAAGTTAGTTTCTCAATTTCCCACTATGATTACATGTTTTAAATTCAAACTCACTCTTTAAGCATCGGTTATAATCGTGGGTTATTTAGTTTTGTTTTGAAGGGATAACTCCGTACTTACATATAATATTGTAAATATCATTATTTTCATTTAGAATACAATACTGTTTATAACGCATAACGCATGTTACGTTGTATGGATACCGTCTGAAAACGGAAAAAGGTAAACCTTCAGCCTGTACAGATTTTTAATTTAATTCTTCATAGTTATAACAACTTACAGGGCTGCTAATACATACCGGCTTGTCCTGTTCTCAGCCAAACTGGGGGATTATGACTATCATTATGAACAACTTTTACTATGAGGCCGACCTGGAATACGAAAAAAAAAATCTGCTGTTTCATACGTTTTGTCGATTTCGAATTGCGATTTTGGATGGGACAGCTTTTTTTCTCGAATGCCGGGTTCATAGTAAGAGTTATTTATAATGATGGTCTTAATCACCCCTTTTCCGCGTAATAAGTACAAGACAAGGAGATAACCCAGTATACAACGAAGTGGAAATAGATCTATTTTTCTATCCAGCTCTGTTCTTTTTCTGTACGTTTACCAAACCACACGTGAAATTCGTTCCGTTGCAGCGCTTATTCGCGGAAAATAAGGAGAAGTTAATAACGGGAGCTCTGTCAGCACTCATGACCAGTGGAGCGACGGCTGCGAACCTACCACCACGGGAACTGGAGGCTCAATTCCACGCGTTACGGCGTCTGTGTGCCAGCAAAGTCGGGTTTGCTGCCTTCACTGCGTTGCCCGGGTAAGGACTGTTGACATGAATAAATACAATATTATTATGTAGGAAAAGTTGATAATATACCAGTGAAGCGACGGCTGCGAATCTCTCGCCGCGGAACTGGAGGCTCTATTCCACGCGTTACGGCGTCTGTGTGCCAGCAAGGTCGGGTTTGCTGCCTTCACTGCGTTGCCCGGGTAAGGACTACTGATTTGAATCAAAGCTGTCAGCCCTGATGACTAGTGAAGTGACGGCGAACATTCCACCGCTGGAACTGAAGTCACAATTCCAGTATTGTTAATCTGGGTGCATAGTAGTGCCTAAGCTTGGTTCCAAATGAGATCTGATAATTTTTTTTAGTGCAAGCTGTAGTCTCATCTTATCTTGGCAACATTTTATACCAAAATGTTTTTTGTGCGATATATTTAACATAATAACGTAAATTTCTTAGCCTTCTTTTCTTGTATTCAATTTTATTTTAGTAAATAAAAAAGAATATTTCTCGTCCTCATCTTCTGTTTCGTTGTCAGTTTCCGTGAATGGGTGGGCACGTCAGTGGTAGCGGCGCTGCGTCGCGGCTCGGCCGCCTGCTCTAACGCGGCTTTGGACGCAGTTTGCGCGCTCATGCAGCCGATGCACGCTGAACCAGACCTCAGGCAGGAACAGCTGAACAAAGCCAGCATGCTGTCGTCGGCAACCTTCTTGGAATCTTTACTTGCTATGTGGGCTGAACATGTGGTGAGTACTCGTTTTGAATCGTGTTCGAATGCTCTTTAGAAGCAGTTTGCGTGCTGATGCAATCGATGCACGCGGAACCAGACCTCTGGCAGGAGCAGCTGAACAAAGCTAGTATGCTCTCGTCAGCAACCTTCTTGGAATCGTTGCTCGCCATGTGGGCGGAACTTGTGATGAGTAATGAGTATTCAGTTGTTTTGCGTTGTCGAACATTCTCTTAGACGCAGTTTGCGTGCTAATGTACGCAAAACTGAGTTTTAAACAGGAGCAATTCGTTCCGATGCACGCAAAACTAGACCTCGGGCAGGAACAGCTGAACAAAGTTAGTCAGCAACATTGCTGGAATCTTTACTTGCCATATGGTGGAACATGTTGTGAGTAGCACTCGTTTTTTGTCGTGTTTGACGATGTCTTTTTAGACGCAGTTTGCTCGCTGATGCATCACCTGCCATATTGGCTAAGTGTTTTGTGATATGATCTAAAATATGAACCTTCCAACTACACTTGCTAGGTTTTGATTTTGGACAGCCGATGTGGGGTGAAAATGTGTTAATTTCTTAAATTCTGTCTTGTTTTAATATTACTTGAAACTTCTTCAATTCGATCGAGCATGACAATTTATAAAGTAGATTCCAGAATTACACAAGCAGATGTAGCTTACGTACTCTGGATTCAAACCGCTCCAATCCCGTCCTTTTGGCATTCAACAGATGTATAAACTAAAAGGTTGTGCATTAAACGTTCTACGACTGCGATGTTACATTGGCGTTTAAATAGCTACATCTACCATAATACGAAGCCTAATTTTGTCCTATTTTTTTTCCAGACGGCAGGTACAGGTGCGCTAGTAGTGGCGGCCATGTTGGATTTCCTAACGTTTGCTCTGTGCGTGCCGTACAGCGAGACTACAGATGGAAAGCAGTTCGACCAGCTGCTGGAGATGGTGGCTAATAGGGGCCGGGTGCTGTTCAAACTGTTTGAGGTAGCGTTTTAATTCACTTATTGTCATGTTCGAAAATATTATTTAACTGGTATTTCTTAGTGGCGGCCATGTTCGATTTCCTAACGTTTGCTCTGTGCGTGCCGTACATTGACTGTACAGATGGAAAGCAGTTCGATCAAATGTTGGTGATGGTGGCCAATAGAGGCCGGGTGCTCTTCAAACTGTTTGAGGTAGGGTTATTGATTTTCTTATTTATTTATTCACTATTGTTTATTAAGTTTGAATATGAGTTCTAAACAGGCTTACATTGGGTACACAGATACGAGTATACTACATGATCTAGATATACTGCATAACCTCGATAAACTAAATAATCTGGACACGCTATGTAATATTGTTTATCTACACTAATGTTGTAACATTCTGTTTATGTTTCCAATACTTGACTTATAATGACTACTGTTATAGCGCAGACAACATTTAAGCAATTTCACATGATGTTATAATATCCACATCGATATCGTAAAATCTCATTATAACATCGCGCGCTCGCTCCTGATTGGCCCTGCGCGCGCAGCTGCGCTCTCATTGGTTAGATTTTAATGGCGCCAAGTTCACTGTGACAATACACGTACGCGCAAACCGTCCCGTCCCGTCCCGTCCCGTACCGTCCCGTCCCGTCCCATTCCGTCCCGTCCCGTCCCGTCCCGTCCCGTCCCGTCCAGTCCAGTCCCGTCCCGTCCCGTCCCATTCCGTTCCGTCCCGTTCCGTCCCGTCCCGCCCCGTCCCGTCCCGTCCCATCCCGTCCCGTCCCGTCCAGTCCCGTCCCGTCCCGTTCCGCCCCGTACCGTCCCATCCCGTACCGTCCCGTCCCGTCGCAATATGTTTTTTTTATTTATTTTTATTTTTATTAGTGAAGATAAAGTAGTGTATGCAACTGCATATAACACGGGTATTAAAACACTCGTTACTATTATGAAACTCGCTGCGCTCGTTTCATAAACTCACACTCGTGTTTTAATACTCGTGTGTTTAGTGTGTGTTCGTGTTTATGCAACTGTCATATAATGAAGGGTATTAAAACACGAGTGTGGTTTATGAAACGAGCGCAGCGAGTTTCATAATAGTAACTAATGTTTTAATACCCGTGTTATATGCAGTTGCATACACTACTTTATCTTCACTAATATAAACTTGGCGCCGCTGCGCGCGCAGGGCGGCCAATCAGGAGCGAGCGCGCATTTGGCGCCGCTGCGCGCGCAGGGCGGCCAATCAGGAGCGAGCGCGCACTTGGCGCCGCTGCGCGCGCAGGGCGACCAATCAGGAGCGAGCGAGCGATGTTATAATGAGATTTTACGATATCGATGTGGATATTATAACATCATTTGAAATTGCTTAAATTGAGTGTTTTGTTGTCTGCACTATAACAGTAGTCATTATAAGTCAAGTATTGGAAACATAAGTAGAATGTTACAACATTAGTGTAGATAAACTACATTACACTGTATAGACGAATTACACAACCTGGATATAATATTGAAATTCCTCAACATAAATCTATCTGTTGACAGCATCCATCAATGGCAATAGTGAAAGGCGCAGGGTTGGTGATGCGAGCGCTAGTGGAGGAAGGCGGCGGCTCGGTCGGAACTCGCATGCAGTCTCTGGCTCTCGCTGAGGCAGCCCTACCGAGACATCTATTGACAGCGTTATATGCGCCGGCGCGACTGCACCATCGACACTTGGCGAGGCATCTGTTAGCATTGTGGATGGTGGATCACGCGCCTGCGCATTGCTTGCTACGGAGGATTATGGTGAGTCACGGTTGTAGCATTCACAACATTCTTCAATGGTATTAATGATAGGGTTGGACGTTGATAAAAGATAGCAGTGCCTTGCCGGCCTTCGCTGAGGCAGCCCTACCATTCCATCTATTGACTGCATTATATGCGCCGGGTCGATTACATCAACGACATTTGGCGAGGAATCTGTTAGCATTGTGGATGGTTGACTATGCTCCCGCTCTGGTTCTAGCTTAGGCAAAGTTTCAAAGTCTTCCAATGTGCATTTGCTCACCAAGGAATATGGCTCAATTCTTCTCGTCATGACGAGTCTCCTGGCTATAAAGCATGCGACCAAAAGCGACGAAAAGAACTCATTTCGACTAGTGAAAAAGTGACAGTTATATACTTTGCCATAACGCTGTCTCGTTCTAACACAACGAATGAAATAATTCGTGGCGCGCATACTAGCCCGGCTGGCAATAAAGCATGCGATCACGAAAAGCGACGAAAAGAACTCATTTCGACTAGTGAAAAAGTGACAGTTATATACTTTGCCATAACGCTGTCTCGTTCTAACACAACGAATGAAATAATTCGTGGCGCGCATACTAGCCCGGCTGGCAATAAAGCATGCGATCACGAAAAGCGACGAAAAGAACTCATTTCGACTAGTGAAAAAGTGACAGTTATATACTTTGCCATAACGCTGTCTCGTTCTGACACAACGAACGAATAATTCGTGGCGCGCATACTAGCCCGGTAGGTCAGCATTGATACACGATTCAATTAACTGCTGATACTACTGTTAGCATTTATTCAATTAGAATAATTTCTAGCACCCATTCTCCTTCTTAACTTTTGTTCAGCTACTTTACCCAAGTGTTTGCCCTACAGCCGTCCGGTTTGCTAGCATTCCTCGAGTCGACTGAAGCGCCCCCGGCGGCGGCGTTAGAAGAAGACCGGCTGGAGGAGCGAGACAACTTACAACTTGCGCAGGCGACGGTGAAGCCGCGCGCCGCGCACTGGGACGCGCTCGAGCGGCAGGTCAAATACGTCGAGAAACATTTGGAGGTTAGTCTAGTTTGAAGAGGATTTCAAGTCTATTTTCTATAGCTGTTTGGTCTTCTAGCTATTGTCTAGTCGAGGGAAGCGCTGGAAAAGGAAGAACGATATAATCTTCAGCTTGCGCAGGCGGCAGTCAACCGCGGCAGGTCAAATACGTCGAGAAATATTCGGAGGTTGGTAGATAACCGTTGAAGAGGATCTCCTTTTTAGTTCATTCAGTATTTTTTGATAGCTTAATTTTGGTTTTCACCAGAAGGTGAAGTAATAAAATCAGACAAAACATCAAAGTCTACTTAAATAATAAATAAATCTTTATTTCTCTATGGTTTACAAATTATACATACAATTTTAATTATGATCTAGCATAACAAAATGTACAAAATATACTGTTGCCGAACTAGGCTAGTGCCTGTGTTTCAGCGTACAGCAACCTCCCTGTTTATATTATGCAGCGGATAATAATGCTGCAGCGCTGTGTCATTTCAGCCTGTATTAATCTCATGCTTTCGGCTAGTTACGATATTTTGTAATTGACATTCGGCTTCGCTTTTTCTCCTGCTCGCGCCAGTTACTGACGCCACGAGAGCGAGCGGGAGGAAAAGCGAAGCCGAACGTCAGAACGGTTACACTTTTAATGTCAGTTGTCATTGTCAATCCATACTTTATTTCCTCCTCGAGGGGATATAATGGTGGAAAGGCAATTTGTCCCTTTGCCATGCTTCCCGTGCTGGTAGTAAATTAATTCCTTCCATTTCCAGCACTACGCGCAACTAGCGCTACAGCACTGGATGCAGCGCAGCGGACGACAAACGGAGCGACGCGACGCGGCGACGCAGCGGCCCGTGTTACTGAGGCGCCGCAGGGAACGGCTCAAGTCGAGCGCCAACTGGCCGCTCTTCTACTACCAGTTCCACCGAGACCACGCGCTGCCCAACCTCATCTGGAACCACACTGTCAGTATAGCTAAGCAGTAGGATGAAAATGAATGTGAAGTTAGCTACAAGCTGCACAAAACCCAATACTGACTGAAGCTCATTTAACAGCTGCAGAAGGATTGGGTTTCGCCCCCTCTGACTCGACATCAATTTTGTGGTTTTATTGAAATTGGCTTTTATTTGTAAGAATCAATTCTATCTCCAACGTCTGCCTTGCCATTCACATTGAATATAAGCTCTGCTATGAGGAATGTAATGTTGATACAACGCGTCAGATCTCCATAAAAGTAACCACATTTCTTGTTTTCGTATTAATTTCCGTCATGTTCGCTACAGATTAGGAAATGATGAGCTTTTTTTAACTGCAATAGAAAGTAGCTGTAGTTGTAGGTTTTTGTGTTTTTTTATTATTCTTATCTAAGGCCTGGCTACCAACGTTGTGCGTTGTATAAATCTTTGCGTATCTTACGTGGTCTTACTCAACTGACAAATGTTTCACCAGACTCGAGAAGAGCTTCGCAACGCGTTAGAAAACGAACTCCGCGCGTTCACTTCCGACCGAGAGGTGGCTGGGAACACTCTCACGTCGTGGAACCACGCGGAGCTGGAGGTGCACTACCAGTGTCTGCAGAACGAAGTCAAGATCGGAGACTATTACCTCAGGATACTGCTCGAGCAGCGGGACAACGACGACAGCCCGATCAGGAAGTCGTGAGTATTCCTTACTGATTGCATTCTCATAAAAAAGTGGATCAGTTATACACGTTGGAATTTCTGGCTGCTTTTATTGATCAATGTTTATAGAGGATTGTATTCACTAAAACCCCTTCAGTGCCCCGCCTTTGTGCATCCTTAACTGTTTGTCCACACTGAGAGAAACGCACCCTAGTATTTTGCTGTTGTCCTCCGGAGTGGAGACTCAGCATTGTCCTCCCCGGATCTGTTAAAGTAGACAGTTATAGTTCGGCCGTTCAGAGAATGCGTTCCTGACACGTCATCTTGAAAAAATGTTTTTGGCCGATATCTCGGAAACTATGTACTTAAGGGCAAAAAACATTAAGATCATTGTTGTAGAAAATAAAATTTCGCATCTTTTGTTTCCAGTAAACTTTTTTGTAAAACTCACCGTTTACGATTTATGGCCCATTTAATGACTTCTCCATATAACGCATTCTCTGAACGGCCGAACTATAGAGTCCCATTTCCAATCATCCACAAGTAAGCTCTAACAGGTATAGTCCGACCGCTAACTTAGTCCTCGCCTGCGCGGTACAGGGGCGCCGAGGGAGACGAAAAAGGGGACTGAGACAGGTGCGAGCGGCGGGTGGGTCCCCGTGCTGGCACCTGTCTCATTCAAGCAAGCAAGAAACAGTAGATAGGTACGAAAACTGTATCCTGTTGCTCTGACATCTCAGCCATATTTTCAGGTCATAGACCAAACTTATGACCGTTTTGATATGACTACGATATCGTCCTTGTACTTAGCTATCATTAATCAATCATCAGTCATCCATTCCTATCTGCCGTCTAGTACGCTATACTTTTAAAGTCTCATTTTATTTCATTTAATTTATTACAAGACTTATGATCTAGATCTCAGAAGAATGACAAGTAATAGAAACCTTGTTAAATTTTACTTAAATAAAAACTACATTACAACTGTCTTATTCAAATATGGTTTTACAGCACAAGTGAGGGGTACAAAAAAACGCATTGTCTGTCGGCATACGTCAAAATCACAGGTTGGAATGTTAAAATGGCTTTGTCTTTTGCGATATGATCGGAAATTTGAACCATCTAGTTCCAGCAGAAAGCTAAAATCTCTGATCATTTTACCTTTTTGAATTTGGATAGCCGACATAGCTCAATGCTAGTTTGTGAAACCCTTCGAAATTACGTAAGTTCGGATGTATGTGCATCTTTTTCAAACACCTTTTAAATTTCATTTTTAAAGTGGGACAAAGTGATGTATATCTCATGCTATGTACTGTTTCTATTACTTGTCATTCTTCTGAGATTTAGATTTACAACAAACTCTCAAAAATGTGTATTTCCAGGTACGAATTCTTCAACGACCTGTACCACCGTTTCCTGTCTACGCCGAAGGTCGAGATGAAGTGCATGTGCCTGCAAGCCATGACGATAGTGTACGGCCGCTACTTCGAGGACATCGGACCTTTCGCCGACACCAAGTATATTGTGCAGATGTTGGATAGAGTGAGACAACTTTTGATTTCTATTTTATCATAAACACTAGATGTTTTGAATTCTTGTCATATTTACACAAACAAACAAATATCTTTTTTGGGTCTTAAAATTACAATTTACACGATTCTCAGCATTTAACAAATGTAGGTAATTTTTTTATTTAAAATCGAATTACTTTAGTAGGTAGATTCTGTTATTAGAGGTTACCCTCATTTTATTTTTAAATGATGCAATTAAAAAATCATAATTTGGATTTTAAAGTTAACAGTAATGTGGAAATTAAACAGTAATTTATTGCTGGTGTTTCAAGGAAAAAAAAGAGTTTATTATTACATTACAATAAACAATATACGATATGTGATAAATAATACAGTGACATATATTCATCCCTATGAGCAACTTTTGATTTAACCATGGAATCATTGATTGAAATAGAAAAATTAGCTATTCCACATTTATTAAATAAATAAATAAATGAAATAAACAAATATCACGGAACATCTTACACACAATGAATTTCTAGAAATCAATGAACTTTTTGCATGAAACAGCCATAGTTAAAAGTAATTCTGAATGATCCATACTTTATAAAAATGTTTCTTTGATTTTGCGAGGGTTTTGTAGACTTATAGCGTTGTTTGTTTCAGACCTGTGATAAAATGGAGAGAGACAGACTTGTACAATTTCTAGCAAAATTAATTTTACATAGAAGAAATGTCAGTGAGATATTAGAATGGAATGGTATTAGGTAAGTTCACAATTAATTTTATTTTACAACGCCAGTCATATTTGTTGTCCAAAATCCGTGTATAAATACATAATATAAGATTATATCACCGACTGTTAGGGTCCTGATTCTCTATCGACATAACTTTACTTTGGTATCAATTAGGATCAAATCAGGAACTTTGTTATTTTTGTGAATTTCGTTTTGAATATTTTTTAATATTAATATTGACGTTGAAATGAAATAAACCTAGCTAGAGTTGTGTTTTTGCGTGTTACCATATTTGTGTTACTTGAAAAAAAATATTTTTCACGAGAACATCAAATTTGGGCACATAACGCGCCCGTGTTTAGAAAGAAACACCGTGTTAGTCTGCCTCGTACAAAATGACGTTTTGTTTCCAGAATACTAGTGGAACTAATGACGTTAGCACACTTGCACACTTCCCGAGCAATGGTGCCTGCACAGAGTAACGTGATAGAGGGCCCCGCCGCGCAGCCCGGGGCCACCGACAGAGAGTGGTTCTATAACTTGGAACAGGGGGAGAAAGTGCAGCGGAAAGGACCCGTTAGCTTTCAGCAGGTAAGGGCTGCTTGTGTTCCATCGGGATCGAAGGACCATATTTCTATAATACTAGTGGAACTAATGACGTTAGCACACTTGTACACTTCTCGAGCGATGGTGCCGGCGCAGAGTAACGTGATAAACAGGGAGAGAAAGTGCGGCGGAAAGGACTCGTTAGCTTTCAGCAGGCAAGGTCTCCTAGGACCGATCCTTCCAGCAGTATCTTATAGAAGATTCAGCTCGAAAAACTTATTTCTAGAATACTACTAGCTAATGACGTTAGTTGGCCCAGCCAGGGTCTGCTGACAGAGAGTGGTTCTATAACTTGGAACAGGGAGAGAAAGTGCAGCGGAAAGGTCCTGTTACCTTCAGCAGCTAAGGTATCTTTGTGAACATCCGGCTCGAAGGACCATACTTCCAGAATAGTAGTCATTAGGTCCTATATAAAGTGAACTAAAGACTTTGGCTCATTTGCACACGTCTCGAGCGATGGTGTAACCTAGAGAAGGGGAGAAAAAGTCCAACGGAGTGGGCTTGCTAGCTTTTAGCAAGTTAACTCTCCGGAGTATAGTCCTTTGTGCCAGATCTCATCGTAATTCCAGCTCAAATGGCTATATTTCTATGACGCTTTTAGAACTAATGACGTTGGCTTTTTGCTCACTTCCCAAACATTGGTGCCGGCACAGAGTAACGTCCTGTCGCGCAGCCCGGCGCGGCCGATCCCAGAAACTTCTATAATTTGTTAACACACTATTGTCACTTATTTCCACATAATCACCCAATAAGTTGTCTTTCTTTCCAGCTGAAAGAATTGTACAAATCCGGCGAGATCAACAACAAGACGAAATGTTGGGCGAATAGTATGGAAGGGTGGCGCGCTGTGGGCAGCGTACCGCAACTCAAATGGACATTGCTCGCTCGGGGGACCGCGGTGCTGGACGAGAGCGCGCTGGCTGCTACCGTCCTCGACCTACTCATCACTTGCTCCAGATACTACCCTAGCAGGTGAGAAGATTATACACATATTAAATAGTCTGTGGATAAACATTACTTTTGGCCGGTACCCTTAGGCAGAGTGTATCTTTATCCGTGTTTGAATAGGTATTCTCTAATAGACCTTATTAGCTTGGTACCGCTACGCTGTGCCTGGAAGAAGTCGTTATGGGTGATAAGGCCGCCACTTTATAATCTTTTTTTTCATATATGTGTAATAGTACATTATGATATAAGTGCGGTAAGCCTCTGCTTCCTTACAGCCCTCGCCTACGGCTCGGGCTAGCAATATTGCCTCGGCTGTAATTTTCAAAGCGCACGTATGTCATACGACGTTTCATAACATATTTGCGAGGAAATTAATAAAACTGTGAGTTGCGCCGCCGGCTGGTAGCAGCACGCGAACCACTGCAGGAACATCTCACTTCCAGTGCTGGCCATAAAGTCGTGCATCAGTCGAAGCATCGTGCGTTTTACGTTACATTACCGCACAAGTGCCGTAATGTCTCTCACTGTCTTGAGTGAAAGTAGGAGAAACGAGACCACAGAGTTCTGCAGTCGGTGGCGGCGTGCGTTTTACATTACAATAAAGCACAAGTGCGTAATGAAATACATTACGATATTGAAATTGGTGTAGGTAATTACAGCCACTTTACGAGCAAATATGTTATGAGTAGTGTTTATTTTTAAATTGTGGTTGTAAATTGTTTGTCTGACTGTCTGTGTTCTAGTGACACAGTATTTTACCAAATTGATCAAGAAACTCTAATGACACGTGTTAGCTGCGCTTATTAAAGAGGGTACCTACACATAGTCGCAACACTCTTCGGTATTGCGACGGTGAGGAGTATATGGAATGAGGGTAGACAGAGAGATGGTTTGGGCGACGGGCTGGAGTGGCAGTCGGTGACAGTGATCAGTTGTGTACGGTGAGTGTAAAACAACTTTGATAAGCCAGTAGTTGGAGCAAGTACTTTGAGTTTTATAATGACTGCAGAGATATTGGAGGTCCGTATTATTGTCCAATGGTGTATCATCTGAGTGTCCTACTAGAATCTGAGTGATGCTGTTGGAGCACTATGCCCATCAGCTAACACACGTTAAATTGTAGGTCCCGGTTGTTTTAACCATGTTCAGATATTCAGAGGCCTACGGGCGGCTTAAAAATCTGGTAACAGGGCTAGCCACCCAACCTATACGGCCGGTACAGTCCGAACCAAACAACTTGACGGCTATGATGTTAGCTACAAACTGCGGATAACCCAATCCTTACTGAAGCTCACATAACAGCTGCGCGAGGATTGGGTTATCCGCAGCTTGAAGCTAACATCACAGCCGACAAGTTAACCAAGTTGTGTGATTGGGACTTCAAGCAAAATTAACGCTTAAATTATTGCAGGGACGAAGAAGACGCGGTAATCCGGCCCCTGCCCAAAGTGAAGCGGTTGCTGTCTGAGCCGGCTTGTTTGGCGCACGTGGTTCAATTGCTGCTCACATTTGACCCCATACTCGTCGAAAAGGTAACATTACCTTACAGACTTTTTATCTTCAAGTGAGGAAGAGGCGACAAATGCGTGATCCTCAAGGGCAATGTCGATGTCTTCCAATAATATTAAAGCTTTGTATTCCGTATCATATTCATATAACTTGAAAGCTTTGATGCTAGCTACAATCTGAGGATAGCCCAATTGGGATGTTTACTAGGTATAGAAATCATTATTATAATTAGTACGTCAGTTAGATTCTTAAAAAATATTGGACACATATTTTTTCTTTTGTCAATAAAACAATCAGTGGCAAAGATAAATCTTGTCAAAGTTTGAGAGTGGGGGCTCGTGACGGCACTAGCCGGTACATTTGATACTGGTTAGTGACGTGACGCGGAACTTTAACGGGCTATATCTTCATCATTTTTTGTCAAATTAACAAAAGAAAAAATACGTGTCTAATATTTTTATACAATCTATTTGACGGACTAATTATATTTTAAGCCTTAAGCTAACATCACACAGCCGCCAAGTTGTATGAATCTGCCTATACATATAATTTTTGTTGGATAAATGCCGAAACTGTACACGAGTCCCAAAGCACTAATTCATCCTCTTTGATTTTGATGCAGTAAACTTAATATAACGGTTTAATAAATAACGGCCAGCGTGGTGGATAATGGCCAAATTATTTTGAATCTATTTTTATAATACATCTTATGAGGACAAAATTCTAGCTACCGGGATTCCGATACCGGGAATTGAACCCGGGCTTCCTGGGTTAGAGCCGGGTGTCCTAGCCACTAGACCATACCGGATATACACATGTATCGACTGGGTGGGTTCGATACCCACCCAGGGCAAATATTTATGTGATGAACATGGGTTTTTGCTCTGTGTCTGGGTGTAGTTTAGTTACCATCTATAAGTATGTATTTAAAAATATATAAGTGGTAAATCAGTCTCTGACAGCCATATCACAAGCTTTGCTTAGTTTGGGTGTCAGAGGCCGTGTGTAAGATGTCCCAATTTTTTTTTTTTTTAAACTAGCTTCACATATGTTATTGTTAAACGTTTGTAATTTGAACACATTACATACTACGGGACTTATCGCGCAAAAACATGAGATAATGAATTACCTTTTTTTCCCGACGTTTCAACTCAGTTAAAAACTCAACAAAAATATGCATTGCAGATGAGTTCGTGGTATTTGGTATCTACAGATCCCCGTCTTTCTCAAACGTTGACAACTTCCTGACATCGTTAAATGACGCGTCAACCATAACTAAAAAAAACCACTGCGTCATTTGGGCAGGCGACATCAATCTCAATTTGATTGCGGACCCTCTAAGTGACGATTGTACGGAATATCTGAGTCTGGCTGCAGAACATCGGTTACTTCCAGCGATCTCTAAACCAACTCGCGGTGACTCGTGTCTTGACCACATCTTTGTAAAGCAGGGCTTTGATGCGGTGGGCATTGTTTGTAACTCCGCCATTACTGACCATAGCCTTTGTATCTTAGGGTTAGCCAAATCAGGTCAACTCACTCAGCCCCAATCTCGCACTAAGGTGAAGATCGACGTCTCTGCGGTGGCTAAGGATTTATTGACGGTAGACTGGGGAGCGGTTACCAATGCATCTGACATCGACCATGCTGTGGATGAATTTGATAAAATTCTTTCATCCTCTGTCTCCACTCACAGTCACTCTGTAACCATAAGTAGCGCTCGACGCAATCTTAAGCCCTGGATCACTCCTGGGCTCATTAAGTGCCAGAAAGTTCGTGATTTACTTCATAAAAAGGCAAAAAATGAACCTAATAACAATGTCTTGCAAATTACGTACCGAAGATATAGAAACTTTTACAAAGAATTACTATACCGAATCAAAACAAGTTATGAAAAGGAAAAGCTGATTGAAAATAAAAATAATCCGAAGAAGTTGTGGAATACGATTAATGACATTTGTGATAAAACAAAAGCCAAAACAAATGCTTCAGAACTAATTACCAGTCCGGAGAATCCTGTTGCATCGCTAAATAAGTGTAATGATTTCTTTACAAGCATAGGCAATCAGCTAGCAGACAAAATCCTTAGCACATTGTCGGTTACCGAAGAGAGTCTAGCAAACTCAGTCAAAGTTAAAAACTCTCCCGTGTCTTCCTTTTTCATTGCTCCGGCAGATCGTGGCGAGATAGAAAAGCTCATAGCCGGCTTAAAGGTTGACAGTGCTCCAGGATACGATGGTTACTCTGCCTCTCTCATTAAACAAATCAGTCGCTGTATTTTGGTACCTCTGACACATATAATTAATTTAAGTCTTGAGAGTGGTCGTTTTCCAAGCAGATGGAAGCTTGCAACAGTCATGCCCATACATAAAGACGGTGCCAAGGATATTCCTAGTAACTATAGGCCTATATCACTGTTAAGCATCTTCTCAAAAATACTTGAGAAAGTTATGAACACGAGATTAGTCGACTACCTTGAGTCCAATATGCTTATATCTGATAGACAGTTTGGTTTTAGGCGTGGGCGTTCTACCGAGGATGCTGTAGTGCTTCTTACAGACTCAGTGTCATCTGCAGTTGATGCAAAGCTCCGTTGCGTTGGGGTTTTTCTAGATCTGGCTAAAGCCTTCGATACTGTCTCAGTCCCAATCCTACTAAAAAAGCTTGAAGCTTTTGGAGTTCGCGGTATTGCACTGAAATGGTTCCGCAGCTACCTATCAAATCGAAGCCAACGCGTTAGGGTTGGGACCAGTCTGAGTGATGAGCTGCCGATTAGATTCGGAGTTCCCCAAGGGAGTATTCTTGGGCCAACACTGTTTTGCATTTACATAAATGAGCTGCTAGAGATCGCAATTCCTGGAGCAAACACTATCTGCTATGCAGATGACACGGTGCTTGTTTTTAAAAGCACTTCATGGAGTGATGTAGTTGCTATGGCAGAGAACGGTATTAACCAAGTAGCGGCGTGGCTAAGCAGTAATCTCTTAACCCTCAATATTAAAAAGACCAAAATTATGGCCTTTTATAACACGAAAAAAACTATGCCGATGGTAAATATTGATCTAAACATATCCACAATCGTCCCACGCCCAACTAACCACACTTCAGAAGACAGTGGCTGCGACATCATTTGTCGAACTGATAGGATTCGATACCTGGGAGTGGAACTCGACGAGTCACTTTCCTTCAGGCATCATATATCTAAATTGTCAGGTCGCGTCAGAAAACTCATTTATGTCATGAAAGGTTTACGTGATGCGTGCGATCCGACTACTCTCAGTATGGTCTATATGGCTTTATGTCAGTCTATTCTTTCATATTGTAACCTAGCTTGGGGTGGAGCAGCTAAAACTTTAATGATAGGACTTGAACGGGCACAGAGGGTTGTCCTTAAAGTAATGCTACGGAAACCATATAGACATCCGACAGAAGCACTTTTCCAGGAAGCCAAAGTCTTGACCGTCCGGAAATTGTTCATCCAGAAAGCTGTTGTAAAAATTCACAATTTCATCAAGCAGACTGGGCTAGCCACAGATCAGCAGGGTAGACGGGCTTTTAAGATGCCTCTCGTAAAGGTTAACTCAACATATGCTGACAGACATCCCAATGCCCTTCTCCCAAAAATCTTCAATAGGGTATCCAAGGTTTTTCCGAACTTAATAAAGGAGAAAACACATAAAGTAAACCTAATTATTCGAAACTGGTTGCTTACTCTGTCGTATAGCGCCACGGAAAACCTAAGAGCAGATGAGTACACATACATTAGCACACTTTCACACACATAGCCTTTCAAAATTTTTTTTATACTTACACAAACAAACTGCACAATAATATTATACTCCTGCGCCCACTTACACAACGCAACAAGAAAACTGGCACACATTCTTTCTTTCAGGATGATTATGTATTCCTTGTATGTATATTTATTATTGTTTTTTTGAGTTTATATAATATCACTAATTTCAGATATTCGATAAATCAGCATTTCTTTATAAAATGTAGGACTACTCCAGAATGTCACCACTAGATAACTTTCTGTATGGTACCCACAACACGGGCCTCGAGCCTAGTGTGGGACCAAAGGATACCTCGCTTGTGAATCCTGAATCTATTTATCTTGTCAAATTTCAACTGTTATTCATGTATTCGTGTATTTCAATTTTAGTAAATAAATATCTTATCTTATATCTTATATATCTTATATTATTATATATAGTTGCATCAGTCGTGGTCACGGGCAGACTGATGCAACTGCGCAATAAAACCGTAGCATCAGTCTGCCCGTGACCACGACTGATGCTACGGTTTTATTGCGCGACTAGCTGCCCGTTCCGGCTTCGCCCGGGTACGATTGACTAAAGAAGACAAATAGTCAAAAATCCAATTTTTTTTTTAAATATAAAATAGCTTATGTTCACCAGGGATATTGTAACTTTCCAACAGTGTAAGAATTCTTCAAATCTGTTCAGTAGTACCGGAGCTTATTCGATGCAAACAAACAAACAATCAAATCATTCCTCTTTATAATATTGGTATAGATAAGTCCCGTGGTATAACAATAATAGCTATACACAGTTCAACCCCAAAATATTCATAACTGCAACTTGAACTGTAGGAAACGAATATATTTCAGGTAGCAACCCTACTGTACGAGGTGATGCAGGACAACCCTGAGATATCGAAGCTGTACCTGACTGGAGTGTTCTACTTCATGCTTCTGTACACGGGCTCCAATCTACTGCCGATCGCGAGGTTCCTGCGGCTCACGCATATGAAGCAAGCGTTCAGAGCTGACCAAGTAAGAGTTTCATACTTCCTATAATTCCTATGATATGTATGTACGAAACACAGTTTTAGTTTAGTTTCATTTAGTTAATATCGTTTGCGAAGCTAAACAAACAGAATTCTTACTTGTTTTGCTGTAATAAAATGATTACAATTTATATTTGTGTTTCTGCCAGCAAAATACCGTTAGCGCTGGATTTTGTTTAGTGCGTAGATATTGGAAGTGTAAAGCCAACGAGCAACGTCATCTGACCAATGACCAACCCTTAAGATTCGCGAAATACCGATGATATTTGTGATAAAATAATTAACGTTTAATGGAATGGGTCAATTTGCTAAAACATAATACATAACAAGTGAATTAAGAATGTAGTTTGAATGACACGATAAATTGTGAGTCCGTTTTAACCATTTAGCCATGTCTGAAACCTGTATTAACTTACTTTAACGGCAAAAATTATGAACTTTTTGCCCATCAAAACATTTTGTCTTCAGTCAACTTCGGACATAATGCAGCGGTCAATCTTGGGCCAGCTGCTGCCGGAGGCGATGGTGTGTTACCTCGAAAACCACGGAGCGGAGAAATTCGCGCAAATATTCCTCGGGGAGTGGGACACGCCTGAGGCTATATGGAACTCGGAAATGAGGTATGTATGCGTGTAATCGTTCTATTTAACACAATAATAACATTTACCCATAAATCTTGAAGTTGGATATGACTGTATTCACAGCGGAAACTTTATTTAGGCTTATACTGTAGTAGCGACCCGCCCCGGCTCCGCACAGGTATATTATACATATAAACCTTCCTCTTGAATCACTCTATCTTTTAAAAAAACCGCATCAAAATCCGTTGTGTAGTTTTAAAGATATAAGCAGACATGGGGACAGCGGAAGCGACTTTGGTTTATACTATGTAGTGATGTCTATGTTGGATGGATCCATCTTTAATTTTTACTATTTTCGTTTATATTTCCTCCTGGTTTATAGGTAAAAAAATGTATATTGTAGACAAAATATAAAGTGGAGAATATAATAGAAATAATGGCTCAATCAAACCATTAATAACTTTTTGGGGGCTTCGATTGATTCATTGAGATCTGAGATGGTCTAAGCACAATCCACACAAAGTGTAGCAGCAAATATTGGTGCTTTGAGATGCTGAATTGCATGTTTTGTTCTGCAGACGCATGTTAATAATGAAGGTGTCCGCGCACATCGGCGAGTTCACGCCGCGGCTTCGCGCGCACATCGCGGCACGCTACCCGTACCTGGCCATCCCGGCGGTCTGCTACCCGCAGCTACAGGCCGAGCTGTTCTGCAGCATGTTCTACTTGCGACACCTCTGTGATACGCAGCGCTTCCCTGACTGGCCTATACCGGACCCGGTAAGTTGACTACCCCGCGTATATAGCAGCCAGATACCCATACCTGGCCATTCCAGCTGTGTGCTATCTGCAACTACAGGCTGAGCTGTTCTATACCATGTTCTACGTGCGACATAGTCATCTCTGTGATACGCAGCGCTTCCCTGACTGACCCATATCGGACCCTGTGAGCATTACCACACAATATGTACCAATAAATACTGTACATACTATTTCTGTACGTATAATCCCCCTACCCAGTGTTTTCGGCATCTTTGATTCGTAGGCGATTTATCGAGGTTTCTTAAAGTGTAGCTGATTAAAAATGCGGAAAGACCCCAAAGCATTTGATACATTGTGTTCTAGTCCCAGACTTTTTTTTCATTACGGTCCTAATAACCTTTTCTCCTTCCTAGAATAATTAGCACCTTGTTTACTTTGCTTTAGAATAAGTTTGCGTTGTTGTAATACATTGGTAAACCTAGCTTAGAAAACTTATGCAGTACTTCAATTTAACTTCTTCCCCCCAGGTGCGTCTCCTAAAGGACGTGCTAGAGGCGTGGCGGCGCGAGGTGGAGAAGAAGCCTCCGTCTATGACCGCCGCGGAGGCCTACGCGGCGCTGGGGCTCGACCAAACGCAGCGCGACGAGGCCGCCGTGCGCAAGGCTTACTACCGGCTCGCGCAGCAATACCATCCGGACAAGAACCCTGAAGGACGGGTAAGTTGAAACGAATATGCAAATAAGCGTAGTTAAGTTGTATGATGATGATGATGATGATGAAGTAGTAATATATTTTATCCCAGAGAGATGCAGGTTCAAATCCTGCGAGCGCGTCAATTTTTGAAATGTTTATCATAAAAATAACATTTCTAAAAACCTAGTGTGTGAAGCACGATAAAAATCATCTAATTGATTGAGCCATTCGCCATCTCTCGTTAATGGTTAGAAGTTCTGATAATTTCACATTGAGTGACGACTGTCTGGTTTAACACAGTTCTCACAGATGGCGCTTCCAACACTGTAGAAGTTGGTAGTAAAATGAGAAACTCTTCACTTATTTGGCGGGTTCGTAGTACAACGTTCTAGCTTAATTGGACAAAGCATCTGGTCCGGAATCCAAGAGGGATGCAGGTTCAAATCCTGCGAGCGCGTCAATTTTTGAAATCCTTACATAGTATAAAATAAAGTCGCTATTTTTGTCTGTTTGTTTGTCTGTATGCTTAAATCTTTAAAACTACGCAACGGATTTTGATGCGGTTTTTTTTAATGGATAGAGTGATTCAAGAGGAAGGTTTATATGTATAATACACCTGTGCGAAGCCGGGGCGGGTCGTCTAGTGTTTACAAGGCTTTATTATTATTATTATGAGCCTAGCTGTTCCGTCCCACTCCTGCACGGGACGCATGGCAAAGGGACAAATTGTCTTGCCACCATTATATCCCCTCGAAGAGGAAATAAAGTATGGATTGACAATGACAACTGACATTTTAAGGTGGATAAAATGGTTTTCTCCCTTTGCCGTGCTACCCGGGCAGAACGAAGGCCTTCCTATTCCCCTACCTCTCTTCACTTTCTAAAGCTATGTGGGTCCAGTTGTGTTGCTCCAGTTCTGGACCCAACAAGGCGTAAATAAAATTCCTGCTGTATATTTTATGAGAAAATTAAAAATGTGCCGTTTAGAATGATCTAAATATCCGTATAGGTCGAATCAAACTTCTTGACGACTGTGGTGTTAGCTACAAGCTGCATGGAACCAAATCCTGACTGAAGCGCACTTAACAGCTGCGCGAGGATTGGGTTACACGCAGCTTGTGGCTAACTTCACTGCCACCAAGAAATTTAAAAGTAGGTCAAGTAGTTTATTATTACAGTATAATGACATAATGTTGTGTGTGGGCAGGATCGTTTCGAGGCGGTGAACCAAGCGTACGAGTTCCTGTGCAGTCGGAACGTGTGGTCCGGCGACGGGCCCAACACGAATAACATCGTGCTCATACTGCGCACGCAGACTATACTCTTCCAGCGGTACTCTGAAGGTGAGCACAATATAATACTCCATCTAGTCATATTTTGTTGTGAATGTTGGGAAATACAGGATAGCCTTTTAGCTTTAGCTAGTGTGAACTTAGGTTTTCTTCAATATTGTACGTGTGTCCGTCCTAATATCGATTAATCTCTATATATCTTATTTTTATCTAATAATTGCATGGGAATCGTTTGATCTTAAACATTCTGCTTTATTCCGATGAGCGTTTGTGTAAAGACGGTAAACTTCCACAGGGAAGCGTTTTCAGCGGGTAGGCTTAGCTTACCCTACGTAGCGACGGGCGCTGTTTCATACGTATAATATGGATTATGTACAAGTATGGACTTGTCCTCAGATCTGGCTCCATACAAATACGCGGGCTACCCGCAACTGCTGAGTACTGCGCGGTTAGAAGCGGAAGCGGATCAGCTGTTCGCCGAAAACGACGCGCCCGCCTTACTGCCGGCCGCGTGTGAGCTGGCGCACGCCACCGTCAAATGTTCCGCCTTGAACGCTGAGGAGTTGAGGAGAGAAGGCGGCTTGGAGGTAATACATAAATTCTGATCTACGATTATATTACGAAAGAAGCAACTATATTCATGCAAATAATAATCAATTCGATCACTATGTGGTTGCATGAAAGAGTAACACACACGTAAGAGAGTAGACCAATACACTTACTGATTTATAATAATCAGAACCGGTAAAGCATAATTTTGTCCAGTCTATCCTGATTTATTATTCAAGATTCCCAAAGTCACAGGTATGTATTAATTTTACTATTGCAGTCTCAAGTCGCAGCAATTCTTTTATAGGTTTGTGAGCGGCGCGGGCGGGACGGTTGCTTGCTTTCATTCATAAACAAGTGACTGATGAGTTCCGAATGGATTTATAGCTTTCATTTGTGGTGTCCACTACTAGCTAGCTACTACTAGTGATGTGAACATAACTGTTTAGGTATAGACTTTTCATCATTATCATCCATCAGTACTACTAGTGATGTGAACATAACTGTTTAGGTATAGCCTTTTCATCATTATCATCCATCAGCCATAAGAAGTCCACTGCTGGACATAGGCCTCCCCTATGGATCTCCAATAGACTTTTATGAATGTCGAATTCCGGTGATCAAATTTTAAAGTAAATGTTTCGTACAGGTCCTGCACGAAGCGCTATCCCGCTGCGTGCCCGTGCTGTCGAGCGCGACGCGTCCGGGCGACATCTCGGCGGCGGTGTGCGCGCACGTGGCGCGGTGCTTCGCCGTCGCGGGAACCTTCCCCGAGTGTCGCCGCGTCGCCGCCGGCATGACGCGCCTCGCGCCGGACATACTGCCACTGCTCAAGAGACAGGTATCTGTATCTGTATAGTTTTGATGTACAAAACAAGCCCCTAAAAGAATGCTAATTGATTAGAAATAACCCTGTATATGAAATTAAATAATTTTATATATGTATATGTAGATAATCAGTGCCAGACAAGTCGGCGGATAGGAAGTTATGCGCACGTCTGCTCAAAAGTCAAAATATAAGTACGCGCGGGAGCCAGAGAGACTCGCGCCGGGGCACACCCGCCGACTAATCTCATGTCTCCCGCGCGTTCCCTACGCCCGTTCTCACTACTGCGCCACTTGTGTAGGCATTGTGCACACATGCGCAATAATTAGCGAATCACGACGAAGTGTCATCTGTGGCCAATTTCTTATCCGCCGACTTGTGTGAATTTTAAAATTTAGATTTGTTGTATGGGAACCCCCCTTAAATATTATTTTTTATTCTATTTTTAGTATTTTTTTGTTATAGCGGTAATAGAAATACATCATCTGTGAAAATTTCAGCTTTCTAGCTATAGCGGTTCATGAGATACAGCCTGGAGACAGACAGACGGACAGCGGGGTTTTAGTAATAGGGTCCCGTTTTTACTCTTTGGGTACGGAACCCTAGAAATGCGTTTAAAGATACAAGTAAACTTATCATTCCTTTCTTCACAGCATCTGGGTGATACAGCATGCGCGGGCGCAGAAGCGATCGCATCGCTAGCAGCCGAGCCGGAATTCCGGTCCCAACTGGCACGAGCGGGCGCCATACACGCGCTATTGCCCGCCGTGTTGCAGTACGATTACACGCTTACGGAGTCGGGCCTGGATACAGACACGCAGGCTAGCAAACAGGTACGCAATTAAACCACAGCTTATGAGATGACGTCAGTACTAAAACTAGCGCGATATTTTTGTTATTGTTTGCGATTACTTTCTCACTGATTTGGGGTGGGATACCGACACACAAGCTAGCAAACACGGAGTGTATCCCATCTGGCCCGGTGACTTGGCCCGGCGCCGGGCCACGTACGCCGTATTGATAGAAAGCCAACATGTGACCAAAACCGTTCGCAATAAGCTCGACTTATTAAAGCCCTAGCTAACAACTTATTTTATTAAGGAAATAAATTTAAAAAAAAAGTAGTGTCTGTTAAGTCTCTGTGCCTCTGTATCAATTGTTCCGTGCTCTCGCTTGCACGCTCGACTCAAGCGGAACGTGACACTTTTTCGTGCGTGCAGCCGACGTTCATCGATTTATAAGACGTTGTCACATCCAAAAAAATTAAGTACCTTCTCTGTTTTCCTAGGAAATAGCGAACCAACTGGCTAAGCAGTGCGTGATAGCGCTCGCGGCGGTGTACGGACCACACGAAGAGCCCTCGGCCGAGGATGGGAGAATAAAGGCCGCGCTACACACGCTGCTCACTCCGTACCTGTGTGGCCGGCTAGCAGAGACGGACCAACACGAGGTAACGAACTAACTAGCCGCTACCCAAGTAACAAAATCGGGTACTATAAAAGACCTGAGAACGTTTTGGAGCGTGCTAATTAGTGTTCATGATTGGCACTATAATAGTCTTGTAAACGTTTACAGAACCCCGAATAGGCCCTAGTATTATCACTGATTTATTCTATAATCATTACATAAAGGCTGTCATGGTGATAAATCAGCTCTGTAGTTGAGATGTAAAAGTGATAAGAAACGCTTTTTAGTACTAAAATAGCTCTACTTGCAACGTTTTTGACATAAATTTGCTCTATAAAAGTAACCAAAAACCTATTTAAAGTGTTATTGTGCACCGAAAACGATTCCAATGATCTTTTTTATTACAATTGCTTGCTATTTGTGAGTTTTCTTCATGAAAACAAAAATCGGTAAGTTTATGTCTTATGTCACTACAGCCATTGTTGATAAACGTAACACGTAATTAAAAGGACATAACTACAATACATGGACTATAAATCTGCGGTAACTTGCACTTGCGAAAATAATTGTGTCGCTAAAGTCATTATACTGATTTCAAATTTGAAAATGCGCCCTCATAATTTTCATGTTTTAATTAATTTTTAATTATTAAAATAAGAACTTCTTCCGACTATGGCTGCTATAGTGCTTATTGGCTCCAGCCGTGCTGTTAATGAGCTACCATGACAAAAAACGTCAGCCATTTTTTCCACCCAACACAAATTATAGCCCGGGAGGTAAGCGGAAAAAATGCAACTACTTCCTAAAAGCTGAATTTTTGGTATTACGCTATCAATGTGGTGTACTAAAATACCACGGTTGGAGGGAAAAACTGTATGAATTAACAAAAAGAAAACATGTAACTGAGCCTGTCAGTTAGGCTTTATTTAAAGCGGCGCTGCTTTAAGTCCTGACTGACAGATATTGTAAGTAACAAGGTCTGTCAAGTCAAGCAGGCTTTAAAAGTTTCAGGCAATTTTTGGTAATTAAACTTTTTTAAACTATTTTTCTACCCGTACACCAATTTTCAGCCATTAGAAGTAGTTGCAAGATACTTATTTTTTTTAAAATAATTCTAACGGGTATCCTCATCAAACGCAAAGTATTCTAGCTGACTGACTCTCGGGTATTCTTGTACACCATCATACTCGTAACACACCGAAAATTCAGCTTTTAGAAAGTACCTAGTTATATTTATTGCACTTACCTCTCGGGCTATTAGTTTTGTTATCTAAATAGAGTCCAGTAAAGTGAAGTACTTGTCATATAAAAGATACTGAAAAGCTAGTATAGATCTAATTAGTCCATTAATTGTAGATTTTAGTACATTTATAGTATGCTTTAGTTGTGTAGCAGTAACACAAACTCACTTATAGAACAATTTAAAATGTAAGTTATTTAAAAGATGCGCCAGGAGTCCTTTTGGTACTATTAGTACTATAGAAAAATGTTCATGGCTTTTACAGAACTAGCACCATAGACATATTTAGGGAGCTTTTAAAACGCTAAAACGTTACGAAATTGTTGTACAAGGTACTTTTACAGTGCAAATTTGTCTTGTAATAGAGTTTTTGACACTTCTACAGTACTAGTACTATAAAAGTAACTTTGACGCATTATTAGTGCCAAATAGATACATAAAAGTGTCCTTCAAGTTGTCTATAGTATTAAATAGTACTATAATCGCATATTTTACACCCATTATAGAGCAACACTTTAAGTATTCTTTTGTATGGTCCTGTAGACGTTTTAAGAGCTAATTTATAGAACTTAAATGCTCTTTTATCTTATAGAACCAAACCGCTCTGTTGAAAACCTTTATAGTACAAGCAGTGATAACGGTTACCACTACAGGTCTACTATATTACTGTTTGGTGATAAAAAGCCCTGGTTATAGAAGCTTATGTTACTTGGGTAGTTAGCTGGCTAAACAATAGTGATTCCTCATTTAAGAGCCAAAAAACATGCGTGATAGGTGCTCGCGGCAGTGTACGGGCCACACAAAGAGCCCGGGGCTGAAGATGGAAGAATAAAGACCGCGCTACACACGCTGCTTACTCCTTATTTATGCGGTCGGTTAGCCGACACTGGCCAGCATGAGGTAAGATAAATAGCCGATAGTTAGCTGGCTAGACAATAGTAATTCCTCATTTAATAGCTACCCAACTGGCTAAGCAGTGGCGTGATCACGCTCGCGGCTGTGTACGGACCGCATGAAGAACCTGTGGCCGGGGATGGATGGAAGGATACAGGCCGCGCTTCGCACTGCTCACTCACACAATAAATTATAATTTGTACATGCAGAAATAATCTCAATTGAGTATACTCCGCGCCACACAAGTTGATGGATGTGAAGTTAGCCACTAGCTGCGCAATAGCCAATTAACATGCGGATTCCACGTCACGTCTCGTCAGGATTGGATATTGTGCAGCTAGTGGCTAACTTCACATCCACCAACTTGTTTGGCGCGGCCTATACTATACATACTAAAGATGCATAATAAGAGCTCCTGCTCGTAACACGAAACGCAATGTTCCGGTTTTAACCGGACTTGTTTACCAGTCCTGTTATTTAAATTCTATAAATTAATTTAATCCATCATCCACAGCTCCTCAAAACGCTGACCTCGAACTGGAAGAATCCATACCTCGTGTGGGACAACAGTACGCGCGCAGAGTTGCGCGACAAGTTGCGTAACAGTCGCGCGACAGTCGCCGACGACGAGCCGCTAGTCCAGCCTTTTGTCTATTCCGCTCATGAAGGCTTGTTGACTGTTGGAGGAGTCTATCTGCAGATCTACAACGAGCAGCCAGACTTCCCTATAGAGGTTAGTTGACAAGTTGCACGACAAGTTGCGCAACAATGGCCGACGACGAGCCGCTAGTCCAGCCTTTCGTCTACTTGGCTCATGAAGGTTTGTTGACTGTTGGAGGAGTCTATCCGCGTGCAAAAAATTGCGCAATTTTCGCCGATGACGAGTCATTAGTCCAGTATTTCGTCTGTTGTCTATTAAGTACATGAAGCCTTACTATGGTGGAGGTCATTTAGTCTCAGTCTGTGTAGCAAGTTTGAATAGACAAATATGCCATTATTTTTATGAATCAACACGCAACTGTGCACAATCAAAACCATTGTTTAAGATGCACATTTTTAGGGTTCCGTACCCAAAGGGTAAAAACGGGACCCTATTACTAAGACTCGGCTGTCCGTCTGTCTGTCTGTTTGTCTGTCTCCAAGCTGTATCTCAAGAACCGCTATAGCTAGAAAGCTGAAATTTTCACAGATGATGTATTTCTGTTGCCGCTATAACAAGAAATAAAATAAAAAAGTAGAATAAAAATAACATTTAAAAGGGGTCCCATACAACAAATCTAATTTTTTTGCCGTTTTTAGCTCGATATCAATATTAGTAACAAGTAGATGCTTGAAATATTCACATAATATTTAGCTGAATGCTTACTTTAATAATAAATAATTAAAATAAATATTTAAGGAGGGCTCCCATACAGTACGGAACCCTTAATGCGCGAGTCCGACTCGTACTTGACAGATTTTTTTAATGTTATGCTTTTTAAGTAAATGCTGTAGTGAATAATTCCACTAAGTTAATGCACGAATGATAATAATGTTCGATTGTATTGTTCAGAATCCACAACAACTAATACTGGATCTGCTGAAGTTCGCGCTGGAGCAAACTAAAGAAGAGGTGACGACGGAGCGCGTCGAGAGCCTCACGCAGGCGCTCAACGCACTGGCTAATGTCGTTATTAAGAATCCTGGTGAGGCTCTACTTTAACTTTAACTTTTTTTGTGTAATGCACCTTGTTTCCTGATAAATAGGTCGATTTTTAGATCAGTTAAGTTTTGCATGCTGTACCTTAAAATATTAGCAAAAATATTAATCTTTTGACATAAACATGAACAACGATTTCAATCAATCAAACGCAAGCAATCCTGCGTGACATGATTATTAAAAGATTTTTACTAAGCTCTTCATTTCATCACATTTTTTATAATTGGAGCTTCTATATTGCTAAGCGAATATAAATTAATATGATAGGAATTCATTTTAAAAATCCTATTTCCGTATCGCATCCATTCACAAAATTTATCTACAGATTTAAAAAAGGAAGACGGAAATTATGACATTGTGGGTATAAACGACGAAGATATCGCATGACAAAAAATCATAACGCTGAATTGAGAACCTCTTTCTTCCCTTTTCTAAATCTGTAAATAAATATAAACAAACTTGTCTGTTTATATAAACAAACTTGTTTGTTTCCAGGCGCAGAGATCCAATGCATAGGACAGTTCGGATTGATATTCGGCATGCTGTCGGCGCGAGCGCGGCCCGCGCTACAAGACGCGGCGCTACGCTGCGTGCTGGCCGCCGCGGGCAGCCGCGAGTGTGTGGAGGACATCGCCGCCAGCGCCGTGCTGGGACACCTGCTGGTGCTGCTGGGGGACAGGCCGCCGCGGCCTGAGGCGCTAGCTGCGTTGGCCGCGCTGCTCGCTAACACTGCGCTGGTCAAAGAGGCGCTGGCTAAAGGTACGTTGTGTATATATGATGTGGCATGCGAGTCTGTGAAGGACATTGCGGCCAGCGCTGTGCTCGGCAGGTTGTTGCTGCTGGCAGACAGGCCGCCGCGGCCTGACGCGCTGACTGCGTTGGCCGCGCTGCTCGTGAAGGGTGTGCTGGGTTGACAAGATGCAATAACTACCAGTCATTACGTTACATCCGCCGTACCGGGTGGTTGCTAATTAGCGGATCATCACTACATAGGATATAAAACAAAGTCGCTTCCCGCTGTCTGTCCCCAAAAATCCCCATGTATGCATATCTTTAAAACTACGCAACGGATTTTGATGCGGTTTTTTTTAAATTGATAGAGTGATTCAAGAGGAAGGTTTGTATGTATAATACACCTGTGCGAAGCCGGGGCGGGTCGTTGGTATTATCTATTAGGACGAGATTAGTGCCGTAATATAATGGTGTGTTACATTTTTTTTAAATCAAACATCTTGCAGCTTTGAAATTAGGTAAATGCTGCGCAAACTCATTCCTCGCGCAGCTGATAGGATTTAGGTAATCCGCAGCTTGTAGCGAGCATTACAGCCGCTAAGATACATATTTGATTCGGCTCATAGCAGTGGCCGTGTCTTCTGCCGCAGAGACGTTTACGGCTGTAGCCACTCGAACAGTTGCGATGGGCGATGGGCTTTACTTGTGTTTTTAGAATATAAACCACCGCCATTTGTGAATCGTTGGTTTTATCGTCAGTTTTTTTCTGGTTAATTCTGAGTCGGATTCTAAATCTTGTGTTAGTGTTACAAGCTAAGTATTTGTATTGCAGGTGCTGTGATATATTTGCTAGATCTGTTCTGCAACAGTAAGTCTCCGGAGACGAGGGACGCGGCCGTCGAACTGTTGGCGCGGATGATGGCGGACAAACTGCACGGACCCAAGGTAAATATGGAACTGGAAATAAACTTATGAAATGGACTAGATATAACAGTGGCATGGTGCGAACGATAGTTTGTAGATATTCTACTATTATTCTCTTGCCTCATAAGGTAAGATGTGAACTGCTTTAGCCTAAAATGTTCGATCGTATCAGCAATGGTCGAACTTACAAATAAACTCGTGTATATAAGACAATATCTTCAATTTTATGCAGGAATTGTGGATTTTAAATAAACGATTGCGTTGCTCTGAAAACAAAGGTATTTATTTTATTAGAGTTTGTACACAAACGATGCTACACTTTTTAGCTTTTAATTACACTAATCTTACCTGAAAACAAAGAAACGACATTTAAAGTCTATTTCTTAGATTCTCAATTCCTTTTATACAATCTTTTATAATTTTACGATAAAACAGAATGTGCAAGTTCTCGGTGAGTTGACAGATGACATCGATCTCTCAACTTCAAACCGCCGACCGCGCCATCACTTGTAGCGTAGTAATAAGGAACTAAAGCCTATAAAGTCAAGCGCGGTATAATTTAAATTGAAGAAACGTAATTATGTTTATAATTCCGACAAGGTATAGGCTGGATTAAACTTCTTTGCGACTGTACATTTTTTTCTGAAGTGAAATCTTTAGCGGCTTTGTGCACGTTTTGGGATGGGTAAAAACGTCAGGACACGTGTCCTGATCGAAAATTCGTAAGACGGAGGGAGCAAGTTTTCACTTCTGGCGGCACTCCCGGTGTTCAACCCGTTTCTTTTTAACTTAGCTACAACCAGTGAAAACCCAATTCTGATTGAAGCTCGCATAAAATCTGCGAGGAGTTGTGCGCAGGTTGTAACTAACTTCGCAGTCGCCAAGAAGTTTGATTTGGCCTGTTGGTTACATAAAACTACCGCATTTTATCCACAGGTCCGGTTAACGATAAACCGGTACATTCCCGGCGTATTCGCGGAGGCGATGCGCGAAAGTGGCGCCGCACACGCGGTTCATATGTTCGACGCGACTCACGCGCATCCGGAGCTCGTGTGGAGCGACGAGGCCAGGACCTCGCTCAAGGAACACGTCGCGGCACTGCGGGACAAGTGAGTTGTACTCGGGAGATGAGGCGATGCGAGAGTGGCGCCACATGTTCCTCATCCGGGACAAGTGTGGAGCGACGAGGCCAGGACCTCGCTCAAGGAACACGTCGCGGCTCTGCGGGACAAGTGAGTTGTACTCGGGAGATGAGGCGATGCGAGAGTGGCGCCACATGTTCCACATCCGGAACAAGTGTGGAGCGACGAGGCCAGGACCTCGCTCAAGGAACACGTCGCGACAAGTATGATTTTAGATCTTTTTGACGTGAAACATTCTGACATGGTTGATACTAAATTATTCGCAATCAGATTCGACGATATTTGAACAATACTTAAAAAATCTGCTTAAACATCAATTTTATTAACTGTAAAAGATTTGGACAATGACTGTCAACTTTTTGTTATTTAGGCATCAGTCGGCCCAAATCCGCGACGCCAATATACCGTTCGATGATCGCGAGACGTTGGAGCGAGCAGCCGCGGGAGAACTGGCCTGGGCTCCCCCGGGAGAAGTGGTCGTCGGCGGGGTTTACCTGAAGCTGTACCTTCAACATCCGCACTGGAATCTGCGGAGCCCCAAGCGGTTCCTGCAAGAGTTGCTGACAGAAACTGTCGCAGCACTCAATAAGGACTCCAGCGAAGTAAGTTTCGAACTTTTATTTTGCAACCTTTTTTATTTAATATGAAAATCGATCCCGCCAATCTATCGGACATTGTAAGAAGTTGGAACGAGTAGCAGCGGGAGAGTTGGCCTGGTTTCCTCCGGGAGAGGTGGTCGTTGGCGGGGTCTACCTGAAGCTGTACCTTCAACTGGAACCTGCGCAGTCCCAAGCGGTTCCTGCAAGAGTCGTTGACGGAAACTGTCGCGACACTCAATAAAGATTCCAATGAGGTAAAGCCTCATATTATAATCGAGTACTATAGTAAGTAAGCAAGTTCGTATAGGCCGGGTGGTTAGCCCAGATGTGAGAGTTTTTTTGGGCCGCCTGAAGGTTTCTGATATAGCTAAACGGTTAAATCAACCGGAACCTACAGTTTAACGTGTCATCCGAGCCACGGTTGCGCTCAGTTGGAAAATGCCACCCGCGTTCACCCATCCAAATACTGACCGTAGTACTATAGTAAGAGCTGGTATACTTTTTAGGGTTCCGTACCCAAAGGGAAAAACGGGACCCTACTACTAAGACTTCGATGTCCGTCTGTCCGTCTGTCTGTCTGTCACCGGGCTGTATCTCATGAACCATGATAGCTACGCAGCTTAAATTTTCACAGATGATGTATTTCGGTTGCCGCTATAACAACAAATACTAAAAACAAAATAAAATAAATATTTAAGGGGGGCTCCCATACAACAAACCTGAATTTTTGGACGTTTTTCGCTCTATATTAATAATGGTACCAGGTAGATGCTTGAAATTTTCACAGAATATTTAGTTTTATATTCCCTTCAATAATAAATAATAAAATTAAAATAAAATAAAATAAATATTTAAGGGGGGCTCCCATACAGTACGGAACCCTCCGTGCGCGAGTCCGACTCGTACTTGGCCGATTATTTATAAATTTTGAATGGTAGTTTTGTTGTCGCAGGGTAGCCGCGGCGCGATCTGCGCGGCGGCGCTGGCCACCGTGCTGCGGTCGCGGCCCGCGCTGTGCGAGGCGTGCGCCGCTCTCGGCGAGCTGCCGCGGCTGGCGCGCCTCGCGGCTCTCTGCCCGCTGCACGCCGTGCCCGTCATCGCCGCGCTCGCTGACAACCAGGTACTCTAATTCTTATACTCGCTAGTATACCCGCCCCGGCTTCGCACAGGTAAGTAAAAGTAAAAAAGCCTTTATTCAACTACAAAATTATTTTTACATTGCATTAGTATATGTTTGTTTTACTTTTCTTTATGTCTCATGTCCCAAATATGTATTAATTAAATTTAAAGGATATTATAAGATGTCAATGAGAGCATGTCAAAATTTAATTTTTATGTCAATATATTATGCGATTTCTCTTGTCAGGTCATTGTGTTGTATAGTTGTAGTTGTCGCCTCTTTGGCGTAGGCCTCCCCCAGTCTAGTCCAGATTTTTCGGTTTCGAGCAAATCTCATCCATTCTGCTCCATGTCTTTGAGTAAAAGTATCTTCCCATCTTCTGTGTGGTCTTCCTCTGTTTCTTCTGTCTGCTCTGGGAACCCATTCCATTACTTTCCTCGTCCAACGATCGTAGTTCATCCTGCAGATGTGGCCAGCCCAGCTCCATTTTAAAGTTCTTATTGTTGTTATGATGTCCCTTATTTTAGTTATCTTTCTTATGTCTTCGTTACGCATTTTGTCTGAGAGTCTTATGCCCAGCATACTTCTCTCCATTTTCGTTTGACAAATCCTAAGTCTATTTTCATCGTCCTTTCGTAGGGCCCAAGTCTGGCAGCCATATATAAGGCTGGGTAGAATAGCTACCTCGTATAGTCTTCTTTTTATTCTCATATGAATTGTTTTGTTTTTCATAATCTCCTTCAAGCTCCAATATTTTTTCCACGCTAGTCCTATTCTTCTTCCTATTTCTTTCTCCGTGAGGTCGTCAAATGATATTGATTGTCCTAAATATATGTATTCGTCCACATATTCGATTAGTTTGTCTTCTACCGTCACTTGTTCCTTCGTTGCATTAGTCATTATTTTTGTTTTAGAAGCATTTAGCGCTAGTCCTACTTTTTTGCTTTCTCTAGCTATGTCGTCAAGCATCTGTTCGAGAATTTGTGCGGAATCTGCGAATATTACGATATCGTCTGCGAATCTCAGATGACTAAGATACTCTCCGTTAATATTAATTCCCATATTGTTCCATTCTATGTTTCTGAATATCATCACCGCCCCGGCTTCGCACAGGTATATTATACATATAAACCTTCCTCTTGAATCATTCTATCTATTAAAAAAACCGCATCAAAATCTGTTGCGTAGTTTTAAAGATATAAGCATACATAGGGACAGACAGCGGGAAGCAACTTTGTTTTATACTATGTAGTGATTACGGGACTCATTGGGCAATAAAATATCTAAAAAAAACTCTTTCTGGTACTGATCAGCTGAACTCTCGAGGGTGTTATCCATACATACTGGCTCGGTCAAACATTATACAAAATTTGTCCCCGCAGGTTTATAAGACTGTTTAAAGACGATTGTTACATTTTTTCACCATGTCCTTATTTACAATGTTTTACGTTCCAGGCGTGCGTGGCGGCGTTATCACAGACAGAAATAATGGCGTCACTGAAAGCCGCCATCAAAACATGCCGCGAGTGCGTGGGCAGCGCGTGCTCCGCTCTGGCGGCCATGTTTAGTTCCAGCGTCAACACGGACCGACTCGTGCTGCAGGTTAGTTTATATTCGTTATAGATGAAAGCCGCCATCAAGACATGCCGCGAGTGCGTGGGCAGCGCGTGCTCCGCTCTGGCGGCCATGTTTAGTTCCAGCGTCAACACGGACCGACTCGTGCTGCAGGTTAGTTTATATTCGTTATAGATGAAAGCCGCCATCAAGACATGCCGCGAGTGCGTGGGCAGCGCGTGCTCCGCTCTGGCGGCCATGTTTAGTTCCAGCGTCAACACGGACCGACTCGTGCTGCAGGTTAGTTTATATTCGTTATAGATGAAAGCTGCCATCAAGACATGCCGCGAGTGCGTGGGCAGCGCGTGCTCCGCTCTGGTGGCCATGTTTAGTTCCAGCGTCAACACGGACCGACTCGTGCTGCAGGTTAGTTTATATTCGTTATAGATGAAAGCTGCCATCAAGACATGCCGCGAGTGCGTGGGCAGCGCGTGCTCCGCTCTGGTGGCCATGTTTAGTTCCAGCGTCAACACGGACCGACTCGTGCTGCAGGTTAGTTTATATTCGTTATAGATGAAAGCTGCCATCAAGACATGCCGCGAGTGCGTGGGCAGCGCGTGCTCCGCTCTGGCGGCCATGTTTAGTTCCAGCGTCAACACGGACCGACTCGTGCTGCAGGTTAGTTTATATTCGTTATAGATGAAAGCTGCCATCAAGACATGCCGCGAGTGCGTGGGCAGCGCGTGCTCCGCTCTGGCGGCCATGTTTAGTTCCAGCGTCAACACGGACCGACTCGTGCTGCAGGTTAGTTTATATTCGTTATAGATGAAAGCCGCCATCAAGACATGCCGCGAGTGCTCGGGCCACATTTTATACAATATATACCTGAAATGTTAAACATACCGTCAGGCTGCACGAAACCCGAGATAGTAAAAAAGTTAAAGAATTTGCACACGCTACTCTCGTGCATAAAAAAACTGATAGTTTCCTTTGTTTACTTCTGCTTTTGGCGTAGGGCCAATACCTGCTCGAAACTGAAACCTGACTACGCTAGGGTCTCATTGTTGGGTTATTGTAAATATTAATGTAAAGGGTTAAGTCCTCTACTCTGCCCAAATACGGATCGATCGACTATACATTTTCTCACAGCGTTTTCTTGCACCGTATCAAGCTAGAGGCGATTAACAGAACTAATAATATTTTAGTAAAACTTTGGCAAAATTTTAAAAGTGATATTATATGCATTATTTATGTTGCAGGCTCTAGAAACAGATCTTATCGGCGAGCTTCTATCCCTCCTCGAGACGCGGTTAGAGGGGCAAACGGCGGCGCAACTCGTCAACGCACTGAAAGCGATGGCGCGATCTCCTTTACACGGGGAGCGAGTGAGAGCGGTGCTCGCCAAGAGTCGAGTTTGGGAGCAATATGCGGCGCAGCGGCACGATCTGTTCATATCTTCCGCGCCTATTCAAAATTCCCTCACAGGTAAGAAAGGGATAGTGAGATGCCTTTTACACGGGGAGCGACTGAGAGCGAGTGCTTGCTGAGAGTCGATTTTTAGGGTTCCGTACCCATAGGGTAAAAACGGGACCCTTTGTCCCTTATAATAAAATAAAATAAATTAAAAAGAAATATCTTTCGCGCCTATTCACAATTCGCTCACAGGTAAGAATGAGATAGCAAGATGTATTTTAATCGATAGCGAGTGAGAGCGGTGTTTACTAAGAGTCGAGATTGGGAGTAATATGCGACGTAACGACACCATCGGTTCATGTCTGTTCGTTTTTATCCCTGTTTTGTACCAATGCACTATCAATGTAATAAATAAATAATAATTGATTAAATAGTACTTGATACTAAAATTAAATCTCTTTCCGTTTATTAACCATTGCCGGTTTTTTATAAATTGTTGCCAATGAGATTTCCGTTTTCTCTATACGAGTTTTCCTAGACTTCTTGTGATTTGTACTTATTTTACCAAATGCAAAAGTACCTCCAAACAAATCCTTTGAATCAAAAAAATGTTATTTTTGTTAAAACCATTTCAAAAATTTGCCGCAATCGCAGGATTTGAACCTGCGTCTCTTCGGGATTCTCATTTCTTTGAGATACATCCATATCCATGGTGATGCATAAACATTAAATCATTTCATTAAATCCTTTGAATCTCTGTAGAGTGAGCTAATTATGATTCACATGTTTTGTATGAACATATTTCTTTTTTTTCCCCCCTAGGTCCAGTTCCACATTCTGCCGGTTACCTAACGGCGCCACCGTCGAATATCCCCGCGCAGCCGCCGCCCATCGACTGACCGCGCGCCGCCGCCATCGCCTCGCGCCGACACGACACGAGGCGAGTCACTCAAACCTCTAACTAGCCGACATTCTATACAGGGGCCTGATTCTCTATCGACAAACGTAACGTAACGCGTTAAGTTTTTTTTTTTTTAATCTGTGAATTTCGTTTGGAGAAATGTTTGATAAATGTAAAATTACGTTATACTAAGCGCCACACAAATCGACGGATGGGAAGTTATGCGCAGAACGCTGCGCAATCCGAAATATAGGTATGCGCGGGAGCCAGAGAGCCGCCAACCTCATGCCTCCCGCGCGCTCCCTACGCTCGTGCACACCACTACGCCATGCGGTGTCGGCATTGTGCACACATGCGCAATAATTAGCGAATCACGGCGAAGTGTCATCTGCGGCAACTCAGGTCACGTTATGTAAAAATAACGCTGGAGCTTTAAACCGCGCTCAAAGAAAAGAGATAATGCAAAAATATGTCGAGCTTAGTTCATTAACTTGTACAGTATTTAATTATTTGCTTTATTTGTTTTGGAAAATGATTTTCCTATCGTTTTCTTTCATAACAATCTTCATGTAAAGAAATTTCATATTTCGGATCTTATTATCTTTTGGCATTACTTGTAGAAAATGGCGGCGTGTTGGCGGCCTTCAAAAAAAGTCAAATTAGAAAATATGAAATTCTATTTAAATTAAGCATTTCATGCGGTTGTTTTACTCTGCGCATTTATTTACCATATTTTAATGGATTTTTTGAGCTACTGTATACAGTCTGGACCCTCTTTGCAATATCTTAAACTCCTATGGCACAGTTAAATTTCCTAGTACGCAGCCCTTAATTGCAGCAAGGTGATATAACTCCTATTACGTATACAATAAGAGTTAAATTACCTTGTGCGCAGCTTGACACACCAGCGTTCTTTTTACTTGACGCGAAGGTGAGAAGTCTATCTAAATATATTGCAGAGTCAAATATTGCGATGAGTTTACCTTTTCTGCGTAAGCAAATGCAATTTGCGACTTCTGGAAAATAGAGCTTAGTATCATTGCTGCAATTGTTACGATTGCGTCTATAGCGGCGATCAAAATATCCACTACAGTCTACTATAGTGTCAGTACTTCGATACGATTCAGTCTGCAGTAGGCAAGATATAATAGTTCCGTGTGACATTTTGCAAAAAAAAAAAAATACGTTACGTCGTTGATAGATTTCGCAACACATCTACCGATAATTGCTTCGATTGTAAATCTGATGTCGGCTTATAGACCACAATACTTTTAAGGACCTGCCACAACCAACATTTCTATTCAATCTTACAGCCCGAATCAAACATCTTGACGGTTGTGATGTTAGCTACAAGCTGCGGATAACCCAATCTGCGAGGATCGGGTTTCGCGTAGCGTGTAGCTAACTTCACTGCCACCAAAAATTCGATCCGGCCTAAGTATACCAAAATTACTGTTCTGGTAAAACAATCTCGCATCAATAAACTTTAATCAATTTTTTTAATTTTATATTTTATGTGTGGTAAAAAATATTAGACTTCGTGCTACCACGAGTGATTCGAACTTATTCGAATTATAGAACTAAAATTCAGACCACTTTCATATTTTACTTAGTCTTCTATGCTGCTACCACTGAAACCATACTATATAGTGAAATTGAAATAGCAATGCTGAATACGACATTGTGGTAGGTCTACTGACATTTGCTTTGGTATATTGTATATCTTTACAGTTCCGATAACATCATCACATAACTTTAACTACTCAACTATAAACTCATATGATAAACCCACACACTATACTAAAGCAAATAAATCCTGTACTTATATGTATGATAAAATAATTATAACTATGTGTAACACTTCGGATTAAGTGTTAAATCATGCATTAAGGAATTATGTTAATGTAATATTAGTATAGTTAAATAAAATTAAAAGAAAATTATTTACTGTAATAGCGGTTGTTAAACCAGTGAAAGAAGAACACGCGAAGTATTAGCTGCCAAAGGTTTCCGTACGAAGATGTTTATAAAAATATATTACCGTGCGTCGAGTTCACCGTGATATTCTTAGTTATATTTATATTTGTTATGTTATGTACAGTTTTGCAAGTGAGTACATTTTGTGAATACTATGCTTTCGAGTTATTGGTACCCTGCTTCATGTAACTGCACATTCTGTAAGTTGCAACTTTACTATCATAGATATAGCCAAGATTCATTTTTAACAGAGGTTTTGACTTAATGTCCCAAGCAAGGGAAAATATAGCACGAGCATAGCGAGCTCGATTTTTTAAAATAATTTAACGACTTAAGTAATGTTTATACAAAAACACCTCACATTGCGGCGCTCGCTACGCTAGCGATTGGTAAAACTAGTACTCTTTGCAAATTCCTAAAAGAACATAGAAAAATTTTTGCGCTCTCTACCCTCGCACAATATTAACTCCCTTGCTTGCTATGAACATTTTGTGGTTTACTTATACCACGAAAAAATTAGTAAAATAGTACTTGATCGTACTACAACTTCTGATCCAAAACAGGAGTCCAAAAGCTTCTTGCATATACCCATTTTGTGTCACCATAGTTCCAATTTTGTAAAGCCTCGACGCAAAGTTGATCTCTTTTAAAAGCAATCGCAACGGCATTCCTAAAAGCTAGACTAATTTTTGTATCTTAAGATTTTTGCACTTTTGTACTAACTAGCGAGTCACTGAACAGATGTACGAAACTTATAATTGCAACTTTACAACACATTACCTACTCAACAAAACGTGCGGCAACCAGCACTGCTATCAATATAAACCTTTGAAAAAGAAATTGAGGAGTCTGTAGTAATATCATTCTTAACTGAAGCGTTGAGAGAGACCCCATAAAATTCAGAAAGAGAAATAAACATAATAGTTGTCTATAAGCTGGAACGAGTGTATGCGAAACAGAAATATGAAAGAGATATGACCCCAAGCCTCAGTTACGATTAATAGCACTCTAGTATATGATATCTTATATTCTTTATGTTGGTTGCAAGCGACATACCTTCGTTATTCTTTAGTTAGTCCAATTTTTTACGATTGACTGGCTTCTGTAACAGTTTTGACAGCTTTGCCATAGCAAATCTGGTCAAATATTATAATCACCATTATTATTCATCTAGCGGCTTGGGGGTATAATGGTCCCACATCCAATTTGACGCGGGGAGTGGACCCAGTTAGTAACCATTATCAAATTTGAAAAGGTGCAACTGGGCCCTGGGGCTATATAGATTTGAGGAAGGTCCAAATTACCCCTAACCCGATGTAACTACCATGCCTCTAACGCCCATAGAGTTAAGTAATACATGACAAGTTTTAATTATAACACTTATGAAGCTCGATAAGTATTATTATTTTAGGCTTTCTTGCCAATATTTCGTTGTCACGAGACTGATATGTCAATAATTAGTTCCAAATCGCAATTGAAATAATTGATATTATACTAACCAGATTTATAATTAACAAACTGAGACATGTTTCAAAAATGAAAAAGTGTAAGCGAAATATTTATATGTTAACTTTTGGAAAGTTACAAAGAGTTTTAAGTCACGAGAATGAAATGAAATCACTCTCACATAAAATGTAAGCCAATCAATGTCATAGTATGTGTGCATGTCGACACTAAATTAAAATAAGTCTTAAATGTGTGAGTAGAGCTCTCAATACCTAATCTAAGGTTTTAGACTAAAATATCGGAGTTAAATAATGGTAAATATTGTGCATTGATTCTGTCAACTAATTTTTAAACTAATATTTAAGTTATTCCAATCTCTTCATATTCAGATGAGAATATCGAGATATGTATGTGAGTTCTAAAGCAAAAAATGCGGGCTCCCAACAACGCGGCATACAAAAGTACACCGTCTTAAATAAAACAACTTTCTATGAAACCGCGCAGAAGCGCGCCTAACGCAGTCTCTATTCTAAAATACTATAACGTACCATACCATGACCGTGTCAGGCAAAAAATATTATTTGCATTAAAAAGTATGAGACCATGTCCAGAGACCGTTCCGCCACCGCCGCGTGCCATGCACGGAGCATTTCGTCACCCGCAATAGGCATGATGACTGGGTTAAAAAAACATTATTATAATTAGTCCGCGAGTTTGAATATCAAAAAAATATTGGACACGTATTTTTTCTTTTGACAATCAAAAAACAAATGTCAAATATAAACCTTTAAAGTTTGCGACCGATGACTGATGACCGATGGGGTCGAAAAGTCCTCGAGTGGAGACCACGTACCGGCAAGCGCAGCGTAGGACGTCCACCCACAAGGTGGACGGACGACCTCATTAAGACCGCAGGATCGCGCTGGATGCAAGCCGCTACCAACCGGTCTTATTGGAGGTCTTTAGGGGAGGCCTATGTTCAGCAGTGGACGTCCAATGGCTGAAAAGAAGAAGAAGAAGAAAGTTTGCGAGTGGGGGGTCATGACGTCACCTCTCTTACAGAAGTCTAAACTTTTGTGTGGGACTCGTGACGTCACGCGAAACTTTAAAGGGCTTCATCATTTTTTGTTTAATTGCAAAAAGAAAAAATACGTGTCTAATATTTTTTGACAGTCTATCTGACGGACTAATTATATTTTTTAGTAATTATGCCTATTTTGCCGGTGACGAAATTCTCGACTATTGTTGACGTACATTGATGATAAGTTGTAGTGGGTATAGATAGAGCGTATCGTGTCGTTTTCCGTGCCTGATTAGCTCCTACCACGGTCATGGTATGGCATATTATAGTGAGCAGCCACCTTTAAGCTGTAAAATTAGTTTAGCAGAATCAATGCCTCTGTCGTTGGAAGGCCCTAACAGATGTACTCGTTTAGACATTATGTCATTGCTGTGTCATAAGAAATTAGTTTTTAATACGTTATTTTAGAGAGCCTTCAATTACGCTTTTTTTTTTTAAATTTAGGATCAATTTTAAAGAGTTTAGATGACATACTATGTCCAGCAGTGGATGTCCTATACCTGATTTGATGATACGTGAATGTTTGCTGCTGTGAAAAAGATATTTTTCTAATCAGTAAAGAACTGTCAGCTATAAACTTTATTTTATGCTGACTGTCTGGTTCTTTTTACATTCTCTATTATGACATTTGATATTGCTATCTCATCATTATAAACTACTTTTACTAATTGTCTTAACCTAAGATCGCCATAAAATACTAACTACTCTGTTCTATTCATTTTATTGAGATTGAATGACATTTTTTCCTTGAAACAGTTCAAAATATTGTCATGATTTTAGGCTCGGTCCAACAGTAAATATTGTTAGTAATGAAAAATAAAATATAGAGTACGTAAGATTCCAACCAGTCAGCCAGTGTAAGCCAACCTACTTAAATTTGCATTTCTTAATTGTGTCGATAGTAATGGTTCTTTACGTTATTGCCTATTTGCATTATAAATATGTATAATGAAATATTCTTCTTCTTCTTCTTAAGAAGAAGAATAATGAAATATTGGTTTTACTCATATCATTATATTGTTAAGGATAAGGCTGGGAGCACAATGAATTAGTTACTCTTTGGAGATGTGAGCTTCCTTTTACGTACCTACTTTTTTTGCAGTTTTCTACTTCACTTTTTTCACTAATAGAAAGATGTGTAATGTGTGCTCTCAACCTTATGTCTCAATCTCTTCTTCTTGAAGAAGAAGAATAATGAAATATTGGTTTTACTCATATCATTATATTGTTAAGGATAAGGCTGGGAGCACAATGAATTAGTTACTCTTTGGAGATGTGAGCTTCCTTTTACGTACCTACTTTTTTTGCAGTTTTCTACTTCACTTTTTTCACTAATAGAAAGATGTGTAATGTGTGCTCTCAACCTTATGTAAAAGAATTATGCTCTGTATTATCTGCTCATTAAATTAACGAGTACGTCCTAATTGTAAAAATATTTTATCTAGAAGTAATGGTGTGGAAATTAGATGAAGTATGCGTGCTCTGTACTTTACCTGTAGATTTTAATACTTAGAAATCAACGTTGAAACTAAAACAACATCAGGATGATCATCAAGTTTGAGTACGAAGATGATTGATAAACTCTAAATAACGTGTACCTCTGTACCTACAACAGTTTTGTCAATATTAACACCCACACAAAATGACTCTAAAAACGCAAAAATAAACAAAATTTCTCAACCAGTATCTATTTGTACTGTATGTCTGCTAGTACTGTAATGTACACTTGCCGGTCCCGGTTGTTTTAACCGTTTAGCCAAGTCAGAGGCCTTCAGGCGGCCTAAAAACTCTGACACCAGGGCTAGCCACCCGGCCTATATGAACTTACTTTTTTAATGTACACTGTGGATCATACATAGTTGTTATTAGGGTCAGACTGGCCCAAGTGACATTTGCGTAAAGTTTTTTGGCGTAAATGCAATAACAACCTGTTTCATATCAGACATTGATTCCAAAATTCTGATTATTGTGCTTAAAAAGAATTAAAAAAAACATTTCTCACGAAAACGTGGGTAGAGTACAGAGCATGCAATGAGTGCAAACGAATGGTAAGGCTGAGCCGACAGTGTTCGGGTCCTAGTGATGATATTGGATATTTTTATATTTAGCGATAAGTATATCCTGTAATATATACCTATAAAGTTAATATAATTTCAATCTATATACTGTGCTGTTTCATTTTATATCCTAGATGATCAAGAGATAAGTAGAATAATAGGTATTCTACTTATCTCTTGATCATCTAGGTGTATAGTGTTCAAAAGTATGAAACTCAATATTTCAGTCCGTTTGTTACTCGTGGTACTACCAGATGTACTACTAGTAGTACCACGGGTATAGGCCAAATCATAGAAGTTGTCGGAATTGAAGTTAGATACAAGCTGAGCAATATCCAATCCTGACTGAAACTCACAAAGCTGCGCGTTGATTGGCTATTGCGCAGCTTGTAGCTAACTTCACATCCGCCGACTTGTATGATTCGGGCTATACGAAATTTCTTCCCGTAGTACCTACTACTAGTGTTTGGTAGGACCACGGGAAGAAAATTTGTGCCCATGGTACTACTAATATTGTAGTGACGTACGGCGTGAGTTTCCACCAATAATATAAGCGTAATTAAGTAAATAAAGACATGAGCTGCTTTACTTTTTAGGGTTCCGTACCTAAAGGGTAAAAACGGGACTACTAAGACTCCGCTGTCCGTCTGTCACCAGGCTGTATGTCATGAACCCATATAGCTAGAACGTTGGATTTTTTTACATAATCTCATATTTCTGTTGCCGCTAAAACAACAAGTAGGTACTAAAAACAGAAAAAAAAAATTAAGTGTGCTTCCATACAACAAATCAGAATTTTTAGCCGTTTTTCACTCGATATTAATAACGGCGTCAGGTAGATACTTCTAATCTACTTCTTTAGTGCATATTTAATTAAATATTTAGTGAAATATGCACTTTAGAAATAAATACCTAAGTAAAATAAATATCTGAGGAGTTCCTCGTAGACCAACTATTTAAGGGAGCCCATACAAGTAACGTGATTTTTTTTGCTCGATATTAATATCGGCAACAGAAAGATGCTTAAAATATTCACAGAATATTAAATTGTATGTTCCTTCAAAAATAAATAATTCAAATAAAATATATGAAGGGGGGCTTCCATGAGGTAAGGAACCCTTAGTGCGCGAGCCCGACTCGCACTTGGCCGATTATTAGTGTAATCCAGTTTCTTTTGGTTTCTTGTAGACATCGGTGGAAATTCTATTTGAAATGAAATCACTTTGCAGATTCTAATTTTTATTACAAAAATAAGTTTCTTTACATCTACTTATAGTAATAGGAATATCATCTTACAAGTAAGAAAATATAAGTACTTACAACTATTCTAGCTACATACATTTGTACACTTTGTAAAACTTTATATCATACCCTGTATTTGTTTCTTACTATCTTCACAGCATTATATTTTGTATTGTCGTATCACTAAACTAAGCCTAGGGCCCTAACTCAGCGCTTAAAGCCTTGTTTCACGCATCGAAGGAACCGAACGCGCCGCAGTCATCAATCTTAATATGAACAGTAGATCCCGATCTCTAACTGAATCTTTGTAAGCCTATATCTCGACTCGCTCTTGACTGATTTGGCTCGTACACGCAAATCTTGTCAGAATTTAGATTATAAACAATCTTGACAAATATTATCGAAAAAGGCTGTTAAATAGCGCGACAGCAATTTTCCTCCTATTTAAAGGGTATCCCTGCAATCAAAAACGCCGAAGACAATAAAATCTTTTAATATACAAAACCTGTGTACTAAATTAAGAGATTTCGAGATAGTATCGTCATTATTGGTTGAAAAATGCGTTTAGACGAAAACCTACATCTGGACAGACGAAAGCAAAATCGCCGCCTTAAAACGAAGATTTTCGCTTCGCTTCAACAAAATCCTATGCACGCACCTGTCCGTGTAGTATCACCCGCATTTCTTTCAAATAATATAGTAAGAGTTTGATGTTTCCAGCGCGGTTCGGCTCCTGTTAGTCCGGGAGGCAAGCGCAAAAAATGCAGCTACTTTCTAAAAGCTGAATTTTTGGTATTACGTTGTGATGGTGTACAACAATACGTTACAGTAGCGCCGCCTCAAAGGCTGACTGAAAGGCCTTGTTACTTCTTTTAGGTAATTAGCTTCCATCAAACTCTTTTTAATTAATTATCTATCCGTATGCCAATTTTCAGCTATTAAATAATATGTAGTCGGAAGATAGTCATTTTTTTTTAAATTCAAACGGGTATAACCACCAAACGCTAAGTATCCCAGCTGACTGAATCCCCGGATTCAGTCAGCTGGGATACTTAGGTATTGTGGTAGGTACACGACCATGACAACGTAATACCAAAAATTCAGCTTTTCGAAAGTAGTTGCATTTTACGCGCTTACCTCCCGGGCTATGTGGCGCGCGCGGGTCCGCGTTCTCCACAAGCACGCCACAACTCTCACACTATGTATAGTTAAAACTTTATTTTAATTTGATTGAAACGGGCTTTACTTTGCGCCAAAGTTCATCATCAAAATCATATTTTGAAACAAATCTTTACACAATTCGTAATGGATGCTGTAGACTTGAATAAAACGGGCAAAACTTTGAAAGTGTTACTTTGAAAGACAGACGTGATATTCAATATGTACCTAAATGAAAAGGGTCACCCACACACCAGTGTTAGCGCTAAAATATTATGTAAAACCTAGCGCTTAATCGAATGTTTAACATCCTTTAGAAGGTCCTTAAAGATTAATAGAAACACGTATCAGATAACATTTCGAATCACCTTTTTGGCATATAATATTACTATCTTGGCAGCGCAAGCTGCTGCCATCCATTACAATCGGCCAACAAACATCTTGCTGTCTCATTTTATCGCTATGCATTGAAACGAGGGAGCAACACAATTTGCAGTTCAAAGGCAGCAGTTTGCAGTACACCGACGTGGCAATGGCATAATATCTTATGGCACAAATCGTATCTTTGGGAAGAGCCCGTCACACGGGCGTCTTGTAGGCGATGGGTGTAGACGTGTAGTGGTTGTGAGACGCCTTCAGCGGCCGCTCGTAGTTCTCGCCGCGGCTCCAGCTGCGTTTCCCCCTGCAAGAAAAGTAGCCGGTCCAGAACTGCAGATTTAATTCTATGGACTAATGTCAACAAAAGAGATACTTACAGTTAAATCGTTCTCGATTCTGTGCCCACTATTGAGCCTGGGAGAATGAATAACTTTCAAAATCAGCAGTGCAGGTTTTTCTGCGATGTTTTCCATCAGTTTGGACCTTACGACGTCCTACACACATAATATATTCGGGCCGACTTAGATCGGCACCAGTCAGTAGCTGCTTCGGCTTTCAGACCCGAACATATTTGTAGCAAGTCTTAATAATCAGCACACGACTTCGACACAGAATTGCGTGCCTTGGGGTGGGATAAAACATTGAATGGTTTCGAATGCTTTACCGCACTCACTACTTCTCAGCGAAGCCTCGTCGGCGTCTTCACAAACTACTCCCTCGTCGGCCGTTCGCACAGATTTTGTATGTGCAGCAGGGTGGCGGCTCGTCGTCAAGTTTCAGCGAGAGATACTCGCACTTGTCGTCTGAGACACAGTTGAGCAGTACGTGGACCGTCGGCCATTCATTCCTAGTTCTTCCTTCCGCCCCCGGGCTAGGCGAGGGTGAGGTTACGAACTCAAGCTTGACGCTCTCTTTCGTGACTGGGAACCTCGGCACACTGACCGAGGGGCATGTTTGGAGGATGCGAGTACCTTTTCCGTGAGGACAGGTGGCTTTTCTGAACGTACTACTTAGTTACCCATTTGTATGGCTATCGCTGACCATATATCTTGGCTTGGCGGTATTAGTGGGCGGTCCGACGGCCGGTCGCGCGGTTTCTGTATGTATGTAGTTACCTGAGGATCATGGTGAAGTAGCGGAGCGGGGTGAGGGTAGCAGGCGGCTCGTCGTCCAGCTCGAGCGAGAGGTACTCGTCGGCCGAGGCGCAATTGAGCAGATCGTCGAGTCGCTCGTGCAGCTCGGCGAATGTCGGGCGGTCGCGCGGCCGCGTCGCCCAGCACGACCGCATCAACTCGTACCTGTACCATACATCCGTCACTTTTAGAGGAGTTAGTATGAGATCTTTCGAAAAACTAGCAATGTGAAACCGCAGTTTTAACGCCTCAATAACAGTCACCGGCACGAATTCGTCTTTGAGCGCAGCAAATAATTGATATCTCACCTGTCTTGTCTGAAGCAGAGATAAATTCGGTAATGAACAGTAGAGATATGTAGTGCGGGCGCACTGCGCACACACAGCAATATAATTTTGTTATTATTTGTTTAAAATGTAGCAGTATAGTAGTGTAGGTACGTACAGGTTGTGGCTGCAGTTGGGCGGGCGCGGCATGCGGTAGCCGGTGCGCAGCAGGCGCGGCAGGCGCGCGGCCTCCACGCCGGCGTACGGCGCGCCGCCCACCGTCACCACCTCCCACATCACTATGCCGAACGACCACCTGACAACACACAACAAAACTATTAAAAGTAAGTTCGTATAGGCCGGGTGGCTAGCCCTGGTGTCAATCGTTTTTAGACCGCTAGAAGTCCTCTTACATGGCTAAACGGTTAAAACAACCGGGGACTGCAATTTATCGTGTCATCCGAGCCACGGTAGCGGTCAGTTGGAAAATGCCACCCGCAGTCACCAATCCGAAGACTGACCGTGTCGAACGTTGCTTAATTTCGGTGATCGCTGACAAACACCTAGAGTTTGTGCAAAAAAAAACCGTCTCCGTTGTGGTGTTAGGGCATCGGCATCACCGACTTCAACCATGTACTGAATTCGAATAGTTCGCTCGAATCGATGTATCATCGATATGGTAATTTTTAAATTTTTTGTTGTTTTTTCCAAAAACGACTCAGCCGATTTTAGTAAAATTTAAATGGGACCACCTCTGAACGAATCATAAAAATCGATTCATAATTTGCGGAGTAATCGCAAACATATCTATATACCTACCTATAAATAACAATTATGTATACGAATTGAAGTAGGGTAAAAAACACGCACAACGCACATTAAAACCTCAAGTCCTTATTGTAAATCCATGCAGATGGAGGGACCCAAAGACAGTCGCTGGATCTTGGAACCGGGATTATTAGAATTATTCAGTTTCGGTATCCCCGCCTATCGTAAAAGCCGACTAAAAGGGATCTTGGAGCTCGAAATTGGTTTCATTTGGGGATCAGGCATTCATTCAAACGAGCCCGGAAAAAAAGGGTGCGATATGGCCATCAGTAGGCAAGAATTGTCCCTGAAATTACTAATTGTAGGTGTAACTAGAAGGTTCTAATGCGTTCCTTAGGAAATCCCGGTGCCGTCTGGAATGCATAACGGATGGCCACCGAGCGGGCCTAACTCCACATAACCTTGTTGCACTCCTATGTCCTGCAATTCATACCCCACTCTCACCAAATACAAAAGGCTTAAAAACAACGTCATTGAATAACCACTTACCTAAAAGCTTTAGATATACTTACACATCACTTTGCGTCGTATAAATCCTTCTCGTCAAGGACTCCAACGCCATCCATTTGACTGGCACCTTCCCGTTGCCCGTTTGTTTATACTGATTCTCCTGATACACGTCTCTAGAAAGTCCGAAATCCGCTATCTTCAACGTCTTATCGCCCGTCACCAATATATTCCTCGCCGCCAAATCTCTGTGAACGACTTTGTTCAGTGCTAGAAACTCCATTCCCATCGCGATTTGTCTGCAGAAAGACAGCAGGTCCAGTGAAGTGAGTTCGGTGTCGCAGGCTTCATGCAGCTCGTATTGCTTGTTGACGACCAGTCTAGAATGTTCCTGTGGTGTCCTGCACTTGAACAGGTCGTTGCGATAGTCTGAAGTGTTGATGTTGTTGTTGTAGTAGTTTGCGTTGCGTTTTGACATTAGCACATCCCACGAGGACCTGTGGAATTATGATTATTAGCTACCGTAATAAGGTTCATAGTAATGTAGCAGAGATTGCGCGAGAAGAAATGTGATACCACGGGCAGTAGGTATGCACTTTGGACATGATGCGTGGGTGAAGCAGCAGCTCTCCAGGCTAACCACGCTCGTCATCTACAGACCCACCTGAGGAAGTTGAGCAGGTCCCCGCGGCTACAATACTCGGCGACGATGGCGGGCTGCCGCGTGGAGCAGCACCCCAGCAGGCTCACCACGTGCGGGTGCGCGCCCACGCTCTTCATCACCTCCATTTCCACGCGGAATGCGCGCAACTCGTCCACGGATGGAAAATCTGCACAAACAAATATACACGCATTGTAGACTTAGTCAGTGGAGCTGATGGTAATTCTATTAAGGATATATTAAGCCTTGACCGCCTTCCCAAATGATGGAGTGAGCTTAATATTGCCTTGTGGAATGCCAGCAGCACCGATTGTACCTATCCATCATCATACGTGAACCTGCTGATGGTGGATGCCTCTAACCCTCTGCACAGACTTGTGTAATGTATAACTTGGTGGCAATTTTTTACAACATGGTGCGACCGTGATCTGCTTATAGCCTCGCCTAACGTTGGCATCTGCAGTTATACCTGTATTTAGCATCCATTGCTAATGGTGGTTGGTAGTAGGTATCCATACTGACTAAGTATAAAAGTTTGCGTACCTTTGAGCATCTTGACAGCGACTTCTTTCATGAGCGGTTCGAGCGTGCCGCGGCGCACAACTCCGAAGGCTCCCTCGCCGATCACCTCGTGCAAGGTGAGCCGTTCGGGTTTTATCTCCCACATGTCTGGTACTGGCGGCTCCACGCGGATCGTTTCCACCTCCGCCGCCTCCGCAGACTTTGTGTCTATGGGCACCTGCTTGTAGGGACACTGAAAGTTACAACTACGATAGCAGTAAGCTGTCACGCAAGAATGTTCAGTTGACTGATCCATGAAATCTCATTGTAGACGCGGTGGCGTCATAGATAGATTCGGGTGAAAGATGAATATACTCTGCAACTAGATGAAAAAGCTGCCATGCATGAGTTTAGCAGAAGCCTATGCGGTCTTTTCTCATTAGGTTTTACAGATGATATATTAGGTACCTATAGCTTTTATAGACCTTGAGTAACGATAGGCTATCTATAGATCTTTAATAAAGCCAATTGAAAGTCACCTGCGTCGAGTGGGAATCGTCTTTGTTTTTGTACGTCCTCTCTATGATAGCCGGTAGGTACGTAAGAGAAATTAGTAAATAGATGTTGTTATCATCTCACGTCGGTTCGGAGTTCGCGGGATCCAGGAGAGTTGTCGGGTTTTACTGAGCTAGGTACCTTCGTGTTGAGCGGCGGCTTGACGTTGGGGCGGCAGGAGCGACAGAAGCGGCGCCAGTAGACCACGACGGCCGCTGCTGCCGCGGCCCAGGCGCCTCCCGCGGCCGCCGCCCACCGCACCACGCCCGCGCCCGCCACCCGCACCACTCGGTCTGCCCACAACTAGTACTGTTACTTTACAATGCCATTGTACTCAGTGTGTGGTTAATAAGTTTACTGTTTTCATTAAGCTAAGGTGCTAAAATCTAAAAATAAATTTTCCACTTTGCATGTTCTTGATGGGAAATGCCTTTATCCATCAAGATATAACGATACCTTTCCTGTCACGATTTTTAGTGATGTACCGGATTAACCACATAATTGACACATTCAATGCTATGCCTGACTGGGTCAATTATTTATCTAATGCTTTATATAATTTGTGATTTGTTGTGTACCTAATGTTGTAATTTTTTTATGAACTTAAGTCTGGACAATAAACTTTTATTTCATTTAAGGTAGGTATGTCCTATTAAATGTGTGGCAGGGGCTCTATTACAATGCTCTACCACGAAAGGTGTGGCGCCTTTCTAGCATCCAGCAGAAATTAAGTATACTATAGTTATACGATTTTTACTATAGATACTTATTACGAATTGAAACTTAATGGCGTCTGTGAGCATATGACGAGTCCTTGCGCAGTTGCATAATATGTTAGCGGAGTGAGGGGTGAGGTACTGCGCAAGTTGTACACCACTATGAATCAACCTATACGTAGTAAGTGGAATGTCATTTGCGAGTTTTATGACGCATTTGTTTGTATGTTTATCGGATCACGTCACATTGGTGAGTTTTCTGTGTGTTTCTACACTTAGATTATAGAAGTTCTACGTGGTAGCGCTTATTTTTAGACTTTCGGCTTTATCGGCTATTATTAACTCAGATTCTACGTGCTGTGGGTTCTATCTGCTACTTTCTTTTCTTGCCATTTTATTGTTTTTATAGTGCCTAGCTAATAAAGCATGATAGCAATTAATATACGAAGTAATGTTTGCTAAAGTTAAACACAAAATCTATTAGACGACTCTTAACTCTACTTCATGGAAAAGCGTTTATAATATAATTTCCTGTAGCTTGTGGTTGTAGACCTAGCAATATGTTTCTATTATTTAATATGATAAGATAACGTTTATTTGATCAATAATATTTTTCACATCTAACTCTTATTTAATTGATAATTATCTATATCTGTTGTTTAATTGATGCTCTACATGGGTGTTAAAAGTGGGAAAACAAAACTGTGGCAATGTATAGGTGACCGCTTACCATCAAAAGGCCAGTCAGCTTGTTGGCCATTTGGTCACGTGATAAAAAAACACAGTACACTTTTTTGCATATATAGACATAGTTATCTGCATAATACGAGTACATATTAAATAATCGGCCAAGTACTAGTTCGACTCGCGCACGGAGGGTTCCGTACTGTGGCTTATTCCACAAATCCCCTTAGAAGATCCCCTGCGAAGGTATGGGACCCTTAAATATTTATTTTATTTTAATTTTATTATTTATTATTGAAGTGAATGTAAAACTAAATATTTGTGAAAATTTCAAGCATCTACCTGTTACCATTATTAATACAGAGCGAAACGTCTAAAAAATCAGGTTTGTTGTATGAGAGCCCCACTTAAATATTTATTTTATTCTCTTTTTGTATTTGTTGTTATAGCGGCAACAGAAATACATCATCTGTGAATCTTTCAGCTGCCTAGCTATCATGGTTCATGAGATACAGCCCGGTGACAGACAGACGGACATCGAAGTCTTAGTAGGGTCCCGTTTTTCCCTTTGGGTACGGAACCCTAAAAAGAAGAAGAAAGAAAAACAACAAAAATGCAATATCTTTATTTTATGGATCATAATTATAGATAAAGGTAGATTAGTAGGTCATCAGACAGGATGTGGTCAAACGCAAGCTCACAACTAACAGAATCCTCTTAGTTGGTAGCGCATCAACGGCACTGGTAATACGGTGTTTGTAGCCGATGATGAACTCTTGCCATGAGCATTTATTATGAAAAAAAAAACTATTTATAAAAAAAAAAATTAATATGGGATCTAACGTGGTTTTCACATCAGCAACTTCATTTTAAGTAAATTTATTTTTTACAAATATATTTTTACTATATGTCCACTATAGTTATATCTGTTTACTGCTGCATAACAATAAAAAAAAAACGTGTGGCACTCGGGGACTGTCGCGGTAAAGCTATTGCATAGCATATTTCGGAGCAGCTCGTCTCGATTCGTGCGAGTTTCGTAGAGTCGTACAATACGTCTAATCGCACACAACGCCGTGTCGAAGAACTGAACTGAAACGACGTTAGACCATGCACGGCCTTCAAGCCACACCTCCTTGCCCGTCGGAGTGGGGAGCGTGAGGTTTTTTCGTTACGGAATTTCTGGATTCGGTCCCCGCGCTCAAGGCCCGCGATAGAAGCTATGCAATAGCTTAAAAACAACAACGGATTAACTTTATTTTCTCTTCCATCAAATAAGATGTAGGCAAACGCAAGGTCAGAAGTTTAGTTAGAGTAGAATCCTGAAAACTTTTTCCATCCAGCTTGTTAGTCACTGTATAAAAAAAAGAACAACTTCACAATAACTTTATTTTCTACATCACAGACGTGGTCAATACTTACATAAATAGTTTTTTTTATTTAGGTATAATACGCGTTTCCCTAACAAGATCGGGTGCCTTAGTTGTTTATGCCGTAGTTTAGGCCTTAACTACTGTTGTTTTAATTTACAAATAATCTCATACTAAGGGTAGATATGGGTCAGGATCAGGAGTTTCTCTTTATTTACAATAGGTATAAAATTCGTACGAGTGTAAAAGGACGCCACTCACTGGGGAAAGCCGCACGCGCGCTATTGTGCGCCACCACCGACCCTTGAATGGCGAACACGGAACACTGACACATTGTAGGTTGCGAGGAGCGCTTTACAAAACTGCATACAGATACATAAAAACGACTGTTGTTTTCGTTTACAAATAATCTCTTTAAGGTTAAGTATGGGGTCTCATTCATTACTATAGGTATAAAACTCGTAGGTAGGTACAAGTAAGGTTTCGGTGAGTGTACTCGTAAAAGGGTGCCACCACCGGCCCTCGAATGGCGAACACTGTCACGCACATTGTAGGTTGCAAGGAGTGCTTTACAAAACTGCATACAGCCACATAAAACGACTGTTGTTTTCGTTTACAAATAATCTCTTTGAGGTTAAGTATGTGTCTCATTATTTACAATAGAAATGAAACTCGTAGGTAGATACAAGTTAGGTATCGGTGAGTGTAAAAGGGCGCCACTCACTGGGGAAAGCCGCGCGTGCGCTGTTGTGAGCAACCAGCGGGCCTCGGATGGCGAACACGGACACGTTGTAGACGCCGGTGCCGGACACGTCGTGCAGAGCCGCTTCCGTCGCGTTCTGAAACAAACCCCTTTGTTAATGTTTGATTGCCTCGGTGGCTCAGTGGTTAGCTGGTTAGCGACCTTAACTTCTGGGTCAAAGAGCGTGGGTTCGATCCCCACCCAGGGCAAATATTTATGAGATGAATATAAGTGTTTGCTCTGTGTCTGGGTGTTATTTAGTTACTATTTTTAAAAGTTTGTATTTAAAAAAATAAGTATATATAGTAGATATCAGTCTCTGGCAGCCATATTACAAGCTTTGTTTAGTTTGGGTTCAGAGACTGTGTGTAAGATGTCCCCAAATATTTAATGTCGTGTTCAGCACGCTCAGCACGGTCAGTCTTCGGATGGGTGACCCCGGGTGGCATTTACAACTGAGCGCTACCGTGGCTCGGATGACACGTTAATTGTAGGCCCTTGTTATTTTAACCGTTTAGCCATGTCAGAGGCCTTCAGGCGGCTTTGGCACCAGGCTTTGGCAAACTCTGGCACCAGGGCTAAAACCATCCGGCATAGTATACGAATCGTGTATAGGTATGTATTTATTTTATCCAATATTTTAGCTAACTATTTTATGACCGAGTGTACGAAGGGAAAGATGTCTTTGCTTTAACTCACTCGATGATTTTGATTTCGTCTGTCCAGCTGTTGATTTATCTTGTATTTTTCATCGAATTTCTACTAAACTTGGTACACAGGTTTGATATTAAATTTTTTGTCGTCGGCGATTTTATTAACTTCCCTCAAAAAGAGGGAATAGTTGCTGACTAGTCGAGAAAATTATAGGCTTATGAAGATTCGCTTGAAGAGTTGTGTTCGCGAGGTCTACTGTTCCGAGAAGTACTAGTCTAGGTGCACCTAAGGCTCCGCCACATCATTATACTGCATCCTGTGGCAATTGTATCCAGCTCGACCCGACTATATCGTCAACCTTACATCATCTGTAATCACTTCGGCTTGCTATATGTCCTGCCCATGTGCCCAACTCTACCTTACATTAATTACTACGATTCCGACGTTCAATAAATTTTCGTATGGGCTCAGCCGCACAACACAGTGTTTAAGGAGTTTGTAGGAATTTAGGTACACAGAGTTTCTGCAACTTTTAAGTTTAGTTGTTTGTATTTATAAAAGCATTGTTGAAGTTATATACTTTCAGCCCAGTTCAGTGTAAGTAACTATGTGAGATATAAATTCTGTTCTACACGTCGTTCAGTTCTTACGTTTTTAACAAAATCATGACAAGTTACAAATATGTATGTTATTTGGAGCTGGTTAGAAAAATACTGGGACCAAATATATAGATACTAAGATATACCTACGTCAATAAATGGAAACATTCCTTCAACTTAGCAAAGATACATTGTTTCTGAGGTATTTTTGAGACTTGTTTACATTATCTCGACGCAGACCTTGAATAAAAATGCTAGACATTCTGATTCTGCTACATAATCTGCTCTATAACAAATTTACATGCATAAGATTGACCGAGACTGGCATCGAATGTGTGCACATTTGCAATTTTGCTGACATAGATACATCGGGTCGGAAAAGTTACTGAAACAAAATCTAACCCTTCTTTTATTTTTTTCTCGATATCCTCTGCCCTGGCAGGATACTGGTAGAAATATGGTTGCCTGTCCAGAGCGTGGCAAATAAGTCTGCGACCAACTCGCCTGATGGTAAGCGACGTTGTGGTCGAAGATACAGGTATACAGGGAGACACTAGCTGTTGCCGCCGACTTAGATAGATACAGAATGTTTTCAATTGGTAACCCTACTCTGTGACTTACCCCAGACACTACGGTAGAAATTGGGGTGTCTGCCCATAGCGTAACGTTGTATGTGTCAGGCGAGACGGGCGGCTCGGGCCACCACACGCGCACCGTCCACGCGTCGCCGTCCTCTTCCGCCTCTAGGTTGACTTCTTCCACCCACGTGAACTCAGGTTCCACTAAAATTCAAATAACAGTCAGTTACGAAATCTAACGTCTTGCAGACTCTTGGTTTACTATAATATAAGCTTATTCAATTTGCTATGGGGGTTGGTATTTAACACGTTTTTCCTATGCCATGCAGATGCGGACATAGATTTGCAAGCTATACTCGCTAAGAATGTATCTAATTAATGATTTTTTTAATTTAACGTGCAATATGCAGATATGGTTGTTGAGACTTAGGAGAAACACCAAGAAAACCAATTGGACGTAGTTTAGCAAAAAAGACTCAAACAACACTTTGGTCAAAAATAAGTAAGTTCGTATAGGTCGGGTGGCTAGAACTGGTGTCAGAGTTTTTAGGCCGCCTAAAGATCTCTGACATGGCTAAACGGTTAAAACAACCGGGACCTACAATTTAACGTGTCATCCGAGTCACGGTAGCTCTCAGTTGAAAAAAAAAGTTTAGATACCAAATTGGCCTATGTAAAGTAAAGTTATATAAAAAACAGTACCTAGCAAGTAGCTTTTTTCATCTCGCAGACTCAAACAAATGTGGCAATCTGAGTCTTTAAATTGTCATAACTCAAAAGTTACATTTTGTGGATTGAGTCCATTCTGCTAAACTTTATCCAATTTACTGACTTACTATATAAATAGTAATTGTGACGTTTAACAATATGTATCTACTAACCTTTGAATACTTCTTGCACTTTATATGCTGGAGTGTAGAAGTAGAAGAATGTGTCTCCGTACAAACCCCTTAACTTGACGTTACAGGAATCGTTTGCGGGTAGATACTCGATTTCCTTTCTTAACGGTGAATTTGGCTGGAAGAAAAAAACAAGTGTAGGTAAGTTGAAGAAAAGAAAATATTACTCCTATGAGTTAAGTGAACTAAGGAAAGTGTAACAGCAAGTACAAATAAGTGAAAAGATTAAGAACGCATTGGGACCCAAAAAAATACGGCCAACATTTTTTTAATACTACAGTCCCAACTAGTCTCATAATGCGCTGAATACGTAATTCTAATAATAACTATCCTTACCCAAATTTTTTTTGTTGGGAAAAAATAGCTGGATGTTTTATCGCAGGAAGTGTCTAGTTCGAAGCAGGCATCCAAATCTGAAAAAAAAAATATGACAATCAATATCATTACAAAAAGGAAAAGGTTATAGTATCGATATGTACAAAGGTAAGAAGAATACCTATGGATACTTTAAGCAAACATTGTTATATATGAGCATTAAATATCATATTATACCATTTTTTTTTAAATTAGAACGTTCAAAATAATAATGAAAAAATAAATACAGGATCTCCAATTCGTTGAAATGTCTTCTTCTCTTAATCTCACTGCTGGAATGCTTCCAATAGAACACTCCGGTGATTTTATCAGTGGTGACATGAAAGTCGATCTACACGTGGTACCTATTCTCCCCTCTTCGGAAGCCACTTCGTCGTCATACAGGATCTCCAACAAGTTGCTTAGCCTAAGCTAGTGTTGATAAGATTTGCGAACAGAAGGAACACCCCAGGGTTTTTAGTGGATACACTGCCACAAGGAGGGATTCCTACATAACCATCCTGCCTCCTCCCGGGTTGTTTGGTATCCATAAAGGATTTAATCTGGGTAAAAAAAAAGTGTCGATAAGATTATCTCAAACTCACCGCCGGTATGGTTCCAAGAGAACACTCCGGTAATCTTGTTAGTGGTAACATGAAAGTCGACTTGCACGTCGTACTCTCTCCTCTCCGGGACTTGCCACGCTGGGATGTTGATCTCGTGGTGCCAGACGCGCGGATGGCCGTTGTCATCAAGCACTGCGGAGTACGTGGAGTAGTTCGTCCCAGCATTGATCACAAGGCCATCAGTGTACTTGCTGTTTGGACTTACGATGTAGTACATTATCTGCAAAAAATAGGGCCTTCGATGTCATTCACCTCCCGTTCTATTTATATGAGCTCATTAGTCTGTTGTACAACTGTATTAGGTAGTAATAATTCAGCATATTCAATGAATGGGACAGATGAGACTAGCACATCTTCAAAAGTGCCAAAAATAAATTGGGATAAAAATTCCGAAGAAAACGAATGGAAAGAATTTGATTCAATTTTTATTTGAAAGCTGATGTGGTAGAAATGTTTTTAAGGTATTTCACTATAATCTACATTTGTCAAGAGTGACCTAAATGAACCGCATTTTCTGCTTCTTCTATGTATGTATAATTATGTATAATTATCAACATTAGGTTTACAAAATACCTATGTATTAGTTTATCCTTAGTACACAGAGAACTAACAAAAATTAATTAGGTATGCAGAATGCACTTTCACACTAGATAACATATTATCTATTAGGAGTACCCGCATTTGTGCTAAGTACCTGTACTAGGCACAGAAAAATACCTACTGAAATATTTGAATGGAAATATGCACATTTATTTTTAGGGCATATCAAGTTAGGTACCTACGAGTACATGTAACTACTGCACTAACAGACCACGACTTAGGTTTCCGAGAAATAAATTCTAAATAAATGGTTTTCCTTATTTCGGTAAGTATTGAAAAATGCAGGATAAAATTTGGAAACTGGAATTTATTTATTTTATGTTAGAACTGGGTTAGGGCTCACTAACTTATTATTTCAAAACTACAATAATAAATATCTTTAGAATTTCATCTATCAGTCAAGAAGATACAGAACTTAACTTATTCAGTTCGTTTACCAACAATTTCAAATCATTTCACGGGTTTGTTTTGCTCACTCTAGAAACAAGTAAAAGCAGGCAGCTACAACTCCTTTAGGAACTCTGGGTGGTGGGTTTGGTTGGGGGGACCTACCACCTGACTAGAGAGTTCCCCGAGAATGCACGATGTGCCCCGCGTTTCGGCACATCATAGCGATGCCGGGGAGAGCTGAAGCTCCCCGAGGAGATTTTGGAGGCGGACATCGCTGTCAGAACCGCGGAGGGCTACGGAAGCGTGTCCAAAGTCCCAAGCGGCGTGCGGCAATGCGGCCAAAGTGGCGCGAGGGCGGAAACACCCTCGATTTTTAGTAGAAAATACCTAGCTACGCCAGTGTACTTAGCATCTAATTGTAATTAAATTTTTTATAAGAAAACAATAACAAAAATAGCACTCACACTGAAAGGGTCGTCGTCATTAGGGTGCGGTACCAACAGCAATATCTGATAGGATTTAGAAGAAGGCACCTCCAGCGTGACGCCGGTAGCTGTTCGACACCGCAACTCGACACCAGATACATCCCGGTCTGCAGCAAAGTAAATATTGTATAGGCTGAGTCAAACTTCTTGGCGTCTGTGATGTTAGCTACAAGCTGCGGATAACCCAATCCTAACTAAGCGGATTGGGTTTCCCGCAGGCTGTAGCTAACTTCGCCTAGGTACTAGGCATAGAGGTTGTCCACTTCAAATTGGTTCTCGGAATATAATTCATTTTGATGGCATGTTTAATAGTTTATTTCGTTTTATTGTTATTTCAATCGTTTTTAACACGTTGAATGCGACGTCGCCGCATGAAGCGGCCTATTGCGCTAAGGCTGGCCACGCGACAACGCGTGTGTACAGTTATGTTCAGATGCAAAATAGCGGCCGTAGCGACTTCTGGTGTTTGATTTGGTCACTACTAGGACAATACATTTTTTTGTCCATCTTAGTTCATCCATCCATCCATCCATCAGCCATAGGACTTCCACCGATGGACATAGCTTAGGTCTCCCCTATGGATCTCCAATAAGACCGGTTGGTAGCGGCTTGCATCCAGCGTGATCCTGCGGTCTTAATGAGGTCATCCGTCCACCTTGTGGGTCCTACGCTGCGCTTGCCGGTACGTGGTCTCCACTCGAGAACTTTTCATCATCAACAACATCGGTCATCAGTCGCGATCTTAGTTTAATTCAATGTTTTGACTTAGCAATCAATTAACAAAAATGCATAATACGAGTAGGTAGGTACTCACCCATGTGCCATCCAAAACCTTCTTTGCACACTTTTACCGCATCCTGTAAGAAAAGTAAAATAATGAGTTGTGTAGGTATATATCAATACCTATTTTTTAAGGATGTGGTTTTTAAACTCCAATTAATTTAATTTCCTTGTTTAATTTGATAAATGGTGGGCATTTACCACATACGTAAGAAGTGAAATACCATATATGTATTGTGTATGCCTATAGTTAGGTTAGGTGGCTAAAACTATAATTAGTCAATTTACTGATGGACTAACTACTTGAAAAAGGCAATAATCTTACTGCAACTGCCACTACTAACGACTTCTACTTTTTTATTGGCAATATAATCTAAATAGACTTTTAAAAAATATTAGACAGGCATTTCTACTTTTATCAATTAAACAAAAAATACCGAAACAATAAAAATAAGTACAAAAAACAAAAACTACGTTAAAGTACCGCGTGACGTGACTTCACGCCTAGCTACACTTTTTACAAGTGACGTTACCTGCCCCCACTCCCGAACTTTGGCGCGCTGTAGGTGTAGGTATCTCTGCTACTTTTATTCTTCAGCAGAGATTTCGTATCTCCAAGCGCAGCGCAGGATGTTCACCCACAACTCCCACAAGATACTCGTATACGACCTCAGTAAGACCGGAGCATCGAGCTGCGTGCTAACCGCTTCTAAGCGATCTTATTGGGGAGGCCTAAGTCCAGCCGCGGACAATTGACATCCTATGACTGAAATTATGATGATGATGTCAAGATTCCACGAGGAATAAGAGTGTCGGAGGCTGAAACGTAAGTATTCCTTGTTTTCGGAGTGGGACGGACGCGGCGTGAGTGATTGAATCATTGCAAGCTTTGTTTGTCAACATCTCGGCATATTGTGCGATCGAAATCCAACCAACAGGTCCGCCGTCCAACCGCTTCCAACATGTCTTATTGGGAGACTTATCGGGAAAGCCTATGTCCAGCAGTAAAGTTTTTATGGTGGACATTCCGCGCTTTAGAACCAAGCGTTTCGAAACCACATTCTTCATACGAACAGCCAGAATGTGGAACGCTTCGCCTGAGTCTGTATTCCCGCTAAAGTACAAAGTCTTTTCAAATCCCGAGTAAATAGGTATCTTGGTAAGCGTGTTACGCTCTAGACCGCATATCTGCTCGACATCAGTCAGTATGTGGTCAAACGCAAAACTATCTTCTTCTTATAATATAAAAATGAATCGTGGTTGTAACGCTCGCTAAAACTCGAGAACGGCTGAACCGATTTGGCTAATTTTGATCTTGAAATATCTGAAGCTAAGGGAAGGTTTAATTAAACGGTGAGAAAATTTAAAAAAGTGGCTAGAAAAATAATAAAAACTTGAATTTAATTTTCCCATTCAAAATCTTTGAGGAAATATTACTACTAATATAGCTCGATGTTCAAAATGTTCCTGCGTGTAAAAGTTGTCATTGACATTTGACAGATGGTGAAATGAAGTTCGAACCGGGTCAGCTATAGTCTGACCGTTTAATTGAGTCCTCGCCTGCGCGGTACAGAGGCGCGGGGGTAGACGACAAAGGGGACTGAGACAGGTGCGAGCGGCGGGGACCAGGCGAGGACTCAGTTAAACGGTCAGACTATAGTACGAAATATAAAAAGTCCTGCGGCTGAAATGATGATGATGATGGATCATTAAGATTCCACGATGAATCGAGGAACCGGCACGTACTCCTTGTTTACAGAGCGGGACGGACGCGGCCGCGAGCGATTGAATCATTGCGAGCGCAGTTTGTTTGTCAACATCTCGCCGCGTTGTGCGACCGAAACCCTTATTGCATCAACTTTCTAATTCGGATTCTTCATTTGGATCTTTTTAACTGTAGTGATTTTCATCAATCAGCATTTCATCCGTAAGACGTCCAATGCTGGACGTAGACATCTCCTACAGATCTTGAACAACACTACGACTTTAACATACCTAGTTGATTTAATCAGGCGTTACTTTGCGGAAATTCATATTCAAATCTTGGTTTTGAAAAATCAAGATTTTAAGATTTTTTTCAAGAGATATATTTACCACTTTATTCACTGCATGACTTTAAATATGGAGCTTCCATTTTCAACTCTCGACGACAAAAAAAGGGGTTTGTCGTGTAGGTACTCGTATGTCTGTGCGCGATATCATACTTAGCTCTCAAACGAACGAACCCATTTCGACAAGGTGTTTTGTTTGTTTGAACGGCAGTTATGTTTTTATGTATTAATTATGTATTGGTAATCGGAGGTTTTATTTTGAAGTGAAAACTTCTTAAGCGTCGTTGTGCACTTTTTGGTATAAGTAAAAATGTTAAACTCGCGTCAGGACACGTGACCTCATCAAAAATTCGTAAGACGGAGGGAGCAAGTTTTCACTTCTGCGGCACTCCCGGAGTGCATCCCGTTGTTTTTTATGCTTGTTTACTAGTCATGCCCATTATGCACCTATAGATAATCAGACCTACGACAGATATATATTCTATGAGGATTTTCATACTTACCTATAATCACAGAATAGGCCCTATTACTAGGTCGCTGCCTATAATGTAAAATTTAACGCCTTATTGAGCTGCATCCTACCTAGGTACCTCTGCTAAAAAATGGCAACAAAATATTGAGTACCTTTAGTTCATAAATAACTCAAGTGTTATCCATGCCGTACAGAATGATTATATTATCGGCGAGTATCTACACGTAATGAGTGCCACTCGTGATGGCAATATTCGGCTATTGATTCTGATATATCTGATAATGTATCAGGTGTAGGTGGTCGTGGGTATCAGTTTGTCCTTACACGGGACTAGCTTTTACCCACAGCTCTGCTTCAGCTTCGCCCGATTACATAGTATCCGACAGGATTTACATATATATTCATTTAGGTATTATTTTTAGGATTCCGTATCCAAAGGGTAAAAACGACTATGACTACTAAGACTCAGCTGTCCGTCTGTCTGTCTGTCTGTCTGTCTGTCTCCAGGCTATATCTCATGATCCCGTTATAGCTAGAAAGCTGAAATTTTCACAGATGATGTATTTCTCTTGCCGCTATAGCAACAAATACTTAAAACATAAAAAAAAAATTATTAAAAGGGGGCTCCCATACAACAAACCTAAACTTTTAACCGTTTTTCGCTCTATATTAATAATAATTTATGCGTATTTATCTATACACCACAGGAATAAGTATGCTTGAAATAGTCACAGAATATTTAACTTTGTATTTAATTTAATAACAAATGATTAGTTTAAATAAAATAAAAAATTAAGGGGGGCTCCCATACAGTACGGAACCTTTCGTGCGCGAGTCCTACTCGTACTTAGCCGATTATTTTAAACAAAACGGGTATCTCTATCAAACGCTAAAGAACCCAGCTGACTGACTCCGGGGTACATTGTTGTACACCTCAATGTTAACGTAATACTGAAAATTCAGCTCTTAGAAAGTAGGTACTTGCATTTTTTGCCCTTACCTCCCGGGCTACTCGTATTAAGTGAATGGAATCAATACTGGTTTGTATTTATAGAATTAATTAAACTTGTGTACTTAATTAAAAATCTTTTGAAATTAAATATGTATAATTGACCAAAGTACGACCTGATTATTTGCCATACCCTTAAAACGACCCTATAATGTATTTGACAATATTTTTGTATACATGTTATTTAAGTACCGCAATATGTAAAAATTACATATGTTGCAATATATAATTAAATTGAATTTATTAAGACCTCGGGAATGCGCTGGACGCAAGGCGTTTACAACCAGATTGAAAACCAGTAAAGTCTTTTTTGACGAGGGAAATTTTCGTAAAATATCTAGTTAGCTTGAGGTAGAGCCGGGTGAAATGGAACTAGAACGGAACAGCTTGCTGAGATCGTCATGTTTTAATGACGAACGAACCCACGCCTCTTTGATCCAGAAGTCAGGGTCACTAACTACTGAGCCACCGAAGCAGTCGTTAATTATGACGTTTGAATTAAATAACACTAGGTAATACACTAATGTAACTGAGATGAAGAAAACTTATGAAAGAGCAGAACTTGCCCAAAATAGCAAAAACAGTAAAAAAACCTGGGAGACTATTAAAAAGATATGCAACTTTCCAGTTAAAGAGAACCCAGTGGAAAAACTATTAAACACAAAATCAACTCCTAAAGAAGCATTAGACAAAGTAAATGATTTTTTCACAACTATAGGGTCAAATCTTGCAAACGACACACTGGCCTCTTTAAATACCAATGAACAAAATTTAGCAGCAACTCAATTTGACAAAATGGAAAAGAACCTGACTTCCTTTGGTCTTCTACCAACTGACGTAACTGAAGTATTCAGTGTTGTAAGAGACTTGAGAAACAGTTCCGCACCTGGTTGGGACAAGGTTAATGCAAAATTGATAAAAAAAATACTTCCTTATATCCTGGAACCATTAACTTCCATATGCCAAACCAGTTTTGACACCGGTGTGGTACCAGCTGTGTTTAAGAAATCGGTAGTCTGCCCAATATATAAGGGTGGGGATGAAGATGGCATAACAAACTACAGGCCTATATCATTGCTCCCAACCTTTTCGAAGATTTTGGAAAAGTTGATGAACGCCAGATTGAAGAAGTACCTGGAAAGCAAATTCCTATTGTCAGGGAATCAGTATGGGTTCAGGTCAGGAAAAAGCGCTGAAGATGCCGTGGTGAATGTCACAGAGCATATCAGGAAACAACTGGACAGGAAAAACAAATGCATAGGCGTCTTCCTCGACCTAGCAAAAGCATTTGATACCGTCTCCATCCCCATCTTATTGGCAAAGCTGGATGCCATCGGTGTGAGAGGAATTGCTTTAAAGTGGTTTAGAAGCTATCTCACTGGTAGATCACAAGCAGTTAGGGTGCGTAATATTGTAAGTCGTGACTCTGAAATAAAATTTGGAGTGCCGCAAGGTAGTATATTAGGCCCGACGCTCTTCTTAATATATATCAACCAGCTATGTGACCTTAACCTACAGCAAGGCAAAATAGTAACGTATGCAGATGACACTGTCCTGTTATTCCATGGAAACTCTTGGAATGAGGCACAAAAAGTCACAAATACCGGACTAAAGACAGTGTCTGAATGGCTAAGAAAGAACCTGCTTTCTATAAATATCTCAAAAACAAAATATCTCCCATTCACAATAAACAGTTCTACTCTGCCGAAAACACTGCTGAAACTACAAATACACAAGTCAACCTGTGACATGGACCATACATCATGTAAATGTGAGAATTTGGAACAGGCATCAGAAATCCGATACCTTGGTATAACACTGGACATGCACCTACAATGGTCCAGCCATATCAAAAATATCTCTGGCAGGATTAGGAAATTAATATTTGTCTTCAAGCAGCTTCGGCATGTCCTGAAATATAAATCTCTCGTTAAAATATATTACGCTTTAGCCCAATCCATACTAAGCTATTGCATTCCATCTTGGGGTTCAGCAGCCAAAACACAATTGGAGCGCTTGGAAATATCTCAAAGAGCCCTGTTAAAGGTTATGACCTTCAAACCCAGACTATTTCCGACTACAGAATTGTACAAAAATTGCGCAGTACTCACAGTGAGACAGTTATTCATCAAGGCAACCATCACACGGCAACACACGCATGTCAGCTCAGAAAGTCGGAAAGAGATCTTACAAAAGAGAAGGAAAGACAGAGTATTCAAATACACAGGTGCCCGAACCAAATTTGGTGCCATGAGCATAAACAATTTAGGACCAATGCTGTACAATAAAATCAACAGAGCCATAGAGATCGCAAATGCTACCAAATTTGAATGCAATGCGTTAGTAGTAGACTATTTATTATCTCTGGATTACGAGAAGACGGAGAAGTTAATGGAAACAACTAAGTGATGTACTATATGACACAGGACCGAAAGAGCAGCTATTGCGTTCACATACACACACAAAAACACGCGCAAATACACACACACACACACACACACACACTCACTCACACACACTCACTCACACACACACACAAAGAGAGCCCACTATAGTTATATATAATATTGTAGGTAGGCATAATAATGCACTTATGATTGATATATTTACTTAATAGTGTATAAACATAGGTATAAATTTGCACTTAATTGTTAATAAATCTGTACCCTGCAACACAGGCTCTTCGGAGACCTAGTGCAGAGTGCAGCGCATATAAGTAGACTAAGTAAGTTTTGGAACAAATAAAAATTATTATTATTATTATATGTCCACGTTCAATGGTCAAAAAATCACACGAATTAAAAAAAATATATACCTCTAATGTATGCATATACTCGTACCTACTTATGTAGAGCGCGATTTTCGAAGATAATCATCCTAATGTTCGGAACATAGCGTTGCCAATAACGTCGTACTATATCTTATCTATAATCTTAATCTTAGGGATAATATTTTTTATAATTTTACGGCGAAAGGCGCTTTTAGGGTTCCGTACCCAAAGGGTAAAAACGTGACACTATTACTAAGACTCCGCTGTCCGTCCGTCTGTCCATCTGTCCGTCTGTCACCAAGTGTATCTCATGAACCGTGATAGCCAGATTGTTGAAATTTTCAGAGAAGGTGTATTTATGTTGCTGCTATAACAAAAAAATAAATCTAAAAACTGGATAAAATAAATATTTAACAAACCCGATTTTTGAGCCATTTTGCGCACGCCATTAATAACGGTGACAGATAGATGCTTGAAATATTCACAGGATATTTAGTTAATATTCACTTCAAAAATAAATGATCGAATTAGAATAAATATTTATGGGGGGCTCTCATACAAGAAACGTGATTTTTTGGTTCGATATTAATAACTAATAATAAATATTCACAGAATACGAGTATTAAGTTGTGTATTAATTGCAAAAATAAATAAATCATTAAAATAAAATATATTAACGGGGTCTTCCATACGGTACGGAACCCTTCGTGCACGAGTCCGACTCGTACTTGGCTGATTATTTGTCATTTTACGCGTAGCATTTTTTTTAACTATATTATATTACTACCTACCAAATTGGTAATAATTTACAACCAATTGCTTCACTCCTGATAGACACCGTTAAAGCTTCAAAAAGGCCACAAAAGTACAATCGTTCGACTTGAAATTGAGTTTTAAACAATATAACAGAATAAATAATGACAATGAACTATCGAATGTGGAGAAATTTCAAAAAGAAAATAAAAATCGCAACAAATGGTTTTGCAATGTAACGGTTTCATATAGAGTAACTCGTGAAAGAGCCCGTCTCGTTTGTAGATGTGATGTTTTTGTAGGTGTATCTACAACATGCACATTCTAAACACAAGATAGTGGCACGTAGTAAGTAGCGTTTTAATTTTATTGCTAGCCACACAGAACAGTGTGGGATTTTAGTAGCGGTTATTTGATTTAAATAGGTTTCAAGGAGTTCTTTTTATCATCAAAAAGGAGACGTTGAAAATATGAATGGATCTTAATCTATGATATTGTACAGTGCCCGAATCCTATTTGTTTTGTAAAAACAATTTGCTATTATTTTCTTCAGTAACATCATGCAGCTTATAAAAAACAAAATCAGTAACGTCAGTAAATAAGCAATAAATGCTTAATGAATGTCGATTTTTAAATATCGATGTAACACATTTTGCTTGCTATGTTTTTAAGCTTATTTTGAAGTAGGTATGGGCCTGCCTACGTTGAAATATTGTCACCAGTTCGCGAACGAAGAATATTTGAATAAACAAAATAAAAATAACTCTTTGACATAAACCTACTGTAAAAAGTGCTTAAAATAAAATAGTTTCATTGAATAGCTTTAAAAATGATGAAAAAATGAAATAATTTAATTATTTGCAATTTATTATTATGGTTGGAAGTTAATTTATAAGTATCGGAATAAACAAAACATATTTCACAAAAAAAAAAAAACTAAAACATGAATTTAATTGATATTTATTTTCTTGCGTTATGTGAGCAAAGTTTTTTATTGATTGATTAATTTAATGAAGGTTGACTTACCTCAGATAAATCAAGGAACATGGCCAAGTCTTCTGCACAAAGACTCTGTACGAGGAACTCTTTCTGCGCTCTACCCGCCGGTAGCGTCCTAACTCTCTTTGCGTCATTAAAACGCGTACTTATAAAAACCATAATAAATATTTTCAGCAAAAATATTCGCGTGTTTGGCAACATTTTGAAACAAATATAAATCAAACAGTTACTTAACAAACGATATTTGTATTTTTTAATATTATCACATCTTTTTCAGCACCCAAATTGTTATTTCAAGAACGTGCAACTCAATGGCTGAAACACGACTGTCCACTTCGGTCAAATATAAATCAATAACCAGCTCCAACAATTAATAAACAGATTTAAAAACTAAGGAGAGTAAATAGTCGAAAAATTAGAAGGAATAAATTCGAAAAGAGGTTTTCCTAGCGGAAAAGTGTTGCGGTATCCGCGCGCGCAGTCCGCCCTTCAGTCAACAACTGCAGCGCATGGGGCGCGGGCGCTCCGAGCGTCAGAAGCTTACGGCAGGGGCTGCGAAGCTCCTTTCATATTTATGTGGAAACCGCTTCAGTGGCGTAGCACCACACGCCGGCACCAACTGGCTAGGCAACTACATATACTTAGCGATGTTACTCGTACCTACACCTTTACACTTCGTACTCGTACCTATCCCGATGAGGTGTGATATTATCAAAGTACGAGTATTAGTTGTAACGTAACCAGCAGCAAACAGAGCAATAACTTTTGATCAATATGAAGTCAGTTCTTGATTTTTATGTCCGTACAGTAAAAAAAGATTGAGATAGTTAGGCACCTAAAATGAAGCGGCGGTATAAATCTGTATGGGTTAGTTAGTATTAATTAATTACACAGTACAGTAAATAAGTTGTCAATAGCGTGTCGAGACACGCATATGACAGGCTTCTGTAGATGGTGACAATAATTATGATATGATAATGATAAAACCCAATTTTTATTACCCATTTCATTAGATGGATGACTAATAGAAAAACACAAATCGCTAAGAAATATATGTTTCTAAGCTCAGTGACTTCTGAACTGTATGCATTTAAAAAAAACCTTTATAAATCAAAAAGTTAAAATCCAACTCTACTGTACATGTGGTAGCTACCTCATAAATACAGTTTTGAATTTTTTAAGTAATAGGTATATTTAAAATTGAGATCTACTTACACTATCATAATGTCGAATTTCATGCAATTTTGTTCGTTATAAGGTTCTGTATCAAGTTATAAGAGTCCTCGTTTTACTATGGAACTAATGTAACCTTAATAATCGGCCAAGTACGAGTCGGACTCGCGCACGGAGGGTTCCGTACTGTATGGGAGCCCCCCTTAAATATTTATTTTATTTTAATTTTATTATTTATCATTGAAAGTAACATAAACCTAAATATTCTGTGAAAATTTCAAGCATCTACTTGGTACCATTATTAATATAGAGCGAAAAACGTCTAAAAATTCAGGTTTGTTGTATGGGAGCCCCCCTTAAATATTTATTTTATTTTGTTTTCAGTATTTGTTGGTACAGCGGCAACCGAAATACATCATCTGTGAAAATTTCAGCTGCCTAGCTACCATGGTTCATGAGATACAGCCCGGTGACAGACGGACAGACGGACATCGAAGTCTTAGTAATAGGGTCCCGTTTTTCCCTTTGGGTACGGAACCCTAAAAACGACAGAGCCAAAAAAGCTAGCGATAGATACTACGTTTCTAGAATGTTGAAGCGGTAGTGCGGCGGACGTACTACACGCTAGCGAAAGTCAATTGTAAATGAATGACGTAATGATAACTGTCGCCATTATAAAAACGAATACCTATCCATACAACAAGATTGGTTCAAAGGTTTTCTCGAAGAGATCGGTCATAGCAGCAAGACCGCACTTTGTGTCTTTCTTCGGTCAGTAACAAGAGAACACTGTTCGCGGAGTCAGTTAAGTTGTAACCTACAAACTTAGACTACATAAGAATTTATTGGGGGAGAGCACGTTCTACGGTTGATGCGACGCTGCTGATAACTATGGGTCGGAATAGATGGTTCAATTTTATGTACCTACTTGCAGAAAGAAAATCAACGTAAGCACTATAAGCACAACATGAAATTCACAAAGACCTAAAATCCCGAGAATCAGCTTGATATCCGAAATATTCTACTGAAAAAGGACGGCTCTTTCGTGGTTTCGCCCCGCAAGCTGTTCGGTCCGCGGGGCGAATCAACGAAGCCTCTTTTTGAATGCCCTCTTTCGCCCCGCATTGTTTGGAGCGGGGCGAAAGAGGGCATTCAAAAAGAGGCTTCGTTGATTCGCCCCGCGATTCACTTTTTTATCTGTACATTTAAGTAGAAAAGTAGTTAATGGAAAAAATAAACAATTGCATTATATCAAGGGCATCATTCTATGAGTCCTATGGGGGTGTATGAACAAAAATGCAATTGTTTATTGATGATCGTTATCAAGCTTAAAAAATGAGAAATGTCAAACCTTTCCGCGTACAAGGTGAAGAAAAAAACAGGAGTTTTCTTCACCTTGAATATGCTATCTAAATCAATACAATTTTGGCACATTGTTTTCATTCGATGGAAGTTTAGATTCTAAATAAAACTATTATAATGTCAAATTTCATGCAATTCGGTTCTTTGTGGTAGTTATGAGGGTTTGTGACTTGAGGACGGTCAGATGGGAAGACGGCCAGACAGACGGACTGTTATTTTTTGGTACTAGGACTAAAAGTTACTTATTTTCTCCGACTTTGGTAATTTTAAGTGAAAAATTTTAGTAAAGTCTAAAATTTTATTTTTTACTAGCAGCCTCCCTAATTTAAAAATAAAATATAATATAGCCTATGACACCCGGGATTGTGTAGCTTCCCAACAGTGAAAGAATTTTTCAAATCGGTTCAGTAATTTCGGAGCCTATTCAATTCAAACAAACAATCAAATCTTTCCTCTTTATAATATTGGTATAGACAATAACTGTATTCTTAAACATTTAGTAAAACCTATAGTTTCTCAGATAAACAATAACTTAACATTAAAAAATTAAATTGCGCAGCCCAGCGGATTGGCAGGTTGAAATGGCAAGTGGGCAAGGCATAGCATGATTATGAACGTTGGAATTGAAAAGTTCTCAAGTGGAGGCCACATTTCGACTAGCAAACACATCGTACGACAAAACGCTGGATGCATGCTGCTTCCAAATCACAAACTCCGTTGTTAAGCAACTTACTCGTAGTTCCAGAATTCATGCAATTTTCGCAATTTGTACGAAACCCTCGATAAATGCGGGAATTGTCACGCACTATCCTTTTTTTTCCTTCACGGCCGGTGCTTAATCCTTCCATAGCAAAGAGGCCGTCGTTGCATATGCAACCTCTTTTTGCAGCCTTTATACAGTGCGAGCACTAGTTGTTCAGTGTAATTCTTTTTAAAGCTAGAAAAAATCTATCTCATATTGCATTATTTATTTTTCATATCTATAGGCTGTTTTTTTGTTGCATAAAGAATTTATGGTAGTGATTTTTTTTGTACAAAAATATTTTGCTTTACTTTGATAGTAAATACCAAATTTAATGCCAGTTTAAAGCGTCAGTTTTCTTCCTACATAAGTATTTCAACTAAATAAGAGGATGAAATTTATGCGGTACATCTAATAGATTAGTTATTTGCTCTCAAATCTATACGTTTAGGTTATGAACGACGGTGGTAATGAATTTTTGGCAAGTTAATATTTTTTAATAAATTTAATACTAAATTAATATAAAAAAATAAAGATGCAAAGTATACCTATAGTCCCATATACGTAACACACCATATAAAAATATTTGGATTTCATTTAGCTGTTGAACATGTTTTTTTTTCTTCGAACATGTGATTTGCTCGAAATGTTAGAACTACCATTTAGTCTTAGCTAATACAATCACAAGAGATTTGGGAAAATAACCATATTATCTCGGAAGTGGTCCGATGTTGCTATTTCGCGACCGTGCAGTCAGTGCTGCAGTACGGAACGGTTCTAGCATAGGTTCTTTCAAAGCCCGCCTGAAACGCTGGCTTATCGAGGAAGCATTTCATGATTTCGATATGCTTAAATGTTTACAATTAGTGAAACATGTATTGGTTAAGAATTATTTCTATCAATTTGATTCATTTACAATGATGTAATGTTTTTGTTATTTTTGTATTTTTTAAGACATGTTTTACTAATGTTTTCGTTCATTACAATGACATACTTCATTGGTGTAAATTATTTTAATTTTATTTTTCTTGACATTTTAATTATAATATGTATGTAGTTGTAAACATAATGATGTAGTAGGTAGTTAATGTGAATATTTATTTGTTATAAATGTACCTACTTTACTGCAATTTTTAATCTATTCATTGTGTAATGACGTGTAATATTTTTTTTATGAATTAAATTAATATCGAAAATGTTACATAGTAACAGGTCCCACACCTGTTAATTTTCTTACAATTTATAGTTTGCAAATGGGCCCCGCCTACCACCAAACAATATTCAATTTAACTTAAGCATTCAGCTCATAATGTCTGTTATATCAATAAAGTAAGTTTTTGGTAGTTTGTTTTTCTTGTTTAATTTTTTTATAGCGTTGCATATCTGTTGATTACTTGTAGTGGGATTTTTATTTTATCTCATGTAATTTTATGCGTGGCTGTACCATAAGAAATACGTAATACTGATGCGGGAAATTGATCTTTATCAACGTGGACCGAAACGGCCTCTTCTTTTATCGTTCTCGGCGATTCGCCCCACGGGGCGAAAGAGGGCATTCAAAAAGAGGCTTCGTTGATTCGCCCCGCGGGCCGAATAGCTTGTGGGGCGAATACACGAAAGAGCCAAAAGGACATAGTATAAAAACTAAATTTTTAAAGTAGGTTTTTTTGGTTAAAAACTGTTCCACGCATCAATTTGCTGTATGTTTCAACTGTTTAATTTATCATAACATTTATTTAATTTCCAAAAAATTTAATTTAAAATTTTCCTTTGTCTGACAGAAAATGAAATACTATTTTCAAAGTCCGAAATAAAATTACAGCCTCTTAAAATAGTAAGTTCCGTGCGGGATGCCGGAGGCAGGTACCTACGTAAAATTGAACCCGACCCGTACTGATAACACAAAAATGATTTTGTAGGTACTACTTATTAAATTATCCCCCGGTTGCGTACGGATCTTTTCTCATCACGCCAGGGTCTTTTTTAGGTAGGTGCACGTTTGACCACATCCTGCCTAATCTTCAGCAAAGATGGCGTAACACGCTTAGTTTACTTAGCTAGATCCCATAATACTTAGAGGGATGCGCCTCGCTGCGTTCTGACTGCATTCTCACCATGTTCTCACTAAATAACTTTTTAAGTGCGTGTCGATACACGCGTATGATAGGCTTCCGTAGATGGTGACGATGATTATGATAATAATCAAAACCAATTTTAATTATGTCATTAGGTGGTTGACTGCTATAAAAACATAATTGGCTAAGAAATGTGTTAATGAAAGGGTCAATGACATCTGATGGACAGACGGACGAACACAACGAAGTTCAAGAGTTCCTCGTTTTGCTAAAAAAAACCTATACATATAAATACCCTAAAAAACAACCAACAGACCTACAATCTAGACGTTTGTGTCATAGATCGTCGATCGACTAGGAATAGGTATCATTCACGACAGCGCTACGTTACGTTAGTGCACAGATTTTATTACAAAATCTCATTGGTAGAGTCATTGAGCTAGTAGAGACAAAGTTCTTTAAAGCGCTGTGTTGACGCTACCTTTATGAGAAAGTAACCAAAACGCTTTCATTTTCAAACAAACATTATCATTAATATCACAAATAAGGAAGTGGAATAAGAGGAAAAAGAAATACATACCTACATTTGAACTATCTTTTAATTAATTTTATTGCCCAATATGAATCGCCGATGATTCACTACTACAGGATTTCGTAGTAAAACGACAAGTAACAAGTATTTGAATGAATGTCGATCCGAACACACGAGGAGAATAACAATAAGACCTACGGAAGTTAGTGAACTATGTAAATTAGACAACCAATAAGTATATTACAAGGATGACGATATTAATATATCAAGTGTACAATCAGGATCACAAAGCTTTTAAATTATCGTAAATTCATCAACGGCGAATTGTAGCGTCCTGTCAGGAGATAAAACGCGGACGCGCGTTAAAAAAATTTATAGTAATTTTGAACTTTGTACCTCATTTACATTTGCTTAACTAATTTGTAAAAGTATCTTATCATTATTATTATTGTCAGTCCGTAATTGCCCACTGATGAGCATAGGCCGCAACTGTTACTTAAGCTATTAAATAATGTCCAATATTTTTAAACCGACTTCCAAAAAGGAGGAGGTTCTATGTTCGTGCGTATGTTTTTTTTTGTGTATGTTCATCGATAATTTCGCCAATTGTGAACCGAATCGAAAAATTATTTTTTACTTCGAAAGGGTATACTCCCGAGGTAGTCCCATTTAAATTTTACAGAAAAGCGGCTGAGCCTTTTTTGAAAAAAACTGACAATAAAATAAGCAATTCGAGCGAAAAATCCGAATTTTGTACACGATGAACATCGATAATTTCGCCAATTGTGAACCGTATCGAAAAATTCTTTTTTAGTTTGAATGGATATACTTCCAAGGTGGTCCTATTTAAATTTTATAGAAATCGGTTGAGCCGTTTTTGATAAATCAACAATAATGTAAACAATTCGAGCGAAATATTTGAATTTTGTACACAATGGAAGGAGGTTTTGTCAATTTTTGCGAAAAATAATTATGAAGTACTGCAATTATCTAGATGCATAAACCTGAAACTGAATCATTGGTACGAGTATGTATGGGTGATATAGATGTCGGACGTTTATTAGTAAAGTAGATTAAAAGATGGCAAAACAGAATCGAAGACGTTTGTAACCGATATGTTATCCGAGGTATAAGAGTATGGAAATGAATGGGAAGTAGCCCAGGCTTTTATAGGCTGACGATCATGACGATGACTTACGGAGAAAACTGTAGGTACTTTGCCATCGATTGCAAGGCCCAATAAATTTTTACTATACAGACAACCACAGTTAAATCTAATAGTTAATTTGCCCCGTCTAAAAGTGCACCTATCCCTACCAGGGGAGATAGTTCGATAGCGATAAGTGCGCCGGTCTTATCTTATTTGTTGAATAACAAAGTGATATTTTATGATCGAAGATAGAACTTAAAGTAGACGTAGCTTCTGTTGCTCTACTATGGACATAACAGCAGCTGTCGTCGACTGTACTAGCGGCAAGTTAAATCAAGTTTGTTCAAGTTGAAATATTAGGCGTGTCTGGGTGTTTGATCGGTCTGTAGTATCAGATAGGTAAGTGATCCTTAAAATATTTGGCGTACGTCATAAATTCCTCTTAAGCCTCCGAAAAACGCCCCAAACAGGATATGAGACATGCATAGCGATAGGAATGTGGATCCAACCGTCCGTCAGTCCGCTGAGACAATATTTTATTGAATTGTGCAATTGGGGTAACTAACCTAAAGGTACGTACCTACTCGTACCTACACACGTAGACTCATTCATTTCGTAGAATCGAATAGGATAAATAATGTACCTATTTTGTAAAGGAATGTTAAATATTAATTCAGTGTTGAATAGGGGGGATAAAGGTAGGTATTGGAACAAAGGAAAAGGTAAATACTTACTTAGGTATTGTTAAAACTGTTAGGTATTATTAACTAAGGTGTATATAGGTAGGGGTAGGTCACGGGAACAGGAAGAAAAATGTACCTATAGATTCAAAAGAGGGATTTCCTAATCCCAACGGATACTGAAGCAGGGTATTGTAGTAGATTAGCTTTACCTACTTTGTGAACGTGAAATTACATATAATACTGACATTGGCTAAATATTAAGAGAATATTTCCGTAGTGTTTTAGGCACACTATTCTTTTCTATCAAAAATATCCACGAATGGAAGTGTTCTAACATTTAAATCGAACATACCTACTTAAAGAAATTAAATAAGTAGCAATCTACAAATAATCTAAAGAAAGAATCTAAAGAATCGGATGAAAAATTACGCTAGATACAATACTTTTCAATAGGCGAATTGGTTGAAAAATTGAAATTTTGCGTCTACTGTACCTACCTACTAATTGCGGCTTATTGCCGGACAGAGCTTTTAACCAGTTTATTCGGTACGACTGTAACATTACCAGATGTTGCAGAACAAATTGAGTACACTTTCTTAATGAGACCTTTCACAAGTCGCCAAATAAGACTAATTAATTACGTTCGTAATCACATAGGTCAATACTCTAATGACCTGGGGAGGCCACGATTTACCCATATTTTACGGATATAATTATCAAACTTATGAATAAGCTCAAGATAGCCCAACGTGCTATGGAGAGGGCTATGCTCGGTGTCTCTCTGCGGGATCGAATCAGAAATGAGGAGATCCGCAGACGAACCAAAGTCACCGACATAGACCAACGGATTAGCAAATTAAAGTGGCAATGGGCAGGGCACATAGTTCGAAGAACGGGTGGCCGATGGGGCCGTAAAGTTCTCGAATGGAGACCACGGACCAGCAAGCGCAGCGTAGGACGTCCACCGACTAGGTGGACTGACGGTATAATAAAGATCGCAGAAACGCGCTGAATGCAGGCCGCTTCCAACCGGCCTTTTTGGAAATCCATCGGGCCTATGTCCAGCAGTGGACGTCCTACGGCTGCTGGATGGATGGATGGAATTATCAAACTAGTGCATTTGCAGAGGATTCCTATTCTCAAAAACGGAAATAGACTGATTACATTGAAGATAGGGGATAAGTATCTAAGATTTGGATTTTTTTCGAGTTCATCAATTATTTATTCGTCCGTGAGCTTCTGAGATGTTCTTTCTATTTGCATGCACACATGCTGGAGTAAACATCGTTCATAATGATTAATACATCCACATACTCTTTAAAACCCTGCACTTTTTGAAACAACATCTATGTATACCTACATTTAGAATGACCTAGGTTTATGTCATCTACCTATACTTCATTTTCCTGTATACTGCATCACTAATAATGTCTGCATCTTTCTACGAAGCCCACATATTAAAAACAAGACTAAGTGATTAATATTTAGTGATCCTCGTATGATGATCTCAACAAACAAAATGTGTCCTTTTAAAAGAATTCACATTAATCATGAATGAGCCTGCGAATGTAGATTACGATAGAATGCAGACACTTTTTAAAGTAGGTACATATATATAATTCCATAAGAACTTAATGGTTGTGAATTGTTTTGATTTTAATCAATACCTGCATGAAGCTAGATGGCACACTAGTGTTAAATTAAAACCCTCAGAGCACATGCATACCTATTTTAAGTAATACTTAAATCTCTCTAAACACCGAACTATGTAAACGATTTATAAGCTTTGGGAATTATGGCGTTACATACAGACACAGACATCCAGGCATACGACAAACTTACACTTAAACTAACTTTTTTTGCTGGGGGTTAAAATAACTCTATCCACGTTGTTTTAGATAGATAGCTTAGAGTAATAATTGGTTCGGAAGCGGAGCGAGTCTAAGATAACCTACCAACTATAATCTGATTTCCTTCTTGACAGGTACCTAGTCAAGAAGGAAATCAGATAGCATAATGATTTAGGCATAAATCCGTCACACCAAAAAAATGTTTCTTAACGCAAAAAGATCGACCAGTGTTTTCGATTTCCGTAGAACATCGAGAAAATTCGCGGTATTTTTTGATAAAATTTGCGTTCCGGGAGAAAACTCTTTTCACCCCAATTTTGTTTTTGGTGTCAGCCCCTTGAGTAATAATTATTGTACGTTTTAGTTTCAGAATAGTATTTAGTTTATGTACACTTTTCAACCAAAGTTTTGCGTAAAAATATGAATTTGTAGAGGCTTATAACTTTAGACATATCCTTCCTTTCCTCCTCCTTCCTTTTTAGACATATAATCCTAGCGATTCAAGTGCTGATTACATGAAAAAATATCACTAAAATCGGAAAATATTTAGATGTAGATAAGAGCTTATCGTTTTTGTATGCATAAGTTGGCGCCTCACAATCGCCTTAAGGATCTTATACCTTAGCTACACTCGAATACAAAAGTTTATTGACTGAAAGTTAAAAAAATCAGTCCAATAACAATTTTGAAATGTTAATCATTTAATGAATGTCCTGCTAAAACCACAAAGGCATGGACAGTGACAGGTACTACCGATCAGACTACTTTCAGCCGCGGACGGCGTGAGGGTTCGATAACACTCGACGAATTCTTTCTCATTGCACTATTTTAATCGATAAAGGTTTTTGACCGGTTTTTTTTTTGCTCTCGTCTGGATATTTGGAACGACCACTGCTGGACATAAGCCTCCCCTATAGATTTCCAATATAACCAATCAGAAATAGCATTTGTATTTTGTATTTGTATTTGTTTATTTCATTAGTACGGCATTAAACCAATTAAGTACACTAATTTCTATGACATCAGTTAACAATATGTACTTAATAACAATTTAGGCACAATTAAAATTAAAACATTAATGTCACACAATAGTCAAAAATAGCACAATTAAAAATAAAATAAAAACATTAATGTCACACATTAGTCAATAATAAATAAAGTAATGTCAAATAAATCATTACAAATAAAACTCATTCACACAGTCTTCTCACAAAACTTCAAACATTCATTCAAGCATATTCAAACAGTCTTGTTTATATCGTCCGTTCACATGGTCGGTAGGAGACAGCTATCATATGCTGCGCTTACCGTTCCATTCGAAAACTTTACGGTCGTTTGTCTACCGTCCTTCTACTTCTTCAGTGAAATACCTGTCCTAAGGGCTTAGCGTGTATTCTAGCTGAAATATATGGAAACTCAATTTCGAGGAGAGCGATGGCTGGCACATGTGTCATACTCGTGATCGGGTGCTGCTTGCAGGTCGCCGGTCTGCTCGTGGCATTCACGCAATGCACCGACTAAATAACTTAGGCTAAGATTTTACTATGTTATAATACTCTTTGTACAGTAAAATCAAAAAATTGTGTTTAGTTAACAATGGGCACAGACCCTGGAGTCTGTGGTTACAAAACTTTTAATAAAAAAAAAACCAATTACGATTTTTTGTAAATTTAAGAGCTTCATCCTATTTATCGACAGCGCACATTCGTGCTGAAAGTTTATACAACAGAACTTGTGCTACTTAGTCCTACCTACTGAAGTAAATTTTTAATGCATACCTTTACCACCATAGTCTAGGTATACCTTTACAAACAGAGCTAAATATATTTGAGGCTTTCATCATTACCAACTTAATTTTCCTGTATCTCACTGCTCACATACCTGGCTCAAATTTCTACGAAGTGCGCATATTTTTAAAACGATCTAGCTATGACAATAAATAAATGTCTATGAGTAATGTTGGGAGTCACCTATAAAATGCATGGGCAGCCCAAGGTAAACCCAAATGATTCCAGCCACTCTATTATACGAGTATAAGCTACCTATCTAATAGAATTAATCGTCGTCATTTGAATAATGATATTGTTTTATGTTTGGTCCTGATCGAGGTACGATAAACGATTCCTACAATAATTAGTTTTCGCAAAAAAATGCGCGACCGACTTCAACCGTGTACAGAATTCGCGAATAGTTCGCACAAGCATTTTTCACATTATTGTCGATTTATCAAAAATGGCTTAGCTGATTTCGATAAAATTTAAATGGGACCATTGTCGACGTATATTCTTTCTAATAGAAAAGATTTATCAAAATCGGAAGACTATGCAAAAAGTTATGCGTGGTTATACATAATAAAATATATAAAAATAAATATACGCTTCGAACTGAGTACCTCCTCTGTTTCGTCGGTCAAAAATCACTATCCCAACAAAGATATCCATCATAAAATGCGGTGCGATAATCAATATGAAAATAATTGACTTAGGATTGGGAGGGTTGATTGGGGATGGAGGTCGTGCACATCGTTATTGGCATGGAGTGGAGCGCAGGCTCGAGGCTCCGGGCTCCGAGGTGGAGTTCGACTGGGACTTGCGCTGTCGGGGCCGCGGATGAGTGCGTTTTTAGGGTTCCGTACCCAAAGGGAAAAACGGGACCCTATTACTAAGACTTCGATGTCCGTCTGTCTGTCTGTCTGTCACCGGGCTGTATCTCATGAACCATGATAGCTAGGCAGCTGAAATTTTCACAGATGAAGTATTTCTGTTGCCGCTATAACAACAAATACTAAAAACAAAATTAAAATAAATATTTAAGGGGGGCTCCCATACAACAAACCTGATTTTTTAGACGTTTTTCGATCTATATTAATAATGGTAACAGGTACATGCTTGAAATTTTCACAGAATATTTAGTTTTATATTCACTTCAATAATAAATAATAAATTTAAAATGAAATAAATATTTAAGGGGGGCTCCCATACAGTACGGAACCCTCCGTGCGCGAGTCCGACTCGTACTTGGCCGATTATTCTATATGTTCCATTTCGGCGAGTGTGCGCTCGAACTCCACGACCTGATTCCTTCATCTCCTTTTCACGACAGAACAAGCCGGAAGTCGCTTAAATGCCATCCCTACATAGTCGATGTACCTCCTGCTCGTACTAAGCGATTCGCTTCATCCTTTATAATGCGGACCGCCAGGGATTGGAATGCCCTGCCTCGGTCATTGTTTCCTGACAATTACACAATCTTCAAGTCAAGAGTGAATAGGTATCTTCAAGGTCTACATACTCCATCTCCGGCTACAACTTCGCTTTCCATCAGGCGAGTTGGTGGCCAAATGTAGCCCTATTATGCTTGAAAAAAAAAGTGCGTAGGCGTGCCCGGAGCCCCGAAACCAAGTGCTCTACCTGTGGTGGAACATCTAGGGTTTTAGTAGGTATACCGCCCAGTCAGTGGAACGTAGGTAGGTATGTGGGAACATAATCACCCAAAGCCTACCCTCAAGGCACGGTGGTATCCGTGAAGGATTTTCCCTGGACAAAAAAGGGGGTGGATTGGAACGGTTGAAATTTTAGCTTAGTAAAATCGCGCAGGCATATAAAACAATTCTGCGTGTTGACCTATCATGCGTTACTTATCGCGTCTCGTCACTCATTCGTATAAAAAAACAGGCAAGTGCGAGTAAAGCTCCAACCAATGGTTCCATATTTCGAATTTTTGCCTTTATGTATAGGTACATAAAGACCTAGTCAACATAGTCATAGTCTGTAAACGTAGTACCTTTGATATTCCCTTGTGTCGAAATGTTTATAGAGGCAAGAAACTAAAGATCTGCATAATATGGTTTTAGTTACAAAATTAATACCTCCTCGTATTCCCGAGATAGAAAGTCTCGGCAGACAGATCGACAGGCAGAAGAACAGACGGAAATACAGACAATAGGACAACAAAGTATGTAATCCTACCTACGAGTAGTACCTAGTAAAGTAATCCTCGTAATAAATAATAATAAATAAATATTAAGGGACATCTTACACACGGTCTCTGACCCCAAACTAAGCAAAGCTTGTGATATGGCTGCCAGAGGCTGATATACTACGAGTACATATACATATTTTAAATACATATTTACATAGATAGTACATAAATAACACCCAGACACAAAGCAACCACCTAAATTCATCACATAAATGTTTGCCCTGGGTGGGGATCGAACCCACGCCTCTTTGATCCAGAAGTCAGGTTCACTAACCACTGAGCCACCGAGGCAGTCTAAGAGTTAAGTTATTTTCTTTAGAGGCATGGAGCCCTAAAAAAGGTGAGTACCTACTTACCGATAAACCACTTTCAGTCGTGAACCGGCGTGAGAGTTCGTTAACACTCTGAACGTATTATCATTGCACTATCGAATAAATGGATAAAGTCACGGGGCCACTAGTACGTAGTATTATTATACACATCTTCTTTGCCACCAGTCACCTATAGAATTCTTATTCTATGTATTTAGCTATACCTACCTAATGCATCGTAAAATTCAATTCATATGTACCTACCTACCTATCGCAACATTTTAAACTATTTACTATGTTAGTAGTATTATAATCTGGTATAATCACTTGATCTATGATAACTACCTATCTGTCCAACCTAAATGGCCGTAATCATAGAATCATCTCCGCTAAGTCTAGACCAGTGATTCCCAAAGTTTTCTAGATCTAGAAAATATTAATTCTGAATCTAAATGTTATTCGACTACGTAGTCTACGTACTTAAAAAGTCCAAATTAGGAATCGGTTTATGTCTAATGCAGTGAACAAATGACTTATTATTAAATTAACGGGGTATTTTTATCTCCTTTTTAGCCATCACAGCTTAGCATCGTCTCATCATAAGTATTTAACTTAAATTATGATTTGTAATGAGTTCGATACGTCTAATTTATTTTATATATAATATTTAGTCGGTCGATGTGACGTCCTATTTTTCAGCTCTCATTCAGCCAGCTGGCGACGACCCAGAGTTTGAGAGCTGCTGGTCTAGACAACTAAGTAGAAAAACTTGAGGCATTTAAATATCAAAAATAGTTCGGGCACCTCCAACACTTGGCTAGGAGCGTAGCCTAAAAGGTCATCGTTCGCATACCCACGGTCCCCTTCACACTTGGTTAATTAGGAGTTATTCGTCAGGTCACCTTGCCAAACCTGCGTCGTCCCGGACGCGTAAAAAAAATGCGCTTTTTCTACGTAGGTACGTTCTGATTCTGACCTCGTCTGATCGCAAGTTCATTGCTAGCGGGCCCTGAAGGAACCGCGTCTCTGAATCCATTTGTTTTTCACTTGCATAATGGATTTTTATGCGCCGCGCGAACATGCGGAGGCTTTTGCGTTGCGAAGGACTTTTTTTTAGGCCGTTATTGTTGCCTGTTGTTGATGCCATCTTAGCGAGTTATAAAACAAAAGAATTGTCGAATCCTAGTAAACACTGTATCATGACAACTTAGGGCAACTACTAATTTCTTTAGCTCTTCGAGCTGTTAAAATATATCTTTCTTCGAAGTTAATACTATATGTACCTACTTAGTTAATACAGATACAATCTCGCCATAAATAATTAAGTATTTGTATTCCAATTCATTGATGTCGTAGACAACGATAAAATAAATATACCTATGCATAAGCAAATAGGCATATTGTGGCCATTTCCCTGTGTAAGAAGTTTGCACAAAGCTTTAAGGAAACATGAAAGTTCTCAGATAAGGTATAATTTGAATCACAAATCTATCTATAATAGGCCAATTCAAATTGGTGTCTACTAGGGAGTGCAATCTTGCAGCAAATCTTTAGTATCGGTATTTGCAAGATTTAAGAGGTATAATCTCGCAAGATCTCGGTATTTTGCGAGATCTCGCAAATCAACGAATTATTTTTAATTATTAGAAGTATTCTATTGAAACTTGGTAAAGTTTTTATTCTAGAGGCGAAATACTTAAATAATTTACATATAAAAATACTGAATCATTTATTTTTAAAAATTACGGATTATTCTGAAAAAAAAAAACTCCTAAGAAAACACAGCATATTTAGGTGTCGTCTGCCAACTGGCTTCGAGCAGGCATCGGGCCGAGAAACACGAAAACGAGTACTTTTGAATGCGCGATGTGAGGGAACGAAATATTTTGATTCAAATTTAAAAAATATCATAGATAAGGAAACATCTTGAAAAATTTTATGAACCAGACAAAATTTTGAAAAGTAAACGGCTTTATTAAAAAAAAAAACTTATTTCTCACCAAAAAAAGTTTAATAATTCGAATGCTAAAAATTATCAGCGACAACATCCCATTATTTTTTACGAATAAAATAGCCTGATCATTTTTCTATTTTATAGACCGAGAAGTTATGTTTTTTAATGTGTACATTATGAGTAATTAAATAAAAACTCACTGCAGCCCGCCGCTCTGGCGCGATCCTGTCGAGCGCGATCGTTTAAAATTTGTCTGAGTGAAGGGGCGCGGTACTCAATTTTTGAAACATTATAGTTTATCAATGCGTCACCTTAAGTGCCAAATACCCAGTAGCAGAAAAGGCCCGTTCTTGCCTCTACGCTTGTTGGCACCACTGATGATAGGCATTGATACGCTGACTGCAGGTGCTGCCCTTTTTCCCCGCCTGATTCTAACAGTACTGCAAATAGTAAGTACAATAAGTACAATCTTGCAAATCTTGCGAGATCACGCGCGATTTTTGGTGCACGATTAATCTTGCGAAATTGGTGCAAGATCTCGGTATTTCGAGATCTCGGAATACCGAGATTGCACTCCCTAGTGTCTACACGAGGTGAGTAGTTCCGCAATAGCAAGTTCGTTATATCAGCTGCGCGAGGAGAGGGCTTGTAGCTAACTTCTCAGACGCCAAGAAGTTTCATTTGGCCTAGGTATATGGCATATAGGTTACTCAAATCCTAGTAAAACGTTGCATCAACTAGAGACGACCTCTAGAGCTCTGCGGATCATTTGAGTCGCAAAACATGATCTATTCTTGACTTTATCACACGCGCGTTATTAGGTATCTACATATTGGACGTTACAAAATAACTGGGAAAGATTTTTAGAAATATTACCATTATAATATTATAGTAATCATAAAATTGCATGTACTTTGTTAGAACACTGTGTTAAATGAATGTGACTTTTTTTTAAATTACTTTTCGCGGTAATTTTATATCGTCCAAAATGTACGAATAAGATATAGCAGCCTAACCTATTTCGTCCCTAAGTAAGTTCGTACAGGCCGGGTGGCTAGCCCTGGTGTCAGTTATTAGGCCGCCTGAAGGCCTCTGACATGGGTAAACGGTTAAAACAACCGGGACCTACAATTTAGTGTGTCATTCGAGCCTCAGTAGCGCTCAGTTGTAAAATGCCACCCGCGGTCACCCATCCAAATACGGACTGTGCGAAACGTTGCTTAGGTAATTTCGGTGATCGCTGACAAACACCTAGTCAAACTACGCTACGAGCGCTTTCCCCCCTTAAATCATCTAACATCATACACTCTGGTATACATCACACAAAGGTATAGTAGAGTGTAAGACGTACATATGCATTATGCATGTATGCCTCTGCTAAATATTCGATCGGCCGCCGCCGAATGGTGACAAAAAACTTTGCATTTTCAAAATTGTATCTATAATGTTCGACGGCAGTATCCACAAGATTTATCTCTGACGGGTTATAATAGTTTACCACACTTTGGTGGCATTTTTGAGACTAAATCATTCTAGAAAATTTAGAATCAGTCAGAGTAGGTATATAGTGCACTGATGGGACACCACCACCCTGGGACTTGAGTTGTAAGATTTTGTTGAGGCGTTATATTTTTTTTAAATCAACCATGCAGGTCTATTTTAGTAAGATACGCAACGAAACGTCGGTATTTCAAAATGGAAAACTTTTACTATGGGACCGACCCTGAAATCACAAAAAAACAAATTCTGTTTTACTGATACCTAGAACTAGGGCTAGAACTTGAAGTTAATCACTTCAAGTTCTAGCCCCGTATCTACTAATTTTTTCAAGAAAAATTACTTAGTAACTTAATAGGTAAAATATGGGCCAAAGTCAGCAGTGGATATCCAACGGCTGAGGAATAGTATTCACCAGAGCTAAGTATTACGCATCGTACCATCATAGAGTTCGAATAATCTCGTTACATATACATTCTATAGAAATCACAGAAGAGTTCCTCTGTTCTGTGGTAGTAATAATATAACAGGTGCCTTTATGCATCTCTTTTAACAATAAAAATTCTAATTTAAACCTACCACGTTTCTTTACAAATTACTTTTAGAAGTTTCAGACTATAAAGTTCGGTCCGATCAGTTTCACGCTGTTCTAAATAAAATTTGAGTGTAGGTATCAGTAAAACAGAAGTCCTGCGAGTCCAGTTTGCATGCATAATGTAGCGGTGTTTGTCCCTGATAAGGTGATAAAGCGCTGGAATCGAGCACACCCATAGAAATCTATAGAGGCGCTTTTTTTTACTCTGCGCAAAAAATACTTGTGGAGGAAACTGACTCCTAACAAAAACAAAAGGCTTTGATGAATTGATGATACAAGGCTCCGTACGTAGCTCCGTCACGGATTTAAAAAAATGCCAAATAGATGGTCGCGGAGCACATTTGTAAGAAACCTAGAGCAAGCCCGCGTGACGTGACCCTTATCTATGTAGCAAATACTCATACGCCGTAAAATGCATATTAACGAAACACATAGTAGAACACAGTGCTGTGTGAGCCGATACGGATAAGTGATGTGTAAAATTTTGTTGTTTTCAACAATAATCAACAATAATGCAATAGTTGTATATTTCGATTCGAGTGAACTATTTGGATTTTGTACACGACTTTACGTTTGTGCCAATTTTACGAACAATAATTTTTTCATCCCCCCATCTCGGAACGACTATTTTTGCACTTCGATTTCTGAGTGCATAAGTCGTTTTTATCCGCTAGAGGGGAAAGTAAAATTGAATTTAGAACATCGTGCACTAAGTTTGTGAATTCGAAACATCATTAAAAAGGTTGTATGATCATACAACCTTTTTTTTAATTTCTTGAAAACTTACTCTTCTTAGATCCTTCTTGGTGTACTTTGTTTTTAATTTGCTTTGCGCGCGCCATTTTTTTCGTGTCATATTGTTAAAATCTTATGTTTTATATTAAAAACAAGAAACTTTTTCAAGTTTAGTGAAAATCCTAAAATTAGTGATTCTAGCGACAAGGAAGTTAATAGACACCAACAGAATTGACTGAAACTGTTAATAATGCGCAAATGAGCTTTCTCTCTCAACAATTACACGAGAAGTAGGTATTAGAATTAGAAATCTTTATTTGCATCTCTAAGAAACCTTAAGATATTAACATACACATAGATATAGGTATTTGCTAATACTAGGTATTTAAAACCGTACGAACGTAAGTAGACGACTTTATTATTTCCTCGCTGAGGTGGGATGAAAAGTTACGTGTTGCACTCGAGTGCAAAGATTTTTTACCTTGTGCTCTTTTAACTAGGTACCCCGCTAGATTTTACTCGTAGATTCCTTCGCTTTCTCGGTCATCAAAATTGAGCACGCGGTTAAAAAACATCTTTGCACTCTTGTACTCGTATAAGAAATAATTAATATTATAAGTAGAGTTGCGTGCGAAATTAGGTTCCCGCTAGATAGAAACGACTTATCCATTCTGGCGAGATCTGTGTGTATACCTGTAACAGGTATATTGTAGGAGTAGGTTTGGAAGAATTGCTAAACAAACCCTGGGCCCTGTTTAGTATTTGGCGGTCGCTCCTGGTTGCCTTCCCGTTGCAGACAATGCCATCGAATTTTATTTCATGAGTGACCTTTCTACGTGGCGCATACACATACCACGGGCCGTCATACATTCTTATGAATCTAAAGTAGTACCTACATATCAAAACAAGAATGTTATAAATTAGCCCAGTCATTATATACATTTGGAAATAGAAGTTAACCGTGGGTAAATTTTGGATATTAAGTGGAGGGAGGGACTTAACTTCAATTGTCGACCAAGGATTTCCTAGGTGCATTTTCCGCCATCTTAAAAATATTATATTTTTAGTGCTTTTTCGATCGATAACACAATAACTATGAACGATAGGTTTAAAATGTACAGAACCTCAATTATAGACCGTAAAAAAGCAAGGAAAAAATGTTGGCATAATTTTTTTTTCTCAACGGAGCACCAATTTATTGTGAGTATTCTGAATTTAACTTTTTTCAAGATGGCGTAAAATACGCATAGGAAGTCTTGGTCGACAATTTGAAATTAAGCTTTTCTTAGACAATATTCAAAATTTTGCTTTCTAGATTCACTTGCTTTCTTACCCGTTTTTTCCATATATAAATTAGTAAACTAAATTAGAACTTATGGCACTGCCCCAGGAGTTGGCATCTTGCCGTATCCTGTATTTTGCTCAGACATGTACACGCACCTGCTTCGTGTTCATATTAAAAAAAATTAAAGAAATGTAAAACAAGATGGTATTGCGATGCAGATTTTAATTAACATACCAATGATGTTGATGTGAATCTCGGTGTTGGACCCGCAGTTCTAGAGTTGATAGAGCGAGTTACAATGTGTAGGTAGAGTCATTGTTCGAGCTCAATCTTTAATCTCAGCATAGTGATGGCAAGTAATAATTCACTTAACATAAAATCAGGTTGTAATACCTGATACTTGCCTACATCGATCGGGTAGGAATCGCGATCAGTTCACATTCTTCAAAGTTCAAAAACCAGGCAAGGTTTGACGCCCTGCGCATTTAATTGTTAACTTCGATAAATTAGTGTCTACCTACATATTATTATACCTACCTGAATCAAGTAAAAAACGCAAGATCCATATTAAATGGTTTAAAATAATCTCGCGGTCGAAGACCTGTGCTGAACTGACAAACAGTTCCGTAAGGTATAAAAAATATATTTTTTTAGATATTTTTTTTTGGTTCGAGGGCAGCGCCTCACGGCGTATTACCTTGACGTCCAGATGGCTCCGCCACAACCTTCAGATTATTTCATCATTAGAGCCGGGGTCGATGAACTCGCTCGTGATAATAGATACGTATTGCCTATTTTGAATGTAATTAAATATTTACGCAAAACTATTGCGTAGATTGAATAAGGTGTATAGTTATTTACATCATAGGTAGGTATAGCAAAAAATGGCCGCAGGGCGCCGTGGCCCGTAGATATATAATTGCGTGGTAAAATAATTTGAAGGAAACGTTAGTTTTACGGCAACGTGTAGGCTTTCAGTAGCTGAAAAGTTTATACCTAGATTCTAGGAATACTTACAGAAAATATCAGGTACACAGTTCACTTATAACACTTCTAAGTTCCAGTTAAAATTTATAATGAGCCCCTAAAAAGCCCTAAAATAAAAATAAATGTTTTACCTGTATTTTGTAGACTGAGTAAGACATTTTAGTACCTACTCTAGCCGGTAGGTATTTTGTGGCGACGATAAGTATAAGTTGAACATAATGAGTCCTCTTTCGTTAGAGTAAAATTTGGCTAATATGCCTATTTCTAGGGAAACAATGAAAATGATACATCAGTACGTGTACCAATAATAATATGTACTGTATGACACAACTGTTTCTCAAGTGAAAAATTCAAAATTTCACGATTTCGCCACAAAGTGGGCTTATAAAACAGGACAAACTAATCCCAGCCATTTCCGTTACATTTTCCACCTATTCAGGCCCCTCATGAATAAATACGAAATTCAAGAATAGGTAACAAACAACGCTCAGTCGGCTCAAAAAAAACATGTCACGCCATATACGAGGAGTCGCGGATACGAAGCGCGTAATATTAATTCTTTTATCAAATAAATATATTAATACTTGTGCATGTACCTCGTGCCATTATACAAAAGTAGATAAGTACATAGATGATTGATCACAGTGTAGTTTGGCGCCTAAATTCCGTGCAAAAAAGCGTCCGACCGACCGTGACTCCGCGCCGCAAAAAACTCGGATGGTATTGAGTATTGAACTCATGCCGATACGAATCTACGAGCTTAAAACGACGTTTTAATTATTATAATGTGTTTACTGTTCGACAGATAAATTAATCGCGTTGCCTTTCAGTAAAGGTCGTAGATCCAGCGGCAAGGTCTACGAAAAAACCTATGCATCGCAATTTGTTTTTATTAACACAAATCATTTATAGGTATTATACTTCTTTATTTATAGAATGTTTTGATGTTTATTTATTTAGCTTAGTAAGCGTCGATTCTAGGAGTAACGTATTTTTTGTCGCCGGTGAGTTTTCCTTCGGCGATTTGTTTGTTTCTCTCTGCTCTCATAGCCTGAAAGGCAAATCAAATCATTTATAAGTAGTCTGTACCTACCTATGTGATCAAGAAACAGCGAGAATGTAGAGCTCTAAATGAGTAGGTATGTTCATTTTTTCTGGTGCCATAAGGTGGAAGTTTAACGGTCTAGCACTCGTTAGCTTTATCTTGAAAAGTGACATAAGTATGTACATACTTAGTTAATTTTCAACTTGAAACATTTTTAAACGAATTACGAGAGAATGGAAAAAGAGAGGTCTTTGCCCAGCATTGGATGACAGTATATTACTACATATTGTGTATAGATAAGTAAATCTTAGAGGTAGACTGTTTAGTAGACCTCATTTTCGGGGACAAAAGCCCGATCTTGATTGAAACTTCGAGTGTGTTGTCACGATGTTATATTTTACCTGGTTTTCTAAAAAAAGAGTGCATAGATCTTAGTAAGTATGTAAAGAGTATGTGTGTAACAGAAAGAAGTTATAAATGTGCTTCGAACCTACACCAAGTAGTAAGAGTGTAGCTAGCCTTCTTTATCCCACTGCTGGTTATGGCCTCTCGCTTACTGTGCCCTCTGCCTCGATCCTGTGCCAATCGTGTCGGTTCGAAACGCGATTTCGACTAGGTATACGTCTGGTATTAGTATTAAGTACTTAATGCAGTCTCAAAAGATTTGGAATTACACACGCACATTATGTGTCGTGTAGGTGTAACGCCTGCAAAAAATAAATAGCAATACACGAGAAACTTCACGATAAAATTGCCAGGTGTTAAAAATTACGATAAATACGCGAGCTTACGTGTACATTTGAATAGATGATAAGTACTGTCATTGTTCTTTATTATCACGGGATCTACAACAATATGCGGAAATTCAATACCAAAAGATACATCTCAAGTGCGACAACATAATACTAAGTATACTTTGAAGCAATCAAGACAGAGGCAATCTGCAGCATATCTAGACTCTAGATATTCTGCAGACCTCCTCTGAAGAATCGTCTAGATTCTAGAGCAACTAATCACAGGTCTTGATTTTTAACATTTTGGCCTCAGTTATAGGCCGAATCATACAAGTCGGCGGATGTGAACTTAGCTACAAGTTGCGCAATATCCAATGCTGTCTGAAGCTAACATAAAGCTGCGCGTTGATTGGATATTGCGCAGCTTGTAGCTAACTTCACATCCGGCGACCTGTATGATTCGGCCTATATTTGCCCAAATACGTCGACGGCGCTGCTTCACTAGAAAAATAAAACATAAATAAAATTAACTTACCACAAATCTCTTGTATTGCTTGATTAACTTCTGGCACTCGAAGAAGTCGGACATGTAGTCTTCACACTTGCGCCTTCCGCGTTCAATGCCGTACGCTTCCATGCACTCCATCAGTGCCAACTCTTCTTGAGCACAACGACCGAGAATTTGCTCAGAAATCATGCCACCCGTGATATCAGTGAATGGGGATCGGAAAAATGGCGATATAGTATTCGGCATATTGAATTTTTAGACTATTTATTGAATGTGTACTTATGATATTTTTAAATTCAATAAAGTAGAATTTAAGCAGTAGGAGCTTACAAAGTTTTGTCACTTTTTGAAAGTTTGACTGACTTTTCACACAACAATCAGCTTGCTGTCAACATTTTTTTTAACTTTATTTCAAAAACATTGTATAAGGAGGTTGGAAATGATATTACTGATAAAACTTTTGTTACTTGCCCTCATTATAATATCCACAATATCATTCGTTTTTTAAATTAGCGGTTAAATATTTTTGTAATTACTTATTTCCTTTTAATTTTCAGATTTGAACAAAACGAAAAAGTTATTTGCTAAAACAAAGTATATGACGCTTACTTAATTTTTATTAATAACTATTTTTTATAACATGTTATTGCTTAGTTTTCTATTGATTGCACTAGTAACTGATTTTAATAAGCATCAATCCTCGGTGTAACATATTTGTTATCCCCAGTGAGTTTTCCTTCAGCAATCTGCTTGTTTCTTTCCGCTCTCATGGCCTGAAAAATAAATGATACCTAAAGCTTCATTCTCTTTCTATTATTTTATTTTATTTTCAAAAAACTATCTGAGGTTATGATGCAAAAATACTGATGATTATAGGACCCAAAGAGTATGTATTGTTATTCACTGTAATAATTCTGCTATCAAGCAGAGCATTCTGCTGCTAACTGGCAGTGGATCCAGAGCTTTTGGATTATCATTAGTCTGCATACCTACTTCATCTTCAACCTCAACGTTGCTTGCCATCAGGTGAGTTGGTGGTCAAGCTATTTCTACTATTTCGCGTAAAAAAAACCTTGGAGATCAGTGGATAATCTGTTTGCTTTTTAGTATAGGCCTCGCCACACAAGTTGGCGGATATGAAGTTTACTACAAGCTGCACAATATCCAATCCTGACTGAAGCTCACATAAAGCCACCAGTCTGAATTGAATTGAATTTATTTATTTACATAACATACAGAGCATTCTTAAAAACTAAGTACCCTGCCTAGTAGGGCATAGCAAACAATAATATTAGGTAAGTGAATATCTTAAAAATTACTAACTAAGCTAATCTTATTTTTTAACATTGATTGACTATTGCGCAGCTTGTAGCTAACTTCACATCTGCCAACTTGTGTGGCGCGGCCTATAGTAGTAGTAATAAGTATTTTGTTGTAGCAGGCACTATATAGCCCATTGTAATTAAAGCTGCGAAGCTTACCACGAATCGTTTAAATTGAATAACAGAAGTCTGGCACTCTTTGAAGTCTTCAAGAAGGTTGGCGCATTTGTTTCGGCCGCGGTCCAATCCGTAAGCCTCCAGGCAGTCCATATATCTTATCTCCTGCTTTTGACAATCACCTAGCAATTGATGCGAGACCATGCCTCCCGTGATATCAGTAAATGGCGACCGAAGAAACGGAGAGAGGGACATCTTGTATCACTAGAACAGAGTAAACAATAAAAATTAATATTGAACCCATAGGTTAGAATTACGTAAACAAAACAATTTTCAGAGGAACTGATTAGAAGGCCAGTCAGTGTTTAGATTAGCTTTCTATACACTAGAACGAGCGCAGCATTTAAATCAGTAGGGTAAATTACCTGATTTTGTTTGGAGTTCAATAAAAAAACAAGAGACTGGCTAAAACTATGAAAATTGACGACAAATCTCGACAAATGTATCTGAACTGAAATCGAAATTAGAATTGGATTAGACAACTGACACTGACAGTGACAACCAAACAGTGACAATTGTGACAACCACAAGCCCTTGTTGTGATAAGATTTTTAAAAAAGCTGACATGGACGGGCGCTAATAAAAACCTGCACTGTTTTGTCTCGTCCATTTTGGTGAACAAGTTGGTTTTTATTAGCGTCAAAACACTGTTGGACAAGGAATATAATACTCTCTACCGAGAGCTGTTGGATATATCGATCTATTTGGTTTTTATATTAATTCATTTTAAGCGATCCGCACATAGGCGCGGTCGGAGCGGTAGAGCGGTCCGAGCGGTCTAGGGCGGTCCGGCGGTACGGCAGTACCTGCGCAAACTGGCGCGTTACGAGCGGTCTAGGGCGGTCGGGCGGTCCGGCGGTCGGGCGGTCCGGCGGTCGGGCGGTCCGGCGGTCCGGGCGCGGGCGTAGTTAGGCTACTCAGCACTAGATGTCACTTTATCTTTCAAAGTTCTGCCGCTTTACACTAAGTAGAGCCATGCCGGTAGTTCTAATAGTGGTGGGACAGTATTATTTAGCGCCACACTGCTACACAAGTCGTCGGACGGGAAGTTTTGCGCAGAACGCTGCGCAAAAGCCGAAATATTTGTATGCTCGGGAGCCAGAAAGACGAGACGCCGGGGCACACCAGCCCACCAACCTCATGCCTCCTGCGTAATCCCTACGCCCGTGATCAACACTACGCCACGCGGCGTCGGCATTGTGCAGACATGCGCAATTATTAGCGAATCACGGCGAAGTGTCATCTGAGACTAATTTCTCATCCGCCGACTTGTGTAGCGCTTAGTATATTTCAGAGTGTGATAAAGTTATCGAAATTACATCACTAGGTAGATATACGCGTAGGTAGTTCAAAATAATTTTCTTTCTATGCAATTCTTAAATCATCAGCAAAGTCTAGAATTAGATTTAAATACACGAATATCTATAATTAGCAGGAATGGTCATTAGAGGGACATCTTACAGACGGCTTCTAACCCCAAACCAAAAAATGCTTAGGATATTTCTGCCAGAGACTGATAGACCACAGACAAACCAGCTGTGCAAGAAGAGGTGATTCAGACCATCACTATGAGCAACTTTTACTATGGTGGCACAATACGGAAGAGAGGAAGATTCAGCTGTTTCATACATATTGTCGATTCCAGCGGTAATTAAATATGGAACAGCTGACTTTTTTTGTATTCTGTGTGGGCTCCATAGTAAAAGTTGTTCATATGATTGTCTGACGTCACCATCATTCGGCTTAGTATAGAACATGTATAACTACAGAGAAGTTAGGTAGTAAAAATACAGCCAAAATCTGCTTATAAATAAAATTATATAACATTTAGTATAACTACAGAGAAGTTAGGTAGTAAAATTACAGCCAAAATCTGCTTATAAATGAAATAATATTAGCATGTATAACTACAGAGAAGTTAGGTAGTAAAAATACAGCCAAAATCTGCTTATAAATAAAATTATATTATATTTAGTATATATTAAATAAAGTGGTAAGTAAAACTAACGTGGTAAAACGAGTGACGTAATTTTGATAACTTGTTCACAATCTTAAAAACTGTCCCATCACTATTAGTATGACCGGCATGGCGCCACCTAGTATAAAGCGGAAGAACTTTGAAAGATAAAGTGACATCACAGACTACCATAGATACTACGTATCAGGCAGGAATTTATGAACAACCAATAGCGGACTGGTAATTTAGAGTTTGACATTTATGTACTTTTTAAGACATGGCGACAGTACTTTTTTTGGCTTCATAAATATTTATTAATTCCTGTATCCATATAAATAGTCAATTCTCCAATTAAAATATAATTATTATTTTACCATTTTTAAAACCTATGTACCTAAAGGAAGTTAATAAATAAAACTAAATATTATGCTACTTCACGTTTATTCATCATTCACATCAATTTCTGAGGACATATTTTAGGTTAACTTTCATAAGATAAAGTTTTTCAATTTTGCACAGTTATTATTGATATTAGACACCCACTTGAGTCTTAATTAACTATTTCAGAATACGTTGTCTAATTATGCTTCGCCTGCAGTTGTAGTTCGGCATACGACACAATATTTTACAGGATGCAAAAATACACTATATAAATACCAATGTTTGAACACCAACGCATAAAACACAATGAATGTGTGGTTTTGTAACAGTTCAGTGGAGACGATAAGCACGAACACTTTACATAACTAACACAATAACTTTAATTTAACATTAAAAAAGATAGCACAAAAACTGCTGAAAATTTTAAGGAAAAGATTGATTGACTTTGACATTTTGCAACTCAAGCAGCCTTGAATGGGCATAGAGAATGTACTTGGGAAAGTCAAAATGCAAATTACCATTTGTCTATGGTGGGAAATAGGGAGATTTTTTTTTTAAGATTCGAGCCCATGAGTGACATCTAGTGTTCAGTAGCAAAACTACGCCCGCGCCCGGACCGCGTGGCGACCGCTCAGCGGGGTGCGTTTACACACTCCAGATATATTATTTTTTTAATGCGGAGGTGCGTTTACGCACTCCAGATATTATTTACAACAAAAATGGACAAAAATTATTCTTAGGGATTCCGTCAACGGCGTCATAGCTCTAGACCAGTGGTCGTCAAACCGCGGCCCGCGGTACATGTGGAGGTCATGTGTACTATTATTATGTATAACTATTTTATAAAAGATTATTGTACGCTCAAACTGGGCAAGCTGTTGATACTGTAGTGTTTGGGGATATGTGATGATGCACCGTAAATACCTGGATGCTTCCTTGGTACGATATCCGGGAATCCAGGCAAACACAAAAACACTGGTATCACAACAAGTTAGTTTATTTACACTACCAAGAATGTAATCAATGTCTATTTCTTAGAAAAGAAGTCCAATGATAACACAATAAGCATTAAAAGCGGAAAGTGATTATAAACCACAATTTTCACAGAAGAAAGCCGGACTCAAGACAAAAGAGTTACCAACTAGCTGTCGTAGTTTTTTAAACTCAGGGTCGTCGCTGCGCCTGCGCACATCGCGCCGGTCGTCGAAACCGTGCAAATGTTACAAGTGACGACCGCGATCCGACATTTATGTCAGGTATAAAGGTAATTAACATTGTAGATTTTAGTATAGGTAATAATATTGTTGCTTCTAAGTTTCATTTAGTATTTTTATTTAGAATAATTAAGTTTAATATTGTTAAGTTATTAATGTAGGTTTTGTACAGGATAGATTTAGTTACATAATTAGAAATTTAATAAGTAATGGGGCATCGGCAAGTATGCCACAATACCAATTGTTATAACACTTTTTACACGGCTTAACAATAAACATTTTCTTATTCTTATCATCATATTTGTTTCCAAATTATTAGAAAAGCGAATAGCATCGCGCTAGCTACACACACGTATAATTAAAATATTAACAATGTTCATACTTGCTTTCAATAAAATATAGCACAAAATTTCAAGTTGTGTCTGGTTATGTTAGTTGACGATGAACAGTTGTTTTTAGCCTAAAAATCACAAGTTTGAACCGATTTAAATGAATATAATGTAAAAATACACATAAATTCTAATAATAAATTGTTTTCGGTAGTGCATAATTTTGTACATATTTTTTAGTGCATATTTGCATGCATTTTTATATGTATATAGAGAGTGCATATAATCAGATGTCTAGTCATGTGCAACGCCCATGTCGTCGTACCCACCTCAATATCTGTAGATCGCACAGAACCAGTACAACTAGAGAGATAGGGCTGTTTTCGCTTGAGGCAATTCTCAACCACAAAAATGTATGGAAAATCAGGCTTAGCGCTGTCAAAACTGTCAAATATGTATTGGCATTTGACACTACTGAGCGAAAAACACTACAACTAGCCACTGAATCGAGATAATTTAAATGGTTCTTTCTAACTCATGCCATATTAAATCACTGCATCTCTTTCTTTCTTTTCTCGATCGACTACATTATCCCTCTGGTATCTTTGTGGTATATCGGTTCTTGAAGTTGTTGACTCGTACGTCTACCTAGGACAAGTAGTCCAGTTAGGTAGGTCCGACTTCATAAAGAGGTTAATAAATAAAATAAATAAATAAACGTTTATTTCAGGCACATAACCCATATGAAAAGACATACATAATAATTATAAAAGAATAAAATGTTGCAGCTCGCTGGAATGTTTTAGATAAGTATAGCGTGATTAACTAGTTCGTGATTAAGATGTTTTACGTGACTAAGATAAATCACAATGTGTAGATATAATTTAGTATATAAGCTGTTGTTATTCGATAATAAAATAGAATATAGAGAGACTCATTCAGTCAGACTAGTATCTTATTTTAATCCCTTGGCGCCCCGGCAAATTGGTGACCCCGAGTGGCCCGAGTGCAGTATCAGTTTGGGGTCCCACTGCCATACCGGCACAGTGGTGACCCCCGACCCAAGTGACGCGAAATGTAGTGAGCTCGCAAGAAGATTTGGGGGTCGACGATAAATCCGCTGGATGACGTCATACCTGCACCCCTACATCACAACATAAACCATCGACACCTGGCCAACGACAAGGAAAACTTATGGAAGCTTTGATTGATTTCGAGAATTAGAAGAAATTTTATGAACAACTCACTTCGCAAGACTGAGACGGTAAATACGCATAATTCAGCAAGGAAGATGTACAGACAACATCGCAAATCACATGGTTGACGTGAAGCAGTTTGTCACGCAATTTTTGAAGTTATGAGTAAACGCCAAATCCAGGGTTCTGTAGCTGCAATGAAACGCGAATAACCCTTGGTATTTTGTTTACGTGTGAATTGATGAAATCGAATCAGCAGTCGCCAGCAGCCGAGTATAGGACCACAGGAACTTGAGATGCCAATGCTGCCGCCGAAAATTCAGGTTGGATCTGCAAGTATTTTTTCGAAGTTGGCACCACCGTACGAGGACAAATCGAAGGTGGCGGAAAATTGCGTAGTACTGGAGGATTTGCCCAGACTCATTTCCATTGCCAAACGACTGGTCAGTGATATATTATAGAGAATATGTGAAATGGAAATATGGCTGAAGCTGCGAACGCGTGAAGTTATTTGAAATGTTCAGATATTACGGAAAAAGTATGTTGTGACAACATTGTTTTAGTCTTTTGTGCAAATTCAGGATAAAATCAGTGAAATCGGTATATAGGAACGTGAAATTAAACGGAAATTGTGTACTGCTCATATGATGTCGAAGTCCAAGTTTCATAGATTAAGTGATAGCTAGTATTTTTGTGTGAATTGTTTTAAATATTTTTGTTTTTAACTATAGGCATATCAGTTTTACTGTTACATTATTTACATTATTAATTTGCCGGGGCGCCAAGGTATTAAAATAAGACACTAGAGTCTGTTTCTATATCTCACTATTTTCTATCTTATTTGCGCAGGCGGCACGTTCACTGATTCACTATCGATACATAAGCCTACATTACTAACGAACATTAGCCTACATTTATCAATCGTAACTTTCAAATAAAATATTCTATCATTCATGTTATTATGTTTTGCAAACTGTATTTTAGTGGGTAATCAGATCACTAGTAGTGAGTGTTTGCTGCGTTAGAGCTTTTTCATCAAATTTCGAGTAGCGTCATACTGCAAATCGAAAAACGTGCCAATTGACCGACGAGGTGTAACTATGCGGAATGTTTAGAATATTTTATTTAATAGAGTTATGTCAATTGATAAGTAAAGGTTAAGGTTGATCAGTGAATGTACTTAAAGACAATAGAAGCACGTGCCTACGGAGCTGACTAAGCCAGTGGGTTTAATTTTTGCTGACGCACTGTAAAGTCGCGAAGTCGCTGCAACATAATTGATCGGATTTTTGTTTATTTTGTTATATCTATGTATTTTAAGGTAATACGAGTTTGTGAATATATATTACATTTTTTTCCAAGGGGGAAGTACTGTTGCAGCTCGCTGGAATGTTTTAGATAAGTATAGCGTGATTAACTAGTTCGTGATTAAGATGTTTTACGTGACTAAGATAAATCACAATGTGTAGATATAATTTAGTATATAAGCTGTTGTTATTCGATAATAAAATAGAATATAGAGAGACTCATTCAGTCAGACTAGTATCTTATTTTAATCCCTTGGCGCCCCGGCAAATAAAACATTACATTAATACAAATTGCAGACCAATCCGCAATTAATCGCTGAATCCAACTCGGCTAGGCAGCGTTCGGAACAGTGGAGGATTTACGTTTTTGCCACCAGTGGGATGACTTCATTAAGACCGCAGGATCACGCTAGATGCAAGCCGCTACTAAACAGTCTTATTGGAAAATGGAGATCCATAGGGGTGGCCTATGTTCAGCATTGGACGTCTTAAAGCTGATGGATGGATGATGGATAATTATACGAAAATGTATAAAATATGGTAATTTCTCAAATTATGTCTCAAAACACGGCAATCAGGAAGTTTCTCATTTTCCAGTTTTATTGTCAGTATTTGTGTTTTTAGTACAGTTTAATTTTGTCATACTTTAAATAGGGACAGTAAAGTCTAGAATGCACACATTTATTATCTACAATATAAAAACACGCCCACCAAATGTATGGAGGCTGGTTAAATAATTATCTAAAAATCCAACCACAGCACTCGTTATATTTCAAAAAAACACATATTTTTCTGACCCAATTGCATCAGTTAAAAACAAAAAAAGTTCAAATTTTTTTAAATTAATTTTGAGTTTTTTTGGATTAATTTATTTATTTGACAGAATAGGTAGATTATTTCTGGTAACCCTGATTATGTAACTTTCCAATTATTATTAAGTATTTTTACCAATTGGACACACTTTGTATGCATTTTCTAGACACATTGTAAATTATAATAAACTAGCGTGACCAGTTAATCACACTAGTTTCTTATGATTTCAATAAAATAGGAGAAAAATGTGGAATATTCAGGTAAAAATGCAAGTTAACGAACGATAGAAACACATTATTATTGCTGAACTAGAAAAATTAGTAAGTTATATTTCTATTTTTCACAAAAAATGGAGGGATACACAACATAAAATTAATATTTTTGAGAAGCCCATAAAACAAGCTTCCAAATTATGTATTCATCATCTTGGTTATATTTACCACTTGCGGACGTCTCTTTTGCCCCTAAACACGGCAATTTCATATCCAAAACACGGCAATGAATTGTTGTTTGATGGCAACCTACTTTGAAAGAAATAGTAGTTTACAGTGTTTGATGGCAACTTTGGCTCGCAAGTCTACCCACCCGTCCGGTCGCCACGCGGTCACCAGGCGGTCGCAAGGCGGTCGCCAGGCGGTCGCAAGGCGGTCGCCACGCGGTACGAGCGGTCTAGGGCGGTCCGGCGGTCCGGGCGCGGGCGTAGTTAGGCTACTCAGCACTAGATGTCACTTTATCTTTCAAAGTTCTGCCACTTCACACTAGGTGGCGCTATGCTGGTCATGCTAATAGGAATTAGGAATGTAAAACAGAGTTTGATATTGATCAAATGAAATTCCATCAATCGTTTTACTACGTTTCTTTCTCTAACCATTTCATTTCAATATATGTTTATATTTTTTCATTCATTCATTCATATATTTTTTTCATAAGTAGGAACAAGAAATTTCTTCATTTTGATTACCTAACTGTAGTCGTACAGGATCATCTGCTTGTCCTATGCTTAGCCTAAGCCTTAAAAGAGGTGATGTAAGATCATCATTATTAACAACTATTACTTTGAGGCCCACTCAGAATACAAGAAAAAATTATCAGATATTCCATACATAGTTGCCGCTTGGAATTAACAAAATATATGAAACAGCTGATTTTTTTCGTATTCCGTATTGGCACCATAGTAAAAGTTGTTCATAGTGATGGTCTGAATCACCTCTTTTTGCACCAACTGGATAGCCCTGTATGTAGTCTATCAGTCTCTGGCAGCGAAATTACAAGCAGTTTTTATTTTGTGGTCAGAATCCGTGAGTAAATTATTCCCCTGATAGTCATTCCTACAGTACTAATCATGGGTATTCGTGTTTTTAAATCTATTTCTAGAACTTGCTGATGATATTTGTTAGAATGGCTCTAACAAAAAATAGAAAGAAGAGAAGAAGATTCTGTACTTACTTACTACTCTTATTAAATAAATAAATAGAAACAAGACATTTCTTGCAATTTTATTAACATTTCTGAACATCAGACAATATAAATTAGTTCAATGAAGTGATAAATTAGTTCATCCATAGTATCACAAAGCATGTTTTATTTTGTAATATTACTTACAACATCTGATAACAAATGCACCTTTATGGTTCTTGGTGGGTGCTTGTGTAGTCTACTGTCTGTGGAACTACTAGTTATTACTATGCCGCAACTCGATTTTTCTCGTTCCTTGCAGTTTACTATGAGAAAACGAAATTAAAAAAAAAAAGGTCGCGGTCAATTGCATAAAATCACAATTGACCGCAAAAGCTGTTGAGGCTCCATCCGAACTCTTTGATTACGTCAAACTTCAGCCGAAAGAGTGAAAAACTACCGGCGTACCCGTCAGACCGCGCGCGGTCTGTCGAGTCGAGGCGCGGGCAACTGTTTACAAACGCGAGCCGCGACGAACCGCGACCGGACCTATGTGCGCCCTTCTTAGACAACCAGTACAATACAGATGACCGCTCGCCCGCTAGACCGCTCCGACCGCGCATGTGTGCGGATCGCTTTACGAAGAATGATAAAATAGTACCTTTATCATTTTGCTTATTTTGGTTAGAGTTGTTGAAAACTATATTTATAAATATCTGCTTCACTACATAGTATAAAATGAAGTCGCTATTTTGTCTGTTTGTTTGTCTGTATGCTTAAAGCGATCCGCACACATGCGCGGTCGGAGCGGTCGAGCGGGCGAGCGGTCATCTGTATTGAACTGGTTGTCTAAGAAGGGCGCACATAGGTCCGGTCGCGGCTCGTCGCGGCTCGCGTTTGTAAACAGTTGCCCGCGCCTCGACTCGACAGACCGCGCGCGGTCTGACCGGTACGCCGGTAGTTTTTCACTCTTTCGGCTGAAGTTTGACGTAATCAAAGAGTTTGGATGGAGCCTCAACAGCTTTTGCGGTCAATTGTGATTTTATACAATTGACCGCGACCTTTTTTTTAAAAATTTCGTTTTCTCATAGTAAACTGCAAGGAACGAGAAAAATCGAGTTGCGGCATAGTAATAACTAGTAGTTCCACAGACAGTAGACTACACAAGCACCCACCAAGGACTATAAAGGTGCATTTGTTATCAGATATTGTAAGTAATATTACAAAATAAAATATGCTTTGTGAAACTATGGATGAACTAATTTAAATTGTCTGATGTTCAGAAATGTTAATAAAATTGCAAGAAATGTCTTGTTTCTATTTATTTATTTTATAAGAGTAGTTAGTAAGTACCTACAGAATCTTCTTCTCTTCTTTCTATTTTATGTTAGAGCCATTCTAACAAATATCATCAGCAAGTTCTAGAAATAGATTTAAAAACACGAATACCCATGATTAGTAGGAATGACTATCAGGGGAATAATTTACTCACGGATTCTGACCACAAAATAAAAACTGCTTGTAATATCGCTGCCAGAGACTGATAGACTACATACAGGGCTATCCAGCTGGTGCAAAAAGAGGTGATTCAGACCATCACTATGAACAACTTTTACTATGGTGCCAATACGGAATACGAAAAAAATCAGCTGTTTCATATATTTTGTTAATTCCAAGCGGCAACTATGTATGGAATATCTGATAATTTTTTCTTGTATTCTGAGTGGGCCTCAATGTAACAGTTGTTAATAATGATGATCTTACATCACCTCTTTTAAGGCTTAGGCTAAGTATAGGACAAGCAGATGATCCTGTACCTACAACTACAGTTAGGTAATCAAAATAAAGAAATTTCTTGTTCCTACTTATGAAAAAAATATATGAATGAATGAATGAAAAAATATAAACATATATTGAAATGAAATGGTTAGAGAAAGAAACGTAGTAAAACGATTGATGGAATTTCAGTTGATCAATATTGAACTCTGTTTTACATTCCTAATTCCTATTAGCATGACCAGCATAGCGCCACCTAATGTGAAGTGGCAGAACTTTGAAAGATAAAGTGACATCTAGTGCTGAGTAGCCTAACTACGCCCGCGCCCGGACCGCCGGACCGCCCTAGACCGCTCGTACCGCGTGGCGACCGCCTTGCGACCGCCTGGTGACCGCGTGGCGACCGGACGGGTGGGTAGACTTGCGATCCAAAGTTGCCATCAAACACTGTAAACTACTATTTCTTTCAAAGTAGGTTGCCATCAAACAACAATTCATTGCCGTGTTTTGGATATGAAATTGCCGTGTTTAGAGGCAAAAGAGACGTCCGCAAGTGGTAAATATAACCAAGATGATGAATACATAATTTGAAAGCTTGTTTTATGAGCTTCTCAAAAATATTAATTGTTGTGTATCCCTCCATTTTTTGTGAAAAATAGAAATATAACTTACTAATTTTTCTAGTTCAGCAATAATAATGTGCTTCTATCGTTCGTTAACTTGCATTTTTACCTGAATATTCCACATTTTTCTCCTATTTTGTTGAAATCATAAGAAACTAGTGTGATTAACTGGTCACACTAGTTTATTATAATTTACAATGTGTCTAGAAAATGCATGCAAAGTGTGTCCAATTGGTAAAAATACTTAATAATAATTGGAAGGTCATTTAATCAGGGTTACCAGAAATAATCTACCTATTCTGTCAAATAAATAAATTATCCAAAAAAACTCAAAATTAATTTAAAAAAATTTGAACTTTTTTTTTGTTTTTAACTGATGCAATTGGCTCAGAAAAACATGTGTTATTTTGAAATATAACGAGTGCTGTGGTTGGATTTTTAGATAATTATTAAACCAGCCTCCATACATTTGGTGGGCGTGTTTTTTATATTGTAGATAATAAATGTGTGCATTCTAGGCTTTACTGTCCCTATTTAAAGTATGAAAAAATTAAACTGTACTAAAAACACAAATACTGACAATAAAACTGGAAAATGAGAAACTTCCTGATTGCCGTGTTTTGAGACATAATTTGAGAAATTACCGTATTTTATACATTTTCGTATAATTATCCATCATCCATCCATCACGTCCAATGCTGGACATAGGCCACCCCTATGGATCTCCATTTTCCAATAAGACTGGTTAGTAGCGGCTTGCATCCAGCGTGAACCTGCGGTCCCACTGGTGGCAAATACGTAAATCCTCCACTGTTCCGAACGCTGCCTAGCCGAGTTGGATTCGGCGATTAATTGCGGATTGGACTGCAATTTGTATTAATGTAATGTTTTTTTCTTTTATAACTATTATGTATGTCTTTTCATATGGGTTATGTGCCTGAAATAAACGTTTATTTATTTATTTTATTTATTAATTAACCTCTTTATGAAGTCGGACCTACCTAACTGGACTACTTGTCCTAGGTAGACGTACGAGTCAACAACTTCAAGAACCGATATACCACAGAGATACCAGAGGGATAATTTGGTCGATCGAGAAAAGAAAGAAAGAGATGCAGTGATTTAATATGGCATGAGTTAGAAAGAACCATTTAAATTATCTCGATTCAGTGGCTAGTTGTAGTGTTTTTCTCTCAGTAGTGTCAAATGCCAATACATATATGACAGTTTTGACAGCGCTGAGCCTGATTTTCCATACATTTTTGTGGTTGAGAATTGCCTCAAGCGAAAACAGCCCTATCTCTCTAGTTGTACTAGCTCTGTGCAATCTACAGATATTGAGGTGGGTACGACGACATGGGCGTTGCACATGACTAGACATCTGATTATATGCACTCTCTATATACATATAAAAATGCATGCAAATATGCACTAAAAAATATGTACAAAATTATGCACTACCGAAAACAATTTATTATTAGAATTTAAGTGTATTTTTACATTATATTCATTTAAATCGGTTCAAACTTGTGATTTTTAGGCTAAAAACGACTGTTCATCGTCAACTAACATAACCAGACACAACTTGAAATTTTGTGCTATATTTTATTGAAAGCAAGTATGAACATTGTTAATATTTTAATTATACGTGTGTGTAGCTAGCGCGATGCTATTCGCTTTTCTAATAATTTGGAAACAAATATGATGATAAGAAAATGTTTATTGTTAAGCCGTGTAAAAAATGTTATAACAATTGGTATTGTGGCATACTTGCCGATGCCCCATTACTTATTAAATTTCTTAATATGTAACTAAATCTATCCTATACAAAACCTACATTCATAACTTAACAATACGAGTATTAAACTTAATTATTCTAAATAAAAATACTAAATGAAACTTAGAAGCAACAATATTATTACCTATACTGAAATCTACAATGTTAATTACCTTCTGACATAAATGTCGGATCGCGGTCGTCGCTTGTAACATTTGCACGGTTTCGACGACCGGCGCGATGTGCGCAGGCGCAGCGACGACCCTCAGTTTAAAAAACTACGACAGCTAGTTGGTAACTCTTTTGACTTGAGTCCGGCTTTCTTTTGTGAAAATTGTGTTTTATAATCACTTTCCGCTTTTAATGCTTATTGTGTTATCATTGGACTTCTTTTATAAGAAATAGACATTGATTACATTCTTGGTAGTGTAAATAAACTAACTTGTTGTGATACCAGTGTTTTTGTGTTTGCCTGGATTCCCGGATATCGTACCAAGGAAGCATCTAGGAATTTACGGTGCATCATCACACACCCCCAAACACTACAGTATCAACAGCTTGCCCATTTTGAGCGTACATTAATCTTTTATAAAATAATTATACATAATAATAGTACACATGACCTCCACATGTACCGCGGGCCGCGGTTTGACGACCACTGGTCTAGAGCTATGAAGCCGTTGACGGACGTCCCTAAGAATAATTTTAGTCCATTTTTGTTGTAAAAAATATCTGGAGTGCGTAAACGCACCTCCGCATAAAAAAATTAATATATCTGGAGTGTGTAAGCGCACCCCCGCTGAGCGGTCGCCACGCGGTCCGGGCGCGGGCGTAGTTTTGCTACTGAGCACTAGATGTCACTCATGGGCTAGAATCTTAAAAAAAAAATCTCCTTATTTCCCAAATGGTAATTTGCATTTTGACTTTCCCAATTACATTCTCTATGCCCATTCAAGGCTGCTCGAGTTGCAATATGTCAAAGTCAATCATTCAATCTTCCTTCATCAGTTTTTGTGCTATCTTTTTTAATGTTATATTAAAGTTATTGTGTTAGTTATGTAAAGTGTTCGTGCTTATCGTCTCCACTGAACTGTTACAAAACCACACATTCATTGTGTTTTATGCGTTGGTGTTCAAACATTGGTATTTACTTAGTGTATTTTTGCATCCTGTAAAATATTGTGTCGTATGCCGAACTACAACTGCAGGCAAAGCATTCAACGTATTCTATAGGAGACAACGTATTCTGAAATAGTTAATTAAGACTCAAGTGGGTGTCTAATATCAATAATAACTGTGCAAAACTGAAAAACTTTATCTTACGAAAGTTAACCTAAAAAAGGTCCTCAGAAATTGATGTGAATGATGAATAAACATGAAATAGCACAAATATCAGTAATAACTGCAAAACTGAAAAACTTTATCTTACGAAAGTTAACCTAAAAAATGTCCTCAGAAATTGATGTGAATGATGAATAAACATGAAATAGCACAATATTTAGTCTTATTTATTAACTTCCTTCAGGTACATAGGTTTCAAAAATGGTAAAATAATAATTAAATTTTAATTGGACAATTGAATATTATGGATACAGGAATTAATAAATATTTATGAAGCCAAAAAAAGTACTGTCGCCATGTTTTACAAAGTACATAAATGTCAAACTCTAAATTACCAGTCCGCTATTGGTTGTTCATAGATTCCTGCCTGATACGTAGTATCTATGGTAGTCTGTGATGTCACTTTATCTTTCAAAGTTCTTCCGCTTCACACTAGGTGGCGACATGTCAGTCATACTAATAGTGATGGGACAGTTTTTAAGATTGTGAACAAGTTATCAAAATTACGTCACTCTTTTTACCACGTTAGTTTTACTTACCACTTTATTTAATATATACTAAATATAATATAATTTTATTTATAAGCAGATTTTGGCTGTATTTTTACTACCTAACTTCTCTGTAGTTATACATGGTCTCTAGTTATAATTGTTCTATACTAAGCCGAATGATGGTGACGTCAGACAATCATTATTAACAACTTTTACTATGGAGCCCACTCAGAATACAAAAAAAGTCAGCTGTTCCATATTTAATTAACGCTGGAATCGACAATATGTATGAAACAGCTGAATCTTCCTCTCTTCCGGATTGTGCCACCATAGTAAAAGTTACTCATAGTGATGGTCTGAATCACCTCTTCTTACACAGCTGGATTGTTTGTGGTCTATCAGTCTCTGGCAGAGATATCCTAAGCATTTTTTGGTTTAGGGTTAGACACCGCCTGTAAGATGTCCCTCTAATGACCATTCCTGCTAATTATAGATATTCGTGTATTTAAATCTATTTCAAGACTTTGCTGATGATTTATTTATTTGCTTAAAAGAAAATTATTTTGAACTACCTACGCGTATGTCTACCTAGTGATGTAATTTCGATAACTTTATCACACTCTGAAATATACTAAGCGCTTAACACAAGTCGGCGGATGAGAAATTAGTCTCAGATGACACTTCGCCGTGATTCGCTAATAATTGCGCATGTCTGCACAATGCCGACGCCGCGTGGCGTAGTGTTGATCACGGGCGTAGGGATTACGCAGGAGGCATGAGGTTGGTGGGCGGGTGTGCCCCGGCGTCTCGTCTTTCTGGCTCCCGAGCATACAAATATTTCAGCTTATGCGCAGCGTTCTGCGAAAAAATTTCCATCCGACGACTTGTGTGGCGCTAAATAATACTGTCCCACCACTATTAGAACTATCGGCATGGCTCTACCTAGTGTAAAGCGGCAGAACTTTGAAAGATAAAGTGACATCTAGTGCTGAGTAGCCTAACTACGCCCGTGCCCGGACCGCCGGACCGCCCTAGACCGCTTGTACCGCGCCAGTTTGCGCAGGTACTGCCGTACCGCCGTACCGCCCTAGACCGCTCGGACCGCTCGACCGCTCCGACCGCCTCTGTTTGCGGATCGCTAATCTTTAAAACTACGCAACGGATTTTGATGCGGTTTTTTTTTAATGGATAGAGTGATTCAAGAGGAAGGTTTATATGTATAATACACCTGTGCGAAGCCGGGGCGGGTCGCTAGTAATTTATAACTCTTCTGACCCCAATGATTATACATCACAGCCACAGAACAGAAGAACTAGGTTTCTTGTGATCACAGCTACGGATCCCATCCGAGTACACTGAAATGAAACGTTAAAACAGCTGATATTTTGTTGAGTTTGTTGCTTGTCACAAACGTCAGAAATGACGAGTTCAATTTTCAAAACTCAAAACTTAAAGCAAATAGGTCTAACGAAAGTTTTACACGTAAACAACTAAAACAAGATTTAAAATTATAACATTTAAGCGTGCTATCTACTATAAATAACTAAATTATCCTATAAAGATTCTCAATTCCTCACAAAATCATGGATCAATGGATAAAAGAAGGATTAACCAGAATATTGGATTTCGAAGTCCCCGAAGATCTTATTAAGTAAGTATAGGATACATAAATATTATCTTCACAAGTAATAATTATGGCTTAAAACCAGCAATTAATATTGTCAATTTTTATGCTTACAGATATATTTTATCTATTGAAAATGATGGTGACTTGAATGAATACATGAAAACATTATTGGACTTTGATAACCCTCATCATAAAAACTTTTTCCTAGAATTGTCCAAAAGGAAGTTTCCTGGGAGAGGTAAAATTATTTTTATATACAGATTGTTCAGCTAGTCGTATGTACTGTTTTTTTTTAGATATTGCTATGGTATTGCGTAATATTAATTTCCACCACTCCTCTTTTTAGTTCCGTAGTAAAACGAGGTAGTAAAATGTGCAGTAAAACCACAGAATAGGCCCTATTAGTAAAACGTAGCTCTTCTCTTTTTAGGGTTCCGTAGTAAAATGAGGAACCCTTATTACTTTGTTGTGTCCGTCCGTCCCATTAATACAAAGCCTTATAACTTCCACATTTATCAACCAAATTGCATGAAATTTGATATTATGATAGTTTAGTATAGATATCAATTTTAAACACTAATTAAAAAAAAACTTTGTATTTAAGGGGTAGCTCCCATACATGTAAAGTGGGGATGAAAAATTTTTTTCAACCCTACCCCCTCGTGTGGGGTATTGTTGAATAGGGTTTATAAAATAAGTGTAAGGCTTCCTAAACAATTTTTTTGTCACATGTTGCAAGTTAGATCCAATTTCCGTTTACCGATTGATCTGAAATTTTGCATACATGAAAAAATCTCATGAAAATGCAATATTATAATGACATGGTGCTGATCTGATGATGAAGCTGGAAGGTGGCCAAAGGAACTTAGCAATGAAACGACACAACCTCATTGAAGTAGTTTGCCTTTCAATGGTAACCAGGGTCTGATGATGGAGCTGGAAGGTGGTCATAGGAACTCTGTAATGAAATGACGCAACCCTATCGAGTTTCGGCTCGTTTGATTCGTTTTGGCGAGTACTTGATCAGTAAAAGCTTGTTTTTTAAAAAAAAGTTTTTTTAAAATAATAATTACTTACTTGCTATTTCTTTTAAGTTACATTATTAAAAATTTCTTTTAGGGAGTTCTCTGCCCAGACAACCTAAGAAGAAAATTTCCAAAAGCAAGCCCCAGCAAGACTTTGTAGCGTCAGAGTCAGCTCCGCAGCAGGCTCCCAGCGATGAAACCAAGTCTAAGAAGAAGACTAAGTTTGTCAACTTGTATTCGCAAGAGGGAAAAAATGCTCAAGTTGTGATGTTGAAAGGTCAATATAACTTTGATTTAGATACAGCATTATTGAAAAGACTTCGATAGCTAATACTTACATCATGAAACTAAATTATGTAAAAAACATTAATTCATTTATTGCATGTTAAAACAATGAAAAAGTCAATTTCACACTTGCATATGTGACAGCGCCTATTAAGAGTAATGAGGACATTTCTAAAAATCTTCCGTTTAGGCATTATTCTCTCATTATTTAGTCAAATGCTGTTATAAAGTTTTAGAAAATCAGTTAAAACTTAACTTACTTTTAGTTTCGGATGAAGTATACAGTACACATACAGTAAGCTTTAATAATCTTGATTAAGTGCTCTGCTCGATTTCTGCCCTACAAAGTTTCCTGTTTATTTCTGTGTCTAAAAAGTATATCTACTACTAAGTGCCTCCTCTGTAAATGTCATTTAAACTCAACAAAACAGAACTGAAACTCCTGTTTTTTTGTTAGTATACTCGTACGTCGTCGCCGGAATAAAAAAAGCGTCATAACATAAAATTTACTAATTAGAGATAACAAGGATTTTGAGTTTTTTACTATTTACTGCACTGTTAATGTAAAAGTTATAGGCATAAAATTACTGAAATTTTATTTGCTACAACTTCAATATTTTTTTTTTATTTAAGAGTTTCTTTATTCATAATAATGTACAAATACAATTCGATGTCAAAATAAGTCACATTACAATACAAAATTAACTTCAATATTATAATGACGATTTTACAGCCGGTAAAATAAAATAATATTGTTTCAAACATAACAAATCAACATGTCAACATGTCTGTTTCAAATGTACAAGAAGCCATGGTGGTCTAGAGGTAGTGACACCCTCCTTACAATCGTTAGGTCGTGGGTTCAAATCCCCGGTTCTGTACCAATGAGTTCTTTGCAATTTATGTACGGAATTTCACACCACTGGCTTTTCGGTGAAGGAAAACATCGTGAGGCAACCTGCATACGTCCGTAGAAGAAATTCGATGGCGTATGTGAATCTACCAACCAGAACTGGGTCAGCGTGGTGGATTTGGCCCAGTTACCCTTCGTGGGTAGGCCTAAGTCCTGCAGTGGACTATTAAAAAGGCTGGTACAGTACAGTAGTCTGTTTCAAATAGTATTAAAATGTCAAAACCTAATTTATTATTATGTATTATGACGCTTTTTTTTCTTAGCTGGACGGCAACATAATGATGAATCTACATATAATCTTATTACTTATACTAAAAGTTGTTTGTTTATGTGTTTCCAGGCAGGCACCGGTGTGAGTGCCAGGCGGCCAAACACGAGCTGGTCAATAACTGCCTGCAGTGCGGCCGCATCATCTGCACCCAGGAGGGCTCCGGGCCTTGTCTGTTCTGCGGCAATCTGGTAATAGGCATGAGAAAAACATAAAATTATCCCATCAGAAAGATTGAAAAAAAAATTGACACATATTTTCTTTTTTCAATTAAACAAAAATTGACGTAAGATATAGCCCGTTAAAGTTCCGCGTGACGTCACGAGTGTGCTACAAATGTACAAACGTGCACTAGTGACGTCACGATCCCCCACTTCCAAACTTTGACAAGGTATATCCTTGTCATTTATTGTTTGATTGACAAAAGAAAAAATACTTGTCCAATATTTTTTAATAATCTACGGACTAATTATAATAATATTGTTTCTACCCAATCATCTCTCGTTATATCTAAAGCAAGAACATTGTAATAATCTTATTTTTTTCAACAGGTTTATTAGAGCATTATTTTGACAACTTTCTTAGAGATAAATCGAAATTGCTGTACTGGCTAAATTCATGCGAGAAGCGGCCGGCAAAAGTATGAAAATCTATATAATATAATAATAATAATATGGGACATCTTACACACGGTCTCTGACCCCAAACTAAGCATAGCTTGTGATATGGCTGCCAGAGACTGATATACTACATATGCATATTTTAAATATGTACATACTTATATAATAGTACCTAAATAACACCCAGACACAGAGCAAACACATATGTTCATCACACAAATGTTTGCCCTGGGTGGGGATCGAACCCACGCCTCTTTGACCCAGAAGTCAGAGTCACTAACCACTGAGCCACCGAGGCAGTCTATAGAGATATCTGTCGTGTTTTGCGGCCAGATAAATTACTATGTAAACTCATCGTGTAATTTAAACATCGACAATCTCTTAGTCCGAAACTTGGCAACCAACGAGGTAGCCAATCAAAGGTTTTATTTTGTATTTTGATTTGATTTTATTTAGGTAGTGATATCTGTGCATTATTTGAGAAAAGAAAGTACTAAATTTACAAGCCTTGGCTACAACTAGGCATTGGTGGACTATGCACGTATGTGTGCCTCGGCCCACAATTCACGCTCGTCTATCAATGCCTCTTTTGCTGGCTGCTGCAGTAATGTACTATTATCCATCACTTTCATCATCGTACCTATCGAACATAGAATGTTCATTGTTGGACATACTCGTAGTAGGTATCACAGCACGTGTTTAATTTGTTCCATTGAGGGCCTAGTTGTGGAAAAACCACAACCAACCTAAACAAATCGTTAAAAACAAAAACCAAAACTTTAGGGAAGCAGAATAAATGAATTATGAATTACTAGCGACCCGCCCGGCTTCGCACATGTGTATTATACCTATATATAAACCTTCCCCTTGAATTACTCTATCTATTAAAAACAAAAGGCATCAAAATCCGTTGCGTAATTTTAAAGATATAAGCATACATGGGGACAGACAGCGGGAAGCCACTTTGTTTTATACTATGTAGTGATAAAACCCCCGCATCAACAAGTAACACGAATCAAAACAATCAAACACCAGCCATAAAATACCTCTTGTATGTGTCAGCCTCAGTACTTTTTGACATCAATACAGGTAACATGGAAAAGGAACATTTTGTCTGTCCCCCATTGTATCCCCTCGACGAGGAAATAAAGTATGGATTGACAATGACAACTGACATTAAAAGTGGAAAATATTGTTTTTGCCTTTGCCATGCTACCCATGCTGTTGGAGCTTGCATCCAGTGTTCTAGCTGTTTTAATCAAACAAAATTCAAATGAAGTGGTAGAATATGAAGCCTGAATTTTGGTGTAAGTACATAATTTATGTTCAGGTATGTACCCCTCAAGAGCAGAAAGAGCTGAATGCTAAAACGAAAGCGAGCGCCAAGTTGATGACGTCACTGATGGAGCGCAGCCGGCCTGAGGGATGGGAAGACGCCGTGCTGCATCGGAACAAGCTGCTGGAGTATGACAGGACCAGGTAATCTTCTTCATCTACACAGAGTAATTCCTAATCAATTAGCATCCTTTTAAAGGCTTATTCTGTATATCAAAACTAACAACTTTTGTTCTGCAACTTTTGTCAAAACTTAAAAGTAGTTTTGGTGTACAGAATAAGCCCTTAAACCTTGTATATACAGGGCTGCTTACCCTATACTAATCCGAAAATGGGTGACTAAGACCATCATTACGAATAACTTTTACTATGAGGCCAAACCAAAACTCTAGAAAAAAAATCAGCTGTTTCGAAACAGCTGAATTTTTTTCCTAATTTTATATTGGCCCCATAGTAAAAGTTATTCGTAACGATTGTCCTAGTTACCTACCTCCTTTCGGCTCAGTGCACCAGTTCTGGATAACCCCATATAAAATTGAATCCCTATTTCCCTTGCTCACGGCATCACGCGTGAAAGGCTGGACCGATTTCGCTAATTCATTTCCAATCGAACAGCGCCTGGCTGAGCGCCTCCGAGTGAGACAAGCTCGAGAAATATCAGAACCCATTTATCATTTATTCATTTATTTTATTATTATTATTTTTAAATATTATATTATTATACATTTATTATATTATTATTTTTAGCGAGCGTCGAACCCGCGTGACGGACGACGACAGCGACTATTTCCAAGCGAACAGCGTCTGGTTGAGCGCCACTGAGAGAGACAAGCTCGAGAAGTACCAGAACTCTCTGCACGAGAAGAAACACGCCTCCCGGCTTAGCAAGAAGATGACCTTCGATTTTGGTGGTAAGTTGACATTATGATTAAAAAATCGAAATTTCCAAAAAGTTGTCATCATCTTTGAACGGTAGAGTTGATATATTTTTAGAAAGTCTACCTTTAATGATGTTCGCGGCGCGTTTCAAGACGTGATTCCACCGGTGTTGCCAATAGGCTATTTGACAACATTGAAAATGTATTATTGATTGTGGTAATCTTTAAAGATAATAGCCTGAAAAAGACATATTTCACTTTATTTAAACTGAAATAAATATGTCTAATTTTCGCAAATCGCACAAAATAAAATACGATATTTTTTTGATATTTTATCTGTGACATGAACGCTCTAAGAAAGGCGGCAACTCTGGTGACGTCACATGAAAGTAAACAAGAATTTCTCGATTGACTGTTGTTTGTGTAATTTGTGTTTTGTGATTTCGGAGTAATATTATGTTATTGGATCTGTAAGTTAATTTTAAAGTTTTTTTTTGTCAATTTTTAGATGTGAACTAGGGTATCTATTCAATTATCAAGTATTAACTGACGTTATTTAATAGTATGTAACGTCAAAGACCGGCGCCATTACAGAATGACGTTTTTGGCGGGATCTTGAATATCTATTCTTCAACACTGATTTTCATTGTTAATACAATAGATTTCTCTGAAATATAAATGTAGTGTGCTTTTTATGTACTAACGAATAATTTTGAAACGATTTCTAAAAACTAGTCAAATAGCCTATTGTGGCCCACTTTTTTACACGTTGCTTCTCTCAATGGAGGCGATCAAAACTCAAGTGGGTGAACTTGAGTTGTTTGTTAGATCTTTGCGCAACATGTCAACAAATTTGGCGAATATGTTCTTGATACAACATTGGGGTTTACTCCCAGCAGGCAACAATAAAACGGGAACAAAATGGGGACGTTAGGACAAAGTATTTACTGTGTCTGTGTGTGCGCTGCCAGTGGCGGTCGTTCGGCTATTAAAAATGTTGGTCCCAACGTCCCCCACTAAAATTAACGAAATTTTAGTGGGGGTAGTGGGGGTAATTGGAGTAGTGTTTTTAAGTCAATTATCAAGAAATAAAAGGAAAAAATAACTTACCAACTATTAGTTATACCCTCAGAAGAATTACAAGTCATAGAAGTATTGCTAAATTTTACCTAAATAAAAACTACGGTACTTACAGCTGTCTTATTCATATCTGGCTATACAACATACGCGAGAGTGAGTGGAACGAAAAAAACTCAATGTCTGCCGCATACGTCAAAATCACCAGTTGGAATGTCAAAATGGTTAAAAATGAGGTTAAACTTGGTGTTTTGTCTTTTTCGGAAATTTGAACCCTCTAGTTCCAGTAAGAAGGTTCAAATCTCTGTGATCATTTTACCTTCCTACTTTTTACCTTTTTGAATTTGGACAGCCGAGATAGCTCAATGGTAGTTTGTGAAACCCTTCGAAATTACGTAAGTTCGGGTGTATGTGCATCTTTTTCTAACACCTTTTAAGTTTCATAAATAAAATGGGACAAAGTGATGTAAAAATCTTGCTATTTTAGTACGGTTTCTGTTACTGTTCTTATTCTATAGTCATACCAGATTATCAGTGGTGGCCGTTTTAGTGGGGGCCGTTGGGAGTAAACCCACTTTGCTTGAACGGACTTTTATGAAAATTGCAAAGCTGTATTTCTGTCACGAACCATACGTTGCCGTTGTTGCAGGCCGTCAAATAGTGGAAGACAACACAATCGACTACGAAGTGGACGAGGACAGGATCCGCGAGATGACGGCCGGCACCGGCGGCGGCGGGCGCCTACTTCAGCCGGACTTGCTAGTCGGCGTGCCGTCCGACCGTGACGTCGCGCCCGGCGTCAACGCGCCGCTGCTGCAGGTTTGAACACACCTTTATTAGCTGTTAGCTGATGGGCTATAGTGAGGGACCTTTTATCTCCGGACTAGAAACGCACTACGATTCTCATTTACTACATTCTGTCAGCTTCACGTGAGGCGCGGCGGAGAAGGTGTTCACTAAAGTTTCGACTTAATACAAATGGGAATAATGTCGAAATGTTAACGAGTGACGGGCTTATAGAGCGGAGCGAGCGAGAACAATGCAGCTCAGTTGCTGATAATCCATTTTCGCCTAATTGGAATTCGATGGCATATGTGAATCCACCAATCCGCACTGGGCTAATGTGGTGGTTATGGCCCAATCCCCCTTCGTGGGTAGGCCTATGTCCTGCAGTGGACTATTAAAAAGTTAGTACAGTAACTGTATGTATATTGCTGCGACAGTTCGATCCATCGGTACCGAGCAACGACTACGCCGCCGCTGCGCGCGCGCCGGCCGGGCCGAGCGTCTCCAGCCGCGTGCAAGACGCCGAGCTGCAGGAGATGAGCGACACCGGCCGCTGTCTGTCCATGCACCAACCGTGGGCCTCGCTGCTCGTCGAAGGGATCAAACTGTGAGTATACAGGGTTATTTCTAGTTAATTTGCATCCTTTTAGGGACTTATTGTGTACATCAAAACTAACAACTTTTGTTCTGCTACTTTTATCAAAATTAAAAAAAAAAAACAATTTCTCATATTTTGTCGCGGGTGAACAATACTTTTCTAAGGAACAACAATTTTTGAACAACAAGAGTTTTGACAAAAGTCGCAGAACAAAAGTTGTTAGTTTTGATGTACAGAATAAGTCCCTAAAAAGATGCTAATTGAATAGGAATAACCCTGTATACAAGTAATCTCAGACCGAGCGTGTCCAGTCGCCGAGCTGTAAGTGCTGTAGCAAATGAGCGACATCGGCATCGAATGCTGTGAAAGAGTAATTTCTCCACTCGCCGTGCTTGCTCTGCATGAAGTGAATATACTACTAAATATTCTGCAAATATTTCAAGAGTTTACCTGTTGCCGATATTAATGTCGAAAACGTAACGGCAAAAATCGCGTTCGTTGTATGGCCTTTGTTGCTTTTAAGACATAAGGCATAATTTTATTTGTTACAAAAACCAAACACACATAATGTATAATAAACAAAACAACCGCATAAAAAATACAAAAAAAAATATGTACACACGAATAGCATGTCATTATGAATTAAATGTTTCGTCTTTGACACAAAAATAGTTCTTTTAAATTCTTTTAAAATAGTTTATTGACCGACGAACCACCGGAGGAGGTACTCAATTCGACGCGTATATTTTTTAATTTTTTATGTATAACCACTGGAATTCCTGCCAGTTTCTATTGAAATGATATATTTCGTCGGCAGGCACGAAGGGCGCACGTGGTACACGAGCCACCGCGGCCGGCTGTGGATCGCGTCCACGGTGAAGCCTCCCGACCAGGACGTCGTGCGGGCGCTTGAGAACCAGTACAGAGTGCTCTATCCAGGTATAATATTTAATCACAGAGATACCAGAGGGATAATGTGGTCGATCGAGAAAAGAAAGAAAGAGATGCAATGATTTAATATGACATGAGTTAGAAAGAGGCATGAAAAATATCTCGATTCAGTGGCTAGTTGCCGTGATTTTCTCTCAGTAGTGTCACATTCCAATTCACATTTGACAGTTTTGACAGCCATGAGCCAGATTTTCTATACATTTTGTGGTTGAGAATTGCCTCAAGCGACAACAGCGCTATCTCTCTAGTTGTAATAGCTCTGTGTATGTAATATAATAAATTATAAGAGGTTGCATCTACTTCTTCTTCTTCTTTTATGTTTTAGCGTCGCATTGTCGTGCATTTGCCAGTGTCAAGTATTAAGTTTTAATAATGGTTGTTTTTTTTAAATCAAAATAGTCACTGTCGTAATCACGTCATAGTCCAATAAAGTCGCGGTCAAGTCCAAACATAGTCCAAATCATACCTCAGTAAAGCAGTGGAGACTACTAGAGGCGCCTATAGAGTTTTGGTATTCTGAGCGCCACACAAATCGACGGATGAGAAATTAGCCGCAGATGACAGTTCGCCGTGATTCGCTAATCATTGCGCATGTGTGCACAATGCGTAGGGAGCGCGCGGGAGGCATGAGGTTGGCGGGCGGGTGTGCGCCGGCGTCTCTTCTCTCTGGCTCCCGCGTATACCTATATTTCGGCTTTTGCGCAGCGTTCTGCGCATAACTTCCCATCCGCCGATTTGTGTGGCGCTTAGTATAACAACATGGGACAACATTATGCGTCGCATTATATCATTTGCCTACACTCATGCACGTAAATCAGCTCATAATCAACGAAATACTACAATTTTTCACTAATTAACACTGATAAAACATTTCCGCGTTCCCGCCAAAACTCCGAGGTTGCATCTAGGGCATAGTATATATATATATATGTTGTGCGAGTGCCGGGGAATGATCGAGAAAGTATTTGTATGAAACAAATCCAAATGAAAGTCGTATTAAAGCCGCTGATCGACGTAGAAAAGTAGTCTTCGACTTTATAACCGCGGTTTTAATGTCGACTGTTTTATTTTCAGTCAAATTGCTAAATATGTACTTACAAATATGATAATACAAGCCACCGCTTTTTTGACGATATCGCTTATTGTGCGGGTAAACCGTACACCGCCTTTTTTTATTCCATATAGGTTTGCGTTTGACTACATACTGCCTGATGTTGAGCGGTCTAGGATGTAGCACGCTTACTTGCAGCCTTATATAATATTATGACACCTCGACTCGAGGGTTCTTTATTCTTCTTATTTTTTATTTTTCTTAGGTCTGGCTGCCCACTATAACTTTATAACTAAAACGTTTGAAGTATTTTGAAAAACCATTAGGAGAATGTCTATCATTTCATTTAAGAAGATCTATAAAATTGTATTACATTCAGATTTATTTCTTTATCTACTGGATAGGATTGCATTTAAGGTTTGTTTTGTTTTCAGATAAACAGTTCAAGTTTCCGTCGTTTTACCCCACCGGTTGTCTGCTCGGCTGCGTCAACGTGGACGACTGCCTGCCTCAAGAGGAGTACGATAAAAAGTAAGTATTTCTCTTCATAATAAAATTATCCTAGTAGGTATCTCGCAGCAAGTTCTCATATGATCTCTAAAATTATGTAAAATACAAAAAGAGAAAATGCAAAAATATATCAAGCTTGCTTGTAAGCAAGCTTAATTGGAAAGCCGTGGTGGTCTAGTGGTAATGACATTCGCCTTACAATCGTGAGGTCAAAATCGTGAGGTGAGGGCTCAAAACCCGGTCCCGTACCAATGAATTCCTTGGAATTTATATTCTCGTACTTACGGAATTTCACGCCACTGGCTTTTCGGTGAAGGAAAAAATTGTGAGGCAACCTGCATACGTCCGTAGAAGAAATTTGATGGCGTATGTGAATCCGCCAACCCGCACTGGGCCAGCGTGGTGGATATGGCCCAATCACCCTTCGTGGGTAGGCCTATGTCCTGCAGTGGACTATTAAAAAGGCTAACACAGAATTCAGAGAGAATAAAATATGGCGGCGCGATGGCGGCCTTGAACAAAAATCAAATGAAATTAGTAAATATGAAATTCTATTTAAATGAAGCATTCAATGCGGTTGTTTTACTCTGCGTGTTTATTTACCATATTTACTTTACACAGTTTGGTCCCACTGTGCAAGATCTTTATGGGTTTTATTCAATTTAAATTTATTTACTTCTTTTTAAAGATTTTTAAAATAAGATCTTGTTTATGATTGTTTTTTAACTTTTCATTTATGTAATATTTAACTTTTAGGTACCCGGACGGTGAAAGCGACAGTCCGTACGTATTCATTTGCTCGAACCCGATGAGCTTGAGACTGCGCTTCCCCGTCAAAGGACAACACAAAATATGTAAGAAACACTCTATTATCTTATACATACCTGTACAGGGTTACTGGTAATCAAATAGCACTCTTTTAAGCGTTAAAAGTATACAAGATAAAAATATGTATGAGATAAAATTTAACATATTCTGTACATCAAAACAAACACCACCCAACCCATTGTTCTACACTTCTGTATTTGTTTTCTTTCATACAAAATTTTAAAAAAAAATAACCCGCGAGACTTGGACCTCAGAGGGGATACTGTATAAATATGCAAACAAGTGTAAATATTAGTTAGGTATGTAAAATACCATTATTTAATGATTTTAATGATTTAATTATTTTAATGCTCAATTGTATGCTATGATCTGATGTGTGATCGAAATAAATGGTTATTTATTTATTTATTATTTGTACCTTTGCTGATTCCTTTTTTTATTTTTGGGAAATTTGTTGAGGTTTTGTAAAAGTTATAGAACAAAAGTTGTTTCTTTATATGTACAGAATATGCCATTAAAACAATGCCAATAATTATAACTAGTAGTCCATCAAACAGTAGATCTCGCAAAACGCAAGTATAACAAAGCCTGAATTTAGCAAATAATTGAAAGAGGTGCCAAGAGATCGGCCTACCCGAGTTTGGGCTCACTGTTACTTTAACTAGCCTAAGACAAATTGTTCCAAATTCCTTTCTTTTTAAATAAAAATGTCTTTCTTTCTAAATTATGCTTCTGACCCCTGTTGGAAACAGAGGGGGCTATAAGTTTGTAGCGTGTGTTTGTCAGTGGGTTCATAGTTCGAAGTCGATGGGTAAGATTGATCTAACCTACTTTCGAAATCCTGTGTTTATTAGTATTTAATATTATTTTGTTTTTTTTTTCAGATGCGTTGGACAAGACTATTCATTTCGCAGCGTTGAAATCAATACAGAAGATGGCCAAGTTGCAGGCCGAGGAGGCGCACGCCGGTTAATATTCAAACTTATTGCTATTTCTTTAGGGTTGGTTTTCCAATGGCCTTATCACTTCGTACCTAGTCAACTTTATTCATTTTTATAATCGTCACAAATATAATGATGCTTTTGGTAGTTCTAATCGACCCCTACGTTTAATCCTTTTAGTTAAAATAAATACATACTAAATAATAGCAAAAACCTGAACACTTTTTTAGCGCGAAGTGCACTGAATGCAGTTATAAATAATTGTAGATATTTTTCTGCTAATTAACGTACCATTAATAAGAGCCTGGAAGACTAACCCGTATTTCAAAATATTGCTACTATAATGTTGAAGTGTAAAATAAAACCTTATGTAAAAAGAAATAATTTATTTACATAACTAACATCTAAAACATAAATATTTCAAAGAGATTTAACGCACGCAATCATCGTTTACACACACACACACACACAAGTTACGGTACACGTCACACGTTTAATAGTATATTTCCTTAAAATCTAAATGAGCACCGATACTTTATATTAGGGAGATAATAAAATTAGATACAGTCAGGTCAGCACTACAGGTGCTATAGGAATTCTATAAGATTTTGACGAGAGTGATGTGCCAACTTGTCCATACAAAAACAATAAGCTGTTATTATCCGTTTTGAGGGTTTTTTTTCTGTAATCAGCACTTCAATAGCTAGGTTTATACGTTTTAGTTTTTACAGGTTTTTAAATGACCGTTCTAGCCTCTAAAAAGTCAAATTTTTACGCAAAACTGGCTGAAAAGTATACAGAAACTAAAAACTTTTCTGAAAAAAATAAGAGTGCAATATTTCTTAATCAAGCGACTTGACACCAAAAACAACATTTTGTTACAATTTAAGGGGTGAAAATAGTTCAAGGAAAATTAAAAAATGTACTGAAAATTCTCTTAATGTTCTACAGAAAACGTGAAAACAGTGGTCACCTTAATCTCCTCTTAAGAAATTTGAGAGTTTTGTGAGCATTATTATTCAGTCACAAACCCACGTTCAATACTGAGTTCCACAGAGAATATAATTATTTGATAACTTAAACTAATAGCCAGATATCAGAAATAGCCTCTTGTTAGTTAAAATGAAAGACCTATAGAATGTAGCTTTGGCAGTAGGAAAGATTTGGTTTTGTTTTGTATTAACTACAGGAACGTTACGATTCCTTCTTCTGGTTCAATTGAGGGAAGAAAGCTTCAATGGGTAAGATAGGATCGTCTGTCGCTATCGTGAAATAGTTCGGTATTCTCCGGCTGTTCGTCGGCACGGTCTTGAACATTCCCGGCTTGTTGTAGTCCTTGCTAGCGGCTAGAGTTAGGTCTGACACTCTCTTAGAATGTTCAAACATGTTTTCTACGTGATGATCGTGATGCTTTTTATCTGCGATCTTCATAATCGCGCTCTCGGATCGAGTTCTTTCCGATGTGAAGTCTTTCTGTTCCGGGACCGTGCTTTCAGTTACTATATCTAACACAGACTCTTCGGTTTCGGAATCCTTTATCTTTTTCCTCAGTGGTCTTCTAGTGTTGAGAGTAGTTGGTAAAGGTTCTGTAGTTTCTTCAGTCGGCTTAGGCCGTCTATTGCCGTTTCTGATACGAGCTGATATTTTCGTCGTGGTTTCCACTTGGTCCACGTTGGTGGTCTGTCTCTGTCTCACTGGCTGCCTCACTGTGTATGTCTCTTGTGTACTGTCTGTGTTGTTTAGTTTATTCCTCAATTCTTTTGGGATGAACCTTTTCCTTTCAGTAGTTGTTTCGCTTTCTGTATTGGCATCAGTATACGGTTTCCTGTGAGGGAACCTCACTTTGGGAGTATTTTCGATTGGTTTCTCAGTTGTGGTCGTCATTGAACCCAGCCTGCTTTTGTAATCTTTAACACTGAATTTTGGTCTGTTATATTTATTGCGGAGACGAGGTCGTTGAATCTTACCGGCGTTGGAGTTGGTATCCGTGCGCGGTGAGTACGTTGTGATTTCGTTGGAGACGTTTTCATCTGTTGTTGTTTCTCTGTAGCGACTCGTCACGGGCTCTAACTTGGCTTCGATTGGCTTTACGTCTTTGTGGAACGCGAACTCTATATCCATCTCGTCAGTAGTAGTTTTGAATGTATCCGGCACGGAGACATCGCTTGTGGGAGTGTCTTTCTCGTCTTGCTTGTGAGAGTAATCGGGCGTATCTTCCGTTTTGTATTCGAATGCAGACTGCGTAGGCTTAGTGTAGGGCACGCGGTTGGCAATTTTCATAATAGGTGATTCCTTCGCGTTTGCTTCGTATATTTTGAAGGTTGTGATCGTTGTGGCCTCTATTTTATCAGCAGGAGTAGTTGTCAGTGGACGTCGAATCAGTTTCTTTTTAACAATCGTTGGTGCCGTCGGTGAAACGGTGGGCAAAGCGCTAGTAGTTAAGTCAGTGGTGACACTGGGTGTTGTAGATTGTGTCTGTAGCTTTGCGTGGGACGTTGGTCTAATTCTAGGTTTGATCGTGTGCACTTCGTCAGTTTCAGTTTGGGTAAGTTCTGTTGTTCTGGTGACAGGCAGGCGAGTGCTGCTGTCGTCTCTGTTACGATTCAAATTGGCTAGAGGAGGACGACGTCTGCGTATCTTGTTTCGCTTGCGAATTCTGTCCTTGTCTGGACCCGGGAGCTCGGTGGTGCTCGGGATCGGTCGCTTGAAATGCTGGCTTGGAGGCAGCGTCGGTAAGGTATCGAGTGGAGGATCGCTTACGGTGCTTACCGTCGTGACCTCCGATGTGGTTGTGATCTTGGATGACTCGGTCGGTTTCTTCGTTCGTCTCGGTACACTGTAATCGTCATTAGCTGGCGTAGACACCTTGTAATAATAGTCTTTGAGCTTATGTTTGCCGATCGGTTCGAAATCGTCTCCAAGAGGCCGTCTGCTTTGAGATTCGACTTGACCGTCGTAGCCCAAAGAGTTCGGGTACCCCTTGTCGACTTCGGTCACGATGGCGTACTCTTCTGGAATTTCAGTTACCGGCGTGTGGTTCGGTCGGCCGTAATCGGAATAATCTTGGTTCTTAAAAGTCTCTTCGGATGGTTTGAAGCTGTCGTACGGCTGTGACGTCAACTGCCACGGGGCAGGGGAAGATTGAGTGATGATGTCAGAATCCGTGGTTTCGGTCACTTCGTAAGTCGGTCGGATTTGTGAGTGGAATGTAGAATCCTTCTCCGGTCGGGGCGGACTGACGTACTGCTTGGTCAGCTGTTGGTTACCGCCCGCCGGGATGCTGTCATGTATCTTTTGTTTCTTAAATTCGTTCGTGTATTTTGAGTTCTGTTGGGTTTGTTGTGGACTATAATAGTTTGGATTATTATATTGTGATTGGTAATTGTATTCGTACACGGTATTTGATGTCGTTTGTATTGGATTGTAAGTTGTGACTTTGTTGAAATCGTTGTGGTAATTCTTCGTAAAGGGATCATAGGGGCTCGGCTTGAAGGAGTCTTTTACGTTAGCGTTGGGGTCTATTTTAGGTGGCGTGGACACCTTGGGGTGGGGAGTGGGCGTGATTTTAAAGTCGTTGAACGTTGAACTGTATTGGATTTGGTTTGGAGTGGTCGGAAGTTTAGGAGTAGTGCTCGGTACGCTGTAGATTGTCGGTGTAGACTGGTGGGTGGGAGAGTAGTTGAATGAGTTGAAGACAGTAGTTTTCGCTGGCTGTTGCGGCAGGAACGTAGCTTTCGTTGGTGAGTATATTGGGTCCCGCCCTTTCACTGACTGCACTCCGAAGCTACCTAGTGAACCTGAAAAAAGATACAACGATTTGTTTAAATTATTACTACTCTACACTTTTGATATTGATGGGTACTTCTAGATTCTTACCTAAAACAGCATCTTGGAAAACGGCATCATGGAATGAATACTGCGGGAAAGTGTTGTAGACTTGATTCTGTCCAAAATGCTGTTGCTGCGCCGTCTTCACCTGCTGACTGACGGACTGAGACGCCGTGTCGCTGTCAGGCAGCTTGAACACCTCCGGCTTGAACGTTTCTATGCCATTAGACTGTTGCTGCTTTTTCGAATAATTGTCCACAGGCTTCCCGAATATATCCAACGGTTTGGCCGTCTGGTACTGGCCAAATTGAATCGGCTGTATGCTCGTCAGCTGCTGGAATACGTTGTTCTGTAACTGCTGTTTGAACTTTTGCGGGTATTTTTGGAAGACTGGTCTTGCGGCGTAGGGGTTGTGTGGGTTCCGAATGAGGACACTGTCCAGAGGGTACTGCTGGACCTGCTTGTAGTAGTTTAACGCGTTGCTGGGGAATAGAGCGTTGTTTTGTAGCGCAAACGGGTTGTGGTAGGAGCTGATTGGTTGGTTCAGCGGTTGATGCTGCGTGCTCCTAATTGTGGTGGGGCGGTAGGACTGCGCGATGGAGGTCAGTTTGGCGCCGTCCCTTGAGACGAGCGGACGTGCGGACGACGGCGTCACGTACTGCTGGAGGTCGAGCACGGGCACCGGGATCTTGTAGTTGTGGACGGGGGCGTGGAGCGGCGCGGCGCCGAATGACCCGTATATGAGCCCGTTTGATCCTACCACGGGACGCCAGCCGCCTTTCGATGGCAATGTCTGAAACGATAACATGAAGTTGATTTATTTACTTATCGGGGATGTTTTTTTAAACTTTAAACGTCGGTCATATTCTAGGTTCCAGGATATCATTGTACTTATCATTATGATTAAATTTTATTATGGTATAACTTAGAAATTTTCCGTCGTAAAAACTTCTATATGATGGTTATACGGTTATCATTTAACAAGTCTAAAGAGGGTTATTGCATTCATCATTGTCATTATGTTTGTGGGTATAGGTATAGAATAGGCTAGTTGACAATATTTCTTTGATGTCTTCTTTTAACAGCTAACCATAAACAGATCCGATTAACGAAAACAAAAATAAAATTAACTAAGGAATAAAGAAGTTACAAGCATATTTGTTTTCTTGCTAGACAAAGGGCGCACTTACAACACACAATACTTTTAATTAGATCAATACCATTCAACTACCCTATTATAGAAGGTAAGGCAATGGGTACTGACCGCCTGTGTAGCCATGGATCGCCGGTGGTGGCCGCCGTGCGCCGCCAGCAGCAGCGCCTGCAGCAGGGCCGCAGCCAGCCACAGCCGCGCTCCTGGAAAACAATATTGAATTTTTATTTTTCTGATCGAGTCTTAAAATAGCACATTTGGGCATGGCGGACGCTCGATGGCTTTTTCAACGCCCAAGTTTAGATGAAGTGGCTGAAGACCTGGCACCCAATTTATGAAACGTTAGAATCAGTTCTAAGGTTTGCAGAGCATCGCATGCTATGCTCTCCCTGTCACACAAGCATAGATTTTCAATGCTCGCTCCTGCTCGTACTCGGTCTCGTTACCTTTACGCATTCGTTCAGCCGTTTTAATGATTCAGTCATAGAGCCCCTGCTTGAATCAAGTTAATAGACAGGTACTAATTACTCAGGGATAAGGTACAGTATCAGATGCCAAGACACATTTCTGGTCGCTGCTCCAACCAAGATAATTATTTTTCTGATAGATGGGATCCTCTAAATAGAGGTAAATAAATGGAACTACGCTTCCACTACTGCTCTACACTTTACTGACTTCTATGAATACGTTTACGTTACCGTAGTACACAGGTCAGTGCATTGCTCCTAAAGCTGTCAAACTTTTTCAGTCATCAAAGGTTATCTATTATTTATCCTGTCCTGGACCGACCTTTTGAAACATTGAAGCCGTGTATTCACTAAACAACAGTGTTTCGCATACACCGTTTCAGAAACCACGTAAATGTTTCCCCGGGAGCACCGAAACATACCGATAAACACGTAGTGTTACGGAAACAAAATAATTGTCTCTGAAACATTATTTTTTGTTTCAGAAACACGTAGATTTTGTTTCTAATACAGAGTTTATGAACAATTGTTGCTCAGTGAATACACGGCTCGAAATAAACAAAGTTTATTGAACCTACTATGGGGCAGAATTCAATAGACCGATTACAAAAAGTTTGCGGTCATATACCGTGTATAAGAAGTTCCTTATGACGTGTGCATTTTTTTTAACCGACTTAAAAAGGAGTAGTTTCTATGTTCGTGTTTAAGTCTCTTCTTAATAATCTTCGTAATCTTTTTTTTTTGTGTTTGTTCATCGATAATTTCGCCAATTGTAAACCGAATCGAACATTTTTTTTTAGTTCGAAAGGGTATACTCCCATGGTAATCCCATTCAAATTTTAAACAATTCGAGCGAAATATTCGAATTTTGTACACGATGGAAGGCGGTTTTGCCATTTGAAAAATAGTTATATTTATTGCAATTTTTGGGCAGAGTTCAATAGGACAATTACAAAAAAGAAATGTAGGTATAGATACCTATCTATACCTACATTTCTTATAAATTAATAACATTTATTTTACAAACTCTCATTCAACATGTTAGTGAACTATAACAAACTTTGCCAGTGAAGTAAGTACTTAAGTACACAAGTAAGCGCAGTCTTGCTTTTTTTCTATTAAATATATCACCGGGCCAGTTAGAACTTTTTTTTCCTAGGTGGCCCGGCGCCGGGCCAAGTCACCGGGCCAGATGGGATACACTCAAAATATAGTTTTCTATACGACGAGATGCTCATTAGCGCAATGTTTTATTTAATCTGATAATACACGTGCAAGTCATGAAGGCGTTTCGCTTGTTAATTCTACATTTATATTTTAGATTCGAAAGTGGGCGAAGACGTTACCAGCTAAACACTTTTATATTATTAGGATCCATCTCTCTGGCTATGTAAAGTATCATGCTTCCGCAATGTAAATGTTTTATTTTGTATTGTATTGTAAGTACTTACAAAAAGTAACTGATATTTTTCTTGATTTCTGTCAAAAAAAATAACAGATCTAAGGCTACTTTTCCGGTGTTGCTGTTAAGGGGATTGTATACGCTAAAGTTCCATCTCTCTCGCGCAATTTAACATTTTTTTACTATTGCTCTTAATCACCTCTCTAAATCCCCTTCCGTTACTTTTGAATCCGAAACTTTGCTTTTAAATTGTTTGAGTATTTGTTACGCAAATATGAGATATATAGATACAGGCGCTTAAACTTTTACAGCTATTTATGCTAAAGGACGTCACAAATAAACAGCCATAGATTCGTAGTCACATATTTATGTCATACACGTCTATCTTAGCCAGACGGATAAATAATAATCAGCCCAGAGCGAGTTGGACTCGTGCACGAATGGTTCCGTACCGTATGGAAACGCATATTTTAACTATTTATTTTCGGAAGGAATATCCAACTTCATATTCTGTAAATTTTTCAAGCATGCAAATGTTGAAAATTTCAACATTCTAGCTATTCGGTTCATGAGATACAGCCTGGTAACAGACAGACGTACAGCGGGGTCTTAGTAAATTAATTATGTGTATAATGTTTAAGTTGTTGTGTTATATTTAAGTCAAAAACGTTTGGTCTGCATGTGACTGTAAGTTTTTGATTCTATGTAGTAAATAAAATAAATAATCGGCCAAGTACGAGTCGGACTCGCGCACGGAAGGTTCCGTACTGTATGGGAACCCCCCTTAAATATTTATTTTATTTTTATTATTTATTATTGAAGGGAATATAAAACTAAATATTCTGTGTAAATTTCAAGCATCTACCTGGTACAATTATTAATATAGCGCGAAAAACGTGTAAAAATTCAGGTTTGTTGTATGGGAGCCCCCCTTAAATATTTATTTTATTTTGTTTTTAGTATTTGTTGTTATAGCGGCAACCGAAATACATCATCTGTGAAAATTTCAGCTGCCTAGCTATCATGGTTCATGAGATACAGCCCGGTGACAGACGGACAGACAGACAGACAGACGGACAGACGGACATCGCAGTCTTAGTAATAGGGTCCCGTTTTTCCCTTTGGGTACGGAACCCTAAAAATAAATAAAATAGTAGTAGTGTCCCGTTTTTACCGTTTGGGTACGGAACCCTAAAAACAAAATACTCCAAGACGCAGAAGTCTAAAGTATAAATTACTTCGTGATATTAGATTACTGACATTAGACTCTTAAAGTGCAATCAGTTTTTATTACAGCGAGAGAGACATTATCATCTCAATTGATTTGATAATATAATCACTCAATCAAAAAATTGTTCAAAACAATAGACGACGGAAAATTATTTTCGGAAATGATAGGCGTAGGGTCATACTTTCTTTCTATTTCGGCTTATTACAGGTTCAAATTGTAGATAGGAAAGTTGTCTCGCGAGGCTGGGGAATTATATGCTATTACTGCGAGTTGTGGTGAGAAAGTCTTCCTTGTCGCAATAGTGTTCATAATTTCTTTCCACGCAATTGCATTGAGGTATTGAACTATAAATTCTACTACTAAAAGGAGAATCTATTGATTTAATTAAGCTGCTAATTAAGCTAATTTAATTGCTAATTGATTAGGGATAACCCTGTATATAAATACAGGGTTATCCCTAATCAATTAGCATCCTTTTAGGGGCTTATTCTGTACATTAAAACTAACAACTTTTGTTCTGCGATTTTTGTCAAAACTAAATAAAAAAATTGTTGTTCCATAGAAAAATATCGTTCACCCGTGACAAAATGTTTGCAACAGCTGATTTTTTTTCAGTTCTGACAAAAGTCGCAGAACAAAAGTTGTTAGTTTTGATGTACAGAATAAGCCCCTAAGGATGCTAATTATTTACCAGTCACCCTGTATATCGCACCGAGAGTTCAATTTGGGTGTCTATAAATTAGTGAGAAGAAACCTTTTAACAGGTTCCAATCCACCGTACCTATATGCGCTACAAGTCGATAGCCTCATGAATCCACAGCCTTGTCCGCTTACTGGGTTTTAACGGGTCGTACTTTATTGGACTCACGAGGAACGACGACTCAGACGTGAATTTGATAGGATATTATATCAACCGAACTGGAGAGGTACTTATTCGATTCTGAATTGTGAACCTGTTTAAAGGAGGAGGCTTGCTCCAGCTTAGATCACCATTAGCCAACATCAAATTGAAAGAAATTGAGCTCTATCTTAGAACCAAAAAAATTACATAAATAAATTAAATGAATAACCACACAATATGTTCATTCGTAGATGTTTAGGCAACTGTCACGATACGCCATTGTGATTTGCAAGTTTTCTTTTTTAGGAGAGTAGCAGAGGCAAATCTAAATGGCTACGGGCATCAGGCATGTAGAGCGGAACGCCAGGCGACGCCGACAACCGTTCCCACGGTACGCCTCGAGCGCCGGTGTATCACCTGCCTTACCGAGGTTACTCTAGCAATTTGGTACCGTCTAATATATTTTCTTAAAAGTTCATTTCCTATGTACTTGTGCCAATAGGCATGATGTCCTGACTAAAAAAATATTATTAGTTCGTCAGATAGATTAATAAAAAAGTATTAGTCATGTATTTTTTTTGTCAATTAAACAAAAATTGATGAGATATAACCCGTTAAAGTTCCGCGTGACGCCACGAGTGTCATACAAATGTAGAGACTTTCGTGAGTACGTGACGTCACGACCCCCCACTCCCAAACTTTGACAAGGTTTATCTTTGCCATATGTTGTTTTATTGACGAAAGAAAAAATATGTGTCAAATATTTTTTGTTAATCTAACTCACGGACTAATTATAAGTAACGATTTTTTTACCCACTCATCACGCCTATTATAAAAAAAATAAGTTTATAGGTGACACGGGGTTGCCCGATTGCCCTGTATAAGCCGAATCATACAACTAGGCGGCTCTGATGTTAGGTACAAGCTGCGGATAATCCAATCCTCGCACGGCCGTTAAGCGAGCTTTAGGATTGGACCATCCGCAGCTTGTAGCTAAAGATGTATGATTTGACCTATAATGGTAGTCTGAATCCTTTACTTGATATACTGAATACTTGACATAGGTTTGCAAGGATATACCTACATCCTTGGTGAAACAGCAAACAAAGAAATTATTTGCGAGAGATTCAGAGATAACTATTAAAAATACATACATTATTTTCTTAATTAATTGGATAAAATTATAACAGGATCGTGGTATATTAACAAGAATGAGATTTTATTTATACGACGATCAGCTGCCCAATAGATTTGCGTAAGTTCAAATTATTTCGAAACTTTATATAGCACCCTAGTAGGTATGTAATTAGCAATGCCCGTCAAGGGCTGCTAAGTCTTCAGCACTGAACATAAATTAAGATCTGTACAATGTACACATACACATAGTGGCAAATAATTGAATTGAATTGACTTTATGCTTGAAATGTAATTAGCACCGAATAATTAAAAAGAATGCTAAGCTAATGGTTGCATCACTACAAAGGGCATCACTACCCTTACTTTTATGCAATACAATACATAATTAACGACTGAAACCGAAGTACGTAATCAACATAACATGAAATAAACTTGCAAAAACACAATGATTTGACTCGTTTTTTACTAAGTAGATAACTGCGTACATTATTTGTATGATTTTACCTATTTTAACCCCAAAAAAAAATTGTTTCTTTTTTGATCTTTGCAACTATAAAAAAACCATTACATTCCTTTTTTGGGCAGTGGTGTAAAAAGATAGTACTTCTATACATATTCGTTTGGATAATTAATCGTTTAAAAATACATTCACCTTTCAAATTACGACAATCAGGCAAAACGAACCGAGCATAGGTATGTAGTTATCCAGAACCGGTGTACTAAGCGGAAGGAGGTGGGAAGGATTCGAACTTTTTTTAAATTACAACTTTTACTATGGGCCAACCGGCAATTCCAGAAAAAACCTACTGTTTCATACATTTTGTCGAGTCCCAGTTGCAATTTTGTATGGAACAGCTGTTTCTTTTTTCGAATTTAGGGTTGGCGCCTCGTAGCAAAAATTGTTCCTAATAATGGTCTAAATCAATCAGTTTCAGCCTACTATTGGTCGCTCCATATTCTTCAAAATTGTTTAGGTCTTAAACCTAGACAGTTTTTTGTGAACCTTCCAGTAGGTGTTCGTCAGCGATCACCGAAATTAAGCAATGTTCCGCACGGTCAGTATTTGGATGGGTGATCGCGGGTGGCATTTTCCAACTTTTTTTATACATGTAAAATAAAATAAAATAACTGAGCGCTACCGTGGCTCGGTTGACACATTAAATTGTAGGTCCCGGTTGTTTTATCCGTTTAGCCAAGTCAGAGGCCTTCAGGCGGCCTAATAACTCTGACACCAGGGGCTAGTCACCCGGCCTATACGAACTTTAATTTTTAGTAGGTATATGTGTTACTATACCGAGTTTTCTCCTCGCATGATCTACACGTTTGTCAAAGCTGCGAAACTGGGAAAACTAGTAGAAACGGTGGCCCATTATGGTGCGTGCGTGGTGTCACTTTCTAGGGTGGCCACTTGTCACTAATACGGCTAATGGTAACCACTAAACTTGTTTTTATATCTTCAAACTCTTTACTTTAAAACTTTTAACTCTATGCTACTGCTCCACCTGCGCCTTAACGCCTAACTTAGCACGGGTGGAATCGTTATTGTTTTAAAAAATATTGATATTCCACGTGGATTGTTTGATTGTATAAATTTATCGGGGAACAGTGAATCTATCTACATATTTTACTTATAATACCATACAGCACCGATCCATAAATGTGTTTTTCCATAAATGTGCTCCATTTAGGTTGCCTGGAAGAAATCGCTGTATAAGGCGAGGTAATCGGCGATAAGGCCGCCCATTATTCTACCGGACTGTTATTATTTTTAGTTTAAGTTTTTTGCTGTACATTCGGTGCAATAATGAATATATTTTGTATTGTATTGTATACTTAATTCCGCTATTTAGAACGCACCGAATATTTCAAATATTTACATAGGTCGACATAATTTGTGCTACAATTTACGTTTAACGGACGTAAATTACGTATATTATACGAGTACCACATTATCGTTGAACGTTATTTGTTACGTTAAATAAATATGCATTTAAAAAAACTATATTGTATAAATGCATATTTATAATTATACATGTAATTTTTTTGCGTAAAAAAGTAAAGACTGCTTTTATTAACCCGCATTCGGGTCGGCTTTGCCAAAAAAAAAGTTGACTCCCACTCTTTTTAGAGGGCTTTGTTGAAAATGACATTTTTGCGGAGTGTAGTACATTTTTTTTTTATTTTAATCATATTTGTAAAGGATGTCTATCGCTATAGTTACGAGTACAGCGCAATAATGCGCTAGCAATAATGTGGGCACCTTTGCACCAGGAATCATAAGGGGCGGGTCATTTGATTTGTTTTAACTTGAATTGACTTATAATTGTAATCCCTTATTATAATAATTAGTAATATTTGGGTTCACAGTTTTGTAAAGTAATATAAAAAATCGGCCAAGTACGAGTCGGACTCGCGTACGAAGGGATCCGTACCGTATACCGGAAGCCCCCCTCAATTAATTTTTGATGGGAATATACATCTTAATATTCTGTGAATATTTCAAGCATCTCTCAGTTGCCGTTAAAAAAAATCTCGTTTCTTGTATGATGTTTTATTATTTTTAATTTAATTATTTAGTTTTGAAGTAAATATTTAACTATAATATCTATGATTATTTTAAGCGTCTACCTATCACCGTATTAATATCGAGTTAAAAAGTCGAGTTGCATGATTATTTAATTAATTATTTTATTCTGTTTTAGTAAGGTACATGATACAAATAAGGCCTATGCTCTAACAAGGCCTAATATGCCTAAAACCCAAATAAATCGTGTTGAGAATTGAATACTTTACGCACACAAATATATAAGACCTACATAACGAGGGGCGCGGGCGCGGGCGGCTCGCTCTCGCTCCCTGCGGTAGTGCGGACGAGTTCGTTGTTGAAGGTGGTCTTTTCACGTTGCGAGTTAAAATTTTCGTAATTTTGTGGTAAGTTTACAGTTATTTGTTACCTGTTTTCGTTTAGTTAGCTAACACAATCTGTTAAATAATAAATTTTTGTGTGCATAAGTGGCTTTTAACTGTTAATTAAACAATATTTGTATTTATTATAACCTTTTAAACTATACAGCTAGTATTCCACAAATAAGGCCTAGGCCTTATTTGTGGTTGGTAGGCCTATTTAGTGATCTTGGCGTTTGTGGTACATTTCTTAGATTAGTTTTTATAAGAAAACTACACTACTATTACACAAAAAGCATTGGATCACCCTCAGATTTTCAGATTTTTCTTATCTAGGACAGCAAACACCACCACGAGGTAACATTGCAGAACATAACTATGATGAAGATCTTCCTGGGACCAGCGGCTTGGGAACTACTAAAAGACTTGTTGAATATAGTAATAGCTCTTCTGAAACTAAAATCATGACCGAGTTCCTTAGCCGGCCTTTGCCACAAAAGCGCTTGAGAATTTATTCCTCTACTGAATCAGAAAATGACGTCGAAAATATAAATCCTAAGAACATGCACGAAGTAGATACTACAGTTGATGAAGAAGACGTGCCTTTAGCACAACTAAGTACAAAGTCACCATTCCAGACCTTTTTACCGACACCCGATTATGGACAGGGGTGACTAAAGATTTATTTAATGATAATGAGACCAAAACCAAGGAGAAAAATAAAGTTGTACCAAAGAAAAAGTCAAAGCCTGTAAATAAAAAAAATGGTAAAGAACTTCCAAAGGAAAGCAACTAAGCAAATGAAAGGAAAACAGTCCAAAGGTATAAAAGGAAAAACAACCAAAGATAGGAAAAGCATTAAAAAAGGAAAAGAAAGCTGGTTTTGTCACGCTTGCCAAGAAGATTTACAGTTAGATATGAGGCCTTGTACCGACTGCGCAAAATGGTATCACGAGGTTTGTGTTGGTCTAACACGAAGTGATCGAGACCCATTTTTATGTCCTGACTGTGATAAAAATTAATACTCAGTATTTAATACTCATCACATAGTATTAAGATCAACGTTGATTAAGACTGATTGAATTTTCTAAAACATACTTACTACCTTTAAATGTGATTATTCATAAGAGGCCTTATTAAAGCACTATGATTTAATTAGGCCTATAATTTTCTTTTTTTTTTTTTAGTTTTACTATAGTGCTATGAGAAAGTATATTGATTTTTTTTAGTTTATTAGATCTATCTTAAAAACTTTGAGATATTCTGATTTTCTTGTTTAATATAAGTCTGATTTGTAATTTTAGTACACTGAATTTACATTAATTATGTTACAAACTCTATTATCGGATATTTAAAAGTGTCTGCTCACAATTTTTAAGTAGTTTTTTTTTAATAAGATCTTTTATTTTAGAGATTTTTTGGGTGTAAGGCTATAGGCCTTATTAAATAGGGGTGATTTATTATGACCAATGTGAAAGGTTTAAGATTTGTTAATTTTTGCTTATTTTTTCTTAAAACTAATACTGTTTCATCATTATATTTTGTAGAACACAAATAAATGAGTCTGATTAACCACGTTTGCATTTGTTTCCTTAAATTATTTATTATGTTACAAGAACTTGAAATAAGGTAGGCCTTATTTGTATCACTTACCTTATTTGTTGTTATAGCGGCAACAGATATACCTACCTACGTCATTTGTGAAAATTTCAACGTTCTAGCTATAACGGATCGTGAGATACAGCCTGGTGATAGACAGACAGATAGACGGACAGCAGAGTCTTAGTAATAGCTAAAAATAATATATCGTGTCCAATGTTTAATTGATCGTTGAGTAAGTTGAGTTTATTTCGATGTTAGAGAAATAGGAAAAAAATATTCTTTTTCATGGACTGATTCCCCTTTTGAACAATCTAGAGATTTTTATTCAAATGAAACAAATTTATTATTATGTACTCATAAATAATTATTTTTCGCCAAAAAAGGCAATTCAACCGACTTTAACCGTGTACAGAATTCGAATTCGGATCAATGTGTCATCGATGTAGTACCTAATTTTCACATTATTGTTGATTTTTCAAAAACGACTCAGTCGATTTCAATATAGGTAATTTAAATGGGACAACACCTGAAGTATGATCTGCTAAACAAATCATCAAAATCAGTTAATAATTGGAGGAGTAATCGCGGAACATCCGTACAAAAAATATACAGACGAATTGAGAACCTCCATGTTTCAAGTCTGTTAAAAAGCCACTTTCTTTTGAAAATAATCCTTGGCAGCTTATCAAACGGTTCAGCTGAGTCACCAGAAAAAACGTAAGGTTTCGTCACAAGTTACAACTTTCATTACGCCGTCACGTACGGATTTCTATAACGCATGGTCACTTACACCTTGCATTATATTTGTAATGGTGTCCGGTTGTCATGACATGAATCGTAATAGTATTGCGTGTCTTGCTGTTGAAATTTTCCCATAGTGCGGTAGAAAAGTTGAAAAGCTGTACAATTGTGTGTAGTAAGTACAAACAGCATAGAAAGGTTATTTCGTTCCGAAGTACAGGGACTTATAAAGCTAAACGTAATAATTCGTTGTGGACAATTTTTACTACGGGACTAAAATCGTGAGATCGAGAAAAAATAAGCTGTTCCACATATAAAGTTCATTGACTTTCTACATTAAAGAACAACAATAAACAGCTGACAACGTGGAACTATTCACTTCTTTTCGCTATTGCGGGTTTGGTTCCATAGTAAAAGTTGTTTATAATGATGATTATAAATATACCTCTAAAAGTGCTTGCAATTTGCAAAGTAACTGCGTGTAGTGTAGATACAGTTGGATATATGTAATAATACGGAATCAAATCAATTCCGTAGGGTTGCGAGTCTGTCCATTTTCTATAGGATTCATTTCGCAGAGTGTGCATCTGAGCTGCACAACCTTTTCCTACCATACTCTTTTTACTTCAGGACAAGTAGAAAGACGCCACATTACCACCCCTACACTGTCGATTTTCCTTCGATACGTACGAAGCGGTTTGACTCAACATTTCTGATCCGTACCGCCAGGGAATGGAACAGTCTTCCTGCTTGTTTCCTAAGAGATATAATCTAAACCTTTCCAATATCAGAGTGAATAGGTATCTTCTAGGTCTGTGTAGTTTATCTTCGACCACAACGTCGCTTACCATCAGGCGTGTTGGTGGTCAAGCGCGGTATTCGCGATAAAAAAAAAACACTACCTACGTATATTGTGTTGTAATACACTTAACTCAAAATAAATCACCTAGAACCTATGCTATAATTGTAGGTACCTATCCCATCGAACTCCAGAAAATTTACGAGTTGCTATAATTATTACACAAGCACATTAAGGCCTAGTTTATTATATTTTCCGTGACTCATAAGACTTATGGCGTGCCATAAATATTTTACGACTGTTATGGACCCATTATTGTTAATGGGAATCGAGAGTGAAAGTGCAACCGAATCATATTGTCTGTTGCATAAATATTGTTGGCATGATTGGATGATATGATATAATTTTATTAGCGACTAGCTGACCCGTTGAACTTCATTTCACCATCTGTCAAGTGTCAACTGTCAATGAGAACTTTCACATGCAGGAACATTTTGTATGAGAAAATCTTAGGAGAAAATTAAATTCAGGTTTTTATTCTTTTTCTCGCAACTTTTACAAATTATCTAACCGTTTAAACCTTCCCATAACTTCTACAAATATTTCAAGATCAAAATTAACCAAATCGGTTCAGCCGTTCTCGAGTTTTAATCAGACTAACGAACAACAATTCATTTTTATTTATAAAAGAAGAAGATGACCTAAAATAAATATAGATACCTACGCTTGTTTGCTCAATTAGTGTCACTTTGTATATTTGGCTATTTGCCTACTCATTAATTACCTACCGTGAATTAATTTACTAATTTATTCAATTCTCGAGATTACATTGAAGTGGTTCAAATGGAAATTAATTATTAATTGGTACATTTATTTCCATAGTTACACATGGGAACACTTGGACACGTCGATTAAAACAGTAGAATAATTAGAAAACAGTCACGATAATAAATGTAATTAGAGTCTCAAACCAAATAAAAAAAAATCAAGACGGAATGTTGAGAAACATACAAGCGAGGCCGGCAAAACTACGCCTCGCCGTGTATAATTACATACACAAACACGTACAACGAAACTACGCCTTGGCTCGTCAGTCGAACTATGGCGGCACAACACCAACGCACTCTCCACACGTATAAAAAAACTGGCCTCACTTGTCTGTTCACGACATTCTGTCTTGATTTTTTTATTTGATTTGAGATTAGAGTATGAAGGTGTAGTATACTAGTCCAGCCAGGATTTCATACTTATTAGTCGCAATAATTAGTTAATACATTATAGAGCTTCCGAGACTTGCGTGTTTAAAACTATGCTTTAGTCAAACTCAGATCAAAAAAAAACAAGCGTCAAAGTAATTTTACAGACTGTTATAAAAGGACCCTATAAGATTTTTAACGCCTTTTACTTCATATGATGTGTGTCTTTCGATTTGCCTTGTTATTCAAAGTGGTTTCTAACAATGAACAAGTTGTAAAGCCAAAGAACTCAATTTACATGGCGACATTGCTTTTCCGCGTCGATAGCAATCAGAGCAATCTAGCGGCGGACAATGGAGGATAGCTTCTGTGGAGTCACGGCTGGTGCCCACCATCTGCTTCCGACGATAGAAACGTACCGTCCCGGGGAGTTGCGCGGTTGAAGTCACTGATGGGCAAGGTTACGATCTTATCTCGCAACTAGTTGCCCGTCCCTTGCCCGGTAACGAATGAATTATTGTTGATAAACATTTTGGAAAAGAAATCTAAAATATATTTAAAACCAAGTTCGACCCGCGATTTTCACAATTAGCACAGGACCGAGGTAGATGGCACCGTGAGAGAGAGGCCTATACCCAGCAGTGGGATAGAGAAGGCTGCGGATGATGATGATGATATTGAAAACCGCATTTCGATCTGTTGTGTAGTTTGGAAGATATAAGGGAATATACAGACAGACAGACAGAAATGGCGACTTTGCTTTATAATATGTAGTGATGGTTCAGTCTTAGAACGAGCATAGGTATTTTAGGATATCATCATTATTGCCAATTTTTATCATTTGATCAACCAGGAAATCGCCAAAAAGTTTAGCTGCTCCACTCAGAATGATCAACTTTTTTAAGTAGGTTTGCGTTTGATCACAAATTAAAATCTAGAATATGTTATTCATTTAGTTTTGTATATTTATTAGTTCAGGTATTTTGTAAATATTTTAGTACAATAAGTTAGAATAAATTATGTTTTTTAAGTTTTGTTCAATAAAAATATTTGTAAAATCATTTAATTCAATTTAGTATTTGAATAATTGACAATATTTTTTTATGGATATTTCCCATGATGAATCATGAGAATAACTCGTACATAGTAGCATACATGGATTACGAATGTGCTTTTTGTGCTAATCTACAACCCTTTTAACTGACAAGTTACTTTACTATAAATTATGATTACTCAGTGATTTTTGAATGATTTGGTGTAATGTCGTTCTTATAAAATGAACAAATATTATTCGATGACTCATCTCGTACTCTATGAATATCATATTCCTAAGACTAAGTGGTGTTCATAGATGACAGAAGCAGCAGTTGAACGTCCCTGTTCGTGCTGCTCCGCCGACCGTGGCACGTTTCACTACAGCTATTCGCATCGAGAAAACACTACCAACCACATTTTTATGCTTTTATCTCGCTCCAGAGAGCACACACACCACATCGCACCGGCAGATCAAAGTAAACTTTACCTGTCTGAAAATAAAAGTGTTTTCCGACAAGCTGGACGGATCATGCAGCATGCTGGATTTTCATGGAATCCGATTAACAAATAGTCAATTTATTAATCGCCGTTTTTGAGCACAGTTCATTGGCACGTGGCATGATTAATTACTAATTAATAGATTTTTATTTGTGTAAGACTCTGCAAACAACGACTACTTTATAATAGTTTTACAATTTATCGATATATCGGCAATGATATCTCAGTACTTAGCACACCTCAGATTCAAATTTGAGTCATGATTTTCGTTTTGCTTCTGAGGAAAAACAATAAAATATGATAGGTATGATGTTGAAATGAAACATAATATGGAAGAGTTGAGATAAAAATAAGTCCTGTATAAAAAATTATGTACCTATAAAGGTACACAGGTTCCAATGAGTTTCACATGAGAACAATACAGATTTCCCGGCTAGGCTGACAGTTATAAATATCGGTAAATAGATAAACTAGCACAATAAGATATCGTGCACATTCAAAATTAAAGCTGATGAAACAAATGACAATAACTCGTAATACACAATCACATCTGACCACAAAAGCACTTGATATCGCGTGTATAGTTATTCAGTATCTAATTTTGTCAGAAAAGTAGTCGATATTGTATTGTAGGTACATTGACACTCGAGCTAAATGAAGCAATTAAAAAACAGTCATTTCGTATTCAAATGCGACGTGTTGTCTAATTAAAGAAGCGAGAAAAGTACCTGTTAAATTTTTAATTGCAATTCATACACGAAATAACTAGAATGGAATGATGATTATACACAAACACGCTCTAGGATCTCGTTGTAGAGACTGCTTACGAAGATTGGCGTTCATTCAACCTGTTGTAGTTAAGATTTTTTTCGTATAGGTTTGTGTTTGATTAGATTCATGTAATAATGTATTATGTAGTACTTTTTCGTTTTTATTAACTTGGCAGAGTTCTTAAAATTATACACTGGAATAGTAGCGACTAGCGTCCATTCACTGGACAGATGACCAGATCAAGACTACCGGCATGAAAAACTGCGCTGAATGTGTGAGTCATGTTATTTTTGTGTTGTCTAAAAATGTTAATTACATAGCGTAACTACGTATTATATTAAACTAGCGACCCGCCCCGGCTTCGCACAGGCGTATTATGCATATAAACCTTCCTCTTGAAACACTATCTATTAAAAAACCGCATCAAAATCCGTTGCGTAGTTTTAAAGATATAAGCATACATGGAGACAGACAGTGGGAGCGACTTTGTTTTATACTATGTAGTGATATAGTAATAACTTTTTTTTAAAACAATTACCTAACATTTTTCAAGATTAGTGTGAATGACATTTGATTTTACCCAACCGTTTATAAAAATAGACGTAGCTTGTTATGCATTTCATTTATGTAAAGTTCCCTTTGCTACAACAGCAACACTATAGATTAGACATTATACACTTTCTGTTTTAACTAAATGCGCCAAAAAGAAGCAGAGCTGTGGGTACTACTTAACTTTATTATTGAATGGAAAATGAGCTGTTTACCACCAATCAGTTCCGGTAAGCTCCACAGTTTTTTTAGGTTTTTCTTTTTCAATAGAATCAGTTGCCTTATGTATTTTTTTTTCTGTTAGCATTTTTATAGAATACTAATACTTAGGTAAGTATTTAAAATTAATTTGAGCTGCACCTGATTGACTATGAAGTGGTGGAATGGAGACTACAAATTGGCAACGTTAGTATAGGACGGCGAAAGGGTATAAAATAAATTGAATGCAAGTTTCTAGATGAAAGTCTATAGACCTACTATTTAACTTGTCACCCGATTCACAGTAGCGCTCTATAGAAAATTCCACCCGCGATCACACACCCGAACTGTGACAGTACTGTCCGTTGATTCAAGGAATACTTCTAATCAAACTTTCCATCAGGAGCGACTATTTACCTTTGTTTCATCTATTCTATGGAAACATTTGAACGCGTAGCAAAGTTTGCCATACAAAAGACATCAACGCGCTCTCACCTTAAAAAGTGACACATTTTCGCGCTTTCATGATTTCATCCCATAAAAGATTGCTCAAATGGCCCAAATTAATACAAACACAACTACCACGCGAAACTTCTCGTACTGTTACAGTTTATTGCACAATAAATTTAAAAAAATATCGTGACAACAGAGCTTAAATTTCATATTTCGCTGTCGGTAGCGGGAATTATTCTATAAACCCACAAACCCAGTTATTTTATCAATTGATTTCTCGTGAGTGCTCGTGCTTAAGTTTTAATGTCTTTCATAAATATGTATGCAAGTTGTAGACATGAACTGGATTGTAATAAAATAATGTGTGTGGATGCACGTAAAGCCATACACGCGTACTTAGAACTTTATATATTTTTACGGTTCCGTTAAAATCGTAATAGGTTTTTTTTCTTGATCATTAGGTGTGTAAACTGTAACAAAAATTTTACCGTGCCGTACCTTATAAAATTGGCTTAGCTAATTAAAACCTTTTTTAAGGATAAGTCCTTAAAAGGGGGACTACATACCTACTTACCTACTGTGTACATTTTACGTCTGCCGGTCGGACTGAAATAGTGTTTTATAAATTTATTAGGAATTAAATTAAACAGCATTCTTCTTCTTCTAGTGCCTCTCCATTACTGAAGGTTGGCAGTCAGCTTGATAAACAGCATTGATAAACTATTTATAAAATCAGTAACAGTAAATTAATTTTGATCAATATTTTATGGGACGAAGGATGAAATTGCAAAAATGTGTCACTTGGTGAGAGTGCGTTGAAGTCTTTTGTTGGTAAACTTTACTACTAGCACGTATCATGAAACGCGCTTATAGCGTAGCTTGATTATATAATATTATCTTAGCGAGCAGCTGTATTTTATACCAATATCAAATCGAACGAAGCTAACGCAGCTTCCTTCGATTTGATGCCTGATTTAGCGTCAAAGGTAACTAGAAAGGATATGGGGGCAGCACACCGACTACACCTGACTACGTTATTTTTTTTTTGCTCTATCTACAATCACGGGTGTTCTATCTTAAAAACTATAGCTCCAACCATGATTAGATTTGACTAGAGATTTTATTATGGAACACAGACAGTGTGACGAATCCTTTATATCTAAACTGTTTTATGGGATTTATAGGTGAAACCGTGAGATGCTGGTAAGGAGAGAGTAATAATAATAACTAACTAAAACTTATTTGAAACGCAGTCATTTATAATACTTAGAGCAAACAGAGTGAGCGCGTGTTTTGTACAAAAATTAACCGTCTTTACACAAGAGTTTTACGCACGCCTTGGATAGTGTTTAGCAGTACTAATTGCACGGCTAAACAGTGTTTAATGCGTGTTTAAGTCTTTTGTGGTAAGGCTGTATGCGTTCCACTTTTTTGGACAATAATGAGAAAGAAAATATCTATTTATAGCTCAATAAACTATTTGGAAGTTTTTTACAATTCGATTGTTCACTACTACTAGCAGAAACATGAATTGACAATGACATGAAAAATAATTATTAGCTCTTAATCTGAAGGAATATAAGTAGGAGAGGTTTTTATAATCGATCGCTACCGTGGCTTAGATGTTCTAATTTTTTGGGTTCCGTACCCCAAGGGTCAAAACTGGACCCTATTACTAAGACTCTACTGTCCGTCTGTCTGTCTGTCACCAGGCTATAACAACAAATACTAAAAACAGAAAAGGATGAATATTTAAGGGGCTCCCATACAACAAACCTGATATTTTAGCCGTTTTTCGATCGATAATAATAATGGTGACAGGTACGAGTAGATACTTGAAATATGCACAGAATATTGAACTGTATGTTTACTTTCAGTAATTAATTATTAAACCTAAATAAAATAAATATTTAAGGGGGCTCTCACACAGTACGAAACCCTTCGTGCGCGAGTTCGACTCGTACTTGACCGATTATTTATTTATTTGTGGGCTTCAATTGTATGACTGTGTCTGACCTTTGAGCGGCTTTTAAACTTAAGACACGGGTGCCTTAAACTGGCACAGGCCGCATCCTATTCAAACTTATATAGGAGAGTTGAATGCACCTATTAACTCGCGTTGTCTACATCAACAAAGGTCTGTAATCAAGGCGGTCTGATGGTACAATGACCAGCAAAATAAGAGCGAACAATTTCACACGGCGATTAACACGAATCGATTATATTCACATCGCACAATGATTTGACGCCGAATCACTTTCATTGCTCGAAGGAAAAACGTTGGAAGTCTCTCCAAACGCCGTCTGGGAATCACTATTGTATGACTTTGTATGGCTCGTCTGACTGGAAAGTTACTTTGTATGGGGTTGGGTTGAAAAAGATGTTACTGTAATAGTTGCATAAGTATTATGCAAAAGTGCATAGGTTAATTACTTAGATGTTATGAGTTGCGATATTAAGTGGTTGCAAGACTTGCAAGTGAATGCATGGTTTGATTTTTGTTGGTCATTCCCTTCTATTCCGGTAATAGAGTTTGGATGAGTGAAATGAAGATTTGTGAGTGATATGAGTGACTGGGCGAAATGAAAATTAAAAAATAATCAGGGAACATTATTTTCGAATTAAATAATCTCTATAGTACTGATTTATAGACTCTGAGCTACCTAAGTGCGAACTTCCATTTAGTTACCGACTTCCAAAAAAGAGGAGGTACCTACTGTGTTCGTCTGTATGTATTTTTTTTGTGTATGTTCATCGATATTTTCGCCAATTGTGAACCGGTTCAAATTTTTTTTAGTTCGACTTCCGAGGTGGTCCCATTTAAATTATATCTGTCCTATCGAAATCGGCTGAGCCATTTTTGATAAATCAACAGTACCTAATGTGCGTGAATGTCACATCGATTCGTGCAAACTATTTGAATTTTGTTCACGGTGGAAATCGGTATAGCGATTTTTTGCGAAAAATAATTATTATAAAAAAAAAAATATAATCCATAGATGTCATCTCAAGCGTTAGACGTGCTCACTTACAGGTTTTCAACAGGTCCACTTTTCACAGTTGACTTAATAACACACTTTTCGCAATAGTAGACTAGGTCTATAATAATGATTTTTGACTTAAAGTTTGTGATACATTTTTTCCAAATATTTTTTTTTGTTTAAAATATATCGCGCAAAAATGATTTATCCTACACCAACACATTTTAAATTATGACTAATTTGATGCAAAAAATCTCTACAATTTTTATCCAAATATTACGTGTTCATAAATCGTGCGTTAACATCGCATTAATAAACCATCGATCATCATAAATACGTATAATCGATAAAATAAAATTAATCATAAACAATCGATTACCCTAATGACGAGTCGATTCAGATGAGGCTCACGTAACTGCCGCGCGGTCTGCGCCTTCGGACTTCGCCATTGACCTTCGGCAGGTGTCGTCACCACTTTCCATGGCAACGTGGGTGGAATCGCGCGCTCTGTTTACGGATGTATCTACACTTTCTTTTGTTTTGGTACTTGCTCCTATAAATTGAGCTTTAAATAGACTGCTACGGTTGACTAAGTTCTTATTTTTTTTTTTAAATACCTTCATAGGTTTGCGATTACTACATTCTCGATTATCTGCATTTTTAACTAAAGTGATTTAATTTTTTGGTTTCCACGCGACATGAAAAAAATTTAATATAATTGATATTACCTACTTAGAAACGAGATTTATGTATTGTATGACAAAAGTACTATCTACTCGTTTAATATTCGGTGTTAAAATCAGTCGCTGATATTTGCTATCATACTATTATTTTATTACTTGTGATAAATGACACGTGAGCTTTTTTATTTGTGCGATGAAAGTTTTATTAATTTCTAACGAGGTTTTAGTTGTCAGTTTTTGTCCTCTCATGTTGTTATAGAATTACTCAACGTCTATTTATCTACACAAGTAGGCAACACTTGTGTAAATATACAATATATAGCTGTATATTAGTGCTTGTAATGAAAATTAATTGGATATGAAATTTACTAGAACTTTAGAGGTCACTAGAAAACATTGCTTGCAGTGTAGTGTCATATAAATAGTTGCGCAAATCATCGCATGAAAAAAAATCCATTCCGCGGACCTAGCATCAGAAAAATCCATTTAATAATATTTGATTGAAACGATTTTTAGGGTTCCGTACCCAAAGGGTGAAAACGGGACCCTATTATAAGAAGAACTATGACAGCGCTGTCCGTCGGTCCGTCTGTCACCAGGCTGTATAACATGAACCGCGATATCTAGACAGTTGAAATTTTCACAGATGATGTAGTTTTGTTGCCGCTATAACAACAAATACTAAAAACAGAATAAAATAAATATTTAAGGGAGGCGTTAATATTACGGCTCGGTATTAATAACAGCATTAAGTAGATGCTTGAAATATTCACAGAATGTTTAGTGGTTTGAAAAACAAATAATTAAATTATAATAAAATAATTTATGGGGGGCTCCCATACAGACCCTAGGTCCGCGAGTCCGACTCGCACTTGGCCGATTTTTTCAATAAAATATTCAGCATAACAGCTGATCTACTGAAATTTTGTACAAAAAAACTCAAAATCATTATTATGTCATCAAATGGTAACAGTGGTAATCAGTAGTGCCGTGAGAAATAGATGAAACAGTTCCATAGTCCCTTATGGGGTTACGCCACATCGTTAGCGCCTTATGGGGTATGGTTACGAAACTACGGCAGCTCTACTCGCCTAGCGAAAGTCAATTAACTCCTCAGATGGTGCTGTTCTTCCATTATCACGATTAGCATCAGTTGTTATTGCTGTTTAAGAGTCTGTCGAATTTAATTTATTCATGAAAATTACAACAAAGATAGACCTAAAGAGGGGCGGGGCCTTCGCGCACTCCTCTATCGTAGTAATAAATATTTTTCGCAAAAAAATGGCAAAATCACCTTCCATCGTGTACAAAATTTAAAAATTTCGCTCGAAATGTTTATATATTTTTTTATTTTTCAAAAACGGCCGACTTTCGAACTAAAAAAAAAAAATTCGATTCAGTTCACAATTGGGGAAATTATCGATAAACATACACAAAAAATACATACAGACGAACATAGAATCTTCTCCTTTTTGGAAGTCGGTTAAAAAGAAAAAACTGTAGTCTTATTAGTCTTATAGAATTGTTTGTATTGGCACTTACATCGCTGTTGGAGCTCTAGTAATGCAATTAACAATCTCTACATACCTACTTACTCTAAAAACTAAGGTTGGAGAAAATCATTTGATGCACTTTCATGCGTAGGCCGCTGCATGGCCGCTAAATAAGATTTTGTAAACTTACAATAGGCCCCAATAATGAAGGCGCCATCGTATATTTAATAGCAACGTATAAAGTGTTCTCTCTATCGAACAGAACGAAAATTAAAACGAACAGATGATGTATTTCTGTTGCCGCTATAACAACAAATACTAAAAATAGAAAAAATATATATTTAAGGTGGGCTCCCATGCAACAAACCTGAATTTTAAGACATTTTTTGCTCGGTATTAATAACGTAACAGGTAGATGCATGAAATATTCACAGAATGTATAGTTAAATAAGTATGCACTTTTTTTTCTATTTTTTTTTTTTGAAGTTTTGGACCGAAAGTCCATGCCAGCCCCATCATACCCTTATAAATATAAGCTTATTACATATACACACACATATTTATAAATACACACTACTTTAATTTATTAATATTTAAGGGGGGCTCCCATACAAGTAACGTGTCTTTTTTCTTGATGTTAATAATGGCAACAAGAAGATGATTGAAATATTAAGTGGTAAATTACTTTCAAAAATAATTAATAATTTAAATATATTAAGGAGGGCTTCCATACGGTGCGAAACCCTTCGTGCGCGAGTCCGACTCGCACTTGGCAATTTTTTTATATATGTATCCGCATAGATCTAAACTACACAACCATCGACTTAGCATTTTTTTTGGTTTTCAATTCCAAGTTTGAAATAAGGTAATTCAATAACTTTTAGAATAAATGTCCTTCCGAAATGTTTATTGCTATAATTTGTTAGTAGCCGGGCAAAGCCGGGACGGGCTCGGGCAGTTAGAGGGCAATTAATAGTAAATAATACAATAATGCAAAAATTAACAGCATGCGCAAAAAATGAAAACCTCTTTAATAACATGCTTCAAGCTATTTTATACATGCGGGTAATGTGGTAGCAGTTTTCACATAATCACTGTAATGAATTATTACACAGTACAGGTTAGTGTATAGTTATCATATACAGGGTTATTTCTAATTAATTAGCATACTTTTAGGGGCTTCTTCTGTACATCAAAACTAACAACTTTTGTTCTGCGACTTTTGTCAAAACTCAAAAAAACAACTGTTCTAGGTATACATTTTGTCGATGGTGAAAGATATTTTTAACCGGCTTCCAAAAAGGAGAAGGTTCTATGTTCGTGTGTATGTATCTTTTTTTGTGTATGTTCATCGATAATTTCGCCAATTGTAAACCGAATCGAAAAATTATTTTTTAGTTCGAAAGGGTATACCTGCTTCCGGAGTGGTCCCATTTAAATTTAACAGAAATCAGCTGAGCCGTTTTTGAAAAAACCAACAATAATGAAAGCAATTCGAGCGAAATATCCGAATTTAGTACATTATGAACATCGATAATTTCGCCAATTGTGCACCGAATTGAAAAATTCTTTTTTTGTTCTAAAGTGAATACTCCCACGATGTTTTCATTTAAATTTAACAGAAATCGGCTGAGCCGTTTTTGATAATTCAACAATAATGTAAACAATTCAAGCGAAATATTCGAATTTTGTACACGATGTAGGCGGTTTTGCCATTTTTTTCGAAAAATAATTATCTATGGAACAACAACAACAACAAAATAACCTTGTATACCTTGTTCAGTCGCCGTTTTGAAAGCTTGGCGGATGAAGTTCTTTACGGAAGTGTTTACGTGACTGTAATTAGTTTAGAAAGCTAGTGTCTTGGTGTTACCGTCCAGGAAGCTTAGCCGAGTTCAGAAGTAACTAATCAATAACTATACTTATGAAGATAACTACTTAATTATCTCGAAGAGGCGAGCGTAGTGATTACTATGATCATTTGCTCGTAAATAGTAAGTAAGCACCGTAGTCAAATTGTAAAAAGTTGCTGCGCTACGCAAAGCGTAATGCTTGAAATGTTATGCCCAAGTTTCAAAACTCGAACATATTTAGCATATCAAGCATTACACATTTAAAATGCTTCTGTCTACGTAAATGTATATCAAATTCATTTTTTATTTTATCACTACATAGTATAAAAACAAAGTCGCTTCCCGCTGTCTGTCCCTATGTATGCTTATATCTTTAAAACTACGCAACGGATTTTGACGCGGTTTTTTTTAATAGATAGAGGGATTCAAAAGGAAGGTTTATATGTATAATACACTTTAAACAATTATATGATACTAAAACAGAAGCTAAGAAGGAATATTGTATCTGTACTACGCATATAGCAAAGTTGTGGAAAAAAATTTCGTTGCGTATTTGAAATTGGTTCTAAATCTGAATTTTGGAAATTTTCATTTAATAACTTTATAAAAAAAATTATTAAAATTATCCCATTGTTTATTGTTACTATACAATTACAGCTACATGAGGTTACTCAATTAGTTTATTAACTATTACAATGTAAGTACGTTTGCGGTTGATAGGTATATCAAAAATTCAAAAGCATGAAGTGTTGAAAGAAGAGTCAACGTTGACGAATGCGATTGTGCAACGTTGCAAGTGTAACTCACTTCAGTAAATAAGAATTGCACTTCCGACTGTATAATACATATATGTATGTACTTATGTAGCTTTAAAATCGCGTGACTTTAGTTTCCAATAGTTAATAATTATGATTTATGTCCATCTGTTACATAATAAATACATAAATGGCAATATATAAGACGTAAGTGCCTAACCACGTAAACGTAAGTTCCTGTTAGATAGATATTGAAGAAAAAAAAAACAGTTTTCTGTGATATACTTACTTAGTTTGTTTTTGTTTTAGTCATTCACAATATTTTTGATACTCAAGTTTTCCACACAAAAACATCACATCGATTCGATACGAAACTCTATCAAGCGAATATCGAGTCACAACACGGTCTAGAAAGCTTAATTTGCGTATATCTCTGAAAGAACCCACAAGAATATATCCTTGGATTTAAAAAATGTAATATTTCAACAAATTATTCTGACTGATTGATAACTAGAAAAAAATAGCAGTCTTTAGTTGTAAATTGCTCTGTAACAGTGATGACAATAATAAAAATACACCGTGTCACAATGGCCAAACAATAATGGATAGAATTTAATGAGCAGGAGCATTTTACAGAACAATAAAAGTGAAACTGGATAATCGATCACGATTTACTTTCTATTTTTCTTACAATAATGTTGACATCTTGAAATAGTGCAAAAGTGTCTTTATTAACTACAACAAAACTACACTACTATTACATAAAACGCATTGGATCATCCTCAGACCTTTGAAGGTCTAAAGATAATCCAAATGCTCAAGCCCACTGCAAGTCAAATAGTTATACCTATGAATCGAAATACAACAATACTGCTCTCGATAGTTGAAGACGCATCTAGATTTTAAATTGAGTGGCATATATTTTGGCAGATGCGTCTCTGTTTCCTTAGCCCGGCAATATAATTATGTAATTCAATTAAGAAAAAAATGTGAGATGCGTCTTTTTAACTATCAGGAGTAGAACAGTCAACATAATAGGTATGAACATGATGATGTTGATTGGACTTTTGAGTAACCTTACATAATATATACCTGTATATATTATATATATATATATATAATATACAGGTATTATATTATATACAGGTCCTTGCCATAAAAAGTACAGTTATCAGAGGTACAAAACTTTATACAAAAAATTTACTAACTCTCGACAAAATGTATCTATAGGACAGCTAATTTGTATTTGCGTTTTTTGGGTTGGTTTCCTAGTAAAATTGCTCTTGTAGATAACTTAAATTGTAAACTACGCTATGAAGTACTGAATGTCGATTAGCTCTCTATTTTTAACCGACTTCTAAAAAGGAGGAGGTTCTATGTTCGTATGTATGTTTTTTGTTTTTTTGTGTATGTTGTTGTATTCATCGATAATATCGCCAATTGAGAACCGAATCAAAAAAAAATTTTTAGTTCAAAAGGATATACTCTCGAGGTGGTCCCATTTAAATTTTACAACAATCGGCTGAGCCGTTTTTAGGGTTCCGTACCCAAAGGGAAAAACGGGACCCTATTACTAAGACTTCAATGTCCGTCTGTCCGTCTGTCTGTCTGTCTGTCTGTCCGTCTGTCACCGGGCTGTATCTCATGAACCATGATAGCTAGGCAGCTGAAATTTTCACAGATGATGTATTTCGGTTGCCGCTATAACAACAAATACTAAAAACAAAATAAAATAAATATTTAAGGGGGGCTCCCATACAACAAACCTGATTTATTTTACTTTTTTCGCTCTATATTAATAATGGTACCAGGTAGATGCTTGAAATTTTCACAGAATATTTAAGTAGTTTTATATTCCCATCAATAATAAATAATAAAAATAAAATAAAATAAATATTTAAGGGGGGCTCCCATACAGTACGGAACCCTCCGTGCGCGAGTATGACTCGTACTTGGCCGATTATTAAAAATTAACAATAATGTAAGCAATTTTAGCGAAACATCCAAATTTTGTACACGATGAACAACGATAATTTCGCCAATTGTGAACCGAATCGAAAAATTATTTTTTAGTTCAAAAGGGTGCACTCCCAAGATGGTCCCATCTAAATTTTACAGAAATAGGCTGAGCCGTTTTTGAAAAATCAACAATAATGTAAACAATTCTAGCGAAATATTCAGATTTTGTACACGATGGAAGGCGGTTTTGCCATGTTTTGCGAAAAATAAGTATAAGCGACAACTATTCAAAAATCACATTTGTTCAGCATTCTTCTAAATACTTAAGTAGGTATAAATAACGTCGTAGCGGATCTGCAAACAACGGTGTGCAATTCTAGAGAACGTGTGAGTTATACCGATCCAATAATTGATCTATAAATCAGTATAACTGATATAAAACTAGAGTTATTCTATTTTATACGTGTTTGCTCTCGTTTATAAGATCAGGCCAACAAGCTTCCGCTACAGTGCATCTTAACGGCTTTTCGCATAATACGTCCGCATAAAAAACACAAGAAACGCCTCTACAGTTTACGCCGCCCTACTACGCTTATGTATTTTTTATGACAATTATGCTAAAGAATTATGCAAACAGTCACGCCTAGATACCTTATATTAAAAATTCGTAGAAAGTTTTGTCTTTAAAAAATTTAATATCACTTTCAATGATGTTGCGTCACTGGGATGTTTAAGGTTTCTAGCATTTATCAAAGCCACCACGGTTAGCCACGATATAAGACAATTATGAGGCGCCAACTTGTCCATACAAAATCAATAAGCTGTTACCTACCTCTAAATTTTATCGATATAAACGATTATTTTCAAGTAAGCAGCACTTCAATCGCTAAGTTTAAACGTCTTAGTTTTTACAGTTTTTTAAATGACCTTAACGTTTTAAGCCTCTAAAAAGTCTTAATTTAAAGTAAAACTTTGGCTGAAAAGTATACATAACCTAAAAACGTTTCTGAAAGAAATAAGACATAATATTACGAGTACGAGCGCACAATAGGTAATTTCTTATTAAAGCGATTGACCAAAAACATAATATCATTTTGTTACAATTTGAGGAGTGAAAAGAGTTTTCTTCCGGAACGTAAATTTTATCAAATATGTACCGCGAATTTTCTCGATGTCCTACATAAAACGCGAAAACACTGGTCAATTCAAAATCTTTGAGTAGCAAAATTAGGTCTAATTTAAATAAAAACTGGTGCCTATTTAAGTACTCATATTTTCAGCCAATAGCAGTACCCTGATCGTAACAAAAAATAATTGTACATTGTAGATATATAGTTTTAAGTAACCACCAAATAGCAACATTATTCTAATACTTACTACAGGACTCATAGTTTTATCTATCAACTATCTTCGGTAAGTTATTAATTGTCAAATACTTACCAAAAGATAAGTTTTTGAAAAATCATCTTAAACATATATTTGTAATATTTTCGAAGCATCGGTTCGTAATAAATGAAACCTAATATTTAATCAACACTGAAATTATACTAAAATAGCACAAGACTTATTATGAAGCTCTATCGAGAAAATTTCCGTTGTGATTATTTTTCATAGCATTTTCCATCTCCATCCAACAATTCCAAATAATATTATCTTACCGTTCATTTTGACAGCACAAAAAGTCCTCATAATCATAACTGATCACTGTGTCATCACTTCACTTCACTGTCGATGCTGGAGTGGTACACTGGTAGAGGCGCAGTGGTACACTGGTAGAGACTCAGTGGTACGCTAGAGATGCAGTGGTAGCGGCGCCCGCGCGAGTTCGCGGTGTACTGTCGTCGGCGCGCGACTCTACCAGCCTCTACCAGCTCGGTGGCATAACACACCATACCGACTCTACAGCGAAAGTTGAGAAATGGCTGGACATTATTATTTGATAACGTCCATTGTAGCCTACTTGGTATTGAGACATAGGCACACACGCACATTTTAGTTTATTAGGATTGACTTTGGTAGGTACAAATAGAACCTGTTTATGAACATTTTTTCTAAAAGAAAGCAGAAAACAACAATCTGTATGTCAAACATATCATAGCATTTTCTGATAATTCAAGGTTCATATCTAAACGATGGAAATCTTCTAGAATAATATTGTACTCCATAGTACTCATCATTACGATGCACTGTTACTACCTAACCACCCTTGAACGCGAATAAAAATTAGACGTTCCATAGAAAAAGCTGACTTTCTACATTGATTAAAAATGCCATGTACTTTTACAATGCATTTTTTCAGTCTCTTTTTCAAGATAACTATCGATATAACGCAGCAAAGTTAAGAAATGCCTCTACATCATTATTATTCTTTGAGTGCGTTCATAAAAACTTACATTGTATTCGTGAATATTATAGCACACTTGTACCAGATTAGACAAAAAGCCGTGGTGGTCTAGTGATAATGACCCTCCTTACAACCGTGAGGTCGCGGGTTCAAATACCGGTCCCGTACCAACGATTTCCTTGGATTTTATGTACGGAATTTCACACCACTTGCTTTTCGGTGAAGGAAAACATCGTGAGGCAACCTGCATACGTCCATTGAAGAAATTCGATGGCGTATTTGAATCGCCAGATATGACCCAATGACCCTTCGTGGGTAGGCTTATGTCCTGCAGTGGAATATTAAAAGGCTGGTACAGTACAGTAGGTACAATACCAGATTAGACATGTACGAGATACGACTATAGACACCATTTCTTCGAATCTATAAGTACTTAATGATTTGTTGAACGAATAAACCAAAAAACAATGTCGGCAAGGATATATTTATTAGTTTATTACACTCCATAGACACAGGAGTATGTGCTCTTTAAGATATGCATTACTTTTTTAATTATTTGTAAAATATTCCTTAAAACTAAGGCTTTACTAGAGGACTCTACACTAAAATAAATCTAAACCTAATTAAATTTTTAAAATTACTATTTTATACTACGATATGATGCGTATATATACAGGGAATAGTCCGATCCCCACGAGCAACACCCGTTCACGAGTGTATTGCTATACTTTACTGTGGGAGGTGAATAAACTAATTTACTTGCAATAAGTACTGTACACAGACTACAATTCTATACGATTTTTCTTTATTTAGTACCTACATTGGTCAGCGACACAAGCTAATAATTTAATAGCTCTACATAGACGTCGTCAGTCAGGGCATCAAACGGTCAAGCCCTTGATAAGTGTTACCTATTAAACATAACTGGTCTGTAACCAGGAATCTGGCAATGGGTCAATGGCTTGCATGGCTCTTGGGTAACTCGTTTAACTTGTGCCGTTCAATTTAATCTGACTGATTGCTATCCTATTGCCGTGATTCTTTTATAGATAGATTAAAAAACTGTTTGATGATTCATAGCAGATATTACAATACAAATGTAGAAACGAAAAGTTTAAAATTAGTGAAATAATTGACAGTTTCTATATGGGTACAAGTAACGGCACGTAAGTGTAGCGCTGAGGGTACTGTGGAGGGGATGGCTGCGCATAACGACCGCCATACTAAACCCATGCGCAGCCATCCCCTCAACACTTTGCTCAGCGCTACACTTAGGTATATGCTACCACCTGTATTGGGTACCTTATGATGGAGAAAAAAAATAGCTTTGTGTTGCGTCTTGTGCACCTTGATGATAAACAGAGAAGAAGTCTAGTAGCATGGTTATGTAAAAGATTTTACCGACCCATTTTCCAAAGATTTAAACCTAAAGAAGACCCACAGAACTTCAAAAAAAAATCTTATTTGATAACAACTAACAAGTTATGAAACAGTAAAAATATTCTACCTTCATTCATAGCCAGTTATGAAAGAGATTACGAAGGCGGAAGGTTTGTTATTACCTATGTATATGAAAACTAGTTGTAAAACAAAGAAAAAAGTTACTCTTTTCGTTGCTAAGAAAAGTTGTGTGTGCAGGTAAAAACAGAAATAAAACAGCATATGCCTTGTACGAGAATGGTTTTATTTTTTACCACTGAACTCTTATCATTGATAAATAATATCGCATTTCACTTTAAGGATTTCCCTAGTTAATTCCCGTAGAAGTCGTAGTTCAAAATCTAGCAGCGCTCATAGTGAGTTTGACTAGTTCTTTCTTAGCGGTCACCAAAGTTAAGCAATGTTCACAACGGTCAGTTTTCGGATGGGTGGCAGCGGGTGGCATTTATAAGTGAGCACTGCCTCGTATGCGTATTGTGGGTCCCGGTCGTTTTAACCATTTAGCCATGTAGGAGGCGTGTACTGCATATCTCGCCAACCGGCCTATAGGTATTATGCGCTTGCTTATTTACTTAAGTTGCAAATATCTAATACCAATAAAATGAATATGGGATCATTTATTTAGTCTGCCCGTGACCACGACCAATGCAACTTGGTCGAAACGTTGGGAGAAAAAGAGGTACTTAATTAGCTCATTTCCCAAGTTTTATTGTGCGATAAGTCCCGTATAGTAGTATGATAATATGGGATCACCTTAGAGCAACACAAAAAGTTTTTAAATATTTTTGTAAGTGACAGAAACATTGGAACTTTTGCTCTTCACTGCGGAGTAATTTTTTTTCCCATGTTGATCGTTACTGTAAGAAACCTGGGATTGAGACACTAGGACATAGGAGACATAAGTAGGTATGCAAAAATTATCCACTATGGCCGGGTGGTACTTTGTCGTATGAAATGAAATGTTGATTGCTCTATTCTATTGTAACTACCAATAAAAACGCAAGTGGTCATTAAAGATTCGAATTGTAGGTACAGTAACGGGAACCGACAAAAGCTGGGCAGGTAGGAAGTCTGCGAAAGTGTGAGAATCAGGACCGGACACTGCTCAGGTTAGACTGGTTTCAAAATTAGGTCTAAGTCATTCAAAGAGTACTTAATTATAGAGTCATTCTTATAGAACCTTCCGCGACGTAGTAAATCAACGGCTATTTAGATGACATGCTTATGAACGAAGTACAAATTACTACTGTGAAGTTAATGATACTAGAGATCAATTTAGTTTAGTCGAAACGCTTAGTTAGCCTACACATATTCAGATATGTGTAGGCTAACTAAGGTATATGTACCTGTAGTAAATCTGTTGCTCTATACAGGGTTATCAATCAATTAGCGTCCTTTTAGGGGCTTATTCTGTACATCAAAACTAACCACTTTTGTTTTGCGACTTTTGTCAAAACTCCCATTAAAACAAAAAACGCCCATTCGACGACTGTTTGCAGTGTGCTCGAAAAACCTCAATTTCTAAAAGTTACCAATGGAAGCTCTGTCTTTACTAATTTTAACAATTTAGAACAGCTGAGCTGGGATCAAATGCCTGGCTATTTTGGGATGACAATGGAATCATCAAGCCTATCAAATCAATGGTGTACTTACTTAGATCATCAATAGTTCCACTACCCAAATTCAAATCGATTACGAAAACAACTCATCGCCTTAGAAACCTATTAAAGAAAAGCTAACCCTTGATAAACTCCATACGAACCACTCTCGGCATATGAATGAGAAAAGGTGCCATGTTTTGCATCGATAAATAAATTAATATCTATTGCGGCTTTCCAACCTTATATTTATTCACGTCGAGTGCGCTAGCGCATATGGGCCCGTGCCCGAGCGATATAATTTCTCTCGTCCCATCGAAAGTATGGAAAGTGGTCCCTGAATATTTTTGGACAATCGATAAAATAGAAAGTTAATTAGTTTACACGTAATGTTATAATGGGAATGACAGGCCATAACATTTTATGGAACCTTGTTATATAAGCAATGATCAGGGATTGTATGTAGTACAACTCAAAGTTTTAGGAGATAATGGTAAGAGAAGAATAGAATAGGAGACGCTAATTTCATTTCAAAGTTTTCTAAGCATCTTTATTATTATCTACAGTAGTTAATAAATGCAAATAGCTAAGTCTCAAATCAATTTTATTTTTTACACATGTAGTATTATTACGAAAAGTGGTATAGTGAACGTAAGCATCGTACAAATTTAAATTAACATCACTATTTTTATACATTCATCATGACTATTTCATTATAGTCGATTCCATTAAAATCTTTTTTGCTATCGCGACTCTCTTCTGTATCATCTCTTTCTATTCCTTGGTCCCTTTCAAATTTCTCTCCAATCTTTCCGATGATGATGTTAGCAATGATCAGTGTCGTCTACAGTAGTTAACGAATACAAATTGCTAAGTCTCAAATCAAAGGAGATAATGCAAAATGGGCTAAGACTAGGTACAGTAGCTCAAAAAATCCGTTAAACTATGATAAATAAATGCGCAGAGTAAAACAACCGCATCAAATGCTTAATTTATGAGTAATTTCACATTTTCCAATTTGATTGTTGTTCAGTCATTGAATTACTGTCATTATGGTCACATGTAACCTTAATACCCGAATACACGAAATTACTTTTAATGGACACTGTTATTGTAAAAAATAACAGGAAAATAATTTTCCGAAAGAAACAAAGCAAATTATGAAATACTGTACCCTTTAGTGGCCCAATTTCTATGCATATTTGCAATATCTCCTTTATTACGAAAAGTAGTATCATCGTAAGAATTGTACGTATTTGAATAGCACGAAATCACTATTTTGTTCGTCTCATAACAGTCGACTCCATTAGAATCTCTTTTGCTATCGCGACACTCTTCTGTACCATCTCTTTCTGCTCCGCCGTCCCTTTCAAATTCTTCTTCAACATCATCATCGTCCTGCTCACCAAGCTGTACCTGCTGAGCTGGCTCTTACTCTCTTCTAGACATTTCGATACCGTTATTTTAAAAAGATTTAGCCAGCTGTGCAAAAATGTCAAGAACTCATCGGTTATTGGCTGGGACACTTGGAACTGTACCAGAGTGAATGTCCAAGGTTGTGAAGTGAGGGTAGCCACTAATTTTGAATCGTTCTTCGTTACGATTGCGTGTTTGAAAATGGCACTTAGAGTTTCCCAGCCGGCTGCTGATTGGTCTTTTGATTCCTGGGTATGGTTAAAAATATTGTTTAGTAATTAAACAGTTTTTGGAATCTGTGAATGTGAATTTTATTATGATTATTGATGAATATGGGTTATTGAGTTGATGAATTTCGAAAAATGATGTTCATTGATCAATAATGTTTGTAGAGCCTTAGCTGCATATTATAAGAACAATTGATATGACGACACAGTGTAATTTCCATCCATCCATCCATCAGCCGTAAGACGTCCACTGCTGGACTTAGGCCTCCTCTATAGATTTCCAATAAGGCCGGTTGGAAGCGGCCTGCATCCAACGCGCTCCTGTGATCTTTATTATATCGTCAGTCTACCTAGCCGGTGGACGTCTTATGCTGCGATGCCTGGTCCGTGGTCTCCATTCGAGAATTTTACGACCCTATCAGTCATCTGTTCTCCGAACGACGTGCCCTGCCCACTGCCAATTTATTCTGCTAATCCGCTGGACTATGTTGGTAACTTTGGTTCGTCTACGGATCTCCTCATTTCTGATTCGTAACTAAAATTATAATATGTAATATGGTCACAATAATTTTGAACATAATGTAATACATACCCTGCTGCACAACATGAGCTGTATCCTAAACATGAGGCATCTAAGCGCGCTACATTGCTTGCTGGCCACGGGTGATTCCTCAATGTCGTAGGTCAGAGCCAGCGGAGCATTCACTCCCGAGTTGAGAACCAAATACACCAGCTGTAAGAGAGACGCGCCTCGCTCGCTGTTGCTGTCTCGGCGGAACGATTGGATTATCAGCTTGGTTTGGATTTGGAGCACTGATTTTGGCTGGAAAAACATTTTTATTTTATAAAATAGTTAACCAGTAAAATGGCTCTTGATAGTAAAAAGTCACTATCATCAATGTCATCATTGTCGTAATCATCATCAACATCATCATTTAAAAGCGCTGCAGGACATAAGTTTCCTCCTTGTTTCGCCAATCTTCCCTGTCTTGCGCCACTGCCGCCTGCAAACTGCTGAAGATTTTTCTTCAACGTGGCACCTAGCTTTTCACTCCCGAATTAAGAACTAATTACACTAGCTATAAGCTCGCTGTTGCTGTCTTGGTAGGACGATTGAATTATATATGGGTTTGGAATTGGAGCACTAATTTTGGCTAAAGAGACATTATTTCATTTCTTTTACTAAAGTTTTGACCAGCTGATGAGTCCACTGATGGTCACTACTATCATTATCATCATTTTCAGTACCAGCATTATTATGATTATCATTATTAGCAGCTTGTTTCAGCTTCCTCCCTTTTTCGCTTATCTTTTCTATTTTGACCCAATGCTGCCTATGGACTACTGACTAGGCCAGAGTGAGCGGTGTATTGGCTCCGGAGCAGGGACGTCGGTGTATTGGCTCCGGAGCAGGGACGTTTTATCTCCTCCGGAATTAAGAACCAAGTACACCAGCTGCAAAAGAGACACGTCTCGTGGAACGATTAGATTAACAGAATTTAGACTTGGATCACTGATTTTGGCCGGAAAAGACAATAATTATTTTTATGAAAGTGCGTTCTCTAAGTGGTGAGAGATAACTTCCATCTATGGACATTGCTCTGTTGCTGTTATACGACTCCGATGTAAATAAGAAAACTTTAATAACTATAATACAGGCTGATCTGCTTACCCAGTACTAAGCCAACAAGAGGTGACTCAGACCATCATCATGAACAACTTTTACTACGGAGCCAACTTGAAAATCGAAAAAAAAGTGCTGTTCCATAAAATAACTGCAAGTCAGAATCGACGAAATGTATTAAACATCTGATTTTTCTCTCGCATTATCCCATAGTATGGTCCCATAGTAAAACTTGTTCATAATGATGGTCTGCGTCACCTCTTGTTGATTTATAGGACATCAGTTCTAGATAACGCTGTATACTTACTTGGTAGTTGTTCTTAGTGAAATGATGTACGACATCAGAGAGCAGCTGAAGAGCCGAGCACGCCACTCTCTCGTCCGGGCTGTGCGAGGACGAGAGAACACTCGGGAGGAAACCCACGCGGTTCACGAAGGTTATTAGTACTGGAAAGTAAAAAAAAAAACAACATGAGAAAATAAAGGTGTCTGTCTTATGTAATGGACCATACCACCGAGATTTAGGAAGGTATCGTATCAGGCACGGAAAACAACACGACAAGCTCTACTGTGCCCACTACTACGGACCATCAATCAATATACGTCAACGATTGGTAAGTATACTAAGCGCCACACAAATCGGCGGATGGGAAGTTATGCGCAGAACGCTGCGCAAAAGCCGAAATATAGGTAAACGCGGGAGCCGGAGAGACGAGACGCCGCGGCGCACACCCGCCCGCCAACCTCATGCCTCCCGCGCGCTCCCTACGCATTGTGCACACATGCGCAATAATTAGCGAATCACGGCGAAGTGTCATCTGCGGCTAACTTCTCATCCGTCCATTTGTGTGGCGCTCAGTATAGTCAGCGAGAATATTTTGTCGGTGCCGAAACGCTCCCTGCCTGTCGCTGCATGGTACGGGATAACGGGACGATGCTGCTCGATGACGGGCGGTGGGCAATCTCATACTTTGCAAAAAAATCATTTTCGTCCTACGTTTCTATTACGTTCATGGTTTGGTACGTTGCAGTGACCAACTTGTGGCCAAAGAAAAGAAAAAGAGAATCAATAATTATTTTTTTTGCAAAAAATGACATGACCGACTTTAACCGTGGACAGAATTCGCGGATATCACGGATCGATGTAGCATATTTCTCATTATTGTTGATTTATCAAAAATGGTTCAGCCAATTTCGATAAAATTTAAATAGGACCAATTTCGAAGTATACCCTTTCGAATAAAAAAGAATTATCGAAATCCGACCACTATGTAAAAAGTTATGCGTGGTTCTACATAAATATATATATATATATAATTATATATAAATACGCGTCGAATTGGGTACCTTCTCCGTTTCGTCGGTCAAAAATAATAAAAGAAGGTGTAACAAATTGATTTGATAAAAACGATCATAATAATAAAGTAGGATATTTACTAATAAAAGAAGTTGTTTTTTGTTAGAACCTTTTCCTTAATTATTGGGAAAAAGTTTCGAATTTAAAATATATCAACAAAATCATAAGGATATGATTCAAACGCTTACCTCTGTTATCATTCTGATTATTGGCCAACCCCAACAAACACATGCATAGTTTCAAGCAAACGAACTCAAAGTAACATTTATTTGGGTGGTTATCTTCTACCTCAGCGATATTCTTTGAGAAGATAGCCGTTATGAGAACTGCGGTCTTTAGGCACAAGCTTGCATCTATCTCCGAAGGGAGGAAGGTCGTGGCTAGGTCTAATAGGTAGCATATATTTGGAGCTGCAAAGTTTATAAAACACACGTATTATTCCAAAGCCAAGAGGAATTGAAATAATGTTCAGGGAAATATCGATGAGGGTCCGGCAGGAGACGAGCGCTGTCGGGGTCGCAGAGAGGAGCAGCGTGCCCGTAGCTCCAAATGCCCCGACGGACGGCGCAGAGTGGAAACACTCCAGGTTATTCTGAGTACACCTGTATTATACCGAAGCCTCCTACATAGCCACCGGTCTCCTCAAGCCGGTGGAATCCATAAAGGAATATCCTGGGTAAAAATAAGGCAAATGCCGATACCGAATATATAAAAAGAGAAAAATTTTGTTATCTTCTATCTATGTATCTTAATTATCTGCCATAGGACGACCACTGCTGGGCATAGGCTTTTTTTAAAAGGAAAATTGTTAGAGCATATACATCTTCTTTTCATTTGTCCGAGTATTATTAGATGCAAGGAGAAATTGGAAATCATTTATATCTAAATTAATTATTTGATTATTTCCATTAGTCGTTTCAAAAACTAAATCTTTTTTAAGCCGATGTACCTGCCAACTCGATAAAAATATTCTCTCTGCACGCGGTAGTGATACTTAAAATCATTACAAGGAATATTCAAAATAGAAAATCATACGTTTGACAAAAAGAACTCTTTACAAACGAATTGACAGCTTTTTTTCCTTTGTTAGCACTTTTCTACGGTCTACAGATACTAGTTAAAAGTCTTACCAATTCGTCCATCATCAATTAATGCTTTGGATAAGACATTGGGCAGCATGGTCCAAAAAAATGTCATAAACTCGTCTCTATCGTCGTTTTCACCGTCTTCCACACTTTCTTGGAGGGATTCCATACAGTGCTCCACTACAGTTCTGTCGGTAGATTGGACGAGAACGTTTAGGAGCAGTTCCCACACTGATGGGTCGGCTGTAAGCTCTGGTGGTAGAATCGTTTCTTGTTTGAACCATTCTGAAATCTGGAAAAGTAATAGTTGACCTTTGACGTTAGTGTAAAACTATTTATTATACTGTTTATTTTGTTTGGTCAAATAATAAACCCCGATTGATAAACCTACGAATGAATGGCTTTGTAGCTACCCCACAGCGATAAAACTGTAATCTTATAAAAAAGTAGCCTGAAATTTTCTCGTTCTATCATCTCTCAAAATTCTCGGTTACCTTCCAAAAAATTGACAATTTTAATTTGCATTTAGAGGTAACTTTTAAATAGCCTCCTAAATTCCGAGGCCGTGCGTTCTCCGCAAAAAGAAACCTTGAAAGATTAATGTCAATGTCTGGATTCAAATAGAGGAAACTGATAACAATTTACACGTAGGTAGATACAGGCTGCAGAGCACAGAACGTAATTGTATTAGCTAACTGCCTACATAAAAAGCAAGTGGATTATTTACAAAACACTGAAAATGTAGCAGATAATCGAAATGCTCAGACTCACTGCCAGTTGGCTGCGTACCCAGCATGCTGAAGAAGACTTACCACAAGGGACTTCACATAATTAGGAATCCTTTGCGAAGTGAAGGCCCACAGAAGTATGGCTGGGTTGTGTGTGTAGTACAGGAACGGTTCTGGTTGCAACAAGTTGACGAAACGTTCCGTCGCCTTCTCCAGGTTCACTCTCTCTTCTAACGAGGTAAGGGAGTTGCTGGATATTGTGGACATCTACGGTTTTGAGGGATAGGTGGATTAATTATTATCATAGACCGCGTCACTCAAGTTGGCGGATATGAAGTTAGCTACAAGCTGCGCAATATCCGATCCTGACTGAAGCTCACACAAAGCCACTCGTTGATTGGATATTACGCAGCTTGTAGCTAACTTCATTTCCGCCAACTTGTGTGACGCGGCCTGTATAAGGAGTCTGTTAATATGATTGTTTTCTAAGATTGCTTTCATAGTGGTATGGGGTTCTTTAGCACAGCCCGCCTGGAGAAATACACCTTTGCTACTTATTTTATCGCCATGGAATAAAGTTGGTTTAAGAGCCGGTGAAGATCGACCTTCACCCTTCTGATAACCAAGTGGGACATAGGCTATAATGTGTGTGTTTATAAATGGGTAAATAAATATAATATTTGCTAAAAAATATGTTGCATATGGCTATCAAACGGGTGAAGGTCGATCTTCCGCGTCTCCTCTACTATGTGCAACAAGCAGTTGAGGTGCATGTCAAGCTCGTTATCACTGTGTTCCAAATTTTCGGACAAAGTTTCAGGAGGAGATGTTGTTTCAGTGACAAGCGCAGTGTTGTAAAAAACAGAAAAAATGCCAAGTAGATGGTTGTAAAATATTCCAAAAAGAATGAACGATTTTTGTTTTAAATGTAGTGTAAGTTTTCATGGGGACGCATGAGGTTTAAATATCAGACGAGTGTAATGCTCTGTCACTCAATTTATGCAAAAAGATGTACCTATTTTTAATTCCAAATTGATCAAATATAAATGATTTTAGATCTATGTGAATGATAAATCTATTCTATATGAGACAAAATAATTATTTACCGCAAACACAAGCCACAAAGCTTTGATGATATACGGAGGGGGTCTAAATGATTTCGGCAGTTTCAAAATGTGCTCCACCAAGAACGGGAGCAGCGGAGCGGTGGCTTCTTGAGGACTGGAAGGAAACGATGGTTTAATACCCAGCTTGGTAAAAGGAATGAACCATTTTATCCATTGTTTGTTTGAGAAGGTGGTAGTCAAGTTGACGCGTTTTGTTGATTTGATGTTGATTACATATACAATATACATTTTATCAAAATTGGTTAGTTATGTTTTTAACCAACTTCCAAAAAGGAGGAGGTTCTATGTTCGTGTGTATGTAATTTTTTTGTGTGTATGTTCATCGATAATTTCGCCAATTGTGAACCGAATCGAAAAATTCTTTTTTAGTTCGAAACGGTATACTCCCGGAGCCGTTTTTGAACAATCAACAATAATGTAAACAATTCTAGCGAAATATTCGAATTTTGTACACAATGGAAAGCGGTTTTGCCATTTTTTGGGAAAAATAATTATTGAAAGTGAAATAAGTAAGTACTTGTCAGTGAACTGGCTGTAGAAGTAGATGTAGACGAGCAGGCTGTAGGGCTGGCCTTTCAGCAGCTGAAGACCCAGGCTTTGCGGACGCTCTACATGTTGTAGTTCCACCAATCCCATCTAAGTAAATACGAATAGTACCTATAACAACTTGCGTTAATAAAGAAAACATTAAAGTGAGTTAGTTTGCACGGTATTAAACGCAAAACCTTCTTCAAAGGTCTAGTACATTACAAACAAATTATGTTCTAAGACTTTTGGAAAATCACGAAGAAAAAATCAGCTTTTACATACAAAAAGTTCGTCAACGCGCGGCAAAATGTATGGATAAGCAAATTTTTTTTATTTCCAAATTTTCAAGAGTAGTAGTACAAAAGTGTTTGTCTAGCTGATTTAGGTTTTGCGTTTAATACCTATGATCCTGTATATTAAATATTAACTAGAATGAACACTTTCATAACAAGCAATACAGAGGTATACCTAGTTCTGATATATTATACCCCTTATGGGTGTTAACAGCATACTCAAGTATAAGTAGAACAATGATATTGAAGTATTACAGTGATAAAAATTAGAAGATAAATATGAGGTATTTTTTTGGTTTGATACTTATATAGGTAAACAGCATTAAATTGATTACATTAAGTAAATGGAAAATGATATCTTGATAGCTATGCAAGCGAGAGGACATTAATTATATTCACGCGAGTTTTTTTTTAAATGAAAGAAATGACTACAATCAATCGAGCTCTAACCTTCCCAGGTACCTAGCGAAAGTTATAATATATACCCGTTCATACATTAATTCATTGTATTTCTATTCCATTTTTGTAGCCGTTGTTTTCATCAAGGAATTGCTTAAAACCTAAGTAGATACCTACTGAAGTAAATAAATAATTACCACCTTACCACAAAAGATTTAAACACGCTTTAAACACTGTCTAACCGTGCAATTTGTACTGTTAAACATTGTCTAAAGCGTGCGTAAAAGTTTTGTGGTAAGACGGCTAACGTTTTACACTCATAGCCTCCCACTAAGAATCCATTTGTCGAAGGTGCCATAGATTCTTGAAATCAGGATAGATACGAAAGACCCTGGAAATTTAATCAAAACATCCAAAATTCCAGACTCGGAACAGATGTTTAAATTCGTGATCCAAATACCTGCTCGGCCGGGAATCGGACTCGGAACCCACAGACAGCCCCCGTATTGTGTACGCGTTCAGACTTTTGGCTTCGCTTTTTCTCCTGCTCGCTCTCGAACAGATCTGTATCAGAGCCACTACCAACTGCACTTCACAAAAGTAAACGGATCTTAGCTGCTTCAAGATGTCCATGGCCAGCTTAACAGAATCCGAGAATGCAGCACCGGTGCGTAGCGTGTAGAAGGTACTAGGACCTTAACATCACAGCATCGTGCTGGATGCAAACCGCTTCCAACCGGCGTTATTAGATATCTGTACTTACAGGGTTATTTCTAATCAATTGGCATCCTTTTAGGGGCTTATTCTGTACATCAAAGTGTTCTGCAACTTAAGTCAAAACTAAAAAAAAAAATTGTTGTTCCATAGAAAAATGTCGTTCACCCGCGACATAATGTATGGAACAGCAGATTTTTTTTTTAAGTTCTGACAAAAGTCACAGAACAAAAGTTGTTAGTTTTGATGTACAGAATAAGTCCCTAAAAGGATGCTAATTGAATATAAATAACCCTCTAGAGATATCTAAATCAACAGCGGAAATCCCATAGCTGAAAAGAGTGATCTACAAAGTATGCTCACATGTATATCATTGGCTCTAGTGTCTTCTACAGCGGTATTGTTGACGTTGAGGTGTCTGTCCGCCAGCACCTTCAGCAGCTCTCCGAGGACCAGTGTGCTTGCCTTGCGAATCGATGCTTCGTTTCTAACACATTAATATATCGTAAGTTTTTCTTTAGATATACGTTACACTCCATAGACATCTAGGTCCAGGCTTTTTGATATGTATTTATTATCGTACCTACATTCAGACTTATGATCAGAACAACTTGTGAGATTGTCTACAATAATCGGCCAAGTACGAGTCGGACTCGCGCACGGAGGGTTCCGTACTGTATGGGAGCCCCCCTTAAATATTTATTTTATTTTAATTTTATTATTTATTATTGAAGGGAATATAAAATTAAATATTCTGTGAAAATTTCAAGCATCTACCTGGTACCATTATTAATATAGAGCGAAAAACGTCTAAAAATTCAGGTTTGTTGTATGGGAGCCCCCCTTAAATATTTATTTTATTTTGTTTTTAGTGTTTGTTGTTATAGCGGCAACCGAAATACATCGTCTGTGAAAATTTCAGCTGCCTAGCTATTATGGTTCATGAGATACAGCCCGGTGACAGACAGACGGACATCAAGGTCTTAGTAATAGGGTCCCGTTTTTCCCTTTGGGTACGGAACCCTAAAAACTACACTCAACTGCTCCGGCACTATCGTTAAATAATTAGTGGAAAAGCCTGGAGCTCATATGACATTGGGCCACTCTACTGTGCAAACTGCTATATAAGTACAGTGCAAAAAGGGAAAAAAGAGCAAAAATAGTATTTCCGAGATGGGGGGATTAAAAATGTCTTTACTCATACATATGTTATTTATTATTTGAAAATTAACATTTTGTGAATAAATAGGTATGTACTTTTAATAAATATCATTGATACCTATTGTGAAATTCAAACATGACTGAAACCACAGAAGAGAGAAGGAAATCTAGTTCTGCTGTTCTGTGGACTGAAACCATCATGTTTTATGAAAAAATAGTAGCAACATTGAGATAATTAAAAATAACCCAACCACGATGTCTCACCCCACACACGTTGCTACAAAATAATATCAAGGGCAAGTTATAATAAAATTGTTATCAACCCAACGCCCTTACGGAGCTCCGCGAGTTAGTTCAAATTGATAACAATAGGTGGCTCACAACATCGAGCGGCACAATCCTGAATCGCGGTATTGAAATTCTCCGACAAACGGCGGAACGTCTTGACGTTCGTGGTTCAGAATCAATTCAGAGAGCAATGCAGTGTGTTATCGTAGTGGCGAAATCGGTGGAGCTGAATAATCGAGGAATGTTTGCGAATTGCAAGGATTTCCCTCAATGAGGTATTTCCTCGGAATTTCGAGCAGCATTCATATCTCTGAAGAGCTGCACACCAGTACACCACCCTAATAGTTAGTACTGTGTCGATCAATCGTTTTTAACCACCCGGGTCGCGACCGACCCACTACTGAAACGACCCGGGTGAAACAACCCGATCATTTGATCGACTCGATCAATTGATCGAGCTGACTGCGCGATCGTAAAGTTTGTGTCGTTTGATCGACCCAATTGCGCGTCTATTAAGTTCGTGTCATTTGATCGACCCGATTGTGCATCCGTACAGTTCGTTTCGTTTGATCGACCCGATTCTATTTGACGACTTCATACTTACAAAGATAAAGGTACCAATCCTATTTCATTAAGCTTAAAGTCCAAATTAGTTTGGCAAATACTCATCATAACGGGTGTGAGTCAATCAAACCGCGCGACCGACCTGCGGTAAGTGATCGGGTCGGCGCAGGATGAACGATCGAATCACTCACCTGCGGCTCGCGACCCAATCAAAACGACCCGATCAATCGTGATCGACTCAGGACTACGACCTATGAAACTAGGGAATGCAATCCCAGTAAATGTTTTCAATCCAGGTATCGGCGAGATCTCGGGATCCCGGTCGAATTGACGTATTTTCTTTGCTTGACGTGATCTGAATGCAAAAGCAAATAAATAAGCGTTCCAGTTCCAGATCATAATTGCTACACGGTTTTCTAAGGTTCATTGGGTCTCAGTAGTTCAATAAATAACTGGAGTCTGGTGGCGTACATATTTTTAGTACAATATTCATAGTCTAGTAAGTGTTTCACATAGAATGGAAGCGTACATCCAAATGTGCTTAATCGGAATTGAAATACCTTTTCAAGCACAATTGTAGAAACCGCCTAATATCCTACATTCCGCGCGAATTGGCTAAATTATGCGTAATATTTTCGGTAATCCCGTTAATCACCGGGATCCCGGTCAAATTTCGACCTGGATTAAATCCCGGTAACAGCGACCGGGATCCGGGTATTTCGGGATCCAGGTATCCGGGTATTGCGTTCTCTAGATGAAACTATGTAGGTATTGCAGGTGAAAGTGTCGTACCGGGACGTATCTACTTACCGAATACTTTTACTAGGGGCCCGAGTGTGTACCAAGGTTTGTTGAGATTCGTTGGAAAATGCCTTTGTTCTCAAAAGGACAGATTCAATGCGACCTGTAGGAAAATAACATCATCCGAACAGACGAAAGCAAATCGACGAGTTGTAAGCGTAGACATCGTTCACTTCGTTCACCCGGTCATAAAAGGCTGGTACAATGTACAGTAAGTCAAGTTACCTCGCGATTTGAACCTGTGGCAGCAACGTGAGGTACCCCTTAGTACACAACATGTCACAGAAGTCCGGCATCACTTGCTTGTTGCTCTCGTAGAAGAAAGTCAGCAGGAACTTTAGGAATACTCCGTACTCTTCGCTGGATATCAGGCTCTGATACTCCTACAAATTCAAAGACAAAATTGGGGAAATCCATAGAAAAGGCCTATGTCCAGCAGTGGAAGTCCTACGGCTGATAGAAAGATAGATGGACTCTGTATAAAATCACCGTGTTATACTAAGCGCCACACGAATGGGCGGATGGGAAGTTATGTGCAGATTGCTGCGCAAAAGCCGAAGTATAGGTATGCGCGGGAGCTAGAGAAATGAGACGCCGGGGCACACCCGCCCGCCAAGTTCATGCTTCCCGCGCGCTCCCTACGCCCGTGCTCAACACTACGCTACGCGGAGTCGGCATTGTGCACACATGCGCAAAAATTAGCGAATCACAGCGAAGTGTCATCTGCGGCTAACTTCTCATCCGCCGATTTGTGTGGCGCTTAGTATAACACGGTGATTTTATACAGAGTCCATCTATTTTTTCATCAGCCGTACGACGTCCACTGCTGGACATAGGCCTCCTCTATGGATTTCCCCAATAAGGCCGGTTGGAAGCGGCCTGCATCCAGCGCGTTTCTGCAATTTTATTTATATCATCAGTCCTAGTCGGTGGAGGTCCTACGCTGCGCTTGCTGGTCAGTGGTCTCCATTCGAGAGCTTTACGGCCCCATCGGCCATCCGCTCTTCAAACCATGTGGGCACATGGTTTGAAGAGCTTAATGCTATTTCAATGCGGATAACTTAATCCCCGGTGAGCTTCAGTCAGGATTGGGCAAGAAAGTTGAACATGTTCTCGTATTAGGATTGGGTTATCATCAATAGTGATCGGCTTGTATAATCCGACCGCTTAACTTAGTCCTCGCCTGCGTGGGTACAGGAGCGCGGGGGTAGACGACAAAGGGGGACTGAGAGACCCGCCGCCGAGGGGGACCCGCCAATCGCACCTGTCTCAGTCCTATCTTAGTAAAGTTCGGCACGATCAGTCTTGGCTTGGGTGACCACGGGTGGCATTTACACCTGAGCTACCGTGGCTCAGATGATACCGGCCCTGTAGGTAGGCCCCGGTTGTATTAACCGTTAAGCCATTTGTCAGAGGCCTTCCGACACCAGGGCTAGCCACCCGGCCTACACGAACTTACTTACTTACTTAGAGGTCTTTAAGCGGCTTAAAAAGTCTGACACTAGGGCCACCTACCCGGCCCATACGAACTTACTTACTTAGAGGCCTTCAAGCGGCTTAAAAAGCCTAACACCAGGGCTAGCCATCCGGCCTATACGAACTTAGTTACTTACTTAGAGGCCTTCATCCATCCATCCATCCATCAGCCATAGGACGTCCACTGCTGGACATAGGCCTCCCCCATGAATCTCCAATAAGACCGGTTGGTAGCGACTTGCATCCAGCGTGATCCTGCGGTCTTAATGAGGTCATCCGTCCACCTTGTGGGTGGACGTCCTACGCTGCGCTTGCCGGTACGTGGTATCCACTCGAGAACTTTTTGACCCCATCGGTCATCAGTCCTTCGCGCTATGTGCCCTGCCCACTGCCATTTCAACTTGCCAATCCGCTGGGCTATGTCGGTAACTTTGGTTCTTCTGCGAATCTCCTCATTCCTGATTCGATCTCGCAGAGAGACTCCGAGCATAGCCCTCTCCATAGCTCGTTGGGCTACTTGGAGCTTATTAATAAGGCCCATAGAGGCCTTCAAGCGGCTTAAAAAGCCTGACACCAGGGCTAGCCACCCGGCCTATACGAACTTAGTTAGTTACTTAGAGGCCTCCAAGCGGCTTAAAAAGTCTGACACCAGGGCCAGCCACCCCGCGGAGGAATGCGGAAGCGTGCCCGTAGCCCCGACAGATGGCGCAGTGGCGGAAACACCCCAGGTTTTTAGTGGGTATGCTACCGATTATAGTCTGACCGTTTAACTGAGTCCTCGCCTGCGCGGGTACAGGGGCGCGGGGGTAGACGACAAAGGGGGACTGAGACAGGTGCGGGCGGTGGAGACTCCCACATAACCACCGGCCTTCTCAGGTTTGGTGGAATCAGAATCAGAAATCATTTATTGCATAAAACTGGTACAAAGGTCTTCAATAATTTTCATATAGTAACACAGTTCTACCCTCTTCGGGCGTGCAATATTTGTGTACGCGTACTTAATACAATAATGTTAATGGTGGTAAGTATCCATAAAGGATTTTCCTGGGTCAAAAAAAGGCTTAGGTACCTATATACCTACCTTACCTTAGTAAATACGACAAGTGCAGCCATCACTCGTTGTACAGACGTCGCAAGCTCGGCCGAGCATTGCTTCAGCACGTTCAATTCTTGCTCATCCGCTAATATGGCTTGTACGAAATTTGCATTTTTGTTGCCCTCTTGAAATAGTTTTATTAGCCTGAAACACATTTTGAAGACTTTTATTTGTGTATGTTATTTATTATCACTATCACTACATATCGTAGTATAAAACAAAGTCGCTTCCCACTGTCTGTCCCCATGTATGCTATTGATGATGCATATGATGCGGTTTTTAATAGACAGAGTGATTCAAGAGGAAGGTTTATATGTATAATACACCTGTGCGAAGCCGGGGCGGGTCGCTAGTATATTATAATTACGTATTGTGTATCATTGGTGTGAATAAAATAAAATTCTTTTTACCCACGACGGAACGGACACGGTATATTACCTATGCCTTTGGGGTGAGAGGGTGTTTGTGCGTTTGTTTGTGCAAACCTATTTCTCAGTCTAGTCATTGTCATAGTCATATCTATTGGTAAAAAATCGGCCAAGTAAGAGTTGGACTCGCGCATAAAAGGGTTCCGTACCGTATGGGAGCCCCTCGGCAATATTTGTAGTTGTAGCCTACTGGATAGAACCTCAGCAATTTTCAGTACATACTCTTACCGAGTCTTACCCTATGCAATGTAGGCCCAGCGTACATACAAGTGATGACATAGTGCTGCGTGTAGAATGGCGCTTTCAGTTGGTCTACAAATACACCTTATAAACTACCCTCAAAGATGTTCAATAGATACTCTTACCCTATGCAATGTAGGCCCAGCGTATAATACAAGTGAAGACATAGAGCGTCCCCGCCACCTTGCGCCCCGCTCTCCCCCGCTAGTGGCGCCAGTGCTGCGTGTTGCATGGCGCTTTCAGTTGGTCTACAAATACACCTAAACTACCCTCAAAGATGTTTCAATAACTCTTACCCTATGCAATGTAGGCCCAGCGTACAAGTGACGACATAGAGCGTCCCTGCGGGCCCCGCGCCCCGCTCCTCCCCCACTAGTGCTGCGTGCTGCATAGCGCTTTCAATAAGCGACAGCCAAGTACCAAGTACAGGTACTAGAGCTTTCGCTGTACTACTGTTTATGAATAGCCCATCTATAACAAATTATCGAGTTATATTCATACTTTAGTTTACAAAGGCACATAGGTAGGGACAGATATATAGAAATTTATTTGCAACAAAAATAAGAGGTAGTACGAGGAAGTAAGACGTAAGAGGTAGAGGGAGGTACCTACCTAACTAGTTATACTTAGTTACTCGTATCAACAGCACTATTACCTATCATCGACTTTGCATTTTTTGTTTATTGATTGATGATTAGGTACTTACTACTATGAATCTCAGGGATTAACCCTGATCGAAAAAAAAAGCGATTTCGTTACAAAATAATGTTTTAACAAAATGTAGATGTACTCATTAAATCATCGGTATGGTCAACATAATAGAACCAACCTTAAAATCTAAAAAAAACTGTTATTTCATGCAAGAATAATTTCGACAAAACATTGTTTTAAGGAACACAGGAACAATTGCTTTATGCCATTTCTGCGTTGAAATAAAGGCAATAGCTCAGTAAAAATAGAATTTAACATCGCACTGAATTCGCGATATAATTTTTCTTTTTTTATTAGGTTTAGATAGTATTACTTAGGTACTGAGAAAAAATCACAAAATGCGGACAGATCCAACTTTAAGCGCCATCTTGTATGTTATAAATATGACAAGGAGCAATGTCGAGTGTCGGAGACCTAAAATGTGTTTGTTTGTTTGTTTATGAAACTGTATTGTCCCATTGTAGGGCAAAGGCTTCCTCTCGAGATTTCCAGTTTTGTCGGTCTTGTGCTGATTCCAGCCAATTTGGGTCAAAGGTGTTCAGTTCGTCTCGCCATCTAGTAGGGTAGGGGATTTGCCACGTGGCCGTACCGAGTTGGGGTTCCATTTGGTGGTGATTTTTGCCCAAAGATCTTCTGGCATGCGGCTGAGGTATGAATGTGTATTTAATGATAATCATCACCTGGTTGGTACCCTACGAGAGCTTCTAGCACCAATGCGCTGGCGAGCACCGCGCCGGGGCTGGTGCGGATCTGAGGAGCCAGCGCGCTCAGGCAGGCCAGCAGCTGCACCGCGCTGTACGCGCTTTGGTGCGACAGTGGAGGCGTGGCTTTGTACGTGTTTACTCTATAACAAGATGTCTTGAGTGAGTCCTGAGAAGCTGCTCTACGACCGTCATTAAAAATTACTAGCCGTGAATTAGAAGCATTTTATTATGTGTCAAGCTCAATACAACAGAGTTTTTTAAGTCCTGAAAAAGAAAGAGGGTGTTAACGTGTAGAGAGTAGAGACACGCCCAAGATAAACTGAGCAAGTTCCCTACTTAACTTACCTGTCGAGCAGGTCACAGAGGAAATGCAATCAAGCGTCTATAGCCGCAGGCCATGTAGTGAGACGAGCAGCACGACCCCTGCCGCGCGCTCTCCGTACTCTTGCTAAATAATCATATTATGGCACTGACCTATCGAGCAGGTCACAGAAAAAAATGCAAACAAGCTTCTGAGATAAGCAGTGTGGCCGTTGCCGTGTACGCGTCTTATTCTTGCTAGATAATATAATCGGAAGTCGCTTAAATAGGAACCATCCCTACATAGTCGACGTACCACCTGCTCGTACTAAGCGATTCGCTTCTTCCTTCATAATGCGGACTGTAAGTCACAGAGGAAATGCAAGCAAGATTTAAGAGTCACAGTGGGGCCGCTGGCTGTGTAGCAGCACGGTTCCTGCCACGCCCGCGCTATGCTCTTTATAGATAATATAATCATGGTGCTCACCCATCGAGCAGGTCACAGAGGAAATGCAAGCAAGCGTCAATGGCCGCAGGCGGGCCGCTGGCCATGTAGTGAGTGAGCGAGCGCAGCACGGCTCCTGCCGCGTGCGCGCCGTGCTCTTCCGAGAAAAACCTTGGAGAACCCCATAAGAGGCGCATACAGCTTGTTATCGACCTGGGATAACGTAAAATATGATAATGGTTGTATCTAAATTATACGTGGCCATTGTGTTGTATTGATGCAGATGATCCGATGAGCAACCTACCTACAATATTTTTTAATTTACAAGCCGGTCTCATCAAAATGTTAAAGAACTTTACTAGCTCTAAAACCGAGCATCGTTTTCTGATATTATGTCTTGTATGTAGGTATTATGTAATATACTGATATTAGTATATTAGGGTATATATCTTACACACGCATTAGCATTTTTATATATATATATGTATACAGTTGTACCCAGGTACATAGGTATATATTGGTAGGTATTTTTCTCCGTTAAACCTATGCTTTACCAACGTAATTTTATTCCAAGCTTTAGTTAAAGTCTTTTATTTAAAGCAACCAGCAACATCTCCATCATGGTTCATACAAATAAAACTTTTCAATCAATGAAATATTGATTTTCTAATAAGCACTCACCGAAACAGTGAAAAGTCCAAGTTAGCTGTCGCTTCACACAGAAAAACGGTGATATCATTGTCGAGCAAATATCCGATCATACGTTTTCCTTCTTCCGTATTGTTGTTGTAACGACTCGCAAAATCTATTAAGTACCCGCATGCTTTATTTTGAGTTGCAGTATCTCTGGATGTTAGCAGTCTTTTTATATCCGACAGGGCATTTTGTCGGCCACTGGGATTGTAAGTTCTATTGAAGTTAGAATTTACTAAGCTAAACATATCAGCTATTCAATAATAATCCGATGATTCAAATGTAACGTCTCAACTACGATAAGAATGCGAACTTTTCCCGCTAATTTGTTCAAAAGTTCTTTTTTCTTATGTTTTTTCCTCATCGGAAGTTGTTTTCTAAAATAAGGCCTCACACGTTTATTTTTTTGCCAAAAGTTTTGTTTTTCTTCTTTGCACATTAAAGCCTACCACAGACAAATACTATTTGACAACTGGCCGCAACTTTGTCCGTTGCGAGGGGAAAGCGTCCCACAGACAGCTCCGGGAGCATGCGTGGCCGCAGCTGTGGCTTAGTCATCCAATCACAGATCAGATATTTAATGTGATTGGATGACTAGACTTAAAATTGGTATAGGTCTTTACCGAAAAGTTCTAGGTAAAGACCATTTTGGTTGGTACATACAGTGGGTTGGCAGATAACTAAGCCACAGCCAAAGCCAAGCTAAAGCTGTCTGAGGGAGACGCTTCAAATAAATCTGTGATTGATGGACGACAAGGCCGCAGCCACTCTCACGGCTGTCTATCTAGGACACGTTGTACGATAGCATCAACCAAAAATCGTTAAAATAGAACTTTTTTTTGCCCAACACTAGAGATAAAAAGAATCGATTTTTAGAGAAAAAAAATAGATCTTTTGCTCCAATGAAGTATTATTTTGCTCTTGCTCTATCTGTCAATGTCAATTAACCATACTGGCTGTCAACATTGTTCTATGCTGTCAACTGTCAACTCATCGTTAGAAATGGTTGCTTTGCTCGTAAAGCGAACTTTGAGAGTTTTATTTTTATAATAATCTCTAATTTTAATAGTATCCTCTATCAAATTATCGAAACCTGGAACTGAATTATAATCCTATAAAAGCAAAATGGTAAGGAATATCAGTGTCTTCTAGTGTGTGAGAAAAAGTGAATGTAAATATCACGCTTGGTCCTTGAATTATTATTTGTATGGTTAAAATAATTTTTGTCTCCTTTCAGTCGGTGATAGAATTCCTAAAGGACTTGCCCTCCTACGACGAACACAATTTCACGCTGTTTAATACGGACCATGGGATCCGAAATTGTTCGAAAAGGCCCTCGATATACCTACCTACTAAGGAAATTCCGTCGGAACAGAGTTGAGTACCTGTTTTACTGGCAATGTTTTACTAATTAGGCTTCTTACAATGTTGTTAGAAATCTCACAGTTCTATTTATGGGTACACGCTGTTGGATTTTTAGTTTGAACTGCATAACCTGTTGGAAATCTGTCTTGTTGAAGTTTTTTTGAAGACTGCAACAGCTGTGAAGCTTTAAATTTTTTTCTCACTAATATTGGTACGTGGGTCCAATAGATGCTTTTCCTTTTTTTTAGAAGTTGAGCTTCTTCACCACATAGTATTTATAAAACAAAGTTGCTTCCTTGTCTGTCTGTCCTTAAGTATGCTTACATCTTTAAAATTACGCAACGGATTTTGATGCGGTTTTTTTAATAGACAGAGTGATTCAAGAGGAAGGTTTATATGATAATATACCTGTCAGAAGCCAGGTTATACTAAAAAGTAATAAGATAACTTCACCAGCAAGGCATAATATGCACCACAATGTACATTTAACTTGTGAAAATTTGATAAATGTCTAATTACTTAACCATATTCTTTGTCTCTGTTTGATATGACATTAAGAGTTAAGTGATCAAAATGAAGTGGTACACCTATGAACACCTATGAAAAGCATTAACATATCTACAACAAAACTTTTCTAGTCTTTGATTTTCTAAACCTTGTTATACTAATAGAATATTTCATTTTCAGTTATAGTGACAGAAAAGACAAACATATTATTAAGATATCTTCATCAGCAATGGGAGAAAAAGGTAAAATCTTGTAACATTATTTAAAAAATCCAGTCCTTGTGTCTGAATAGTCAGTGAAATGTAAATTTGTACAAAAATTCCAAAGAACTTATTAGTACAGAACAGGGCTTGTTGAACCCATGCCCCACACATTGAAAACAATAGTTTTCTCACTAGGTCACTATGGTTTTAAGTTTGGTGAAGCCAAACATTTAAGAGGAAGGATGGTCTGTAATTTTCCATACAAACGTATTACGCTGTTTTCTTCCTGGAAAATACTTTTAGAGCCTCAGTTTTTTGTCATAAAATTAAATTTAGCTGTTTAGACTACCCTGTCTTTTCTTTTTCTTGATAAATTAATTATCAGGCAAAATACGACCCTTCAATATCACAAAAAAATTCACCATTATTACTGACATCTTTAGAGACCTACCAGAAAAGACTAAATAATATCTAACGAAATATAAAATGACAGAATCATGAACACATGTTTTTTTTAAATGTTGACATAAAAAACACTTGATTGATCTTGTTTTTGAAGAAGAAAACAGCGTAATACGAAACGTTGTCTCGCCATGTTTTTTGTAGGTATAAATCGCTCTGAGCTGCAATTGTCCCTATCGCACGATGCGGGGGTAGGGTCGAGGTGAGGGAGGTTCAAACCTATACGTACACAAGCACTAGGGATGTAGTAATAGTCGATATTTTTGTCGATGCTCTAGTGATGTCCATCGATATCGATGTTTATTAAAAAGATTAGTTATTTTTCAAATCCTGTGATTTGACCGTTGTTGTTTGTTACTTTTGAAGAAAAGATTTTATGAATGGAATATAGGCGTTTAGTTGCTGCGACATATTGCAGCGATTATACAGAATATCGTGCTGTATCCGCAGACATCTAAATGAGTTAGGCGCAGAATAACCAATTCTCTTAATGCCCAACTAATCTGTGAATGCCCAATTCTACGAAAGCATAATTCTATGAATGCCCAATTCTCCAAATGGCAACATAATTTTGATTAGGAATTTTCTAAAAAAAATACAATTTATATACATGTAAGGGCTTACCGGTACCTAAAACAACCTCCGTTTGCGAGTTAAGGACATTATAACTTTTACTATGGGACCGACCAGAGCCGAATCCGCGAGAAATATCAACTATACCATAGAAAAAGTCCGTTGATAATGGACAAAGTGTATGGAACAGCTGGTTTTTTATCGCCAATGCGGAGTTAGTTGCTCCCATAGTAAAAGTTGTTCTTTTCAAACCTATTAACTTTGCCCTAAAGAGGTTGTGCTTTAATTACCGGTGTTTTTTTTAAATGAAAATGTGTTTTTAGGGTTCCGTACCCAAAGGGAAAAACGGGACTCCATTACTAAGACTTCGATGTCCGTCTGTCTGTCACCGGGCTGTATCTCATGAACCATGCATAGGCAGCTGAAATTTTCACAGATGATATGTTTCCGTAGCCGCTATAACAACAAATACTAAAAACAAAATAAAATAAATATTTAAGGGGGGCTCAGATACAACAAACCTGAATTTTTAGACGTTTTTCGCTCTATATTAATAACTGTACCAGGTAGATGCTTGAAATTTTCACAGAATATTTAGTTTTATATTCCCTTCAATAATAAATAATAAAATTAGAATAAAATAAATATTTAAGGGGGGCTCCCATACAGTACGGAACCCTCCGTGCGCGAGTCTGACTCGTACTTGGCCGATTTTTTCTATTTGAAATTATTTTGCCATTTTGAGAATTGAGCATTCTAAGAATTGGTCATTGTGAGAATTGGACATTCGTAAAATTGAGCATTTTTAAAATATGTTCCATTATTAGAATTCTGCGCCTAAAGCGAAATAATAGTTCTAATCAGGAAAATCACGTGCTCTCTAAAATCGTGTAATAACTGTAACATATAAATATAATTATCCTTAGTCCACTTACCTAAGCGAAAAATGTTCTATTAAATTATTAAATTATCAAAGACACAACATTAAATAAATAAAAAACACATAATCAGTCACATTACAAATACAACAAAATAAATAATCTGGCTCCTGCACATACCTATATTTTGCCTATTGCGCAGCGTTCTGCGCCTAACTTTCCATCCGCTGACTTGTGTGGCGCGAATTATACGTGAGATTCATTCGAGAAAACAGCCCCATTGGCTATCCGTTCATTGAACTATGTGCCTTGCCCTTTGTCATTTTAACTTGACTATCCGCTGAGTTTTGCTGAAAAGTGTGTAGTACTTTGTGGATGTTCTATCCTGTATTTATATGGTGTGTGCTACCCACTGCTGCTTTAATTTGCTAATAGTTTCAACTTTTTTAAACTTATTCAAAGTAGAACCTAAGTATGACAAGCAGTTCTCCAAACAGTAAGCATTGCATCTGTTTAATTGAATTCTTAATTATTTTTTATACTACTGGACTACTCGCGCAATGAATATACGGGAATAGTTACAATATAAAAGGCAAGAAGTTTTATATGTCCAGATATACAGGGTTATCCAGAACTGGTGTACTAAGCCGAAAGGCGGTGATTCGGACTATTATTATGAACAACTTTTAATATATGTGGTCAAACCGAAATTCGAGAAAAAAACCAATCGTGTCATACATTTTTTCGAGTCCAAGTTGCAGTTTTGTATGGAACAGCTGATTTTTAGTTCACGAAATCCGCAGCTGGACCCATATTCATATAATTTTATTTGTATCAAAATACAAGATACAAGTCAATCCAAATCAATTACAATTGTAGTTATAATTATAATATCCTTAAAATTTCAGCTTAGCTAAAGCAAAGCATAATTATCTTAAAATTACAATAACTTAAAATAGCTGTAGTTAAATTAATTAAATTATATATTTAAATAAATGATTAAATATTAAATTGTAAAAACAAAACGATAATCTATAAATCTGAACAATGCTACAATATCAAAACTTAAAATGACAAAAATTGCATAGTTAATAAATTAAAAAATATGAATTTGTAACAAAATATAGTAAACATAGTAAACTTTGTTCATAATAACGAACGTGTAGGTCATAGGTAGGTACACCTCTGAAACCTCCTTCACTATGTAAAACACGACCTTGTAAACAGGTATCGTGTATCCACCAGTAGATGTCACGTGACAGAAATGATGATGATGAATTGAGAAACCTTTCATTTTGACTGACCTACAAAAAGAAGGGGATTTGCGATTCGTGTATGATAAGATAAGATAAGATATATTTATTGGCCTTATAACTACAAACGTTACACTAGGCAAGTCAAATTTACAATTGTATCACAAATAATCACAATGCATAAAATTCAAAAATAATAATAAAAACAAAACTTAAGTAATACAATATCAATTAGGTAGAAACAACTATTATAAAATTAGCAAAATTTAAAACTGTTAGGTAATTCAAGGGCTTAAAAATAGGTACTAATTACTTCACATATTCGATTTTTCCGAGCCGATTCTCAAGTTTATTTTTACAAGTTTATGTTTAACTTGCAATGTATGTATGTAAATAATATATTTTTTTGGGTTAAACCATGCACCGCAATTTTGAAGCAGATATTGAAGCTATCTGTTATTTATTACGTACCTAAATCACTTGAAAGATTTTATACCCCTAAAATTGTGTAATATTCGAAAATTTATAGGTTGAATTAATTTTAAAGTTTAGATTCTTCTTTTTGGACTATTTAATTTAAATAAAAGCTTGTTTTTAATAAGATTTTACACTTTGTTTATTGTCTGTTGAAGTGTTATGTGCGTGGTTTCCTTAAAAAAAGTTATTTGGTATATCTTAAGTTATGTATTTGGTAGAATTTTCAGTATGTATTATGCAGCGCCTACAGAAATCGATTAGTTAAATAGCTATTTTTGTTCGCAGCTTTTGGATTGAGGTCAATTGTGTAAAGTTGGCTATTTATAAGGTTTTTTCAAAAAATATTATTCGAAAGAAAATTAAAATCAATATACCTACTTCGCCTATATGTGTAAAAAAAATAATGTAGCTTTCTAATTCGATGAAAAATATTCAGTATAAAGGTTTTCGTTTGCTATGCGCTATCCCAAAAAAACGAAACTTATGTACCTACCATATTTTGCTACAATTCAAAAGAATACACCAGCCGTCCGCCTGAGCTAGGAGCGCGGGCGGGCGCGGGAAGGGCGCGGGCGGAGTTGGCACACACACAAATACAATTGCATCACACCACACATAGAAGCTCCCTGGCTTGGGCGCATCGCGACAGCAATAGTTTAGCCAAATACCTACTTCTCAAATTCCTTGGCGCTCAGCTTTCCTCTTAAGGCAACTTGCATAATATTTCTAACTTGCATAATCTATCTCTAAGAGAAATAAATAGTTCATTTTTTTATCGCGAATAAGTCCACGCTTGACCACCAACTCGCCTGATGGTAAGCGACATTTTGGTCGAAGATGAAGCATGCAGACCTAGAAGATACCTATTCACTCTGATCTTGAAAAGCTTGATCATGTTTGTGAAATTGTGAACACACCAATTCACTGTGGGCCAGCATGGCTAGTACTACCCCATCACCTTTTTTTATCGACCGAAGCAAACTTCTTGAAGTTTGCTACAAGCTGTGCAAAACCCAGTTCTTGCGCTTCATTATTAAATGAGCTTCAGTCAGGATTGGGTTTCGCGCAGCTTGTAGCTAACATCACAACTGCCATGAAATTTGATTTGTTAATGTAAATAAATGAAGGTATAACCCGGTCAGAATATCTGTGCACTTCGCTGGAATGCGGCGCCTCTCCTGCTTCCCCTGTCACCTCTCCGCGCACTCCCCGGTGCGACAGTACAGTTAGCATCTTCGTTGCCGATACACGTCCCGATAATAATTTACGTCCGGACGGTATACTAGACGTCCGGTAATGTATATACGTCCCGATAATTCGATATAACGTCACGAAGTCAGGTGCACAGATATTGTGACCGGGGTGTAGACATACTTTTATTTGAGCTTAGCTTAATAATTATACATCATGAATGTGTTGTACATCACCTGAGTTCTAAACATAGTAAGGAATACTCTATTCTCTCTCTAACCTGGTAGTAGTAAAGGAAACAGGAAAGTATAGAAAGCTGCAAATGATGATAAAATAGAAAATAGATATTTTTTACAGCTTCTAACCACCTCACCACAAAAGATTTAAACACTGTACGTAGATAATCTAAAGTTTGCGTAAAACTTCTGTGGTAAGACAATGTAAATCGTATTATCTAAATATCATAACTATCATTAGTGTAAGTGGAGTTTGTACTATACTAATTTGCTTAAATTAATAAAGGAACAAACAAATAGGTTTATTTACTACAAAATACAATTAATTAGTCTAGCATGCGACCACGAAAAGCCACGAAATGAACTCTTTTCGATGTGTGAAAAAGTGACAGATATATACTTTGCCAAAATGCTGTCTCGTTCTGACACGTCGAAAGAAATATTATAATTCGTCTGTTAGTTAGATTATTAAAAAATATTGGACACTTATTTTTTCTTTCGTCAATCAAACAGTTAAAGACAAAAATAAACCTTGTCAAATTTGAGAGTGGGGGCTCGTGATGTCACTAGCCGGTACCAGTACATTTGTAGTAACGGGCTATTTCTTCGTTACTTTTTGTTAAAATGACAAAAAAAATATATGTGTGTAACGTTTTTTAATAATCTATTTGACGGATTAATTTTATTTTTTTAGTAAACAAGCCTATTGAGCTCCTGCGCTGACTCTTCAAAACCTGCTGTTTCAGAACAACTCCCCCAAGAAGCGGGATCAAAGTAGCATCGAGCAGAATGGCGACGAGAGCCGACCGCGTAAGAGGCCCTGCCCCAGCTCGCCCCTTCACTGAGACCGGCCGCCGCTAGTCCGTGCTTCAGTTATAGACATTTCAAGTGTACTGGCATTTTTGTATTCGTATTTACTAAGTTGCATGGTAATTTAACCCTCAGTTTTGTGAGGCATCGGCAAATATTGATTAGGCACTCGTCCACCATCGCGATTGTTTGCTAATATGTTTAGAAAAGCCAAACTATGTGTCGTCGCAACCATGATCGCCACAGGCACAAATGCTGTCAACGTTTTCATATATTTTTTAATGCTCCATATGTTAAAATAACATTCTGCTCAATCAGTCTGTGGACCGCCATGAGCGTAGCTAGAGGGGGGCACGGGAGGGCCTTGCCCACCCTAGAAACTTCTTTACTCTAAGCTGCAGCCTTACAAAAAACCTCTACCTACACCAATGGTAACTGCAGGTATAGTATACATATACAACTGAGCCCTGCCATGACATATAACATGTTAATTTGTAAGTCCAGGTTGTTTAACTCTTGTCATGAGCCATTTCAGAGGCTTTCTGGCAGCTCAAAAACTAACCCCAAGGCTAGCTACCGGGCCTATACGAACTTTCCTTCTTTCTAGTTTCGGCTTTTGTGATAGTAGCGAAACGCTTGTTTGCGAATTAAGGGGCTATTTGGTAACGAGCTGCCAACTGCTACTGCCGACGCTCGTACAGCTGCTGATACATACTAGTGGTGCAGCTGTGGCCAAAACAAATGAAGTCGGCCACAGCTACACTACTAGTTTGTATCAGCAGCCATTCCAAATGGCAACTGTCGACCAGTTTGGTTAATTAACCAGTCTTAATTTCAGCATTCAAGTCGCCCTTATGTCTCTGAAACAGGGATGAGATATAGACTGAATCATACAAGTCGGCGGATGTGAAGTTAGCTACAAGCTGCGCAATATCCAATCCAAATTGATTAGGTTTCGCGCAGCCTGTAGTACACTAACTTCACATCCGCCGATTTGTATGATTCGGCCTATAGCATAGTTTGACTAAAATCAAGTAAAATAGCCCAATTTTAAGTAAAACTACTTATCAATGTACATAACAAGGTGGCAGCTTGATACTTTGGTGGGCGAGTGGCATTTTATAATCTTCCACAGTCTTTTAACAATTGACACAAAATTCTGTAATATATATCTAGATATCAATGAATAAAGACTATATTGGTGGATGAATTTAGAGTGAGGCTGCAGCAAGTTTGTGTTTAAAATGTAAGCTAAGAGAACATTAAAACATGTATAATTTTTACTTTGTGTATTAGTGTTCCACTCGGGAACATACGGGAAAATGTTATGCCTCATAATCTGTGCAACGGCAAATATTTTGTTTAGATAAAACCAAGTATATGCTGAATCATACAAGTCGGCGGATGTGAAGTTAGCTACAATCTGCGAAATATCCAATCCACAATAACAATCTCACATAAAGCTGCGCGTTGATTGGGTTTTGGTTTTGCACAGCTTGTAGCTAACTGCACATCCGCCGACTTGTATGATTCGGCTTTTAAGTACTTTAAAGTACTACTGCCGGTCACTCACTCTCTTGAGATTTTACTATTGAAATAATGGTATATCCTCGAGGGCAAAGTTTTTATCGACTACTTTTGTTACAGATACAATAAGTACGTAGATAATTGTAGGACAATATTGGAGCCCTCGAAGCTTTTTTAATGTAAACGTAAACCCTCGAAATAATGTTAGGTCTGTTTTATATTTTCATTTTATGATGTGTGTACGTAATATATATTCTCTTGTGTTACATATCACTGTGGAACAACAATTTTGTTCTATAGAGCGACAACACAAAAGTGCCATGTCATATAAAGTAAAATAATTTAAATCACTATTTTTATTGTTCATTATGTTTTCTTATGATTTCTGAGTTTGTAATGTTCTCATTCCATTGTGTTAAGATTTTTAAACAGTTAATTAAAAGTGTAAATGTTCTGGCTAATGATTTGGATTATTTATTTGACTTTTCATGGAGTGCTGAATTGTAAAGGAATGACTAATGAGGATTTTAATATCAATTCGTGGTACAACTGGTTCAGACACTGAAAGCTATCTCACTAGAGTATATTCTAGTGATCACAAGAGACCGGATTATATGCATTTGCATGTTTGCATATGCATTTGCATATTTAAGCCATCTTCAGCAGTAATAGACAACATATTTTACCTAAAATCTAGTTGTGATGCATATCGGTACATTTACAACGTATTTCCGAGTGCAGTGCACTCACCCTGAGGTCCGAAATGCGATCAAAGTGATAATATCGCAAATTCGACCAAATTGAATGATAGTAGATTATGTACCAAGAGAACCAAGTCGTGTCTCACGTCACGGGTGACATATTGGACCCTGTAGCGTAGCAAGGGACTATTAGTTTACTCCCGAGCGCAACGACGGTGTTTAAAGTTAATTATTATTTAGAGTCCTAAGTGAAGCGTTGGGTTCAGACAAGACAGACTTGTTTCTAGTGGTGCATACTCTACTTTTCATATCTGTTGCGAGAAAATAAAACCCCAGATATGAGTAATACCTAAGTACTTACGTCATAAACTCACTAAGGCTGCAGTTAGACGACGCGACAAATTTCTTGCGGCCGCCGCCGCGCGGCGACAGCGCGGTGACAGCGTACTAACAGTTCAGTCATAGCAAATTTATATTTTATAAACTAGGACTTAACGTTGAAATTCTTTGTGAGTAAGCGTCCGCTCCTTGATCACACGGCGGCCGCGCGGCCGTCATAGTCACAGAACAGCTGTGGTCATAGTCATAGCCATATAAACGCGCCCTTAGTGTAGGCAATTCGGTATTACTCGTATTCACAATAAAATAAAACAAATTAGAATGTTCTTACTGCATAAAAAAGCACACAAATCCGTAACAAACCAGAACTGTCATACATTTTCATACGAATTAGACGTTCCAAAATTGAAATCACTTTACTCCTTATAAACAACATTATTGACCTGCCATAGCCCTCGAGATTGTGTTAAGATAATAATGACTCTTTACGTTGAGATTGTACGACATATTATAATGAGTAATTTTCAAGCAGGTGGTAGGTATGAAAAAATGTTTTAAGTATTCAATTTGATATTCAGAATGATCGAAGTCACAATTTGACCACAAAAAATTATATGGAACAATACTTGATTGTTTACGTTCACAAAAATAATAATTTTAATGTCATGTATTGTTACTGTACCTATTATTATCGCCAATCAAAGGATAATTTACTAATTGTATGCTGATTTTGAAATAAAAAATAAAAGAAAACACACATTTCTTCTTTTTTGGGTTGCATAATCTGCCAATTTTCGTACATATTTCAAGCATTTTTTCATGCTTATAACAAGCTTTTTATGTTGCATAAAATTCGGTCTCTAATGACCTACTACGCTACTAACTCCTTTGCTTATGCGATGTCAACGACAAGCTGCGGATAACCCAATCCTGACTAAAGCCACGGTAATGGTATCTAACATTACCGTGCTGAACCTCTCTTTCAATTCAATTCGTTTATTTACAGAAAATGTAACTTACAGCACTTAATATTAGGCGTAACATTTTTTATGCTTAAAGACAACGAATAAAAATATAAGTAACATAAAAATAGAATAGAATATAGGTACAAACATGAAATAAAATTAATAGGAATAACAACGTATTATTATAATTTTTTACGCTAACTATACTTACCTACCGTTAAATGTTAGGAATAAAATTTGAGATCATAATTTGACTTCTTCGCAATATAAAAGAATATTTTTAGCAATTGTTAATCATTCGTCGGCAAAAAGATGTCTACTAGCGGGTGGGAGGCGCTGAGGGCGTTAAGATGGTGGTGTGCACGACAGATGGGGGACTGCTGGCGCGCGACAGTGCGCGCGGGTGCCGTGAGAATAGAGGAAGACGTGCATACACACATAAGCGGGCCGGCAGAATTTGTCGGACAAAGCTGATCTGAAGCAGCTACTCTCTCTATACCTACCTACACAAAACACATCTGTAGATGTATTTAGATAACTGCCGCGACGCGTGATGACTGAATGATAACCGAGTTGTGCCGATTGGACCTGAAGGAACCACCAGATCGGTACAAGCTGAGGGGAATTCCTCGTAGACCAATGAGTGATGCCGAACGTATGCAATAGCTGCTCGTCGGCTTTAGTTCAAGCCACCCTAATTTGGCAGCGTTCAGCAGCGACGCAAAGAGCAGTTCATGCCGCCGGGCACATGCGTCGCGCGATAGCACTGGTACCTAGCCGCGCTAGCGTGCGCCAGTCTACGTTTATTTTGGCAAAAGAACTCGTGTTTTGCTATTTTGTTAAATATGGATTCGGTCATGCATGATAATTATCAATTATTTCTGAAGCAGAGGAAAAAGAGAGAAAAAGGCTGAAAACAGTTTTTTTTTTGCTATTTTGAAAAATATGGTCTCGGTCATGATAGCACTTATTTCTGAAGCAGAGGAGAAAAAGGCTGAAAACAGGCGGGCGTACAGACTGGCGGCGGCGGTGGGCCACGCATCGGATCGCGTCGTGGCTAGCGCCCACGCAAGATTGCTGGAGCAGGCGCGGCGCGTGCCGTGCCTCGTACATTCTATCTGGCGGTTCTATATCTTGTAACATTGTTGTACAGGATGGACCATAATTTTTTGCACTTTTGAAATTACCATAAAAAATAAACTACACATTGTATTTACATGTTTATTAAAATAAAAGAAAAGAGTCGCGAATTTTATTTTTGGAAAATAATATTGTCTAAATCGCAATCGCTTCTATCTCGCCGCTGGCACTCTTCGAACCTAGCCCTCATATTTTCGAAAACTCTTTGACACAGAGCGCTGGGTATGTTGTCAATGTCTTGACGAACGTTTTCCTTTAATTTGGGTATTGTTTTCGGTTTACTCACGTAAGTATACTTTGCTCTTAAGATAACCCCATAGAAAGAAATCAGCTGGAGTAAGGTCTGGGCTACGGGGAGGCCATGCATGATGCAATACAATATCCCCTCTGCGTTAGATCAATTTGTTCCGAACAGTTCCTTAATCACGGGTAAACTCTCGTTAGATGTATGGCAAGTGGCGCCATCTTGCTGCATCCATGTCCCACAAGATGTGACCTTCAAAATGCTGTAACTGTGGTTAAAAAAAATTGCGTAGCATGGCCACATATTCTGCAGAATTAATAGTCACTGAATTACCGCGTTCATTTTCAAAGAAGTATGAACCAATCACGCCACGGTTTCATGGCACCTCCTGCTCCGTGGTCACCCTGTTTGGTTATTATTCATAGTCAAACCGGTTGCTTCGAGGTTTGTCACCCATGATTTAGTAGAATTAGCACTTGGACACTTATTGATATCGTGTAATTGGTATTTCGTTCGAAAAAGGCGGCGAACAGTGAGAATCATTGTTCTTGTAAAACTGCTTTACACGGAACGCGCGTTGTTCTCCCGTAAAGCGATTCATCGTGCGCGGATTAAACCGAGATTAAAAACCGAGCTACCGCGTATGAGTCGTCGTCCCCGCGCGGTGTCCGCGTTATGTCGATTTCATAAGTGCAAAAAATTTTGGCCCACCCTGTATTTATAATCCATTAATAGTAAAGTTATTGTCATTCGTGCTAATTGTATAATTTAAATTACCTACATAAAGTTTTTAGAGTTATCAATACTGATCGTCTCGATCTTTACCGCCCGACAGTGTCGATCGAGGCCGGCCCGAATGTGTAGCTAGCCATAAAGAGTAGGTACATTAGCACGGCAATGACTAGGTATACCTAATAGTATTGTGACTCGGCTCTGTCCTTGAAATATATATACCTACAGCGCCACGTGGCCACGCAGAACGTCTCACGCGCTAGGGGCAGCCCTCCTTCAAGCATTACCGTGATAGGATCAAAAATAAATAATTTAAAAAAAACTTTATTTTAAGATTAGGATGTTCGCACACCTGTCCGCGCCGCAAAAGTTTAGAGGCAATTTGACAAAGATGCGGCTCGTGTGGCGCGTACAAGTAAAACTATTTCATACTAAAGCATACTAAGGTTGGTGATGTCGTACAGTTGCGCGGTCGCCTTTACAAAGAAAATTAAATAGATTTGGGTTTGAGTATTTAAAGCCCGATTACAGAGGCGCCAGCGTAAATTTAATAGCAAAGTAAAAAGCGTTCTATCGAATGCCGTGAAAAAGAAACAGAACTATGCTATTTAGCTAATATTATAATTACGATGGCGCCTCTGTAATCGGGCTTTTAGTATTATTATTGGAAGTCAATAAATAAAACTACTAAATATTGACTGAAAAATAACTTTATTCTAATTATTAATTATACTTAGTTCACAACTTACAGAAACACCCACAAGCTGTAAAACAAGGTTAGGTTTACAACATGTACCTAATGGAATTGTTCTTACAAGTTTTAGTCTTCTTACATATCTAATTATAAACACAAAATCACTAGATTTATTATCTAGAAGCTGAGACAGAGCACACAAGATCTTTGGAGTATGCTAGGACAGAACATTATTATATTTTTAAGTAAATTTATTGCTAGTTAAATGTTGAAATGCTTTCCCCTAAGATTCTTGTGTATTCTGGCTGTTAAAATTCTTGATAAAATCGTTGCTGTAACTTACAAGACCAACTGAACTTATGGTATGAGGACATGAATTTATGCAACAACATAATATAGATTTAAGATTAATCCAGCTCTTAACGTCAATTAAAATATATCATTGTCTCAAAACTCAGATAAATTAATCCTTGGCAGGCACTTCGATGACTCGGGGCTTGTCAATAATGCGTGCAGTGCGGTTGCCCTTCTCCACAATTCCAATGATCCAGGCCTGGTAGCCTTCCTGCTTCTCAATGTCCTTACAGTAGGCAGCCGCTTGTTCTCGCGGCAGGCAGATGAGGAGTCCACCAGAGGTCTCAGGAGCATGGCCTTGCAGCAACTGGAACATGTTTCCACAAGCCTTAGCCACGGCTGCCATCTTGGCAATCACAGGGAGATTGTGGATGACAAATGAAACTTCATTCTTCTGATGAGATGCCAAGTTTTGAGCATGTCCAAGTAGCCCAAATCCAGTGACATCAGTTGAGCCATGGGCGTTGTATTTATGCATCAATCGGGCGGCAATACGGTTAAGTCTGCTCATAGAGTCCATGGCTCGATGGTACGCTTTACGAACATCTTCTTCAGAGACTACAAGTTTGATGCGGTTCCATCGCTCAGGTTGGTCGAGCCACTGATGGGCATTAACTGCCACTTGGGTTCCCAGAGGTTTCGTAAGGACCAACACGTCACCCATCACGGCATTGTCGGGTACTATGTATTCATTGGGCTGGCAAATAGTAGTAGCGGCTCCCCCAATGGTGCACCATGGGTTGATGACAGTTTGACCGCCGGTCACAGAGGTGCCTGCTTCCAGGGCGGAGTCCTTAAACCCTCTCATGATAAGAGGAATGACGACGTCACGTTCCTTTTCAGTCATTTTAGTAGAGACGCCGAGCAGCATCAACATATTGTCACATTCCGTCACTCCCATTGCGTACAAGTCGCTAAGTACGTTGGCACAGGCAATTTTGCCCATCATGTAAGGATCGTCGACGAGAGGATAGAAAAAGTCAGTAGTTTGCACCAAACACAGGCCGCCGTGCCTGAGGGGTGTCACCGAACAATCGAGACCGATGCCGATGCGCGGGATCGCCACATGCATAAACTCATCCTGCTGGGAGTAGTCCTGTTGCAGAGATTCCACAAGTTTGCCGAGCACATCCTGGGGCACTTTACAACTTCTTCCTTTTAAGTCGGCGAACCGTGTCAAACGAAAGCTTGCCTCCAAATCGTGCGCGACGGGGTCGAATGGCCGACGCAGAGCCAAAGCGTTAGGGTTACCGGACATTTCTAAATGAGCAGCTGCTAGTGAGTCCTGCGCTACACTGGACGAATACGACATAGTCCACGAAAACAAAACAATGCTTTAGTTTGTGGATGTATATCGGGCCAAAATGCAGATATCCGACACGCCGCCAAGTGACGCTTGCAAAATGGCGTCTCCTTTACAAAAGAGAAAATGGCAGATAAATGTATATTTTTTACGCGGCTCTGATTGGTCTACAAAAATTAAACATTTATAATTCTCCGTTGCTATTGGTAGAATAGTTAAAACTATGATATTGTCAATGAAAACAAATCTGCTTTCGTCTACCATAGATTAAAAAAAAGAATGACATACATACAACCTGCATCCTATCAATGACCAACAAAGGCCGGTGCGGCCGCAGCTCACCTTAATTTCAAGTGTTCCGCAGACAGCTGTGGCTTGCGATTATGAGCTAGTGAATAAAATAGAAACGAATTTAGTATTGCGACTAGACTGTGGGCTAGTTTATTTTATTATAAGATATAGAAAGATTACGTTTTAAGATTCCGTTTTTTTTCCAAATTAGTTAAGTCTACTTTTTATTTTTATTTTGGCATGCTTTTTTATAATAATATGGAGAAGCCACTGGTTCCTGAGACACAGTCTTAGACTAGTTCAGGAGGCTATGGATCATATAATATTGTAACACGTTTAATAAGTCAAAAATAAATGATTTGATGATAAATGAAAATAAATGATTACCAAATGGAGAAAAAAAAGAAAAAAAAAAAAACAATTATACCGTTTGTAACACTGACCTCTATTTATACAAGTACGCGTACTTGTATTTATAGAGGTCAGTGGTTTGTAATATTAATTTATCTAGGTTTGTCTTTAAGTGTTCCGCAGACATATGCGGTTTGCGGTCTGGCTGCGAAATACTGCGGAGCTGTCTGGAGGACGGTTTCCCCCATATCAAATTCGTAAAATGTCAAGACATTATCTGTGCAACTAAGCACAATTTTGATTAGTTGTTCGGCTTTTAGGTTTTCTGCTAATTTATGAAATAAAAAAGTTATACTTATGTCAAATTAGTACTGTGTCGATCAATCGTTTTTCACCACCCGTGTCGCGACCGACCCACTACTGAAACGACCCGGGTGAAACAACCCGATCATTTGATCGACTCGATCAATTGATCGAGCTGACTGCACGATCGTAAAGTTTGTGTCGTTTGATCGACCCAATTGCGCGTCTATTAAGTTCGTGTCATTTGATCGACCCGATTGTGCATCCGTACAGTTCGTGTCGTTTGATCGACCCGTTTCTATTTGACGACTTCATACTTACAAAGATAAAGGCACCTATTCTATTTCATTAGGCTTAAAGTCCAAATTAGTTTGGCAAATACTCATCATAACGGGTGTGAGTCAATCAAACCGCGCGACCGACCTGCGGTAAGTGATCGGGTCGGCGCAGGATGAACGATCGAATCACTCACCTGCGGCTCGCGACCCAATCAAAACGACCCGATCAATCGTGATCGACTCAGGACTATGTCAAATTGATTAATCTTTTTTTGAATGTTTTGTGGCGGTTGATTGTTGATAAAAATATTTGTATTAGAATAATGTTAGTAAATTAATATATAGTGCTTAAACTAATAATCTACAATGAGTTCAAGTAATTGGAAGAAAATAGAAAATGAAGCGGGATATCCTATGTTTATTGAGTACGACCTTACTTTCTCTGCGGATCTTGTGAATGGAATGTCCCACTTCTACTTATTTACGAACTTGTGAAACTTGTTTTTACAGCGATGCAACTGGAGAACAACAATATAATCATCCAGAGTTTGTTAAAATAATAAAAACGACTGAAGAATTTAACGGGATAAAGTACACTGCCTACCGTACGGCTTTTAAAATTAATGCTCTGCAAACGCATTTGAAAGGTAAACTCGAACAAGTATTTGGCTATGGTGTACATTATGATAGTTGACAAATGGGGGGAGGGGGGTGGCAGGAGGAGGAAGGGAGCACTCCCTGGGGCTGGGGGGGTGCCGGGACCCCCCTTCCGTACCCTCCCCCCCTCTGGGCATAATGCACTGTGGCAACCACCGCCTCCTAAACCCTTACAATGGTACGAACGTGTTTTTGCCTATGTAAAATAAAAAAAAAATCATATCTCCGAAAATTGGGGGTTCCATAACCCCACAACCCCTCCCCCCCTAACTTCTCATCCATCGATTTGTGTGACGCTTAGTATACTAAGTGCGACATTGTTTTCAAACTCAGATGTGCAAAATAAATAATAAACAAAAATTAAAAATTCAACTTTCAGTGCCTCCACTACGCTTATGCTCGGGGGTATTTGCTAGACACCAGTTGAGCCTCTCAGAAAGCAGTTTATCCCTGGACACGGCAGAACTTGAAGCTGTGCTGGGCGATATTTACTTTGCGGCTGAAAAAGATGGACACTTTACTGGAGATGTGGACTTAGTTGTTGACCTTTTAATTAATTTATTACTTAATGTATTTGACAAGTAAGTTCTTGCTCTGGATATTTTAATTTCACATTCTTTAATAAAGAGTCATAATACTACAAAACGCTTGCATGAGTAGCATGGCATAGGGACAACATATCTTTCCACCATTATATCCCTTTGAAGAGGAAATAAAGTATGCTTTGACAATGACAACTGACATTATTAGTGGATAAAATGGGTTTTTCCCTTTGCCACGCTACCCATGCTGGGCCAAGCTAGATTTCTGTTTTGGGTTTTAACTTCTAGTATGTCTACTATGAAGGTAAATGGGTGAATCCCAGAAACCAGAACTCTCTGCAATGCCCGGAACAAAATAATTTGATAGTTAAACCTTGCCCCAGCTGGCTCAAGCCTCTCCCTAAACCAAAATCCTGGACTCACTTCTATGTATGAAAAAAGTAACAACAGAACAATATTTTAAAGCAGCAATAGCAATAAAAATATCATCATATTTCAGAGAGAGAAAAGAGCCAGTCCGAGTTCTGGCAGCGAAGACCCTCTTAATTTGCCTGAGTGAGGAGTCCATATCTGACAAGTGGGCGGCACTGGCCAACTGCTGTGCGGACCACAACGGCTGTGTTTCACCCCGAAGGCTCACTTCGCTGCTGACTCATGTCACAGCCCTTGCTCAGTTCTTGGGCAGTGTAGGGGACTCTATACAGGCTGACGTTGATGCCTGTTTTGCTCAGGTGAGAATTTACTACTCAATATTTTTAAGATCAACTAAAAAATTTCTTTGTGACTTTGTTGTCATAATTTTCTAGATTTTGCCAATTGTATTCATAAAATTATTTGATTCTTTTTTATGCAGGCTGGTTTACGCAGTAACTTTCCGAGGTGTTTGTACTCATGATCATAAACAACTTTTACAATGGGACTCACCACAAAATTGCGAAAAAAAGCAACAAAAAATGTGGAACATTTCTTCATAAGTATAATGTAAAGAACAGATGATTTTTGGATTGGTATAATGATAAAAATTGTTGATAATGATAAGTACCTGTACACACTTGTACAGGTATTTCTTATATTTTTCTTAAATCCCTGTACTTTGTTCACATGCATTGTGACATCTTGTGTTTAGGATTGTTATTCATAAACTAAAATTGATTATTTCAGAATGCTGGGATGCTAGGTGTAACGACGATGACGGTAGCCGAGTGGGGTGCGACAGAGTGTAAGAGCACTCAGTGGCTTGCTGTGGCACAGAGACTGGTCGCTAGCAGGCAGGGCTCCAATGCCAGTGCAGTGTGCTCTTGTTGCTCGCAAACACTTGTTCATGTAAGTGTATTATTTATTTAATATGTGGCATGAGTGGGGTGCAACAGAATGTAATATCACTCAGTGGCTTGCCGTGGCCCAGACACTGGTTGCTAGCAGGCAGGGCTCCAATGCCTGTGGAGTGTGCTCTTGTTGCTTGCAAACTGATATATCATGTAAGTTTATTTATTTCCCAGTGAGTTCAATCAAGCGAATCTTTTGTATAAGCTTTTTTAGGGTTCCGTACCCAAAGGGTAAAAACGGAACCCTATTACTAAGACTTCGATGTCCGTCTGTCTGTCTGTCACCGGGCTGTATCTCATGAACCATGATAGCTAGGCAGCTGAAATTTTCATAGATGATGTATTTCTATTGCCGCTATAACAACAAATACTAAAAACAGAATAAAATAAATATTTAAGGGGGCTCCCATACAACAAACCTGAACTTTTAGACGTTTTTCGCTTTATATTAATAATGGTACCATCAGGTGGATGCTTGAAATTTTCACAGACTATTTAGTTTTATATTCCCTTCAATAATAAATATTAAAATTAAAATAAATATTTAAGGGGGCTCCCATACAGTACGGAACCCTCCGTGCGCGAGTCCGACTCGTACTTGGCCGATCATCTATATACATATGTTTAGATTTGATAAATAGACAAGCAGTGTGTCTATCAACAATATTGATCTCATCTTTTTTTGTTTCTCATGTCTCATCTCGTCTTTACTTTGAAACTATGGTTATTGGATATGTTACCCTGATTATTATCTTATTTGCGTTTGTTTTATTGCAGATGCTGATATTTCAGTGCACAAAATGTAATGAGGTGTATTTCTGTGAGAAATGTTACTTGTACGACAAAAATCTAACTTCTGTTAGTGGACATAAGAAAAATCACCCCATTAATGAAATTGTGGATGGACAGGTAAAGCCACCTTATATAAATAGAGAGTATAACTTTTTGATTACCTGCAAAAGTTTGAATTTGTCCCATTCTGAGATGAGGCAATTGCAAGACAATTATCTAGCAACTCGTACCATTAAGTTCCGCCATCATATTTATCATTATATATCATAAGCCGCGTCGTGTGATGGCACGAATTAAAAAAAAGCTAATTTTAAAAATAATACAATATCATTATTTTATCCTTTTGAGCCGTTAACTTGGCTATACTCGACCAGCACGTCTTGCGGGCGCCAACGACTTCTACAGTCGACAAAATTATATAAAAAATCGGCCAAGTGCGAGTCGGACTCTCGCACGAAGGATTCCGTACCGTGTTGGAGCCCTTTAGCCCAATTCCTCTTGCCATTTATTAATAGCGGGCAAAAAAACTCCTAATAATCACGTTTGTTGTATGGGAGCCCCCCTGGTATGGAACGCGCCATCTGCAGTCCATATGGATGGCAACGAGCAAGGTCACCCCTGTTGGGGCGCTAGATTACATCCGTCTGGAACGCGCCATCTGCAGTCCATATGGATGGCAACAAGCAAGGTCACCCCTGTTGGGGCGCTGGATTACATCCGTCTGGAACGCGCCATCTGCAGTCCATATGGATGGCAACAAGCAAGGTCACCCCTGTTGGGGCGCTGGATTACATCCGTCTGGAACGCGCCATCTGCAGTCCATATGGATGGCAACAAGCAAGGTCACCCCTGTTGGGGCGCTGGATCACATCCGTCTGGAACGCGCCATCTGCAGTCCATATGGATGGCAACAAGCAAGGTCACCCCCTGTTGGGGCACTGGATTACATCCGTCTGGAAAAGGCTTAAATTATCATGCGATTTCCACAATGATTTATTTTCTGTAATTCTATTTTCAGCCAAAACCTCCCGTTTGTCTCAGCTTCATAAAGAACATGAAGCGTTTCTTCTTTTGCACAAAGACCAAAAAGCGGAAAACTGTGACGAGTAAAGCTCGGGAGAAAGACACCGGCACAGTGAAGCGGCGTAAAGAGAAGCCGGCCATGTTCACCTCCACTGTGGGCAAAGCTTCTGGTCATAAAGATAGTCCAGCGCTGATGCTGCAGGATATCATTACTCAGCTAGAGGCTCAGAATAAGTGAGTACATAATAATGACAATAAACTATACTATAAAAATACACTAACTGCCCATCCCGGATTCGCCCCGGTACGGACATATTTTAAAAGTATACAAATGCGATAATGAATTGAGATATAAATAGAGAATACAATCCCAGTTTTCGGGATCCCGGGATCCCGACTGTTTTCTGGCACCGAAAATCTCGGGACTGTACTTGGCCAATCCCGGGATTTTCGGGATTGCTACGAACAGGTTAAGTTTGCATTTCGTAGTCCTTTACGCCTTGAGATTAACCTTGCCTAGATTATATTAGAGGAGTTTGAATCGACCACGGTTTCCGCGTTTTCTGTAGAACATCGTGAGAATTTTCGATACGTTTTTGATAAAATTTACGTTCCGGGAAAAACTCTTTTCACCCCTTAAAATTTAACAAAATGTTATCTTTTTTTTTTAACGCAAATAAGTCTGCGTTTGACCACCAACTCGCCTGATGGTAAGCGACGTTGTGGTTGAAGACCTAGAAGATACATATTCACTCTGACCTTGACAAGCTTTAGATTATATCTCTCAGGAAACAGGAAAGCAGGAAGACTGTTCCATTCCCTGGCGATACGAATCAGAAATGTTGAGTCAAACCGCTTCGTACGTATCGAAGGAAAATCGACAATGGTGGTCTATATAATAGGGGTGGTAATGTCGCGTCTTCTTATAGTTTATATGTTTACTTCAGCCATTTGGGTAAAAAATATGACTTTTAGAGACTTACGAGATCATTTATAAAACTGTAAAAGCTAAGACGTTTAATCGGAGCGATTGAAGTGCTGATCACAGAAAAAAAAAAACACTCAAATCGGATAATTTTTAAACAATTTTGGAGGTAGTAACAACTTATTGTTTTTGTTTGGCCAATTTCGCGGTTTCCACAAGCCTTAATAGCATTTATTATACATCGACAAAAACAAACCTTAGAAATGCCGCACGATACGTACTATACAGGAGTTTGTAAATAATAATTAGAATCAGCATATTATGTAACTATTGTCTATATACCTATATCTATTCCTCCAACCAGCGTAGAACCTGAGCGAGCATTTTCAGCTGCTGCTTATGTTGGCAATAAACTACGAAGCATATATATATAAGACTCTGATATTTCTGCGATTGTATTATCGAAATTCTAAATAGATTTTATGTGCTGTCTTCTTAATTTCTTTTAGACGCATTATTATGAACAATTTTTACAATGGGAGACAATCAGGAATTCGAGAAAAAAAAATCAAATGTTCCATACAACATTACAAAGAACTCGGAATCGACAAAATGTCTGCAACAGCTGTTTTTTTCTCAAATTTCGGGTTAAAAGTCGTTCATAATGAGGAGGTACTATGTTCGTCTGTGCTTATGTATTTTTTGTGTGTTAATCGATATTTTCTTTTTTATTTCGAAAGAGTCGCGAGGCGGCTCCGTTTAAATTCTATTGAAATCGGCTGAGCCGATTTTGATAAATCAACAATGATGTACATGGATGTCACATCGATTCGTGCAAATACATAGTTCGAATCCTGCACACAATGGTAGTCGGTGGTGTCATTTTTTGCGAAAAATATAAAATCTGTTGATTTAATAATTATTTAAAATCTAAAAATCTGTTGTTTTTATAATTATTTTCGCGTGTTGTTGGGTTGATGGGTTATGATGATAATTTCTTTTTTATTTGTTATATAGAGTTCTGCAAGAGTTAGCGAGTAACTTCGAAGAAATTAAGAAGAGTAGCGACGAGGGACTAAAGGCGAAGGTAGACGCACATTGGACGCAAATCTCTACACAGATCAACAGGCTCAAGATATTGAAGGTAACACATTATTTCAATAGTAATTTAACGTGATCTTGGTTGACCAGCAGCTTTCCACGGAGTCCTTTAATTGTGGTATTTGTATTTGTAATGTGACTGATAATGTATTATGTAATTTTTTTTTATTCTTTCATGTTGAGTCTCTTTACTTGAATAAATGAATATTTAATTTAATTTTTCCGGGTTTAAAAGTAGCCTATACAGGGTCATTGGTAATCAATTAGTATCCTTTTAGGGGCTTATTCTGCATTCAAAACTAACAACTTTTGTTCAACGACTTTTATCAAAACTCAAAAAAGCTATTTCTTAGAAAAATATTGTTTACCTTTGGCAAAATGTATGGAACAGCTGTTTTTTTTAGTTTTGACAAATGTGGCAGAACAAAAGTTGTTAGTTTTGATGTACAGAATAAGCTCCTAAAAGGATGCTTATTGATTACCAATAACCCTGTATAAAGTAGTTTACACTTCGACTTTCAAACTATAATCATATGGGATATAGTCATATGGTCTGTATATATTGGTAGGCCCGCTATATACAACCGAATACCCGTAGAAGTTCGGGATGCACCTTCCGCTGGGTCGTTATAAATGTTGGCTACATGAGCAACTATTTTATGACGTAAATGACTTTTTAAAATTACCTGAATTGTATTAAGATTTAGTGACTAATTTGGAAATTGTCAAGTTTATCAATTTTTATTTCGTGCTATATTGTATAGTGCCCTAATGTGATGTTTACTTTTTGACTTGTAACAAATGGTGTTATGAATAAATGACTATATGACTATATAGCAAAAATCAAAATATAACGCGGGCGAAGCCGTGGGCTAAAGCTAGCTACTTATATTATAATTCTGAAAGTGTGTTTGTTGCTCTTTCACGCAGCAACTGCGCAACGAATCGACTTGTTTCTTTGTATGAATATAGTTCAAAAGTCACAGTCTCATAGACACTTTATTCCGGAATAAATTATTAAAAATACAAGCTTTTGAGATCCTGGATATCATGTAGCAGCAGAGTGCTAGCCAAGACGAGTAAAACGTGCCCAAACACGACGGTTATACCTTGTTTAGTGTAGGAGTTCCTATGGCCATCTTCCGAATCCATCATCACATCAGCTTCATGGTACCATATTATTGCAATGTCACGCGATATAAATATGCGTGCAAAATTTCAGCTCAATCGGAAAACGGGAAGTTGGTCAAATTTAACTTGCTAGATTCCACCCGAACTTACATACATCCATTGCAAGTTTAATAAAAGCTTGTAATGAAAAGTAAAAGGTATTGGGATCCTGTTTAGCGGTTTTGTAATACGATCGCAACATTGCTATGTATTTTACGACAGCCTTATCAAGCATCACTTCATAGATTATTTTAAAACTTCCAGGACAATCTCTCAGCAAGCCAAATAAACCTGCCAACCGAAACCACCGACAAAACGAAGCACCCTCAAGCGTTCGACCTCTTCAGTCCGATACCGATCATAGACAACAAGCAGTCTAAAATCAACGACAACAACGGCAACCAACCTCGCGTACTCAGTTTGGACTCTGGCAACTTCTCCGTGGTTTCGAAGAATGCTAGTCAGAATTTGCTGACGGTGTCTGGGGATGCTTTGAAGCCTGTAGGAGGGCAAGCCACTTCGGATAGCATATCTGCTGTCTCGGTCAATGATATCAGCTCTTGGTATAACGGTATGTATAGTTGTATACTTCATATCTGTTCATTCTGGCAACTTCTCCATAGTATCGAAGAATGCTAGCCAGAATTTGCTGACGGTGTCGGGGGACGCTTTGAAGCCTGTAGCGGACTTACTAACGTAACTTCGGACAGCATATCTGCTGTCTCGGTGAATGATATCAGCTCATGGTATAATGGTATGTATAGTGTTGTACTGTATATTTGTTTACTCTGGCAATTCTCCGTGGTTGGAAAAATGCTAGTCAGAATTTGTTGACTGTATTGGGGGGTTGGTTGAAGCCTGTAGCAGGGTAAGCCAGTTCGGACAGCATATCTGCTGTCTCGGTGAATGATATCAGCTCTTGAACCAAGAGATATGTATAGTTGTATACTTCATATCTGTTTATTCTAGTAATTTCTCTGTGGTTTGGAAAAATGCTAGTCAGAATTTGTTGACCGTATCGGAAGGTGGGTTTAAGCCTGTAGCGAGGCAGGCCACTTTGGACAGCATACCTATCTGTTGTCTTAGTGAATGATATCAGCTCTTGGTATAATGGTATGTATCATAGAAATATGTTTTTTCTTAAAGATTTATTAGTTTTAAGCGAAACAAAATCAATGAAACAAAATGGAAGCCATAAAGGCTTTCATCTGACAACCTTGCACTCGAGCCCCAAGATACAAGCCTTGAGCTTAGTTTGGGGCTCAAAGTTCTTTAATTTGGAAATGCATTTTTAATATAAGGCAATGCTGTTTTGTATCAGACATAATCGAAATTAACTGTAATAATTTGTTTCTCGCTTCATGTACTACAATAGCTATGTATTTTTTCTTTTGGTTAATAAACTTTACTTTATCTCTAGCCCTATATAGCTAAAAAGACATATTTGTCATTTTTCATTTTTGACATGATAACTTATAAATCGACCAGCTGCCCATCCCGGCTTCTCCTGGATACCAATGAATTATAGCTATAAACCTTTCGGAAGAAATGTTCGAAACGATAGTGAAAATAGTATTGAAATCTTTTGTGTAGGTTTGGAAGATATAAGTTGATACACAGACAGACACATAGAAATAACGGTTTTCCTTTATACTATGTAATAATGGTGAACGCCGGCTGCACTTACGAAAAAGCATGATGACTCATTGTCACGTTCCGCCTGAACAAAGCGTGCGAGCGAGAGCGCGGAACAAGCGATAGAGAGGCACGATCGGCCTAAGCGTTCCGCTTGTTGCAGTTGTTGGTTCAACAATGTTTTCTTATGACGTTATCACGTAAAATTATCGACCGTAAAGCGACTTTACAGGCAATTTTTTTTTCAGAAACTGCTGGGCAAAGGCCTGACAATAGGACCATCCCCCGGCCCAAGCCGGCTGACATCGCAGCTTGCGAACAGAAATATGCGGCCGACAACTACAGCGTGGAAACTAGCAACGATAAGATGAAAGAACTTAATGCAGATCTCGATACTGTGCTGGACAGGCTGCACCAGATATTGGCCAATAACTTCGCTATGGATGGTAAGAGGATATCTTATGGATAAGTATCTGATCCAAAGTGTTCGCAAGAGATTTGTCTATTGGGGCAAAGCCAATTGACAAAGCTGAAGAGAGAAGATGGAAGTATAGCGTCGACCAAGGCAGAGGTATTAGAGGAGATTGAAAGGTTCTATGGACAGTTATACGCTTCGGTCGCTAAGCCTGTTATCAGCGCGGCCAAAGATCCAAGAGCCAAGCTGACCCGACACTTCACCGAAGATATCCCGGACATCAGCCTGTACGAGATTAGAATGGCCCTGAATCAGCTTAAGAACAACAAGGCGCCGGGTGATGACGGTATCACATCAGAGCTTCTGAGAGCGGGTGGAACACCGGTACTAAAAGTCCTCCAGAAGCTTTTCAACACCGTCGTCCTCGAGGGCATCACGCCAGAAGCATGGAACAGAAGCGTGGTGGTGTTGTTTTTCAAGAAAGGTGACAACACCTTATTGAAGAACTACAGACCCATCTCGCTTCTGAGCCATGTTTATAAGCTGTTTTCAAGGGTCATTACGAACCGTCTCGAGCGCAGGCTTGATGACTTCCAGCCTTCCGAACAAGCCGGTTTCCGAAAGGGCTTTAGCACCATGGACCACATTCATACGCTGCGACAGGTTATACAGAAGACCGAAGAGTATAACTTGCCACTTTGCTTAGCGTTTGTGGACTATGAGAAAGCCTTTGATTCGGTCGAGACTTGGGCTGTGCTCGAGTCTCTCCAACGATGCCGTATTGACTATCGGTACATCGAAGTGTTGAAGTGCTTGTATAATAACGCCACTATGTCGGTCCGAGTACAGGAAGAGAGCTCCAAGGCGATCCCTTTAAAAAGAGGCGTAAGACAGGGAGACGTAATCTCTCCGAAACTGTTTACGGCTACTTTGGAAAACGCCTTCAAGCTCCTGGAATGGAAAGGATTCGGCATCAATGTCAATGGCGAATACCTCACTCACCTTCGGTTTGCCGACGATATCGTGGTCATGGCAAAATCGATGGAAGAGCTCAGCACGATGCTCGAAGGCCTCAATCGGGTTTCCCAACAGGTGGGTCTTAAGATGAACATGGACAAGACGAAAGTCATGTGTAATTCCCATGTTGTACCCACCCCGATCTCTGTTGGGAACTCGGTTCTTGAAGTCGTTGACTCGTACGTCTACCTTGGACAAGTAGTCCAGTTAGGTAGGTCCGACTTCAAGAAAGAGGCCAATCGCCGAATCCAACTCGGCTGGGCAGCGTTCGGAAAATTGCGTAGCGTCTTCTCGTCCGACATACCTCAGTGCCTCAAGTCGAAAGTGTTCGACCAGTGTGTGTTGCCAGTGATGACTTATGGCACAGAAACGTGGTCTCTCACTATGGGCCTTATTAGTAAACTCCAAGTAGCCCAACGAGCTATGGAGAGGGCTATGCTCGGAGTCTCTCTGCGAGATCGAATCAGAAATGAGGAGATCCGTAGAAGAACCAAAGTTACCGACATAGCCCAACGGATTGGCAAGTTGAAATGGCAATGGGCAGGGCACATAGCGCGGAGGACTGATGACCGATGGGGTCGGAAAGTTCTCGAGTGGAGACCACGTATCGGCAAGCGCAGCGTAGGACGACCACCCACAAGGTGGACGGATGACCTCATTAAGACCGCAGGATCGCGCTGGATGCAAGCCGCTTGCAACCGGTCTTATTGGAGATCCATAGGGGAGGCCTATGTCCAGCAGTGGACTTCTTATGGCTGATGGATGGATGGATGGATGGAAGTATCTGATAAATATAATGCTGTCGAATACCACAGCGTGAAAACTAGCAATGATAAAATGAAGGAGCTTAATTCTGATAGCCGTGGTGGTCTAGTGGTAGTAACACCCGCCTTGCAATCGTGAGGTCGTGGGTTCAAATCCCGATCCCGTACCAATGAGTCTCTTTGGAACTTATGTACGGAATATCACACCAATAGCTTTTCGGTGAAGGAAAACACCGTGAGGCAACCTGCATATGTCCGTAGAAGAAATTCGATGGCGTGTGTGAATCCATTGGGCCAGCGTGGTGGATATGGCCCAATCACCCTTCGTAGGTAGGCCTACGTCCTGCAGTGGACTATTAAAAAGGCCGGTACAGTAATGCTGATCTCGATACTGTGCTGGATAGGCTGCACCAGATATTGGCTAATAACTTCGCTATGGACGGTAAGAGAAATAATATTTTTATTTTTATTTTATTTAAATAGGTTCGGTTACAGACAGTAGGTTAACATTAGATAACAATAATAGACTTAGTACAACATTTTGAACCTAAGGTCCAATTATAACCGCACACAACTTAGCCAACTTAAAAAAGGTTACACAGTACACAATTATTATATTATACATATATTCTATATATCGTCTTTATTAACCGACTTCCAAATTGGAGGAGGTTCTATGTTCGTCTGTATGTTTTTTTTGTGTATGTTCATCGATAGCTCCGTCAATTGTGAACCGAATCGAATAATTCTTTTTGAGTTCGGAAGGGTATACTCCCGAGGTGGTCCCATTTAAAATTTTACAGCAATCGGCGGAGCCGTTTTTGAAATATCAACAAAATGTAATCAATTCGTGCTAAATATTCGAATTTTGTACACGATGGAAGGCGGTTATGCCATTTGTTGCCAAAAATAATTATTTACCTAAGCCTTTGATATTTTTTTAAGAGAGTTTATAGTAAAGTTGGAGACCTATTGTTTTGTTTTAGTCCTTAGAATTTGTTTTTTTTTTTAATGTAATATGGTTGTCTAATAAAGGTTTGTTGTTTGTTATCAAATATAGCAACTATTATTGAGTACAATCTAGTTATGTCACCAGCTAGCCCCGCTCCGCGGTTTGTATCTTTCCGAGCCTAAATGCTGAGGCAGGCAGCTCTGGGTGGCGTGACCATAGTTCCCGGTATTAGAATAGGTTAGATAAGCGTTCGCCTAGGAATTAATTATAAGATTTTGAATCAATTAGATTGGACATTCAAGTCTGTCCAGACGTATAATCCGTCTTTTATTTTATATTTAGTTTTTAAAAACACAATTAGAGTCTCCGGAAAGTTAACTATCTTGATTTTGTTTCCCTGTAATCTAGCTATGTACTATCTATTACTAAAGTGGACTCACATGTAGAGTTTCTAAAATGTCGACACCATCTTTCTAGTACAAATCTAACGTCATCAAAATGGCGAACTAAAAAGATTAAGTTATGTTTAATGCCTACTTGTACTTACGAGTATTAACCGATTCAACATTTAATTTATCAGTACCGAATACCACGTTCAATTTATTGATAAGTCTAATTATTCTATTGAACTGAAACTTCTAATGCGACTTCCAACAAGGTTGCGTTAAACGTTTAACGCTACCATGGAGGGTGTATGAAAACACTGTTGCGTCGAAGTTTCACTTCTTACGCGCGGACCCGTTTACTACCCGTTTACCCGACTTAGTAATAGGGTCCCAAACCAAGGGTTTTTACCCAAAGGGTAAAAACGGGACCCTATTACTAAGACTCCGCTGTCCGTCTATCCGTCTGTCTCCAGGCTGTATCTCAGGAACCGTTATATCTAGAAAGCTGAAATTTTCACAGATGATGTATTTATGTTGCCGCTATAACAACAAATACTAAATACAATAAAATTAATAATTGAGGGGGGCTCCCATACAACAAACCTAATTTTTGAACAGTTTTTCGCTCGATATTAATAACGGTAACTGGTAGATGCTTGAAATATTCACAGAATGTTTAATTGTATATACAATTCAAAAATATAATAAATAAAAATTAAAATAAATTAAATATTTAAGGAGGGCTCTCAACTCCCATACAGTACGGAACCCTGCGTGCGCGAGTCCTACTCGTACTTGGCCGATTATTTATTTATCTCTACTTAGTAAATATTTTTGTGTGACTTACAGAATCGTGTTTCGACAACACTCAACTTCGAGAGACAGCGAACGAGATGGAAGGGCTCCTGGGAACGTTGATCCGCGGCGTCGAACAGCGAGCCACGCTCAACGCTAACAAGGGACTGGTATAAGACTACTCTACATTTGAAACTTGCTATATAGTATAGGGTTATTCCTAAACAATTAGCATCCTTTTAAGGGCTTATCCTGTACATCAAAACTAATAATTTTTGTTCTGCTATTTTTTTTGGAACTAAAAAAAAAATCATCTGTTCCATACATTATGTAACAAAAATTTTTTTTTGAGTTTTGACAAAAGACGCAACACAAAAGTTGTTAGTTTTGATGTACAGAATAAGCCCCTAAAAAGATGCTAATTGATTAGAAATAACCCTGTATACGAGTATAGGGTTAATTCCTAATCAATTAGCATCCTTTTAGGGGCTTATTTCGTGTATTAAAAAAATAATTTTGTTCTGCGACTTTTATCACAAAAAAAAAAATCAGCTGTTCCATATATTTTGTCACGGGTGAACTATATTTTTCTATGGACTAATTTTTGTTTGAGTTTTGACAATAATCGCGGAACAAAAGTTGTTAGCTTTTATGTATAAAATAAGCCCCTTAAAGGATGCTAATTGATTAAGAATAACCATGTATAAGCGGGCCGGCATCGGTCGGCACTGCCGGCTAAATCGAATATGTATGTGTAGAAGAAAAGCAAAAGGAAAAAAAGCCGTTCGGCTTTCGCCAGGCCGGGCGGCAGGATGTTCGGTAAAGCTGAATATAATTATGTAGATAAATTTTCGGGAATGCCGCGACGCGTTAAGACGCGTGAAAACCGAATTGTGCCGATGGGACCCGATCGGTGCCGATCGACACAAGCCGAGTGATGCCGAACTTAATGTAGTAGCTGCTTCGGGTCGACTTTGTCGTTCGACAAATTCTGCCGAACCGAGTGTGCCGGCTCACTTATGTTTGTAGACTTTGTGGCAGCCCTGAGACGTGCTAGCTTAGCTTAGACCACGAAAAGAGTTTGGTCGACGTGTGAAAAAGTGACAAATGTATACTTTACCATAACTCTGTCTCGTTCTGACACGTCGAGAGAATATTTCGTGGTGCGTATACTAGCCCGGCATTTGTGATGTTTTTGGTTGATTTTTCCCGGTAAAAGGCTATACAGATGGTCTGGTGTGATTCTTTTGGTTGATTTTTTTCACGCACCCTGCTCATCAGTATATCTCAACTGCAGCACGGGTAGCATGGCAAAGGGATAAAGCTATTTCATCCTCTTTTCATGTCAGTTGTCATTGTCAATCCATAGTTTTTTTCCTCTTCGAGGACATATCGGTGGAATGACAATTTATCCCCCCGCCATGCTACCCGTGGATACAATCTTAAGAACAAGGGACCAAGTATGTCGAAAACAAATGACTATGTATACAGGAATTCTTTTCTTCTCTATTTTTTATTTTTTCTTCTACTTTCGATAATTTTGTATGACCCGCCGATTTAGAAACATGCTTATTAATTGAGATTATTTCTTTTAATTTATAGATAGGAAAATTACTTGCATACGCTTTTAGAAGCTAAAATAAAAGGGAGTTTGAAATTGAACCAGTTTTAGTATATTTTGCATTAGGCTTGTGTACCACCGTGTCTTTTACTTAATAAAAATCTTGCAATGTGCGTTGATAAAACGATAATAATAGGGTTTTGTATGGAGACTTCCTTTACTTTTGAACTTTATTTTTTTGTTATTTGTTGCTTTATAGGGGCCTTGATGATACTGTGGTCTGCGATCCACAAAATTAATTCTGTACCTTTAAGGATCGCGCACATTATGTCGGGTCGTAGCAGGTCGTATTTTCCGCATTACCATACTAATATTGCGATGCGGCCCGCTCTGCCCCGCTGCTTTAGTGTAAGTTTGTACACGTTTTTTACTTAATAAGTTAGCGCTAGCAACAATTTGGGAATTTACGCAGCAACTTCACAAACTACATTTAGTTTGATTCGGACCAAACTCTTACTAGGATTACAGAAATGAAAGACTCGCTATGTGTTGTGACTTAGGTATAAGGTGAATTTTGATGTGTATGTGCATTTGACGGTCTGCCCTAAAGTTATTAATAATTGATTTATCTGCCTGATTTTTTTTACTTTAATGATTGTAATAAAATTGGCTTCCCACACATTTCCCTTTGTTGAAATGCATGACATCATGATGATGCACGAGCTATGGCTCATCTGTTTGGAGTTTCTCTGTGAGATTGAATAAGAAATGAGGAGATACGTAAAAGAACCAAAGTAACCAACATAGCTCAACATACTAGCAATTTAAAATGGCAGTGCAGCAATCTGTACTGTAGACAGATTGTTATTATAGCTTTTAAAGTACTTTACCACCTTCATTAATAGACCACTGCAGGACGTAGGCCTACCCATGAAGGGTGATTGGGCATGTCCACCACGCTGGACCAGTGCGGGTTGGTGGATTCACATACGCCATCGAATTTCTTGTACATACTTATGCAGGTTGCCTCACGATGTTACCTTTCTCCGAAAAGCCAGTATCAAAGCCAAAAGTCCAAAGAAACTCATTGGTACGGGTTCGGGGTTTGAATTTGAACCCACGACCGCACGATTGTAGGGCGGTTGTTACAACCACTAGACCACCACGACTAGCAAACGGCTATTTAACAACCATCTATCAGAATTCATCTCCGTTACATGATTCAAAGAAAGATCTAAAGATTTAATTTAAAAGATATAAAAGATTTAAAGATCACAACGTCAAATGCACATTCACCAATTAGTTTTAAGAATACTGCCGTCCAGTGGTGCTCAAATTTTGATCTGATTTACAACGAAAACAATCTTTAGAAAAGTAACATGCCATATATTTTATAAACATTTACATATACATTGATGTGTTTTAAAAATAAAAAAAATCGTATAAATTATTGATATTGTTAACTAAGTCATTAAAATGCTACTTCTTTTGTGCGTGTAACTGGATTACTATAAAGCACTGATTAGATGAATGTGACGTCGATTTTGTTTTACTACTCCTAAAAACCAAATTATAATTGATAGGACTAAAATTATGCGCATCTAAGTATGTAAAAAAGATGTATGACAAAATGTTGAAAACATAATTTTGATAGAAAACTAACTATTTTTGCTCTTTATTATTTGTCTTACTTTTTAGCGTGTAACACATAAAAAAATCGACGTCAATGATTGACCAAACCAGCAGCTTGATTACGATAACTGTAACGGGAAATATCGCTCTCAATCGTCTTATTTTTTTACGTTTTAGCTCGTAACTTTTACGGCTACAAATAACCGAATTGGCAATCGAATGAGCAATTTTATTACTATGTCCAAAGCCTGGTACAAATATTGTTGTATTAGCTTCTATACGTTAAGACTTTTGCAAATTTTCCATATGTGCAAATGTATAATAATTTAATTTGGGTATCTCAAATATGATGTTAAAAAATGACACAAAAAGTTGACTCGAATAAATTTAAATGATTGCAAATTTTTTAAATAATGGTTTTTACCATCAACCTGCTGGTTAGTCTCGTATTTTACATAGACCATCTAAACAATATCTAAATATATTAGAATCCTATATACGATTTAATTTTAAAGTAAGCGTATGTGAGATAATTATATGTATAAAGTTATGATATTATGTATATCTTGGACATTGCCTTATGTTGTTTTTCGTTAGTCGGTCATATAAGTCATATTATATTGTGTATGATTTGATCGGCATCCATTTATTCATATAACTAATTTAAGAATATAACTTTATAATCATCATTATCATATATTGCATTGACAATCGACAAAATATAATATTATTTGGCAATGGTAGCCGTTATAAAATCTTAATTCTAAGTGCAAAAATTTATACAAAATTATAAAAATGTATAAAAAGCAATCAGATTGCCTCGACACAACCTTAGTATCTTAAAAATATAACAATTCCAATAATATTCAATCATATTTTATCGTATATTAAAACATTTACAACAAATATAAAATTGTATAAAAAGTTAGCATAATTTAAAAATAAATCATTTTGCTTATAATGGACGGATTTTATTTTAATAGCAACTTTATACTAAGATTAACTATACATTTGGGTAAAATTGCTATAATTGTTACGTAATATCATAAAAAATATTAGAATCATCAGTTATTTTCTCAGAATCAGTAAAGGTGCGTACATGTAATTTGACATAACAGTCATGTTATAAAACATGTTTCAGTAATCTGGACACTGAATGTTATAAAACGTGTTGTTATTTAACATGTTATAAAACACAAGTAATGTGACATGTTACTTAATCTGGTGCAATCTTGTCCGGTTTTTCTACTCAATTCGTCTTTTGTTTCCATCAATGTCTTTTGATATAAATAATATCTTCACATTTAATATATTAAGAATTACGATTTGAGAATCACTAAAATATCAACACGAGACAGGCAAAAATTCGTCTTTAAGTCGTCAGTCGACGTTGATAAAATAATGTTCCTTACGAATAAGTAATAGCCAATAAATGTAACTAACTACATAAATGTTAAAAACGATCCAAAAAAAGTTAGTCCAAAAGGATAGGGCATTAAAGTTGTGTACTGCATGTGACCAGTTGGACATTTTTCTTTGCAAGCGAGTACGCGTGCGAGCAAATCCCTGCTTCGTTCTGAATTTGAACCAATGGCATGTCTGTTGGTAAAATCAAAAGTGATTCATATGTCGAATCATACTTACATTGTTTTGAATTGATGTAGGTCCACTTATGTGTGGAATTCGTTCCGGGTGTAAGTTTCTGACTATTATTTATTCCTAGGTGCCTTACCATCTATTTGCAGCAAACAGATTAAGCAACATGTTACATAACTTTAATATGTACTTTTTATAACAAGACGTTTTTTGTTCACATTACTGAAACATGTTACAAAACAATGTTTTAAACATGTTATACATATGTGTACGCACTGTAAGACGTTTCAACACTAGATTTCCACCCATAAAATACAATCTTCAGTACCTACTTTCGAAGTTTCAACTCGCATGCACCAATAGGACATTTGTGAACACCATTATTTTCAACTCTATGCACCAAGAACATAAGTGCTAATTCCGTTTACTGGAGTTGATTAGGCAATAAGCAGTGTAAGTAGGTGCTATTTTTAACCTTATGCGCCAAAAGATAAGTTTTAATTTCGTTTGCTGCTGTTGATGAGGTATTTGCAGCAGTGCGTGAGCAGGTGCTTTTCTTTCTCGGTGGAACCGTTCTGGTGGATGGCGGTGGGGCCGCCGCGCTCTCGGGTGTAAATGTCTAGCCCGTATTGTCCTGGAACAATTAATAATATGTGAACAATAAATTAATAATAACACAAAAAATAAAATTTTGTAGAAAGAATCATGTCAAAACCATTCTTCTCTCTAATCAAGAAACCGTTTCGTAAAAATGTGTAAACTTTAAAAAATGAAAACAGTTAGAAATAGTGGTGAAGCAGGACAAACATTTCGCGTGGACAACATATTTTGCGAGGCCCTCTGATAACATCATAAATGGGTATAATTTTTTCCGTTTGTTCCTAAATAGTCAAGTCAAAATAGACAAAACAAATTACTAAAGCTCCGACAGAGCTGAATTTTGGTGGACGTTTTGGGAACACCAGTAGAAATAAAAACATAGTCCGCGAGCGGGCGCGACATGCGGAACTGGATCTCGAGCTCTCTACCCACAACTACTACGTCCTCAGTTTACAAAAAAAACTTTATGACCAGAACTGCCACAGTTGTAGCACTAATTTACCTTCTTCCGGGAAATTGATATAGAAGGACGCGATGTCGTCGGATACGTTTTGCTGCAAGTTTTTCTCGTCCACTTCGTTCTTGTGTAGTGTGGCCATAAATCCGCGAGAGAGCTCGACAATCAAGAACTGGACCTCGAGCTCTCTACTCGCGAATATTAGGGCCTCCTTTTACAAAAACCTTATATGATCAGAACTGCCACAATTGTAGCACAAAGTTACCTTCTTCCGGGAAAGTGATATAGAACGATACGATGTCGTCGGATACGTTCTGCTGCACGTATTTGGAGAGCCTCTTCTCGTCCACTCCGTTCTTGTGCAGTGTGGCCATGAAGTCCGCGAGAGGTCGCGACATGCGGAACTGGATCTCGAGCTCTCTACCCGCGAATACTAGGGCCTCCTGGGAATCAGACACAAAAAGATTACCAGGTAATTTCTATAACTTAAAAATATTATTAGATAAAAGTAAATACACATATTATGTTTTTGATTTTTGATATATTGGGCATACTATATTTACATGACATTCTATATGAAGCCTGCTATACACTGAGACGACCTGATGCTATGATCCAATAAAATCAAATGGTTAAACCGAGACCTATGCTACTGGTTTGGCCGCTTCCGCAGGCCACCTTAGTACTTATAAGGAACGCTTGATTGGAAACTTGTAAATAGTCTAAAATAGAGTATTCACACATCATTCCTATATGTTTTAGTATTATTTTTAAGTACATAAGTTATGTATATAGTAAAGTAAAGTAAAGTAAATTTTTATTGCTTTAAACTGTGTCAGTACAAAGATGTTACAAGTAGATTATTGGTATCAACAGTTTGTCCTAGCGGACATGCAATATTATGCAATATGGTAGCCATCCTAAGACTTAGATGGGTACCATAAGCATTACCATAGATGAAGAGCATTACATAAATGTAATAATATTAATAATATCTATTTACATGAAAAATTTCGTTTCTTTAGATGTATTTACAATTATACATGTGCTTGAGACAATTAATTTATTAATTAATTTATTAATGCCATTTAAAACAATTTACAACAATAATACCTATCTAAATATTTACTTTATCTTATGTTTAACCTGAGATCATTCCTAAATATATACAAAACTTTTAAACAAAATTATTATGGCACGAAGTTATTTTTTATAATATAAGTATGGGCCCGATCCGTGTGTACATGAGTAAAATTCGTTCATATCATAAAATGTTTTTTCAATTAGCCATTTCTTGAGAGAATTTTTAAATCTATTTCCATCTAATGACTTTATTTCATAGGGTAAATCATTGTAAGTGTTGATAGCTGTCATGTATGTACTTTTGTGATATATTGTATTGTTAGTGGTTCTTTTTATTGACATATATGGCCTAAGCCTGCCAATTCACATTCGCATCGCTTTTGCGATTGTGGCGCCGCGCCGTGCGCCCGAGCACCCGCGCTCAACACCGAAAGGAAGTCAGTTCTTCCGTGTCCTTCAACGACCGCAACCGCATAACGATACATAAACTCGACCAAAAATATTAGTACCTACTTTATAATATTGTGTAGTGCTTAAAACACTCTAGTGACGTTATTTAGTGCAAATAGTGTCCAAGTCCATTTGTGCAACGGGACTTTGACCAGGAACCACGCGCCACAGCGTGGTGACCCCACTACAGCCGCGCGCACCCACGGATGCTGGATTGGTAGGTACCATTTTATGTTAATAATAAAGTTATCGTCCAACCGGCATCAGAGTGTTACAGCTCCTCTTTCCCCGCATTCTCTCTTTCCCGGGAACACGCCGAAAATTATCCAGGAACCAGCGCCCCGCCGGTGGTGGAAATCGGCCCAAAGGTCAATTCTCATCGCCATCAATGGTCCTTCGAGCCGGATTTGATTTTGTATTCGAATTAGCAGGAGATTAGATTTTGTACGAATAATTAGATTTTCGCGTCTAAACGATTCCAATATCTCCGACCTATGTCGTCAGTTAAGCTTTTATTATGTGAGAAATCGATAGAATCTATGCGGGGATTGGGGTAAATGTCTAGTGGACCTAGCGTCAGAAAGTGCGCCAGCGTTAGAGCTTGAGGCTCTGACGCATCGGAGCTTAGTGCGGTTGAAGTTGAGTAACGCTTCAACTTGAGTAATTCCTTATAAGTAAGGAGGGCGCGTCTTTTACCACTCGACGAAGATGAACTTTATGGACATGAATCATGCTAACCCGGCTACAGCCCATTTGACTAGCAGCGGGTGGGTTGAAATGCTATTCGATGCCTTGGAAAAGAGTTTCTTATGTAAAAGCATCTCGAAATGCTTTACACTCGAGAAAGTCATTAAGTTCATCAAGTTTGGGTTTTGGCACCAATTAAATTCGTCTCGTTATCCGAAAATAACGATAGAATTCGGGATCGGCGGGTTATAAAGCGTTAAAAGGTAAAACACTATTTGAAAGCGTAAAGAAATAAAGCGATTGATAAATATATCATAATTTTGATTTATGGATGTAAAGATCGTTAGGATGAGGAGAAAAAAGGATGTATTATGAGAGATTTATAAATTAAAGCGAAGATTTTTCCAAACGACCACCAGCGCAAAGAGTTTGGTTGTCCGAGGACGAAGACAGTGAGAGAAGTGGTTGTGATAAGCGGCGGTCTTTGAAAATTGCATAAATATTGCTTTGAAAGTATTGTTTTTGAAGCGATTTTATCACAGCGATTTTTGCATACTGTAGATGCGTGAGATGAATGCGGACAGAGCGTAGAAGTTTGCATAAGAAATGATATACGAAAATGTATACTGCGATACTAAGAGATGCAGACCAAGACGATACTCGCTTGGCCTGGGTACAAAGAAAAGATTCTTGTTCTTTTCCTGTAGCGGTAAAGACATTTGCCTGTTTTTTGAATTCTAAAATTATTTCATCTTGTGCGGTATCAAATGGAAATCGATTAACTGGCGAAGTGCGGATGACTTTCAGAGCCCACGTAGGGCCATGGAGCCAGAGCGGTTGATTTAATGGTTGAGCGGGCGTGGGGCCACGACTCAAGCATTCACTGGGATTCTGTGCATTTACGCATTGTTTGGAAATGACCTTATCCTGTATTGGAGCGATGCGATTAGCGACGCAACTGTCGAAGTGATGCGGGGGTGACTGAACACAGTGAAGAGCTACTGTTGAATCAGTAAATGCGGAGATTTCGTCAAAGTGACGACGAGGTGAAGCGGTATCGATAACAAATGGAAGTAATATCGACAATAGCAAAATAGCGCATAGCCCTAGGCGAGCTAAGGAGCTAAAGTTAAGCGGGGCGACCTTACATGTGGTGCCAACCAAATTGACATGATTTGGTTCAGAAGCGGGTTGTAAACAATCTTGTAGTGATGTGTTCGTGTCAACACATTTTGCGGTTGTATTCAAAACAATGCGTAGCGGCTTGTCGAGGCGACTTACGCCGTGGAGCGGGATTTCGTAATAATCGTTATCAGTGAGCGCGGGAGCGGGTGCAATAATATTCCGATCGAGATAGTCTCTCATCACGGCATCATATTCTTGTTTCAAAGCGGTGTTAGTCTGGAATCGACGTTCAAGAGAAAATAAACAACGTGAGGCGGTTGTCAATGAGTCGCCTAACGCGAAGGTTGCCTGGGAGAAAGGCAATGCGGTGACATAGCGTCCAGTTTCGTTATCGCGGTGCGTGTTTAAAGCATAGAATTCTTCACATTCGTTATCTGCTTTAGACATGTATGTTTTACTCGGTACCGATTCGAGTTCCCAGAATTTGGAAACTAAAGTTTCAATCGAATCATTACTCGACGAAAAAAAGGCGTGGTTAATATCGTCGCGCGCGTAGTTATTATTACAAGGGAGCGATGCAATCGAGCCTAAGATTAGGTATCCGAATGCTGTTTCAAGTAGGTCTGGTTGACCCGGCGGTCCTAACAATTTTCCTGATCTCAATATTTCCATAAATATCTCGGCACCAAGTATCATGTCGATTTCAGCGGGCTTATTGAAATTAGGATCAGCTAGTTTTAAATTACCTATGTAGGTCACGGATGAAATATCAAACTCACAGCTAGGTAAATTACTGCAAATAGTTTTAAGAACGAGCGGTTTTACTTGTAAACAAAAACTGGTTTCGTATTGAGACATCAGTGTTACGTTGGCTACACCTATTATAGTCTGGGAGCTATTGCCAATACCTTTTACGGACGTTTCGGAATTATCATGGTAGATACGAATACCTAATTTTTTACATGCGCGGCGGGAAATGAAATGATTTTGCGATCCGTTATCGATTAAAATGCGTATTTGACTTATTCCTGAACCGTCACTTCTTTTTATGTTTGCTAAAACAGTTCCCAATAAAACGTTTTGTTTTTGGTTTAATGGTTTCGCGGTAGCACTCATACTACAAAAATTAGATGACTTTAAGTTTTCATGCGTTTGATCAAAGTCAGTAGTACTGGTTGATGCGGTAAGAATCCGACCGGCGGATCCTGGACTATCTGCCTTATCGATGCGGCGGCTCTGTAGGCATTCCTTACCGGGCGCCTGAACAGCTGATGGCGCGTTATCAGTTGCAAAGCACAGTGTACTGTGATGCAGTTTTTTACAGTGAAAACATCTATTTTCAGATTTACAAGCGTTCGTGTTATGTTGTAAACTTAAGCAATTAATGCAGGCGCGTAATTTTTTAATGGAATCATATCGTTCACGTGTGTTAAGCGATTTGTACTTAGGACATGTATATAGCTTAGAATGACTCGAGTCTTTGCATAAGGGACAAGAAATATTATTATTGTTTACGATGAATGAGCGCGGGTTATTCTTGGATATGGTACCAGTAGTTTTAGATTTCGTGTTGTTAGTGCTGTCACCTGTTCGGTTTAGAACTTTTATGCGATCACGAACAAATGAAACCAAGTCGTTGAACTTAGGTATTTCATTGTCGCGATTTTCCATTTCGAACTGGCGAGCGGTATCTTTATCTAAGCGTTGCAATAAGATGTAGGTCATTACGAAATCATATAAATCAGACAATTTTAAATTATTTAGTGCGAGACATGAGTTCGAGAACTGGTCAATCAAGTTTTCTAAACTTTCAGCGGTGGGGGAAACAATGGGTTTCAATGAAAATATTTGGTTGAGATATGTTGCAGCGAGATTCCTCTTATCTTCATATTTTGAAACCAGAGCATTATATATGGTCTCATAATTTTCAGCACTAGGTATGAATCCAGCGTACACATTCTTGGCTTTGTTTTTCAATTTACTTGCGAGATAAAACATTTTTTCAGTGGGTGAAAGAGATGGGTTCAAATGAACAGCGCTTTGAAAAGTTGCGTAAAATAGCGGCCAGTCTTGGAAATTACCATCAAAATCTGGAATTTCTATGCGAGCTAATTTAATTCCTTGTGATGAGCTCATGTTTACTTGTTTTGATTCAGGCTTTGCGGGCTCGAACTGAGAACGTTTTCTTTTTATGCGGCAATAAAGATCTTCAAAAGCCAACCATTTATTAAAATCAGGCACTGAATCTTTATCTTGTTTCAGATAGATAAGGTTAATATCTTTGATGATTTGGTGGAAAGTAGTTCTCAATTCATCCAATGTTTCAACTGAACAAAGAAAGTCGTTCAATGTTTCGGTATCATGTAAATTACCGCGCGAGAGGTCGTATATTTGTTGTATTCGTTGAAAATAGACCTCTTTTTGACTTTCTAGAAGTTTTAATTTCTGGTCATTACTTGCGGAAGCCATGATTAGGTACTTATTATTTGAGCGAGAGCGTATGTAAGGTTAAGACACTCGTGAGATGTAAACAAGTTGTAAATAGGTACCTATTGTAGGTATGCGCTTACCTACCGGCGACTGATCGATCAAAGATAGCGGAATGAATTGGAATACGAAAGGTAAATAAAGGCGATGCGTTAAGTAATTACGTGCGTTTTGTTTGATTTACAAATAAAGTAATTAATGCGGAATTGAAATAAATCAAGCGGTAACCAAAGGAGTTCTTCAAATTATACTTTGGTTTAATTGGCGGGGTTAAACGGCGTGGCTAACCGATCACACACAAAATGGCGGCCTAGTTGGCTGTATGAAAAATAGACAATTTAAGCGGTTTGTACGAAAATGGGGCGATATAAGATAGGGAATACTGAAAATATCCAGAAATCTGGATATCGAAGGACCATTGATGGCGATGAGAATTGACCTTTGGGCCGATTTCCACCACCGGCGGGGCGCTGGTTCCTGGATAATTTTCGGTATTCCCTATCTTATATCGCCCCATTTTCGTACAAACCGCCTAAATTGTCTATTATCTTGAGGAATACTAATGTTATATTTGTGTTTGGAGCGTAAACTATGAGACCGCAAAGATTTTTGATCAGTGAAATATTTTGGGTTGTTTTTTACAAACATGCAGAGTTCTAGTATGAAAATACTCGTAAGTGTCAATAAATTATTTTTTTTTTAAAACATTTCTCACTGAGTCAGTACTATGTAAATTATAAATGGCTCTTATACAACTTTTTTGAACTTTGAATGTACTTTTAACATCAACTGAGTTACCCCAAAAGATTATACCATACGTTAAGTGAGGGTAAACATTGCCGTAGTATGCGTTCTTTGCAATTTCTTTGGAGGAGACGTTCCTTAGTATTGAAAGAGCGTAACGAAATTTTGAAACTTTTGCGTTCGTTTGAGATACGTGTAGTTTCCAATTCAAATGACAATCTATGGTTACACCCAGAAATTTTGTTTCATTTACTTCGTTTACCTTTATATTATTATAAACAATATTTAGCTCAAGGGGCGGGGTTTTATAATTTCTGAATTGGATTATCTTGGTTTTGGATATGTTAACTTTTAAGTTTAGAGATTCTAATGTTTCGACTATTTTTCTTAACGTATTTATTATTTCTTTTTCGAAATCTTTTTCATTTAGTTTATTTTGTGGTATGTACACAGTAGCATCATCGGCGAACATGGTACAATTATATTTAGTTGTTGTAGGCAAGTCATTTATATAAATTAAAAACAACAATGGTCCCAGTATGCTGCCTTGAGGGATACCTATTGACGTGTTTTGAAAATCTGATTTTATACTTTCAATTGTTTTAGTTTGGCGGTTATAAAATGTTATGCTCGTACATTGTTTTCTGTCTGTTAAGTAGCATTTAATCAGTTCTAGGGCTAGTCCTCTTATTCCTATACTCTCTAGTTTATCTATTATTTTGCTGTGTAAGACGCAGTCAAACGCTTTTGACATGTCAAGCAGTAAAGCTACTCCTTTTTGTTTGTGGTTTATGTCTTCGCATACCTTTTTTAAGCATTCAAATATAGCTGTTGTTGTACTTTTCCCCTTTCGGAAGCCAAATTGGTTGGTATTTAGAATATTGTTTTTTTCCAAGAAAGACATTATTCTAGTGTATAACACATTTTCAAAAACTTTTGAAAAACAAGGTAGTATGGCTATTGGCCTATAGTTTCCCAAGTCATTTGCAGGTCCTTTTTTATGTAAGGGTCGCACAATGGATTTTTTCAAATCACTGGGGAAACGTCCTGTTTCAATTGATAAATTAATTATATGAGCTAATGGCTCCGCAATAAAATCTATAGCACTTTTTATCACTTGTATGGGGATGTTGTCGTGGCCTGCACTTTGTTTGTTTTTTAATTGTTTGACGATGTTTTTGATTTCATGAGGACTAACTGGTTGAAGATATATGCTTTTACAGTTTTTTTGGGTTTTCGGCTCTTTTTTGATGTTTTTCCCATCATTTTTGTTTATGTTGGTAAAGTAATTGTTAAATGAATTTGCTATTTGTATAGGGTCTGTGATTTCGGTGTTGTTGATTTGCAAACTGTCAATAGTTGAGGGAATAGTATTTATTTGACTCGTGTTTTCTTTAATAATTTTCCAGGTGGCCTTGCTTTTGTTGTCACTTGCATTGATATAATTTATGTTTGAATTTTTTTGTGACACTGAAACAATTTTTTTCATCGTTTTAGAATATTTTTTATAGATCATTATATGTTCTTTGTTTTTGCTAGCTATACATTTTTGGTACATTTTTCTTTTATTTTTACTTGATGTTATAATGCCGTTTGTCTTCCAGTTTACTTTCTTTTTGTAAGTTACTTTTATTCGTTCAAAGGGTATACATAAATCATATATTAGTTTAAAAAGATGAATAAACTCTCTGTAGGCAGCTTCTGGGTCTTGTTGTTCATAAATTTCAAGGAAATTGACTTGTTGTATATATTTGATAAATACTTCTAAATATTTTCTTACATTTTGTTTCTCTACATACCAAAATTTTTCTTGGAAGCTCAAACTGGTTGGTATATTCAGAATTTGTGCAGTGTGGTCAGAAAAATCTGGTTCGACAGTTATTATTTGTGTTTTGTATTTCTTAATATTTGTAAAGATATTATCTATACACGTCTGAGATTTTTTGCCTATTCTCGTTGGTTCTTGTATGGCCGGTTTTAAATTTGATGAGCCTAGTGTATTTAAAAACAAATTGGTTTTATTATTTTGTTCAAGTGTATTTATATTAAAATCTCCCGCTATGAATATTTTTTTCTTATTGTATCTTTTCCTGAGAGTCATTTTTTGTAACAAGATCTCTAAGTTTTTTATGAATAGGTTGAAGTTGCTATTTGGGGATCTATAAACACAAATAATAATGTAATTAAGTTCTTTTATGCTGACGCCACACACTTCAAAATGTCTTTCTATACTCATTTCACTTACCCAGTCCAATTTCGTATAAGCAATTGAATTTTTTGTGTAAATACATACGCCGCCATTGGCTTGTTTTTTACGGGAAAAGTGTGCTGCTTTTTGAAAACCATCAATTTGTAGTACGTTGGCTTCATTTTCCTTTAGGAAGGTCTCACTTATGCAGCAAATGTCTATATCGTGTTCGTTGGTAAGTAGTTCAAGTTTGTCACCTTTCTTTCTTATACTTCTAGTGTTGAGGTGCATTAGTTTTAAGCTACATTCTCTGTTTCTGTTCTTATGAACGAAAAAACTGAGGTGTACTCGTCATGGGATTTTTTTGAGTAATACGAGTAGGCTGACTTTTTTCAAAACGAGACGCATTTTTGTTAGGCTGCAAAGTAGTTTCTGCATTGTAGTATATGTTCAAATTGCCGTTTGGTTTAGCTACGGGGCTTGGAGATAAAGTTTGAACTTCATGTTTTTTAAAATAATACGGAATAGTACCCGGTCTATACGTATAATCGTGTTTTTTTGGAGTTGTAGGTAAATTTTGTTGTTTTGTTTTATTATTTGAGTTTATCATTTTTGTTACATTTTTGCCTAGATAGCAGTTTTTGTAGTCAGTTAGGTTTATTAGATGATTCAAGGTTTTGCAACTGGTTATTGGCAGGTATTGGCAATTTTCAAAGCTATATGCGATTCTTTTGATACTACGGTTTAGTCTAGCCTCATTCAAGTATGGATTATATCTAACTCCTGATATAACAACTTGGGCTGAGTCCACAATTTTCAATAACAAATATAATTCTTTAAGAAATTTCGTGGGGTTTGTTTCATTTGCTCCTACAGATAGTATAAACCAGTCTTCTTTGTTTAAATTAAGCTGAGATGCTTTAGATTTACTATTGATGTAGTCCAGGGAAGCATTCGGGTATGTTTCACAGGTGATGTCGTATTCTTTGGGCGTTTTGTATTTATCTCGTAGTTTAATAAGCAATGAAGCCATTTCTCTGCAGCTTTGATCACCAACAATGTAAATTTTCGGCTTTTGCTCCGCGATTTCTGGTTCATTCTGGTTATTTGTTGTTACAGCTGTTTTTATCTCTTTATCTCCAGTTTCATTGAAATCGTTGTCATTTATACATGGTACATTCGTTATTGTAGCATCATTCACCTTCCTTAGTTTTTTTTTAGTCTTGCTTGTTTTTGTTAGAAATGGTGTTACATTACTAGGTTTCGCTTCGTCATTGTCAGTTTGTGTCGTTTTTTCTTTATATTCAATTTCTTTACTTGTTCGCAATTTGCAGCTGCAGACAGAATTATTCTTTGTTATTTTTTGTTCTATATCCATTAACTTATCTATAATTTCATTGTTTTGTACATGCAGCATTTTTATTTCTTCTTTTGCTTTTAATAATTGTTCAATTAATTCTTCGTTTTCCTGTTTCAATAATTCCATTTTTTGACTTGTCATTATTTTTGGTGTTTCCGTCAGGCTTATAGAGCTAATCGAGCTATCGCACACAGTTGCATATTCGGAACCATCGGTAATATCGTGAATATTTGAATTATTTGCTACTGGCTGTGGTAAAATTGCTTGTTTTCTTGTCGTTATCGAGTGGTTTTCTTTCGAGGAATCATTCATTAGCGTATGTGTCGTCTTTTTTTCAGTTTCTGTTGTCTGTGACAGTACTTTTGGTCTTCTTTTTGTTACGGTATCGTTTTCTTTTAATTTAAATTCGTTTGTGTTCATAGGCATCGTTGGCTTTTTAGTTCCATTTGACTGTGGTAAAGTTTTTGGTTTTCTTATTGTTACGAAATTGTTTTCTTCTAAATGTAAATCATTTTTATTCTTAAGTTTCGTCTTATTTTTATGGTTTTTTTCAAGACACCACTGACATTTGAAAGCCATTTTGTGCTCTCGCGTCATTCGCAAAAATCTGACTATGGAAACATTTCCACAGGTCAAGTCATATGTGACACTACACAATGAGCAAGTCAAAAATTCTCTGTTTAGAATTTTAATTGAACATTTTCCACAGTCGCGTGGTGTTGTTGGTGTTCTGGGTGCCATTGCTGTACCGCTCGTATCGCCTCTGTGTGATGGCCCCTTTATTTGAGTAAATTGATGTCGTAGAAATTATGACTGAAGTAACTGGTAACTCAGAACACTAATTTTGCGGAAATGCATATTTAGTCTGTGGAACTCGGTGTCTCTTCTTGAGCGACCTCTGGCGGGGAGTAGCTTACAAGCAGATTGGAAATGACGTAGTAAGTAGGTATGCGTGTCAGAGTTCACAGAGGTCACTAGCAGTCGATTTTCGTTAATAGTTCATTTAAGAATTTCCACAGCAATTTTGAATATTGTGGTTATATTTGTTTGGAAAGAATAGCAGTTATAATATTATTTAGTTCAGTTTTATGTTAGAGTCACCATCAATAACAGTTCACAGTAGTTGGCGCGATTTTCGAACATAAATGTCAAATGTTTGATACGAAATTTAAACTGGTTTACCGGTCATTTTGAAAATATGTATAAAGTTCACTAAATATTGCGTGTAATGTTTTGATATCACTCACAAAGATGCACAGACACTAATACTGAACAATTTCACTTCGAATTTCATAGAATAAGTACTGAAACTATTTTTATTTATTTAATTATAAGTGCAACAATAAAACATTATGTTTGCGTGGCAGCGCCCTCTAATATAATTATTTTTTTAGGTAAAGTATAAAATGTAGCGTATTGGATGTTATGTAATATGTAAAGCTATATTTTACTGTAAATAAATATTAATAATAAATAACAATAATTAATAAATCATTATTCATCCACTTAACTAATTAGTTCATTGTGTAGATGAAAACTTACCTGATGAGTGATAGGGACGAGTCCGAAGAGCCTGGTGGCTTTGGTTGGGCCCCACTCGCCGCTCGCGCAGTCCGGTAGCGGCACCATTACTGTCTGCAACTCGGCGCAGCAGATCTGAAAACAATAAATTAAAAAATTGAAAGCTCTGGAGAACATTTTTAATTTCCGTATTCTTCTCACTGCGCTGCAGGTCTCAATATATCGTCTTCGCTGTTTGGCTGACTCGAAAAAAAACTTTTGTAGTATTACAACCGTGGTTTTTTCTTTACCAAAAATGATATTTGTAATAAATGTTCAGAGGTGGAATTTTATCTGTGTAGTAATAATTGTAATCTGGTTACTCAGCAGAAAATTCCAAAATTTAAAGACACATCAACCGTTTAGGCTGCGCTGAAAGCTTTCGGCCGCGTACGCAACTAATGTTCGCAACTGGTTGCTAACGAGGAATTTTTCATCTTCGTATGTAGTTGCGTAATTAGTTTATCCTCCACGTATATGCAAAGAGCTGGTATCATTTTATTATCAACTTTGGTACCACCAACATTTTAGACGTGGAGCATCCACTGCCCACCGGAACGACCGCAAGCGGCTTGCATCCGACGCGATTTTGCGGTCTTAAACAAAAATCTACACCCACTTTGTGTGTGAGCGTCCCACACTTAGCGTGCTGTGGCGCCGGGAGGGGGGTGCAAGGAGGTGTACTTGCATCCCCCTGATCCCGCGCTGGAACACTCCTCTCCCTCTAGAATTATGATTTCGGTGGACGGTGAGAGGTACATTTGCTGATGTCAGAAGCCCTGAATTGCGAGTTCGGAGAATGGCGAGGTAGTTTTGGTGATGCCAGAGACTCCACGCTGGGACAAAACCCTTCCCCCCTGCGATCACTGAGATGCGGATCCATATCCCTGAAAATAATTCTGGCGGCGCCCATGTCCACATACCTTGAACTTGCAAACGCTCTTGAACTTCATGGGCTCCCCGGTGAGGTACTCGCGCGGCGTCACCGCGTTCGCGAATATGTCGAGCAGGAACGCTCCGCTGCACGGCGCGTGCACACGGAACGACACCACGTTGCTTACTACAGACTGTGGACAAACAGAAATTACAAATACAGTCACAGAGCAAAATGGCAATGCAGAACTCCTGTTTCGGTCGGTCACCAACTCGCCTGACGGTATAGGCCAAATCAAACTAAATGGCGTCTATGAAGACAGCTACAAGCTGCGTAAATGCCAACTCGTCGCCGCTGACATACATTATGAATTTTGCTACTTCACAAGGACTTGCCTCGTGTTGATAGACGCCATCAAGTGTGATTCAGGCTATAAGCGACGTTGTGTTCGCTTGAGCACGCAGACTTAGAAAGATATCACCAAAAATCAGTGTACAGTGCAACCATTATTGTTTTCGACTCAGTGTAAAGTTATATTCTTCTTTCGTCCAGTGTCACAAGCTTTGCTTAGTTTGGGGTCAGAGACAGTGTCCCTAAATATTTATTTATTTATTGTCCTTGGCTTTTACCGACCTTCCGAATCTGTATAGGTAGGTACTTACTCTTGCCTTCTTACAAAAAACAATAATGGGAAATGAGTGAGTACCTGCATAACAAATCTTTTGAGGCTGACGCCGTCGAAGCCGTCGCCCTCCGTGTCGTAGAACTTGAGGTTGTAGTGGAATATCAACGAGCTCTGCATGTGTGCCGGCATGGCTATACGCATAGTCGCCGCACCTGCACATAAACAAATATTATGATTAGAAAATTTAGTAGATGCGAACACGCGGACACTTACAAAACAATTTCTTTAATAGTCGTTTGTGAGGTAGTAGGGCCACTAAGTGTGAAAAAACAGCCACAGTCTTATGTTTCATAGCCATAGCCTCATTTTTCTTTATGCAACGCAACATAACTGGGCAAAAGTCTTCTCGATTTTCTTCCATGTACCATGTTGTCATTTCTTGTCACCCCTCTCGAAATACATCGAGATCCTTACTCCACTTTCCCTAGCTTTTTGCCATCAAGTATCATTCCACATTCCACATGACCCACCCAATTCAATTTCAATTTGGCGGCTTCATAAAGTTTTAACCCACATCAACTTGTGATAGAACAAAGTAGTGAACCTTGAAAGGAATGAATGGCATTGCGCTCCATGAAAATAAATCCATATGTGTAAAACATACTCACTACGCGGGATAAGATATTAAACTGCTTCAGCACTCAGCTCCACTACATTAGCGATTTTAATGTCACTATTTAAAATAGCAATTCAAATCTTACCTGTCGAGTCAGTGAACATAACAGCCTTAGTATTTGGATCGCTGAAGTACAGCCCGTATCTGAAGAAGAGCGACCTCACGAACGGCAGCTCCTCGAAGTCGTGCAGCGTGATGGGAGTCTTCAGGAGCTGCCAGTCCGCCTGGAGCGGGAAGAACTCGTAGATGAACTCGCGGGGGTCTGTCAGGAAGTAGTGGTCGTCGTACTCGTATCTAGAAAGAACAGGAACGAGGGTTCTTTATGTTTGATTTACAATTAGCTTTTGCACACGGCTTCGCCCGCGTGATATTCCTATGGTACTTCCTGAGATTACCCCCTACAACCTCACAAACCAAATCTTTATAATATTAGCATAAGTAGATATAATCATTCTTATACTCGTGCTTCACTTGGTCAAAAAATGTTACCAAACTTTCTGATTTTTGGTGTTCCTGAAATGAAAAGAGTCACCTGCTATATTTTTAGCTATTGATTTATTGGCCAAGTGAGTAGGTTGCTTATACAATTACTATTCTGGTTGCATTTTAGGTTTGATAACGATTTCTTGGGTTGGGTATTCTTGGTTATGGCTATGTGTATAAATATTTCTAAATTATCTGATTATTCTTTCTACTTTTGTTTGTCACCTGTACCTAACATTTGTTAATAGACTCAGGTTTACTACTATACTATTGTTGGCATCTAAAGAAGTTTGCTTTAAAATCATCTATGCTTGGATAATTTTAAACTCTCCTACATTCCCGCCGCTTACCTTAAGCTATCACTCTTCCCCCTATTGCCAGGCTTCGGAGCATCCTTAGCGTTGACGAGATGCCTCGCCCCCCAGTTGCATTGCACGAATCTCCACGCCCCAGCCACGTACACGGCGTTCCAGGAGTTCCGGAACCGGTTGTCTTCAAAGCGGACTCCTGGCTGGTAGCCCGCAGACTTGCTGTAGCCTTTGATGACCACGCAGTGAAGACCTGCGTAACTGTTGAAGAAAAAATATTATTTGAATTAGCAACATATAGGAATAGAGTGCTACATTCCTATAATAATTATTATTGCTCTTTCCATACATCAGCCATAGAACGTCCATTGTAAAAAATTGGAGATAGGGGTGCATATGGATTTCAAATTAGAACGGTTGGGTTAGGTTAGCGGCTTGCATCCAGCGCAATTCCGAGGTCGAGGGTCTTCTTTTTGGAAGGTCATACTTTTCGACTCGAACTTATCGACCTCATCAGGGAAATCGGTCATCATTATTTGGTTCTTCCACGGATATCATCACTTCTAATTCGATCTTGCAGAAATACTTCCACCATAGTTTTTCCATAGCTCATTGGGCTACTTGGAGCTTCTTAATAAGGCCCATAGCAAGAGACCACGTTTCTATCTACACCACGAACCTATTTGAAAATCTATGACTTTAAAACACGTTAAAGAGAATTGAAAATCTTATCTCACCTGCACAATCTCTTGAAAAGAACATGGTAACTTTCAGTTCCGTGCTTGATGCCTCTGAGGAGACCGAGTGGCGAGTCGCCTCGCAAGTTGTCGTCAAAGTGAATGTTGTTCAGGTTCTTGACTGTGATCCAACGGAATATAGTTCGCGCCTTCTCCACGTCGCTTGCACATCTACCCACTAATTGCCGGACTAGGTCTGTGAAGGTTTTTTGGTCTTCTTGTGCCACCTGAAAATGGAAATGTTTACTGTACTTTTCGGAGAACTACGCGGCCGTCGAAGTTTACACAGCAAGAATTTAGCGCCAATACAAATCTGAGGCTGGATGCTATGATTATCTTTTATCCCAGTTCAAGTTACGTTGAAGTTGGTTTCTTCGGATTCTGTTCGAATTCACGGTGGTAGGTACCCACTTCGAAGGTGGGTGTGTTTACTAATAGCAGCTTGATTCCAATTGTAAGAAATCATTGTGATGCTACTGCCCCACCTGCGTAAATTAGCGCGCTAATTTAGCGGTTACGTAGATGTAGCCAGTGTTTTAATGCGTTAAAACCTTGTCATTTCAACGCCAATTTATGCGTTCAGACGTAGGTGAAGCATTAGTATGAGGAAATCTGAGAAATGTCCATATCCACCCGCGTATCTCAATCGTGATGGGTAGACTTACCCGTACCTACTCGAGAATGATCACACTCAAGGAGAGTCTTACCGAAATGGCAATTTTATCGACATCAGCGAACTCCGCCGGGTCCGTATAGATGTGGAACTTGGAAACCAGCGGGGGCATGGGCGCGGGAGCCCTCGCGGGGTACGGGGGGGCTTCCTCCCCGTCCACGAAGAGCGACGAGGCTGCCGCGTACTCCGACCGCCTCTCCTGGATAAGCTCCATCATCTCGTGGCTCTGCTTCTCTACTAACGCTGCCGTTGCTGCCCTGAAATGGGTGAGAATGTTTTGTTTTACAACCCGATGTTAAGAACGTGAAGACCGTGGTATCTTAGTTCGCAAATGATGAACCGATTTGTATTTTGTGTTTATTTGTGAGGTGGGATAGATGCAATATAATATTTTAAACTTTTTCAAACTTAACATTCACACAAAGAATATATCCTGTTAAGTTTATATTCTAATAATTTATGAAATAATTTTGACAAATGGCTAACCGGGGCAGTGGCCCACAACTCGTACATCTACTACAAATAATTTACTCCTTAGCATTTTCAATATTCTAACTTCAATTAGCAAAATCACCAGTAAGTTATGCTATACCTAGGTACACCTACACAAGACAGGTCAATTGGCTCCTGGATGGCAAAATTAAATAAATTGCGAGATACAATGATTATGGCCTAGATGCCTGTGTCCAAGCGAGGCAGGATATACATCCCGCACTGGAGCAGAAGGGTGGAAGAAACTCATAACAACACCCTAGCAAGACCTAATGTTCAGTTCCAGCGCTATAAAATGATATAGTCTCGGTCTCAAACTTCCTTAAATAAAAGCCAACTTGATTTGGAGTTCTAGTTTCTTAACGGCTGGTGTTTTGCATGTTGATATACCTAGAATGTTTACTATCACGTGGGGCAGTCTCAGAGTTTGGACTGGTTTTGTATGGCAGAAATGTTAAAAACAGTTTACTGCATTTAGCGAATTCTTATCCAAAACGGCCCGTTCTTGCCAGTGCCGCAACACCAGAGAAGATATCTGGGAGTCACCCCGCTTTTTGACTTGCATTTTTTTCTTAGAACCTAAGATTTTTCAGCTTTTACAATTCTTGAGTGATATGACTTACTGGGCTTGTTACTTCAACCTCTAATTCTTACCTTTTGTGCTCCAACATTTCCTCGTCTAGCTCTCTTTCTTATTTCTTCTCAGGGTCATATTCTTCTTCAACTTCTCTTGTTCCTGCTGGTGCCGCAACGTTAGGGCTCCTATTCACAGTCCAGCCTCCATTTTACCTGCATCTTCTGCTTAGAAGCATCTTTGCCAATTCTTGAGTGATTGACTTACTGGGCCTACTGGAATTCTTACCTTTCGTGCTCCAACATCTTCCTCGTCAAGCTCTCTTTCTTCTTGTCCCTTCTCAGGGTCATATTCTTCTTCAACTTCTCTCGTTCCTGCTGGTGCCGCAACGTTAGGGCTCCTATTTACAGTCCAGCCTCCATTTTACCTGCATCTTCTGCTTAGAAGCATCTTTGCCAATTCTTGAGTGATTGACTTACTGGGCCTACTGGAATTCTTACCTTTCGTGCTCCAACATCTTCCTCGTCAAGCTCTCTTTCTTCTTGTCCCTTCTCAGGGTCATGTTCTTCTCCAAGTCAGCTCGTTCCTGCTGGTGCCGTAACGTTAGGGCTCCTATCTCTGAGTCAGGCCGCCGTTTCTTGACTTGCATCTCTTGCTGGAATCTGTTTGTGAGTCTTTCCAATTCTCGTTCCCATTCATCCTGGAAACGAATAGTGGTATATTAATATTTTTATGGTGCCATATTGTGTTCTGTCATCATGTTTAAGAGAACTTATGTGTTCCTTGACAGGTGTACCTAATATTGTGTTTAAATCTTATCTGGAAACTGACCAGAAAGATGACAATCGCGCTAGAACAAACTTTTCAAAGATCTCACATGAATTAGATCGTAATTATTTGAACAACCACAGAAGCAGTCTAGTTTTAATTTATAACTTTTAGATCAAATATTCTTCTTTATTTTGGACACTAATCTAAAACTCAAGCAAAACTTGTATTTGGCACGTCGATTTGTACCTACAATGAAATACCAAATTAATAATCGGCCAAGTACGAGTCGGACTCGCGCACGGAGGGTTCCGTACTGGGAGCCCCCCTTAAATATTTATTTTATTTCAATTTTATTATTTACTATTGAAGTGAATATAAAACTAAATATGCTGTGAAAATTTCAAGCATCTACCTGTTATCATCCTTACTTAGTATAAAATAAAGTCGCTTTTTGTCTGTTTGTTTGTCTGTATGCTTAAATCTTTAAAACTACGCAACGGATTTTGATGCGGTTTTTTTTAATGGATAGAGTGATTCAAGAGGATGGTTTATATGTATAATACACCTGTGCGAAGCCGGGGCGGGTCGTCTAGTTATTAATATAGAGCGAAAAACGTCTAAAAATTCAGGTTTGTTGTATGGGAGCCCCCCTTAAATATTTATTTTATTTTCTTTTTAGCATTTGTTGTTATAGCGGCAATAGAAATACATCATCTGTGAAAATTTCAGCTGCCTAGCTATCATGGTTCATGAGATACAGCCCGGTGACAGACAGACAGACAGACAGACGGACATCGAAGTCTTAGTAATAGGGTCCCGTTTTTCCCTTTGGGTACGGAACCCTAAAATGAAGAAATCCATTTCTATAGCTACCTACCTGTATTTCTTCTCGTATTCTTCTGTTCTCTTCTTCGCGGTGTTTGGAGAATTTTCTGTACAAATCGTCTTCTTCCTGGCGGTGTTTCATTTCCAGTTTTGTTTGTTCATCTCGATCCTGAAACAAATGAGAAAATTTAATGAGGAAGGGAGTTATCGTTCACTTTTAAACTTAATTTCTCTTACAAGATCTTGGGGAGAGCGGGCTATATAGCATTCTTGGTGTTGGATTTTAACCCACTCTCCCAACTGGTGATCGCTGACAAACACCTAGTCAAACAACGCTAATGTAAGTGAGTTTAATTAAGAATTAGTGGTATTCGTATGGGCCGGGTGGCTAAGTATCTGTTAGAGTTTTAGACCGCTAGAAGGTCTTTGACGTGTAACGTGCCATCCGATCCACGGTTAATATCATCGGCGGTAACCCATCCAAAGATTAACCATGCCAGTCGCTGCTTAACTTCGGTGATTGATAGGTGACCTCAGAGGTGACCTAGTCAAACTAACGCTATCAGTAAATCTGAGTGCTAACAAGCTAGTAACATCATGTTGTTATTGATGTATTGTAAAATCGAAGGTTTACATCTCGTCATATTTCAACATTCTAAACGTATAAATATTTACGAGATCGGCAGCTAATCCTTCAATATCGATTTGTGCACAATCGCCCACATTTACTCATCGTTTGACCGCTCGGTTGAACCATGGCGCTTGAGTTAATCAACCGTTTGGCCACGATCGCGACAAGTGGCGCCACCTGCCGTCTAAACTCCGAGGTTACCGAAGTTAGCCGAAGAAAGTGAAATGGTGTGTCGTCCATAGAGATCCATAGAGAGACCTTCTGGAGCTATTTAGGTATGTTCTTAGGACCATCTCTTTACCCGGCGGACAAAACACATGTTGAAGCATAATTTTATAGTCTGACCGTTTAACTGAGTCCTCGCCTGCGCGGTACAGAGGCGCGGGGGTAGACGACAAAGGGGACTGAGACAGGTGCGAGCGGCGGCCCGCCGGACTCAGTTAAACGGTCAGACTATAGTAGATTTCGTTGTGGCCATTTTAGTGTCATTTTTGGCCACTTTAAATAATAATTGTGAAAACAATTATAATGTAATTTACAAACTTTGACATTCACACAAGCAATATTAATGGCGTTATTTTGCTTATAATCTGTTTATGCAATAATTTTGACATTAATTGGCCAAAACCGGGAGAGTAGCCACAACCGGTGCATCCCTATACCTACATAGCAGAATGTTGTATGAGCGTTTTATCATATAGGTAAGTGATTTTTGTGCTCTGCGAGGAATAATTGTGTAATTAATTATTGGAGTTATGAGTAGTCAGCGTTGTTGTGATTATAGGCAGAAAATTTCGTGTGAAATTAGTTTCCTGGTATAGGTCGAATCAGATGACTTGGCGGTTGTGACGTTAGCTACATGGTGTGGATAATCCAATCTTTGCGCAGATGATTAAGTGAGCTTCAGTCAGGATTGCGCTATCCGCAGCTTGTAGCCAACATTACAGCCGACAAGTTGTATGATTCGACCTATAGATCAAGGCGATATGCCCTATCTCGGGAGATCTATGGTTGTGTCGTTCACCCACAACCGGTCGGTAGCCTTTGCTAGATTGCTATTCGATTTTTTTATAAATCTAATATCATAGATGGAGGCCAGGCCTATTGTCTTGTCGTTTTTGTTTCAATTGTTTTCTTTCTACTCTGCGTGTACAATAAAATCGGTCAAGTGCGAGTCGGACTCGCGCACGAAGGGTTCCGTACTGTATGAGAGCCCCATTACTCTTGCCGTTATTAATAGTGAGCAAAAAACTGCTAAAAATAACGTTTGTTGTATGGGAGCCCGCCTTAAATATTTATTTTATTCTATTTTTAGTATTTGTTGTTATAGCGGCAACAGAAATACATCATCTGTGAAAATTTCAGCTACCTAGCTATTCATGAGATGAGTTCATGAGATACAGCCCGGCGACAGACAGACAGACGGACAGACGGACATCGAAGTCTTAGTAATAGGGTCCCGTTTTTACCCTATGGGTACGGAACCCAAAAATGAGTGTAGCGTAACTAGCTTAAAATATTATGACACGAGCTAACATAAATATGTTGTTAATTGTTAGTTGTTACGATAATTATTTAAGGAATTGTAAATACATCTCTTTCTGTCACTGACTCTACTGGAGGGTAACATTTTAGTTATCTTAGATTAACTGTTAGATAAGATATACTTATGGAAAGAAAATACGCAAAGATTCAAATTATGGCGGAACAGAGGAGTACCATGTGTTCGGGTTCGGAATCGTGGGAAGCATTGTACTTAAGTATATGAAGACTGTAAGTGTATAAATTAGTATAATACTTTGCTTTATTATATTACACTCTCAAGGTCTTTACAAAGTTTAAAGCGAAACAAGTAGGTATCCATGTATAATCTTAGATGTTTCAAGAATAACAGACTTGGCGGTAAATTAAATTCATTAGAATTGTTAATTTTAAATTACCTAGCGATGATGTTATCCCACATCTGCAGTCGCGACCTAGCGGCCATCTTACATTGCAGTTAATATTTATCTCTAGATACGTTTGTTTATGTTTCGGAATGAATGTATTTCATTATAGCAAGGATATTAAATTTTATCCGGTCAATAACAATTTGCATCTTGAATCTTAACATGTTATGTGTAATGTAGGTCATGCCCATGATTGAATGCCCGAACAAGGAGAGGCAAGTCACTCATGGAATACAAAGCACCGTTTATTTAACGCAACTAGTTAGCAGTCAGCGCCTGAATGGATTCTCGAAACTGATACATAACTGTATGTAAATATTACGCGAGCCAGACACTCATACAATAGGACACATTATCATTACACACATCCATAATGCGAGTTTTTATCGCAACGCGGGTCGCCGAGCGAGGAATTTGTTTTTGTATAACTTAATCGTACAGATAACGGTTTACAATTACATTATCGTCAGTAGCGCGACTGCGGCCCGCGGACCGGTCGTGTATCGCTTTGCACTCAATACGCATTAAAATGTTGAAACTAGTCAGAGGAGTTCGCCGGCTGAGCGCCCAATGCCGGCACAACAGTCACGCCACCGTCATCGGCTCGGAAATCAACCGCGCCGACCCCTATTATCAAGAGAATAAGAGCAAAATGGACGAGCTAGTCGAGGAGCTCTGTCAGAAAACTGGCGAGGCCGTCAAAGGCGGGCCCGAAGACTCGGTAAAGAGGCATACGGCGAGAGGAAAACTGCTCGTAAGGGACAGGATTAACCGGTTGGTGGACGAAGGCAGCGACGTTTTGGAATTGAGCACGTTGGCCGCCACCGAGCTGTACAAGGGTCAGGTCCCGAGCGCCGGCATCGTCACCGCCGTCGGCAAAGTTCACGGTCGCGATTGCATGATCGTCGCTAACGACTCGACTGTTAAAGGCGGAACTTACTTTCCCATCACCGTCAAGAAACATTTGCGGGCGCAAGCGATTGCGCAAGAATGCAGGCTGCCGTGCATTTACCTCGTCGACTCGGGTGGCGCGCACCTCCCCGACCAAGCCGACGTGTTCCCTGACAGAGAGCATTTTGGAAGAATTTTCTACAATCAAGCCAACATGTCCGCGGAAGGCATTCCGCAGATATCTGTCGTAATGGGTTCTTGTACAGCTGGTGGAGCATACATTCCCAGTATGTCCGATGAGAGTATAATCATCAAGAACCAAGGAACGATTTTCTTGGCTGGACCGCCTTTGCTGAAAGCGGCTACTGGCGAAACCGTGTCCGCTGAAGATTTAGGAGGAGCAGATTTGCATTGCCGTCAATCTGGAGTCACCGATCACTACGCTCAAGATGATGAACATGCGTTACATCTTTGTAGAAATGTAGTTTTCAATTTGAACTGGAATAACGAGCAAAGAACAAGAGTTTACACATCCAAGGTGGATGATCCAGTTCATGATGTTAACGATCTGCATGGTATTGTTGGTGCAAATCTGCAAAGGCCGTTCGATATTCGAGAAGTCATTGCACGAATTGTAGATGGAAGCAGATTCCACGAATTCAAACAATTATATGGTGAATCACTTGTGTGTGGATTTGCATCTCTATATGGCCACGCCGTTGGTGTCATTGGAAACAATGGTGTATTGCAATCTGAAGGTGCACTGAAGGGGTCTCATTTTATACAGCTCTGTGCAGCTAGAAAGATTCCTTTGCTATTCTTGCAGAACATCAGTGGATTCATGGTCGGCAGAGAGGCCGAGGCTGGAGGTATTGCTAAGAACGGTGCTAAAATGGTGACTGCTGTCAGTTGTTTCAAGGGCCCGAAAATAACTGTCATTGTTGGAGGAAGTTTTGGTGCTGGAAACTACGGAATGTGTGGGCGAGCATACTCTCCCAGTTTCCTTTACATGTGGCCAAATGCTAGAATATCTGTTATGGGTGGCCCTCAAGCTGGTACCGTGCTATCGGTAATTGCTCAAGAAAAAGCTAAAAGAGAAGGAAAGCAATGGACGCCGGAGGATGATAAAAAAGTGCGTGCTCCGTTAGAAGAACAATTCGAAAGGGAAGGTCGGCCTTATTACAGTACAGCACGACTTTGGGATGACGGCATCCTCGCGCCAAAAGACACTAGGAGAGTGGTTGGACTCAGTTTATCAGCTGCTTTGAATGCTCCGTTCAGAGAAAGTAAATTTGGTATATTCAGAATGTAGAGAGACTTGAAAATAGTGTTATTTTTGGTATGATTGTTATCAATAGTCATTATCGTTAAGTGTTCGAGTGTATTCAGATTTGTTGTTTAATTGTTTATCTTATCAGTGGTGAGATATGCTGTTGCTAGAGTTAATTTCATCTTATCGCGCGATGAAATCACAATTAGGCCCCTAGGAGTGGACGTCATTTGTAAATACCTATATGTTTGATAAAAAATTACGTGTGTTGCCGATTACATTTTTTCACGGACTTTTACGTTTTTTACCTGAAACATAGTTCTGTTTCTTTAGCATAGTTCTGTTTCTTTTTCACTTTAGGCATTGGATAGAGAGAACGCTTTTTACGTTGCTATTAAATTTACGTTGGCGCTGTAATCGTAATCGGGCATAATAATGTATTTATAATTGTAATTCAAAGTAGGTTATTGAAGTTACCTTTACCTAAACAAGCTATTTCGAGTGGTTTCAAATTTTAATATCATGAGTGAGAATAAAAGACATATTAAGTTTCCAAATAGATTTATTTGCATTTAGCCTATTTAGCGGTCTTTGTTTCGCTGACCTTGTAGATATAGCTCAGCAATGCAATACGATAAGTGATAAGAAAAAACACTAGAGAAATGCTGTTGTTTTGTTAGTGCATAGATCTATATATACAAAGATAATGACTTCCCGCGTCCCTAATGATTAACTCAAATGTGCTCTGTATTGTGATAAAAGTTTCCTCTGAATTCTACTTCGTTGGATTACTGATTTAAAATTTAAGTAAAAACTCTGTGATTTGACACAGTTCACCTACATAAAACTCATCTGACTGAACCATGGGAATGTGAACTATTCGTCATAATTAGAATGAACACAATGGCACAAATAACAGTTGATCTATTAATATGTAAATGTTCGCCGGTGACCCGGCGCCTAAAGTTCAAGTTTAACAAAGGATCACTACCACCCACTCACTTTTACACTTGACTAAAATCAAGGCCAGTTAAACCACTGTTTTTATTTTTAATCTTTTGACACAAATTGACTTGCCAGTGGCTCTTCGCGTATGACTTTAACGGCCGTGGTATTTAAAAAAAGAACGAAAGTGGTTTTTGCAGTGAATCGTTGATTAAGTGATTTATTGTGATGTTTGTCCAGTTTTAAATGTTCTTCAGAGACCCTTAATTTTATGAGTTAAAAGACACATGTTGAAATGATTTAGTTTATGTCTATTGAACGATCAAAAATATTTAATGATTCGGCAAAATACAAGTCAACACACAGCAGGGAATAAAGTCCGTCGAATGTGATGATGATGGTGACCGAAATACAAGCCAACTGGCTTTAGTTTAAGTTCAAATATTTAGTCAGAAAGTATATGAATACCTTAATTATTTGCAGATCATTGCGCAAACATTTGGAATACCAACGTTGACTAAGTTATTGACCCATGATGTGGTCTAGTAAAGTTTCGTATAACTATTTAATCTGTGGTGACACCAAAACATTATCTTACATAGGAATATTAATTGCTAGCTTACATAACTAAGATCTTCAACCTCTGACCGTGGACCTAATAAACTGACTAATGTAACAAAAATGCAACATCATCGAGTTTCACCATTCAGAAATGTAAATGTCACAGACAGGAATTTTGCATAACACGACCCGTGCCGTAAGATTTAAAAAAAGAAATATTAAAAAAAAAAAACCAACATGTCTGCCGTGCACTGCGCAGGTTTGTTCGATTCGCGCCATTTTACGCTTTCCTCGCCGCAAGCCGCAACGGTCCCGCGTTTTGTTTTTTCCACCTAGCATTCCATACAAGAAAATTGATCCGCGAACCGACAAGTCTATTATCAGAGTTAATTACCGATCTGTACGGCTAGTACGATGGTGGCCTGCTTTGGCTTCAACAATGGTTGAAACATTGCTATTTCTATGGGTATGCCGCATGTATGCGTAGTCTTTATTGTCCGAGCGAACAAAGCGAGGAGTTAGTTTTGACTCGACGATTTTGCTTTCGTCTGTCCGGATGTTGAAAAGTACAATTTTTCAACAAATCTTGATGAAGCATTTAAACACAGGCTCTATATTATAGGTAGATACTTTTGGATATTTTTTGTCGTCAGCATATTTTTATTGGGGGCGTATTTCCCTCAAAGGGGAGGATAATTTGCTGTAGTCCTGTTTATTAACCGATTTTGATGTATGTATTTGGCAAAATTGTTTAGTTCTAAATCCTAACATGATTTGCGAGTATGAACGAAAGCGAGAGGGAGTCGAGATAAAGGCTTATGAAGATTAAGTTATCTAAACAAATTCGAGGTCTACTGTTCAGAGATCTACTAGTATGTTCACGCTGGAAATCATCAAAGAATCACATATATGTAATAAGCTATACTATACCCTCTAAGTAAGTTCGTATAGGACGGGTGGTTAGCCCTGGTGTCAGATTTTTTAGGCCGCCTAAAGGCTAAACGGTTAAAACAGTCGGGACCTAGAATTTAACGTATCATCGGAGCCACGGTAGCGCTCAGTTGGAAAATTCCACCTGCGATCACCCATCCAAATAGAGCGAGTGCGGAACTTAGCTTAATTTCAGTGATCGCTGACAAACCCCTAACTATACGCTTCGAGCACTACACCTACTAGATAAATGTGGCCTTTCATTATCTAGAGTTAATTTCTGTAAAAGTGCAACGGAGTGAAAAGTCGAACGTTTACTGATAGGCTCTATCAATTGGTGACCGACCTTCATTTTTAATTTTACCTCTTACCTCTCAGAAGTATTTTTTTTCGATATCAGCAGATTTCTGAACGTTTGTAATGAAATTAAAAATGTACTTGGAACTTTATAATCTGTGTTGCCAGGCATATTGCCTCTCACATGAGTAAGCAGAGAGAGAAGTACCAATACGTCAAAGTAAATAAATTACATTTCACGCAACTCCCAAACTAATTAAAAATAGTCAAGTACCGCTCATCGCAAACAATGCGTTCTCGTAACCAAGTTTTTAATTTATTTTTTAATGGCAATGGTGTTCGCTCGGCGTTCGTTGACTCGATAGAAAGTTGTTAATTACGAGTGCGGGTGATCGAGTCGGAGTCGGATTGTGTAACTGAACGCAACTGATCGCCATCTGGCTGAATGAGGAACAAGACAAGTCTGTAGGGAACGAAACCTTCAGCTATACTGGGTTACTGGTAACTTACGCATAACGGCATAACCCCTTAAAACGTATCGCGAAAATAAAATTTTCTTGAGTTATTTCTTAAGGACGATTTTAGTACACTAACTACTAACTACGTTTGCTATGGGACCAACCTCGTAATCATGAAACAGCTGTTCCTTACATTTTGTCGACAGTGAATGAACTTTTTCTACACCCGAGTTTCTTACGCGATGTCGAGGTTAGTCCCATAGTAAAAATAGTTCCCTTGACATACAAAAGTCGCCTTTAAAGGTTTTGCGTAGTATACTCGTATCAGTAACCCTGTGGTGCTTAGGAGTTTGGTTACGGCATGTACCTACCTCCCTAACTATCCCTAGACGACGGACATAGGTATTCTAGGATATCTTTGTACTCACATATCCTAATATCATTATGACCAATTTTTACCATGAGACATCGAGTAATCGAGAAAAAAAAAACAGCTGTTCGTACCGGGAAGCACAGCGCAGGACTTTCACTTACAAAGCGGATCGATTTAATCCAGGCCGCAGGAATTGGTACGCCGGATACAAGCCGATTCCCATCGGTTTTATTATAAATCCATAGGGTAGGCTTATCCATGTCAAACAGGGCCCGTCCTACGGCTATAATGATGATGATAATAATAACGTTTTGTAAAACAAAAGCCTAAACAGAAAAAATGCCAAGTAGATGTTTAAAACCCAAGCTTCCAGACATGAGGAAGTGTAGCAAAAACGCGGAATAGTCTCGGGTTAATTTGCAAGGACGTATAATGTAACGCCTGTCATCGCCAATTGAGCAATATTGCATTTCGCATAAATTCCAATATAGTTTGTAATGCTCTACTTTTCGCAATATGATACCTAATGAGATAGAATGTCTTCAGTAGACACAAGATAGACTAATTTTACTCTAGCTAAGTAGTATAACATGTGCAGTAGGTATCCTTGGACAACAGATAAGTATAATATTTTGAGATGTTATAAAAATAGTTTGCTGCAGACCTACGGTTTTTCATGCAAAGTTCTCAATGGGACATCACCGAATACTAAAATAATTAGTTTTGTAGAAAACTTGGTATTTACGAATATTGAAGTTTTGTATGGCAATATTCTTTCATAAAGTTAAATGGGCTGAAATCCTGAAAATATGTCACTGCAAAATTAATAGTAGTATTCTTCCTGTAGTCCTACCAAGCACTCTAGTAGTGCGACGGGAAGAAATTTCGTGCCCGTGGTACTAAGTAATAGTAGTACGTCTTGTAGTACCACGGGCGACAAACCAAGAAACCTTACACCTAGGTATCTCTATGCCCTCATACTAACAGTTTCAGTCACCAAAACAAGCGCGATGATCACATCAGCCATTTCACTACAAAATGAACATGTAAGGTAACTCGCCGTTTCGTGGCTACTTTGGCCGGCATCGAAATGGACATGTATGGTTGACACAATCGTGGCTAGTCCGTATGACCAAATTCAGAAAATTACGTCACCTACTAGGCTCCTTGTAGACTTTCTGTAGTAGAACATGGCACAACTACAGATTTCGTGAGATGGGACAAGCTAGGACCTCGAAACTCTTTGCTTAGAATCACTACTACGCGTAACGCCGTAGTTCAACAATGTTCGGAGTGTCGCGCAGGCATGTTGCGCGTGCCCTCCCATCGTCTCGTAGAGACGTCCAAACAAATACATATATAATTATAATGGCAACAGACATATACAACCACCTCCCGGAGTTTATAAAAGATGCGCCATCACGGCAGACATTTAAGAAAAATCGGCCAAGTGCGAGTCGGACTTCACACGGAGGGTTCCGTACCGTATGGGAGCCCCATTCCTCTTGCCGTTATTAATAGCGAGCAAAAAAATCCTAAAAATCACGTTTGTTGTATGGTATTTGTTGTTATAGCGGCAACAGAAATAATATTATATATTAGAATAATATTAGATAGAAATACATCATCTGTGATAATTTCAGCTGCCTAGCTATCATGGTTCATGAGATACAGCCCGGTCACAGACAGACAGACAGACGGACAGACGAAGTCTTAGTAATGGGGTCCCGTTTTTACCCTTTGGGTACGGAACCCTAATAAAGCGAAAACTTGGCTTGTTGATCAGGCATTTTACGAGTATAAGGTGCGAGACTTTTTGCCTAAGGTAGAGTGACTAAGTTAAATTATTTAATGAATGTTTATTTATTTTCTTTGACATCGAATTAATTTTTTACTCGTAATATTGATAAGAAGAGATTTCTATTTATTGAAATGTAACTTAATAGTTTTTTAAGTATACTTACCTTGAAATCTATTAATTGATCAATTATTTATTAATATTGATTAAGGGTGACCTGTAACTATTTGTTACCAATACATGAGTATGAGTATGTTCGGCTCAGTCAGTCTTCGGATGGGTGATTACCAACTGAGCGGTACCGTGGCTAGGATGACACGTTAAATTGTAGATCCTGGTTGTTCTAAACGTTTAGCCATGGAAGAGGCCTTCAGGTGGCTTAAAAACTCTGACACCAGGGCTAGCCACCTGGCCGATACGAACTTTATAACGACAATTATCCAGACACAATAAATCACTTATTCGTATGCGATCATACAACACTGCATTTTACTAAATATGTTTCGTAAACATGCGTTTTGTGTTGTGTATGATTTTTGCTGCATATAAATGTCTCGCTTGCCGAGTAAGGAGAAGGCCTCTCCCTAGACTTCTGTGGGTACAACTTAGGTAGGTATATATTTGTGCATTCGATTGGGGAGCCACTACCGAAAAAGCAGAGTTCCTTTCAAACAAATCTCTAGTTAATTTATTCGACCTATCGCAAAGTTGGTTGCGTAGAATGTTCGAAAATCGTGTCGGAACGCACGATTTTATGCGTCGTCACTCAGACGCTTGAGCAAAAGCTTGATTTGAATTTGATAAATGTGAATTAAATATTAAAATCAGTCTTGCTTAGACTTCATCAACGTAGAGTTGTAGTTTAGAAATCACTGTAAAAATGACACAATTTGTTTGGCCATAACAAAACAGTCGTGAGCACAACGAAGCTGTGTTTTGTTCTTCACCAGATATGGCATTTTTACTCGTACATAGGCTCACGAACTGCAATGCTCTAGCTAGTGCTAGTTATAAGATCCATTGAACGACTGGTCTGGCTCTACACAGCTCCATCCCGTACCGGGCCAGTCTGGGCTTACCTACAAGAGAATTGATAGGGTAAAACGACGTCCAGCAGTAGATGTCTAAGTTATTGACAGAACAGCAGCGATTTAATTAGAAATAAATAAAAATCCTACATGCATGAGAGTTAAACAACAATGGTTAGCCCTAAATAATAGGCTGGCTAGAATCGCTGACGTAGGTGGTTCAGAGTCCACCCAGCAACGGTCTCGACATGGTCCGCCAGCGCTTCCTACCACATTACCGTGTATGGCCCGCCTTATTGTGCGTTAGCACCACAGTATAAAAACATACAGCCGTCCAACAAAGCTAAATGGATAGAGCAATTCGTTTGGGGTACAAGAGCTACGTGAATTTCATACGAAGTAGTCTTGTATGATGTCGATTTAATATGTCTTTGGCAAGTAATAAAATAAGTGACAGCGTAAAATGACAAGTGGGTTCTTAAGTCTACATAGTGTTAGCAGATACCTAATATGTATTAGAGATTGCAACCCGGTATGTTTCGCAACCCGACCGGGCCCAGTTGCATTCGTCGCCAACCCGGCCGGGTCCACCGGGCCCGGCTGGGTTGTGTGTTAGCGATCATTAAAGTATTTTATGAAATTTATCTATATATGAATGGAAAAAGGTTAAATATGATTCAAGGTTAATATTTATTTTAAATTGGCTTCTGAAAAATTATCACAAATAATCATTCTCACTCAAGTCTCAAAATCACACTTAATACAGAATTTATTACTTTTACTAATGGACGGAAAAGTAACATTAGTATTAGTACCTAATAATTAATTTTAAAACTTTAAACAAGCAGGCCTTTCTCTTGACTCGTTAGTACCAATCTATTTGAAAACATGGTATTAAAATAAGAAACTAATAACGCAGCTTAAAGTACTAAACGTGTCACAACAACTTAGATTAGATAGATAAACTTAAATAGCTTTGGTAGGCACCCACCGGGCCCTGTAAGAATGTCTGGGCCCGGTGGGTGCCTAAAAGGGCAGCGGGCCCGGTTTGCAATCTCTAACTAAATGTATGTTAATATCTTAAGGTTCCTTAGAGATGTATCTTTATAATTATGATTATTTTGAGAAAGCCCATATTTAACTGTGGACGTCCAGTGTGGCTAAAAAGATGATTAAGTATTAAGTATCAGTTAAGATGATTGAGTCACGAGTATTTTTTCATTTTTAGCATTAAAAGATTGCAGGTTACTAAATATTATAGGTGCTACTAATACTTAGTAGAAATCACAAGACTTGTAGATAAAGTTTAATAATCTCACATGGATTCACGTACCAACAAGGGTTGGAATGCTGTATGATTTTTACCCTGTGCGTACACATCGTTGCACGTGTATGGCGGCCTTTATGCTTGTTGCTCGATGCAAGTGTAATTAGTAAATTCATACGGCAGTATTCATTATAACTGGTTATGTTCTGTACTGTATTAGAATAATAATGGGTTTGGTTGTATTTCTTAATGGCTTACATGGGTTTGGCTGGCTTCAGTTTAAATGTTTAGGTAAATTATCGTATCAAAGTCGAATCATTTATTATTTAATCGTCTTTTAAATTTTAGAGTTTACAGGTAAAATATAATAAGGTCAGTCAATTCGTATAGGTCGGGTGTCTAGCCCTGCCGACGTAGGATGCGCACCATGCAATATTTCTTTCGACGTGTCAGAACGAGACAGCGTTATGGAAAAGTATATATCTGTAACTTTGTCACACGTCGAAAAGAGTTCTTTTCGTGGCTTTTCGTGGTTTCGTGCTTAAGCTATACCAGAGAGCGCCTCTAGAGGCGCTCTCTGGTATAGCTTAATTAACGGACAAAACAACCGTACCCCACAGTTGTACGTGTCATCTGAGCTACGGCAGCGCTTAGTTGTAAATATCACTCGCGGTCACCCATCTTATAACTGACATTGCAGCTTTAGTGGTTGATAAAAAACATTTAGTCAAACAACGACATGAACGCTGCAGATACAATTATAGCACGGTAATGATATCTAATCATTACCGTGATAGATTATACCATTAGATATCATTTCCGTGATAATAGTGCTAAATTTAATTTTTGTGTGCAGTTTATTGTCAGTAGTACAGCGTTTTTTCTATTTATATCTTCTTAGCAAAGCGCAGTCGTCTACTGGTGTATTTATTTTTTAAAATAAATATTGAGTATTTTAAGTCTTTGATATTTTTAATTTAACACACCTAAAACCAATCAGCCATAAAGTAACCAAACCTATTACCTTATCTAAGTTATAGGCCTTCGGGGAGGGCCGGATTAATAAAGCAGGCCCCTAAGCCATACACGTATCGGGGCCCTTCCATAAAAAAACAAATACCTGATACCGAAACTATTAAACATTTCTTAGATTAGGTAGGTGACTATTCATAGGGCGAAGATCTCGTGTAGAGCGAGAGCGAAGACAGTCGCTATGGTCCGTGTGGTTATACTGCAAGGAAATATTTTACAACGAAGTATTGAATTCAATCAGAAATAATTTTAATTCGAATGGAATTTATTTTTGATCGAAATAATTTTTAAATTAAATTTATTTTACGGACCTAATTCCATTAGATAACAGCCTTTGGGCGATGATGGGCCCTAAAATTCGAGCATATTTATCTACAGAGCCACAGTCCATAAGTGAAAGTACTAAAACATGTTCGTGCGTCGTCATACATATTGTACTTCGATATTGAATAATGAATAATGATAATACTACTACTATGAATAATGTTGACATGTAAATTATTTTTATGAAATAAACGAATATGAAAATTTAAAATAATTCACAATGTCCCATTTTCTTGAATCTCGACGTTATGCCATTGTGACTCTATAGATATTTGCTCGAAGGCTCTAAACTAGTATGGGGCTCCAGGGCCCTCACAATTTGATTGGATAATCCGGCCCTGCCTTCAGGTTACTTAAAATTCAGTGTAAAGCTTGCCGGCGCCTTGTAACCTTTAGCTTTCGGTATTTTGGAGTTTATGGCAACGTGTGGGAACCGCGTAGGATAAGTGTTAGGTAATTTACGATCGGCACCGCCTTGCTCAGTACGGTATGGTTGTATGAATGGCACTTACAGACTTTAGAGTTGGAATAATATCTGTGTGCTGATTAAAAATCACGACGTTATCTGTTATTTATTTTAGTTTACAGTCACTTCCCTAAAACAGAATGGAAGATTCATTCCATTCCTTCCTGCTTTTCAACGAAGATAGTGTAAAAGGTCAACCGACAAAAGTGATTTGTTTTGGAATTCGCTGGAATGCAAGCCGCATCCATCGGTAGCCATCTTTTTTAAACCTACCATCTCCCGATGCTAAATGTGTATAAAGCTAAATACAATTAATTGTGTACTACGTTACCTACTATAGTAGGACCATTAATTAGTAGATATACTGTTCAAATCAAATCGGTACTTTACAAGCGAACTTACTCATTTCTCGCTCTAAAATATAAAAAAAGTACGGATATTTTTCACTAAGAATTGTACCTCTTACTATTACCATAACTTTAATAGCAATGAGAAATAAAGTACAGTGTAAATAATAGCACTTACAACTCTTACGATTAAACCCAAAATCACTGAAATAAAAATATGGCAATGTTACCGCCAGTGTAAAACTCGTCATAAAACATGCAAATCAGAAATGGAAAGGTGTTTAATTCATTTTCTCGCCGTGAATGTTATCTCTGCGTCCCAAAATGTGCATTATTGTGTGTACATATAACTGTACATTTTACCCAGACGTGGGAATCGCTTTTTCAAAAGAGAAAGGTCATTAGGTCATAGTTGGAATGTAACGAACTAAAAACGAGCGACAGAAAAAGTAATAACTAACGCAAAGTGCGATGAATGAGCGCCTATTTATTTAGTTTAGCTTGTAGGTGCTTTTAAATTGGTTAGAGAGCTCGCAAGGTGGCTTTTCGGCCAAAAATGAGATATGTATGTTTTTTGTACCGATATGAATGTATAAAACGAATAGGAAAGCTGTGAAACTGTGATGCAAGGACGAAGCCAAGCGCCAAGCCAATGAGCGAGCGTAGCGAGGGCGAAAACTTTTCGTAGATTGTTCAAGTAAAGGGCAGAAATAAGAAACATATTATAGTGAAGTGATTCTGTGATTGTTTTTCAACTGAAAAACAGAGCTGCAGTAATCATGAGCGAGTGTAGGTATATAACAGGTACCTACATACATCATTCACTTATTTAAACGGGATCATCATTCGTCATATCTGAATTCACTTTCAGTTTACTCATTGGTAAACGTATAATACCCCCAACGTTGGTAAATCAAAAGAGAAGACCACCGGACTACGTAGGCAACTTGGTTCTGCAACTTTCTATCCCGGGTCGAAGAACCAGAGGCAGACCGAAGACAAGATGGAGGGATGTAGTGCTGAGGGACATGAGAGAGTGCAGTGTTTCCGAAGACGATGTCGAAGATCGAGCGAAGTGGAGGAGAAAAGTGAGGTAAGCTGACCCCATCACCATGTGGGATACATAGCCATGAAGAGAGAGAGAGTTGGTAAATCAAAACGAAAACTATTTACTAAGTATGTTTTTCATACCGCCTGCTCGAAAATGACCAATTTATCTCATAAATCTCAAAGTAAAGCTAGATATTATAACCTCAACACAATATCAATGGCTATGGCAGGATTGGCAGGGCAATCATGTTGTATGAAATTCCCTAGGGAGTAAAGTGATTTAAATTTAGAACGTCATAATTCGTATGGAAACTTCTTTACTTTGAACAGATACGGGCATTACAAAGAGATTTTATTCGATAATCAAGCTGACCACGACAATCGAGTAGTTCACGAAAATAGAGTAGAGTAAGTAGGCCATGATTGTCACGTAGTATTTACATTCTCTATTTTTAATTTCGGATTTGGTTCGGTGGTATTTCCAAAATAATTTGTGGGTATGTTCTAATTTTTTTTAACTTTTTATTTGCAACATTACCGAGTTTTTTTAGGGAGTAGTACACTTAGTTCCTGGGCTTTTATTTTCTCGCAGGTGGTATGAAAAGTAGAGTAAGTATGCACCGCTGGAACAAAGTCTATCTTTGTCTTGGGCGGCTTGAACCCCTCGTTTCGCTAAGGACTAAATAGTTCTTATTAACTTTAAACTCTAGTTAATTCTAGGGTCCCTCGTTACGCTCGGGGTCCAATATATCGCATGCAGCACAAGACAGTACTTTGTCCCCCTGTTGCATAATCTATTACTGTTACTGTATCGTCTTAATAAAATTAATCATGCCATGTCAATGATTTTGCAATTTCAATTTTGCACTTCAATAGTAGTGTATGTATATCCAAACAAGTAACATGTCAAATATAACACGCAAGCCCAGACATTAATGTGAACATAAATATGTATGATTGTTTATATTTACGAGTATGATCTTACTTGAACTTTCGCTTCATCGTTATTTTTGCTTTCAGTTGCGTGATCCCGAGCCAATAATTTATAAGATTGATGATATTCGCATTATTTTTCTAGTCAACGATGAATGATATATGATCAGCTGATGTTTGAAATAAATAAGAGATATTTACCTACTAGTTAACATAGATTTTAAATCGACTTTCAAAACGGAGGAGGTTCCATGTTCGTCTGTACGTTTTTTTGTGTATGTTCATCGATGATTTTGCCAATTGTACACCGATTGGAAAATTATTTTTAAGTTCGAAAGGGTATAATTATATATACTCCCGAGGTGGTCCCATTTAAATTTTAAAGAAATCGGCTGAGCCTTTTTTGAAAAATCAACAATAATGTAAACAATTCCAGCGAAATATTCGAATTTTGTACACGATGGAAGGCGGTTTTGCCTTTTTTTTTTGCGAAAAATAATTATAATTAGTGTTGGATGTTGCGCACATTGCTGTGGATTAGTCAACCACTCATATAGGTAACGAATGTTTAATTTCCTAGAAAAATTGAGAGACTTTCGTGTTCTCTCGTGAAATAGAAGTTGGCCGAATTAAATTAGAGGTCTAACAACGCCTAGAGAAAAGTTTTTGAGACCATCCCTCAAAAACTTTTCTGTAGGCGAAAGACCTAGCATAAACTATGGTTTTTTAGCGATAACTGTTTAAACTGATAGAAATATTTTTTGTTATTTCTATCAGTTTAAACAGTAAGCTCCTGGGTACATTCACAAGTAGTAGTAGGTAATATTCGTATTTGCTATCTATTGTACTATCCGAAATTGTTTTTGTTGGCTTATTAATTTATTGGTTTATTTGCTACTCTTTAACGCAGCAGCAACGAAGTAACAGATCAACTTGATTGTTGGCATGGGTATTGGATATAGTTCAACTTCAATGTTTGTGGAGTGTCATAGGTAGGTACTTATGTAACCTTTTATCAAGAAAAAAATCACGGATGTGAGAAACGGCGGGTAAAGCTAGTATTCTGTATTATATTACTCAAACCTGTCTACATTAATAATAAAAAAAAACATTTATTGCAGGCACAGAGACCCAGAGTCACAACAATTGTCGAGTAAAATCATATAGAATAAAATGTTACAACTGTATAAGGGGTGTAACGTCCGTAACATTACAACTGTGAACAGAAATGAGCGAGTGTCTTACGGTTTTTTGAAGTATGTTTACAAAATTCGCCAATCATCCGTTCATACAGTACCAACACACGTAATACATAGTTGTTCTCACAATGCGCTCCAGCTATTGTTACATCTTCCTCATGATAAAATGCCTTCCGGGTCTTCTGTCACTATCTCACAATCGTATAGTTAGGTGGAGTGAGAGAGATGAAGATGGTTAAATGATGGTGCAAATGTGATGGAAAGTAAAAGTTGGTAGACAGAATAATTGAAGCGAGGACAATCTAAAACTGCTTTGATGGGGCGACTCGTAAACTCTACCGAAGAGAAAATTAATTATGGAACGTATAAACGGTGTTATTATCTCTTACGCATTTATGATAATATTATTAGATTTATAAGATGACTAAGTTTATAGGGTATGAAATTAAATAATGATAAACTTAAGTCTTTAAATAAAATAAATAAAAAAAAAACATTAGGAAACCCCTGACATCCATAACTTCACAGAAATGCGCCGCTAAATTTTAACTATCACTAGAAATGTAAACAAAACTTATTATTCAAGTCGATGTCACTTCATGTAAACTAATTCTAAAACTTCAGGTAGTAGATAAAGGCAGCCCACTAATAAAATAGCACCTTGGTTAGATGCAAGCCGATTCCAAACGGTCTATAAGGGTCCATATGGAGATCTAGATGGGAAGCCTAGAAAGACCTTGGTGTGCAGCAGTGGACATCGAGACGTGGCTGATAATGTAGGTAATGTGATGATTAATGATAAGGATGCTTCTTGTCACATCCCAGGTACCCAGTTGTCAGCCGGCGCGGGAGCAGAGTCGGCGTCGGTCGGCGGTTCAGAGAGGGGGGACAGGATTCGCGGTCAGGGGCATACCTAGCGCCAGTCGGTCGTCTGATACGTAGTATCTCCTTAGTTTGTGCTACTCAGATGGGCAACGCTGCGAGCATAACGGGCACTTTTGGGCGGAATGCACTTGGCGGGGGCTTATTTGACTAGGTAGTTGTTGACTCTGGTTAATAACTCCCTTGAACAGACGTAATATTGTTTAACTTTGTATTGATACTGACTTGAACTGTGGAGATTATATAATATAGACTAGTTCAAATGTAAAGTACAATGATATCCTAAAGTAGCGTCGTGGCTTACCGACTAACATACAGTTCAAATTACCATCACTAATATTTCACCAGTATGGGCCTAGTATGGTAATGAAGATGACTGTACGGTTTGATGCCCAAACATTCATAGCAAATAACATCACATTCGCATTGCACTTTCCACTTTTCTTTTTAGATAATAACTGATAGGTACTCGGACGAAAAATTAACCAAATTTTCTTGATTAAGGTAGAAAAATTGTTTCTGTGTAGTTCCCACGTACAAATTAAAAAAAAAACATTTTAACCAAAAAGTAAAAAAAAACGGCCAAGTACGAGTCGGACTCGTGCACGAAGGGTTCCGTACTATATGGAAGCCCCCCTTAAATATTTATTTTATTCTAATTTTATTATTTATTATTGAAGTGAATATACAACTAAATATTCTGTAAAAAATTTAAGCATCTACTTATTACCATTATTAATATAGAGCGAAAAACGGCTAAAAAATCAAGTATGTTGTATGGGAGCCCCCCTTAATTATTAATTTTATTCTGTTTTTAGTGTTTGTTGTTATAGAGGCAACAGAAAAACATCATCTGTGAAAATTTCAGCTTTTCAGCTATAGCGGTTCATGAGATACAGCCTGGAGACTGACAGACAGACAGACGGACAGCGGAGTCTTAGTAATAGGGTCCGTTTTTATCCTTTGGGTACGGAACCCTAAAAATGGTTCCTGTGCAGTTCCCACGTACAAATTAAGAAAACCTTTCAACAAAAAAGTAAGAAAAAATCACGGATTCATGAAAATAAACACCTACCTACATAGTCGATGAAAATTTGATTAAGTTTTCTGTGATGTTAATACGCTCCTACATTAACATCCAGTATGTATATTATTTTTCTTTTCTACCTCTAGATAAAGTTCGCGTTTCACATCACTATGCCTGATCCTAAGTGAGACTCATTTCTCAGACTGTTTGCTCTAGATATAAAGACTCCCAAATATCCCAGTCTAAACCATTGCTATATAGTCTGTAAATAATTTAACCAGTCAGCCAGTTAAGGAGTCGCGCAGAGGTCACAAAAAGAGCTTAAAACCTCAGTGCTTCTTAAACCTGCTGACATCACCGATTGCATCGGCGTTTAACAAAAACATTCTTTGTCGCTGTAATTGGCATTTGCTGCAGTAACTTAAGGTCAAAGTGACGTCAACATTACAGCTGACCTCAGCGACTGGCCAAGAATGAGTCAAACAATACATCTGAGCAACTGAATCAAATCGTACTGGCCGGTAACACAAAAATATCCAAGGCAATTTACTTGCCTGTAAAATATAAATATATATAGGATACATTAGCAGTATTATTAAGAAAAAAAACAGTATTTTATAAATAGAACTGCTATTTTAGGCCAGTGTTGGCTTTATTTAATCTTATTTTAATTTTATCGTAATGCAAAGTGACTACCTGCCAATAATGTGTGATTTTTATGTATGAGTCTTAGTTACTTGAAATAAACGTTTTATTATTATTTAATTAGAAAAATACTAAATCTAATTATAAATGTATCAGTATCAGAAATTGTTTGTTTATTGCATAATACTCTATAAAACCGGTGTTATAAATATTATTCTACTCATGGATGTGTTAGCTAAATCAGGCTTATTAAAAATTCAAATTCTATATTTAAAAATTGGCCAAGTGCGAGTTGGACTCGCGCACGAAGGGTTCCGTACCCATGGGAACCCCCTTAGCCCCATTGCAAGCGTCTACCTGTTGCCGTTATTAATATTGAGCAAAAAACGGCAAAAAATCAGGTTTGTTGTATGGGAGCCCCCCCTTAATTATTAATTTTATTCTGTTTTTAGTATGTTATTATATTATTACTATAGCGGCAACAGAAATACATCATCTGTGAAAATTTCAGCTTTCTAGCTATGATGGTTCATGAGATACAGCCTGGTGACAGACAGACGGACAGCGGAGTCTTAGTAATAGGGTCCCGTTTTTACCCTTTGGGTACGGAACCCTAAAAAATAGAACTGCTAGTGCTGGTCGCTGTTGATTTGACTAGGTACACAAATTAAATTAGTAATTAAATAATGTTCCAAAGCAAGCTTGTCGCACAAACAAGTAAATTTAATTTAAAAATAGAACGGCCACTACTGGCCAGTGTTTCTCCACTGACGGCCCATGAATGGCTCGACCTAGCCGAACAAGTTGCACAAAGTGCATCTACGTGAATTGCAATATGAATGACACCTATGTATCAATGAACACAAGTTACTGAGAATTTTCACACATTGTGGTAAAGTACAGGTTGTGAAATTATTTTCATTTTCACTAGAATTTCACTATTTATATTTTCTATTTTATGCTTGTATTGTATACCATATATCTTTGCAATGTAACGTACCTAACTACATCGGTAAACTTAAGTAAGTAGGTACCCCCTAAATAAAGTTAAAAATTAAAAATTGAATTGAAATATTAAAATATAACTTTTTAAATACAAGGTTTTAAGATCCTGGGTATCATGTAGCAGCAGAGTGCTAGCCAAGATAAGTAAAACGAGCCCAAACACGACAGGTCTATCTTGTTTAGGAGTTCTTATGGCCATCTTCCGACTCCATCATCAGATCAGCTCCATGGTACCAATTATTGCATTGTCACGCGATACATAATATATGCGCGCAAAATTTCAGCTCAATCGGAAACCGGGAAGTTGGTCAAATTTAACTTGCAACATTCCACCCGAACTTACTTACATACTTAAGTAGGTACATCCAATGCAAGTTTTATTTTAGCTTTACTAACAAATTTTTTCATACAATTATACTAAAACAGTGTACGTGTACTTATTTGACGGTTCTAGCAGGTATAGTTTGCTAAATACTTTACTTAGTAGATTCTTGCGAGTGAGCTCGAAGAGTCAACACGTCCTGAAGATGCCTCGTTTAGAGGCGAAACACGTGTCGAATAGAGTACAGTAAGAATAGGGGTGCTATTTATTGACTTAGTATTTTTTCAACTATTTTATACCATTTTTTATAAAAAATAAATTATATTTGTAATTTTTAACATATTATTGCTGTTGAAACTGCGGGAACGTGGGGCTCCGAGGCTAAAAAGTTTGCGTATGACCTGGGACGGCGTTTGCGTGAGAGGGGTCGAGATCCTCGTGCGGGCTGGTTCTTCATTCAGCACATTTCGTTGGCTATACAGCGCGGAAACGCCGCAAGTGTGTTGGGAACTTTTGGGTCAAGGTTCACACGCGAGGGGCTTCCTTGACGCTTTTCTTGTCTGTGACAAGGAACTTGACGATGTGTTAATTGTAGATTTGACATTTAATTGAAATTATTGTATATTGACTTATTTATTATTTTAATGACGATTGTATTACAATAGGTGATAAGTAAATATAGATAGATGGCCCAAAGATAGATTCTCTGTTTAAGACAGAGTATTTCCTTATTACATATTAATTAAATATTATTTTCAGGTTTACTACATTTTTTAAAGAGATCACTAATCACTAATTTTTTTGTTACAGGTTTAATTATTTTTAACGGATTAATTATAATTTTGTTTCAGGTTCATTAATATATTGTAAACATACCTAAGCTAACCTAACAATTTTTTTTTATATATTTATTTCTTTTTTTTCTAGCCTGACCTAACCTTAGCCTAACCATAGTCGAACCATGATACAGGTTGATGATTAATTATTAATTTTGTTTGTGATTTAATTTGGATTTTGAATGGTACCCTTAACTTATATGACTTCGACAGAGCGGAAATACACTAAATATTTATTCAAAACAAGAATTTGAAGATGAACTTCCGCAAAGTAACGCCTGATTCAATAAACTATTACTTAGTAGAGTCCAAATCAAACAAAACTTAACCCAATAACAGCCAATAATATAAAGAAACGTCACTAAACAAAAGGAAAATAGATAGTAGATAAACGAAAGTAACATTAGACAATACAGCCCACTGTAGCCAATGCACCGGCCCCGGTCGTACAACAATGACAGCGAATGGGTCGACAAACTTGCACGAGCGACCGACCTTGCGCCTACGCAGATCTGCAATCATTATTTATCATAGTAACATTGCAATATTGAGATTACTGTCAACTTGTTCATGTCAACTATGATTATTTGTTATGTGGATGAAGTTACATGACTATAAACTGACATGAACTGAACAGGTTCATAATGATCTTAATGCAATTGAGGTTGTGAATAGACAGGTTGATGTATTTTTTTATGGAGATGTGAATAACGTTGGAATCGGCTGAGAAATATATTGGGAAATTCGTATTCAGTTGATAGATAAAGTTCACTTTTCATACTTCATATATTTACTACAAAAATAAAGAATTAAATGCACTAGGCTGAAACTAAGGACTAAAATAAATGATAACACAATGACAGAAAAAACAAGCCAACAAGCAGTACAAAAATCAGGAATGAGGAGGTCCGTAGACGAACCAAAATTAACGATATATGTTATAGCAGATAGTGTAGTAAGATGATGTAGTTTGGGCTTAGTAGGTACCTACATACTCGTACTGCGGATAGCCCAATCCTGACTGAAGCCAAAGATTATATAATAATACTACGTACTGAAGCTTAACCCTTCGAGCAAATATCTACAGAGCCACAGTCCCTAAGTGAGAGTAGTTAAATAAGGTCTGAGCGCCCTCATACATACCGACTTATATATTTACATTAAACAATTCACAATGACCTGTTTTCTCGAATCTCGACGTTATGTCACCTAATGATTCCTTGTAACCGAGCACTTTGGCACCGCGCGGCGTTGTAGTTGGCTTGCAATCGCCTTACGACTAACTAAAAAGCCGGCCCACTACGTAGCTTGAGCAGAGTTTTGGTTCGGACTTTTTTTTTGCACGATTGTGACTCTATAGATATTTGCTCGAAGTTGTAGCTAAAATCACAGCAGCCAAAAAGTTTCATTTGCCTTATGAGATACGACTATTAAAGGTTATGATATGGTAAGACTAGACTTTCCGACAAGAAACGAAAACAAGTTGTCGTGCCATGAATGGGCTGTCGAGTCTCAGGATACGACCTTGCACCTACGTATCTAGTGCACCTAATACAACACTAGCTCACTCACGTACAGTTAGATACGAGTAATATAGTAGATCACAGACATAAAGGTATAAGGGTAGACCTATGTGTAGCAGTGGAGTACTAAGCTTGACCAGCTACACGTTCCGACAAGGTTACAAATAAACCACGTTAAAATACAAGTATTTTAGGAATTTCATATCCTCATATACTCTTTATTCATAACAGATACATACATAATTGTTACATGTCAATTCAATTAATCAATTTGTTCATAATTATATCAATTATGAAATTTAATGAAATGAAATAAATAATTATAAAATAGTATACGATTTTGAAAATATGATAAATAACAATAATTTAATGCAAAAACTATACATAATTATAAAGTAAGTTCGCATAGGCCAGGGAACCCTGGCTAATTTCCCTGAGATTTTAGTTTTTATTGAGATTCCAGTATTTTAGACTGTTACAAGCGCCATGTTTACGAGTGTGAACTATGGATAGATGATGTAAAGTTCGTAATAAGAGCAGACGAAAGCTGGAAGATATCAGAGAAAATCTCGAAAGTCGTACCTAAGTTTAACATTGATAAAAATAATATCATATTATCATGAATGGAAAGTTAAATGGCATGACGCGACCTTGCGCCTACGTATCTAGTGCACGTAATAAAACATCAGCTTACTCAAATCACAGTTAGATAATAGATCATACTTATACACAACACATGAAAAAAACGTCTTTGAAAAATTAGTCGTGGGTGTAGTATCGAAACTTTCGGTTTTGCTACACTTATGAATCGTATTGTCTAGTTGTACGATAGTCAATATTAATCATCTTAGTTTGAGGAAATTGCAAGTCATTGTACATTTGTGTCCTTTTGTTTGGGTTTTTTCACGGTGCATTTGAAAATGTTGTAGGAAAAACTTTGTAGATTGAGTTTTATGCGACTAATTTCTGTGCTATTGTTCCTGAGCTTTGAACACGTATAAACCCGGACTTTTGCGCTCAAAAAAATGAAGCCGGAGTAAAGAGTGTCATCCGTATCAAGTTTGAATACTGGTGCATTCCGTTCAAATGCATGTAGAGAGTGCTTCTAATTTATTCCATACTTTTTTACTAGGGGTAATCTTCGCAAGATACTCGACTGTTTTGGGGGATAGCCGGGTTTTTGTGCGAATTGTGCGATTGTACACACTAAACCTCCTCGGTCGCCGGCCTTTGTGCGCTCTTGGGAGCTCCGGAATCTCCAGGGGAACGCACCGGAGCTCCTAGCACTATGCTTAACTGCTCGAGCTTATCTAGGTTTTGTAGTCCTCTACGACAATGTGGCCACCCACTGTTGTCGTCCTCCCCGAACCCGTTTGAGAGGAAAGCGAGAGCCCTAGCTCCACCTATTCACGAACTCATAAGTCCCCATTTCGTACTTAGGCTCTTACTGCAGGCATACCGATACCGTAGGTATTCTATTGCCTTGGCAAGTGTTCTTTCATATCTAGGTTTTTAACCGACTTCCAAAAAGAAGGAAGTTCATCGATAATTCCGCCAATCGTGAACCGAATCGAAAAATTATTGATTAATTCGAAAGGGTATACTCTCGAGGTGGTCTCATTTAAATTTTACAGGAACCGGCTAAGCTGTTTTCGAAAAATTAACAATAATGTAAACACCTCGAGCGAACTATTCGAATTTTGAACACGATCGAAGGCGGTTTTGTCATATTTTGAGAAAAAATATTATTTTATGCGTTGTGGTTGTGGTCGACGCCATTTTAGAGTCAGGTTTAATTTAATCAAGTGACCTTATTTCAGATTCTCTCCTTTATATTCATGGCAACCACATATTGCTATTTAGGCAATGTTTTTGTTCAATTAACACATTTATTTTCACCCAGTTAACCGCATACTTAGCAAATAACGCAATATATCATTGGATCGACATGCGACTGCTATTAACATGGTCCATACTCCATCACGAATGTTTTCATTCATTGATTTCAACTGGCATGCATAAAGATTTATATGATTGATGTAAAACATTACTGTCGAAGTAAAATGTAGATTTTTCTTGAGAGAAAATGTCCATCGGTATTATCATTGTAAGTAAAGAGTATTAGAAAACAGCACACACATGATCGAATGGATTTTTTTAGGTTATCTATCATCTATGATATGTGATACGTGGGACGTCGTGTCATCCCCCGCGATACAGTCCACGAAGGTCGTGCGGCGGCTGCCTGAAGAAAAGACCCAGGATCAAGGTTCTGCAGCTGTGCTCACCGACCCGGAGTACTCAGGTTAGTCGTCGTTTTCCCGCACCCCTTTGTGTCCCGCGGGATCTGCCATATTATTAGGTGGCCGCGCTAACAGGTATATTGCCACTGCACAACTACTCGCTTTGTGTTCAAAACCGCCAAAAAGTTTAATTCGCCCCATAGATGCTACTAATCTTTCCAACTATGACAGAAATATGTCCCAAAAATTTACCTGTATAAATACTAGTTTCTTTAATTATTTACACGGCTGGATTAATTTAACTTAAGTTACTGGCATCCCTCTCTAGAAATGCATGTCCCGTACATACTCGTATCAATAGGCAGATCCGGTTTTCACTGGTGAGAAAAGGACGCTAAACGTTTGGTCCATGTTTGAGCGATTAGCGGACAAAAATATTGATGCTTTTATTATTCAAACCAAAATACATTAAAAAACTTTTATTCTGTTAACTACATAGCAAAAAGCTCCAATTAAATGTTTTTTTTAACCGACTTCAAAAAACAAGGTATATTTTTTTGTTTGATTAAATATTCCGCCAATTATGAACCGATTTTGATAAGAATTGTCAGGGGTTCCGTACCGGTTCATTTAGCGTTCCGTACCCAAAGGGTAAAAACGGGACCCTATTACTAAGACTCCGCTGTCCGTTTGTCTGTCTGTCTGTCCGTCTCCAGGCTGTATCTCATGATCCGTTATAGCTAGAAAGCTGAAATTTTCACTGATGATGTATTTCTGTTGCCGCTATAACAACAAATACTAAATAAAATTAATAATAAAGGGGGCTCCCATACAACAAACCTGACTTTTTTAGCAGTTTTTCGCTCTATATTAATAATGGTAACAGGTAGATGCTTGAAATATTCACAGAATATTTAGTTGCGTATTTACTTTAATGATAAATAATAAAATTAAATAAATATTTAAGAGGGGCTCCTATACAGTACGGAACCCTTCGTGCGCGAGTCGGACTCGTACTGGGCCGATTATTTTTGTGTGGTAGAAGATATTTCAGAAATGATACGATATTTACAGGGTTATTCCTAATCAATTAGTATCCTTTAGTTTAGGGGCTTATTCTGTATATCAAAATTAACAACTTTACTTCTGCGACTTTTAACAAAATTCAAAATTTTTTTTGTTGTTCCATAGAAAAAAACAGTTGATTTCTTTTTTGAGTTTTGACAAAAGTCGCAGAACAAAAGTTGTTAGTTTTGATGTACGGAATGAGCCCCTAAAAGGATGCTAATTGATTAGGAATAACCCTGTATAGATAATACCTAAATAACACACAGACACAGAGCAAACACCTATGTTCAGCACACAAATATTTGCCCTGGGTGGGAATCGAACCCACGCCTCTTTGACCCAGGAGTCAGGATCACTAACCACTGAGCCACCGAGGCATTTTTTATTTAGTCCCCTTGCTAATCATTATCACGCTATCCGCTATCACTGTGGACGTTTGTTTGTATTCTTTGGGCCCTGCTCATCCGACATCCGTAGTGGGTCATAATCATGTATAATTCAATGTGCATTGCGCCCGCGACGGTCTCTCTGTAGTCTGTGCGTCTGCTGGCTTGGGCTGGAGGAATTTCGAAACTGCGCAGTTACTGATGTCACTTTTACTTGTAATTCTCGTTATGAAGTTATTCTGATAGGCTATGTGAAGAACTTGGATGTTGAAATGATAGTAAATTTTACATCTAGTGAGACTCTCCTAAAGTAAGCCAATAAGTACCTATCTTCTGAAATGTTTACAATCTAAATTGTACTTTCGAGCTATACTGTATATTATACAGATTACCTTGAAAATACTTATAACAAGATCGTTAGACAATGTTTTTAGTGAAAATTTAGGATAATAGGAAAATAACTTAGAGTCACGATCACGGTTAGTTTTGAACTGTTATCTACACCATTCTTATATTACACTTCGGGACCAATCACGCACTGAAAATATGAGAAATAAATGTTAATTTCGTGACGTCTGGTATTGAGGTATATTTAATTACCTACCTTGTATTTTTAGTGCGCGATTAGTCTCGTAGTGTATGTTAATGAGTTGAAATCTCGAGAGTTTAAATTAAAATTCACCCAATACCTATATACCTATCCCAAATGGTAGGTTTCGCTGATATGTTAAGAGTACCGACGTGTTAAACTTACATCAGACGATCGTTTCACTTGTCTTGGCACTTAATAGTATAAAAAATCTTATACCAACCAATTTGATATTCGTCTAATAGTTAGAACATAAGTGCGAACACCATAGAACTTTTTAACAAGTTCAATTCACTCTGAGATATCTTTCCCACCGGTGGGAAGTTTCCTCAGTGATGTAACAATTGCATTGTACAGTTATGGCGGAGAAACGGGTACAGCTCTTGTCAGGGCAAAAATATTGCGATTGTAATTGGCGACGTATTTTTTTAGTCAATGTGAATCATGTGACTCATATAGGCAGTACCAAAATTCGTTAATTGTTATTCGAACCATTATTGAGTTTTTAAAGGTGCTGTCGTTTGTCCAGTATCATATCCATCCTTTTTTCATGTTTATCTTCTTAAATAAATTGAAAATAATTTCTTAAACCGACTGCCAGTTGGCAGCGTCTTCAGTATGCTGACAGCATTACCACGCTGAGTTGGAAACTCAGACAAAACTTGCCTTCTTTGAGCTTGTATATATCTTGTCGTGATTGTCGTGGTATGCACCTCCCAAAAGATATTGATTTATTGTCTCACTATCGCCGTATTATCATCATAATTATGATACTAGGTATATTTTATTCATATATTATCTGATTTTTCTTCATATTGAATATACCGGTGTCCAAACTTGATCAGATTCATGTATGAGACTAGAACTAACCACATCTTTGATGTCGTTACCTATTCTGAATTATGTTTGTCTGTTTTTGTTGACCTCAAATACAAATGTTGTCGTGAATATTTTTGAGTAGCTTGTTCAAATATGATTTCCAGTGAACATTCCTTTCATTCTTGAATTTCTCATTTCAAGAATCTTTTTGTCCAATAACTAAAATGCCTGCTGTAAGTTCTGTCCCAACATTAATTCATCAGGATTCCGTTTTTTAGTAAGTTTCCTGCGTTGAGAACCTTAAAAGGAAGCTGTTCATTGCCCACTCAATTCGTTTTTGGCCATAACCGTCAGTGGCCAGGGAGTAATGGGTGACGTGTTGATAGAAATGTCCGTAAGATGGCTACGACCGGCCGGCCTTTTATGGTCAGAGTGGTTTTCTTGTATAATATCGTTGTGGTTTCCGGCACGGAAGAGTTATCTTGGTTACACAACGGATAATCCAATGGCGCTCGTCACGGGATGTTGGTTGTGATGGATACTTTGTTGTCAATAGCCGCTTAGGTAACGATAGGCTCCCTACTTCCTTAGTAGCCTCAGCTGTTCTAGTATTTAATCTTACGTGGTATAACTCATTGTAATTTATAGTGTGTAGTATCTAAGTAAACGATCTAGAGCGAAGAGACGTTTGGCTTAGTCGCTATGATCTATTTATATAGGTACATGGAGTTTTTGGGGTACTTTGTACCATCTGCTGTTGTAGATAGCTGACTAAATTCAGCTCTTTTATCTGGCCTTTGATGACTCAATTATTTTAGTTGCTTTCGTAAGTATTCTCTTACTTTAAGTTCTTGTTTGCCTTGTCCATAAATGTGCAATTTTTTCTATAGCAATTGTACCAAAGAGTGGGTACGTCCAGTTGTGTAGATTAGCAGTAGATGCGTTTCAAACAGAAATGCATATTTTGACAAGCCTGTACGTGCCTAGTGATTTAATTACTTTTGATGAAATTGTAGCTTTGAAAACTAAATTAAATTAAAAAAAAAACAATTCAACACAGAAACGGAAATATTTCTGACAATATGGATAGTTGGGAGTGAAAGTTGATAACAAATCAATGTTGTACATATTCTACTCCACGATTTATGCTCTCTGCTGTTAATTTTGGAAACGTATTGAATCGGAATTTATTGACTTTTACCAGCATAAAGTTATCGATTCATTATCTGGCACATCTCGAATAAGCGATTAAGTAAGCAGATGATCTCATCATTACGAAATTCGTTTTATTAAAGCTGCCGTAATAACTGCGGCTTTAGCACGTAAGAAGCTTATACAAAGATTGGGTCAATGTGACTAAAAGCTAATAGCGGAAATAAAAGTGTGGTAAAGAATTATAATATACCTTATATATAAGTGTGGTGCGGATACGAGTAATTCTGTGATCTCTGATTTAAACCCGCATGCTAATCAAAATAAATACTTCATTGAATTACTAATATCTATCATTAGAAAATGTAAATATAATACATAATACACGTATATATAATACACGTTACTCAACGGAAATTAGTAGTCTTAGAGTGACAAGCGTATTCATATGCTTTTGTGAAGCAGAATAGCTCATTTCGTCAGTCTCTAAATAAAACTTAAGTATACAAGCCGAACATACTCGTATTTGTCACTCTAAAAATACTAATTTTCGTTGAGAAAATTTTCGTTGCCTTAAAATATAGCTGCGAAAAATTTGCTTCTCAACAGTGCACATCTTTAGCTACCAACTACCTAGCACGCCGAGAGATATAGGTACTTCTCGAGAAAGTACTTCTACTTTTAGAATAATACCCGGACGAACGTCTGAACTTCACTTTCCTAACCAAGCCTTCCCAACCTAACTTCTCAGCCTATGGTTACTAAATCTGGGTCTGACTTATTTTACAATTTATCTAACATAACTAATTCAATGTCTCCTGAAAATAAATGTGTACCGCATATCCAATTTAAATGAAAATTCTCAAAATTACCGTGTCATTTACTAAGTTTCCAAATACAATAGCCAAAATATTTGAACATTGAAACGGTTCCGAGTGACCAACCACGTAGGTCCACGATATTTGAATAAAATCAATGATGATTCTGCCCCCGACATCTAAGAATGGTAATCGCCCAAACCGGCTCAAACATTTGGACATTTCATTTTAGTCGCATTTCGTTTAGATATAGATGTATCTTGAATTCTTGACTAACCATCTGGTATTGATTTATTCGCTTTAATTATGCTTAATTACGTGACTTAAGCCACGATTAGCGTGGTTTATTAAGACAAATTAGACTGGGTGCGACCGAGACGTTGTGGCACGTATGTTTTAACGCCATAGGTGGTTATATAGATGTTTCTATAGTATATATGGTATGTTTCAATGTCTGTTTAAAATAGTTGTAGATATAGTAGAAATAAAACAGACGAATTTATTGATCTGCAGAACTTGAGTTTAGCTTGTATGAATTCGCAATAATATCTATTCGGGGAAGTCTTTTTATTAAAATAGGTTCACGTTGGAACACAAAGCCTGTTGTTAAAAACAATCGGAGTAGGATGAATCCTGTTCATCCAATAGATTATACTACTATACTACTACTAGTAAAACTTTACTGTAAGTTTTGGAGACACCTATTAGATGTGTTACGGACGCACTTACAATAAACACATTTTCTAGCTAAAGTTGTAGCTACGGGGAATCCTGATGTCCGCAAAGTCAACACAAGTGCTAAATGTGACTGTTTTATTGTTTGGGAGTACTTACTAGTTCTTTTAAAATCTTTAAAAATAAAAAATATATTTACTGTTTTTTTAGAAAAAACTGCACTTTTATTTTGTACCAAAGCGCATTATTTTCAAAATATTGGTTACCGTGACAAAAATGCGATAAAATGATTTAAGAACCAAATACTCCACAGAATTATTAAATTAACTTCACCAAATATTTTGATAGCGGTTTACAGCCTATACATGCTCTAGCACTAATTGATTGCATATCTGTAGACGAGATTTACAACATGTATCCGCCTATTCACAAGTTTATTATAGTTGTTAATGTCTTTTGAGCGAAGAATGCGGCAGTTTCCTTCCTAATTCAAAGCCAGCTTTGTCACAGTTAGGCTTAGAATTCACTAGAGGAGAGATAAGCGGAGCAAAGCAGAGTATATACTGTAGCACGCTTATTGCGATAATGCAATAATATTATCAAAACGACACAAAATATAACTCCTCTTTGCTCACGATTGTGTTTTGTTTCAAGTTTCTAGTATTACAGTCGTAAAATTACTGGTGGTAAAAGTTTTGTTTTACTCTACGGTGTCAATTACGACTAGGAAACTGTGCCATATTGCTTGTATAACGTTTTAGAGAGGTAATTCACCGCTGTATTATGGCATCTATGTATATGATGCACTCTGTGTCCTAGGAAACCAGAGGTTAAGTCCATTGTCCATGCAGAAATGTCATTATTAGCTTAGAAAAACGACTCAAAACACAGCTCCCCTCCGCTTAGTTTTTATTCTGAGCCTCCGCTCGATTGACAGCAACGCTCAGCCTAGATCAGCTCGTCTCTTCTTCTCTGGAGTCTAAGCCTTATACAGAGCTAGCTCTACCACAGTTAGAATCATCCTGTACGTAATAACAGTCACGGTAGATTTCTCGCGCTAAATGATGCCTCCCGATGTGTTTCTTTGGTTTGAGAGAGAAGCGGCAAGCGAACATCGCAGTTATGTTATTTATGAGTTGATCTTTTAGATGATTGTGATAGTTGTAATGTTGCAAACGGGGAAGCCGTTTGCAGCACCACAAGTTAAAAGAGGATTAGAGAACCCGTAATGTGGCAAGCGGGGGAGCCGGTTGCCACACCACAAGTTACGAGACTTCAGAGAACCTAACCAAAGAGTCCTGCCTAGTGGATAGGATTCCTAACGGTTCGGAGATTAAAACAGAAAACTAACCTTAGTATTTACACATTTATTTACACTAACACACACTGCACTTATCGTCTATAAAGTCTTCAAGAAGCGGAGAGAGAGAGAGAATTTTGAAGGAGTCCTTGGAAAGTTAGCCAAAAAGGGAGAGGGTAGCACTCGTAGAACCACGCTGGAGGCTGGCCGAGGATTTTCTATATAGTGAAGTTTGTAAGAAAGAGCTAGTGCGTGTATATGCACTTGCAGACGGATTCTAGAGTAGTATATTGACATACATATAGCGACCTGCGTCTAGGTATAACGACATTTTACGAAAGGTCGCTGGCAATAAACAAATGGATGCAATTACATATATTCTGTTCTGTTGTATTTATCAACATTATTTTAGTATTTATCGCTTCCAGCGATAAGGCCGCCGGTTGTTTTAGCTAGGTTAAGTGTTAATTGTATTGTTTTTCTGTTTTCTGTTTTTGGTGTGAAACAGTAAAGAATTATATCTATCTATCAATATTAACATTAAAAAGTTTATCTATCTAGTACAGCTGAATTGATGGACATGGTGCTATGATGCCATGGGACAAAGATGAAAAAAGTAGTCCAAAAGTATACTTAGTACTTGTACCTATATCTGAAATAAATAAATAAAAGGCTTACGATAAAAGAAAACCAATATACGAGTATTGTACGTTGATTGAAATGTAATCTTATTTACAGCCAATCTTATTAGATTAAAAATACGCAACGGATTTTGATGCGGTTTTTTTAAATAAATACAGTGTTTCAAGAGGAAAGTTATTATGTATAATAAACCTTTGCGAAGCCGGGGTGGGTCGCTAGTACTGTATAAGAATGTTGCTTACTATCTTGGACCACAGGACGAGGGACATTCCGCTCGCGCACGCGATCGGTTCTAGTCCGCGACAACGGAATGCGATGGATCCGCCGATACCGCGCCCGCGCAACCCGCCATTACGGCGAAGAAGGAAATATGCTTTGCATTTATAATGGAGATGTGATGATTACTCTGATGGAGTTCTTTCACGACATCGCGCCGTTGATGACTATGGGGAATTTTTATGCCTGCTTTAAATGAAGAGAGTATGCTTTCTGTTTGGTGTCCATCGCATAGAGAGCAATTTATTTGTTTTTTAAGACATTCATCTTGATACTAGAATATTATTAAACTTCTAGAAAGTAATATAAAAAGACAAGAAAGTAGTGTGCTAATTATGTAGATATAGTAGGATAAGTAGGTCAACATCCAAGGGTTTTAGGGAATTTCATTGTCAGTGTATGTATGCACTTAGGTAATGTAGATATTTTAAAAATTCGTTAATAGGATAGTGGATGCGATTTCGTAGTCAGTTGTTAACAAAACGTTGAATTTTCTGTATTTGAAAGCGCGTTTAAACTCAAGCTTCAAACTGCTTTTGTTGTAACACTAGGTACGTACATTAGCTAGTAAAGTATTATATATTTTTGTACTTTTGATGCTCTGTTAGATTGTATTTTTGACAACAAATCAACCGGTTTGCTATAATTGTAACAAAACTAAAGAATTTGAGTGAGAGAATTGCCTAAATTGAGTGTAGGTACTAGATTTAAAATAACTGGAATGTCTCAACGAAACAGCAAATCACGTTGCAAAATGTTGTATTGCGTATTTGTAACAAAGCGCTTGTAAAGTGGAAAACAGTGCGCCATGTTGAAATTTTATTGGATCTATCATGCGTATCGAATGACATATTGCAGCTACCTATGCAATAGATCTAATGCGTTTCTCTCAGGGAAAACAACAATTCACCCTGTAGGCTCCGTACGTATTACGATTTGAATAGAAACGTTTACTTTTACGAGTAGAATTTCCACATTATTTTTTTATTCATAATTCATAAAAAAGAAAACATTTATTTGGGTGCATATGGTTATTTATTCGGGTATGCTGTGGATTTTTTATAATCCGACCATATAATAAATTCAACAGATCCCAAATTGTACGTCTAATCGTTAAAAAATATTCAAATCCTTTGTTCCTAGAAGTGGGTCTTCTTTAATTCGTTTATTATATTATTTATACTCAGTGATATCAAATCAATCAGCCATTGTATTGTAAGTCCAAAAAATTATTCGCAAAAAATGGATTTGAAATGTTTGCTCCTGAAAGTTGACGCTAGCTTTTACTGTCGATCGGATTTGTCTTATGTTTGGGGTCCTATATTGAACTGATTCATCGTCAAGCATGACTTATTTTTAAATATTTACACGAACAATTTTGCCATAAATCTACTATGAATGTACGTAAAGTACCCGTATATGGGATATAGGGAAAACGCAGACATGCAAGTTGTTTTCTTGCGATAGTTTTTCATCGCCATTGGAAGGCAGCGATAATTATCACTAACGTTTAGACTATTTTCACCATCACCAAGTTTTCTCTACATCTCATCTAGACTAGGAGCTAACTACCGCCGCAATAAACTTGTATCATAATAGTCATTGCGCTAGTCTAGGAGCTAACTGTCGTTCATATCACCTAATTTCCTGGGTTTTATTGCGTCCACGGATCGTTACGAGGTTTATTATGATCAAGCTGTAAATGTTTATGTGTTAATACGTACATGTGTCCTAGTTTACGTTGATAGTCCGGTGAGAGGCAGGTTACATTTAAAGATATAATTACGATACTAGTACTAGTCGATTCTGGCTCTGTACGTGGACAATTTTTATTTTACTGCTCAATACCCTTAACTCTCAACGACAAACATTACTTAATCATTCGCTGGGAGGATATATGTACCATTTGCACGACCGCTGCAAGCGTGAAAAAAATAATCCATGAATTTTTCAATGAAAAATAATTTAACATATTTTTGACAGTCTACAGCAGTTTCACAATGTAGGACGGTCTGCTCAAAGCTTCGGGGGCGTTTGAACTACTCATAAACAGCCCCGGCTATTTACGCCTAATATTTAATTGTATCACTTACCAAATAACAGTCGATCGGTTTCTCCCTCGGCCGATGGTAAGCCTTCTGTAGCTCTGTTTGCTTGAGCGCATGTGCGATGTGTAGAGCGCTCGCGTCGAACCGCCCGTACTGGTAGTCGGGGGTGTCCCGCGCAATTTCACGTGCGGGTGACGCGTGTACGCTGCCGCCATTTGTTGTGCGGGTTGGCGATACTGTAACAAAGGAAATTATAATTACTGTATGGCAAGATAAGATCAAATGTGGCTTGAAATATTTGTGCGGGCTGGAAATACTGGGGATACAAGAAATTTGGATTATTATAGAAAATTTAACATTAATTAAATGCCTCACGAAATGTATTTGGACCCATTACCTGTAGTGCAGGCTGGAGAAGCAGCAAACATAGAAAATTTAGTCTTTTTAGTGTGTCTTTAGGATTCGATATGGCTTGAAATATTTTTAGGCCCGTTGCTCATTGTGTTGGACTATAAAATGTTGCGCTACGTAAAATAAATTGTTTGGAAAATTACGCAACTTGTTACAATAATGAAGACACACCTTTAACAAGTAACTGGAGTACCGTTACTTGTTGTGCGTTGTAATTTTAATATTCTATTTCATCTGAATACAATAATATTCCATCATCATCAAAATGACATTTAGGAAAATAAAAACACAATTCAAATACAGAACACGTCTATTCTATGAAATATAACTAATCGCATTCATTTTATTTCCGCCGTATAAATCTCTTAATAATCAATTTAATGATTAGTTAAATCGTTAATGATATTCCCATTAAGCAGTAGGCACATCCGCGCTTTTAATCTATAAGCTATACATTTTATAACCTAATGACTGACTTCCGCTTCGAACTGGCGGATCCATATAAATCGCTGGTAATCAATGAATTGTCATTCGTTGTGCGATTGTTATATGTCAAATTGACTCAATAATAACACAGCTTTCGGATAGTTTCATAGTTTGACCCGCTAGATAGCGAAGAAAGAAGGGAGGTGCACAAAACTGAGAATGGCATTTATAAACTGTCGGACCCCAATCAATGGTTTTTAGAGTGTTTGAGAATAAAATACATTTTTTTCATTTGGGTCCGTTCAGTGAATCAATCACTTTTTAGAGCTAGAAAGTCGCGTTTATCTCATCTCCGGACCTTAACCTCCTCCTCCTCACCCTGTTTGATAGATACGAGTATAATTAAGGTATAACACTAATTTCTTGCTTTGCCGAGGAAGATGCTTCTGCTTTTATTTTATTTTATAACCGCCAATCAAGACGGAGATCAAGTCAACATCAATTTAAATGTTAATTCCCTGTTGATTACTTGCTTCATTCACAATTAAACGCAATTATCTATAGATCGTACATCCAAGGTGAACTAGAAACCACGCATTTATGTAATTAGATATTTGTTTGATGCGAAATCGTATGTAAATATGGATATTACATAAAACGACAAATCTATTTTGTTTTCTAGGATATCACTGTACTCATCATAAGGATCAACTTTTGTTTAAGAAAATGCCTCGAAAAACAAAATACAACAAATCTATAGCTACAGCTTTTTGTGTACCTAGTACACAAAACGCAGATTTTGAATAAATCACAGAAAGTTTAGAGATAATCAAAATATTAAGCCTTTACAGCCAACACTGCAACCTAAGTTCCTGAAAAAAAAAAAACAGCAGTAACACACAAGTAATTACAATCAGGTACATACAGTCATTTCGTCAAAGCTCGTTGAAGAAACTTTTTCTATGAAATAGCCGTTATTTTTGCTATTGCAAGATTAAATCCACGGTAAAAGTTGCTCTGCCTATCTATACTTCAAACAATATCTATCGCGTTGAAACCAAACCAAATACCTACGTACTACTTATTTTATCTCTACAGTATCTTTTTCGAATGAACTTTAACATGCTGGCTTTTTATTTCAGCATTCTAGCAATAAAATAAAATATTTAATGTTACAGCATCGAAATAACCGTAACAACATAAAGTTAACGCTTCCCACACCCACATTCTCCTATTTAAAACCTATCAAATACGACAAAATAAATATTAATTAGCCTATTGTTATACTCTTTACTCTCGTAAGTTAAATGTTATAAAATTATACTTAAATTGGTTGTAATAGAGTGAAAAATTGCGTGAAATACCGCATGGTGATAGGAATGGTGCCAGCGACCTACTGGTGTAGTGACTATTTATTAAGAGCCCATGGTTCGAGCGCTTCTATCTCGTTCACTCAATAAAATAAGCTTTAAAAATAAAATGTATCGATTATTCTGATTGAATCTAAATAAATATCAATTGTCTTAGCTTGTCATTTACCAATGTAGTACCATTTATTATTATGAATATTTTTTTTAAGTAGAAAAAGAAATTACTTACTTGAATATTTTCATGAATTCATGAAGAAGCTACTTCAGACTACGCATTATTTTTTAATGAGTTCTAGTAACAGTAGGAATGAAATCCTATTATTATTACTATTATCCCTGATATTACTAAATACCAAACCCACGATGACTTAGAAAAATATACCTAAGTGCGCATACTGATTATGTATGTATATATATCTAATATGCATATGAAAAAGTTTACTGATATTTAAATACCTTCGTTATTATACTACATCTACCGATCACTATTCGATTTACAGATTGTCTTTTTATGTGTAAAATGTTAGAAAGCGCAAGCGAGACGGAGCTATCCAACATGGGGTCTTAACTATGTGAGCGGTTACCATAAGTTACACACTGTTTCACTGGGTAACCTCGTGCTTGACTAATGTAGGCAAAATCGTTTTTTGTGCCACAAGAAACAGTTGTGTTGCGAAAGGAGACAGTGGTTGGCTCACGCGCCTTTAGATAAAGTATTTAATATGCTTTTCTATGAATCTATCTATCTAGTACATACGGATTTTTATATTGCGTATTTGAGCTTTCCAGTAAAGTATAAATTATGAAAAAACGTTCGAAGAAGGTATTCCAGAAGTATGAAGAACCACTAACCTAAACTGGATTAGCGTTGTGTATCACATAATCAGCCTTGAGACGAGGCCTATGTTCAGCAATGTAATAGTTCCATCTATTAAAAAGCTGATACGGTATGGTACTGACAACGTTAATATAGAATCCTACGTAAGAAATAGACACTAAATGTACGTACTTTTTAATAGATAGCTATTTCGTTAGATTTTCCCGTCAATAATCTTTTCATCTTGTTACATTACGCATAATATAAAAAATAACCAAGCAGTAAGCACAAAATTAACTGAAACCTGTTTAATTTAGAACACCGCACCCAAATCAACACCATAAGTAGAGATTGCATAAAACTTGCGACATAAGCCTGCATGCATGCAGCGTTGCAAGTAGGTACACCTATAGGCCGAATCATGCAAAGCTGCGCGTTGATTGGGTTTCACATAGTGTATTTAATTTCAGATCCACCGACTAGTATGCTTCAGCTTATAATTGATTTGACGAATGTATTGTTGCATAAATACATACGTATGTAATATTGCAAAATACTAAGATGGTAGACTTCCATAAAAGAGACCTACGTAAGTAAATAGAGCATCTATCAAATTAATACTACTATTTTGATGAGAAAAAAATACAAATATGTACATGTATCTAACGTTTAGTTTAAAGCCAAATGATAGATTGTACGTTGACACTGCATATTATACTACGAAAGTGCAAAAAACGCAAACGTCTTTCAAAAAAGTAGCGGCTGAAAATTGTTTTCATCGTGACGAACAGTGATTTATAATTACAATCAATCGTTCATTTCACAATTCTATCTACAGTTATATGGACATTCCACAACTGTAATAATGATGATGGAGCCGAACGCTTCGACCACCATCTATGTAACCGTATCTTATAACCTAAAGGCATTTGTTGCAACTGCGCCACACAACCGAGGCTTGCCAAAGTAGAGCGTCATTTTAAACCTAAATATGGCGACCAGTAGCAACCTGCAAGCTTCATAAGGAATTTGGGTCCTTACCCAACATCCTTCTAACTTAGGCTCAGAATCTACCAAAGCGGACTGCAGCGAGAATGTGCGGAGTAGGCTAATGCCTACTATATGCCTAATGACATAGTGTTGTACGCATCACTCTGCCTAATGCTTACCTGGTGAGTTCCTGTGCCTTCTGAAAAACGTAGATGGCGGCTATCGAGGGAGTTTTAGTGATCAACTCTACATAACCTTGTAGATGCATCCTAATGCAGATATGCAAAATAGCATAGTGTTTTAGGCCAGTATTACCCAGACATTGTTCTATCAGCAGCCCGGTAGTTATCAAAAAATCCCTCTGTTTTGTCAGTCAACGGTGGCGGCACTTACGACGCGTAGCATTATTGTAAAACACGGCAGCGTTGCTGCGATCCAGTACCTATTTTGTTTTGGCCACCCGGCACTGGGTTGCGAGTGCGAACCACCAAATGAAAAACACTTTTGTAGGCCGGAAAAGCCTTTTGGAGAAATGTTATTTTTACTTAGCGAAGAACAAACTGTAGACTTTTGTCGCTAAATATTTTTCTTTGTTTTTCACTTACATGTATGGCATCTATACAGTAGACTTACGTTCTACAATGTTTAACTATCTCTTCAAATCTCCGCTCTGCATTAGTGGATTCTGGGCTAAGGCCCAAAACAAAACTTAGAAAACAAGTTACATGCAACACTACTTAGAAATAGAAACTTTCATCACAAGTTAGATTACAGAAATACCTTTAAATGAAGTTATGTTAATAAATTATGCTACCATTAAGTAATAGTTATGTTTGCAGATAATATAATCTATGTTTGGTCGTATTTTTAATAGAGCCACTTGCTACATAAGTTGGTATTGCATATAAGTATCGATCGTTACATAATGGTTGAGGAAATATAGTCTAGATTTTATTGGGGTTATAAATATATTTATCAAAGTTTGCTAACTAGCAAAGTCTAGAGTAGCTTTAAATGAATAGAAGAAATGGATACTTGCCCTTTTAGTGGAACAAATTTTATTTAATGTTTTCTAACTAGCATTTAATGTTTTCTAACTAACATTTAATGTTTTCTAACTAACATTTAATGTTTTCTAACTAACATTTAATGTTTTCTAACTAACATTTAATGTTTTCTAACTAACATTTAATGTTTTCTAACTAACATTTAATGTTTTCTAACTAACATTTAATGTTTTCTTACTAACATTTAATGTTTTCTAACTAACATTTAATGTTTTCATATTAACATTGACAATGGATACTTATATAGGTCTATCGCTTTTTTACTTTACTCAGTACTTATACAGAGACTGCCAGTTTAGTCATTCTATTGCTTGTTTATTTATTCCGGACAATATCCGGAGTCTTTTTGTTTATTTGAACTATTTGAAAAAAGAAACATGTTTAATGGTAAATGGTTCAGAGTAGTGCAGACATTCATAGGTTATACATATATGCATACAATATTTAATATATTATGAAATTATGTATTTAAAATTGAATTGTGGGAAGGTTGTTAATTTTTACTCAATCGGTTAGTGATTTTCATCATAGAGCCGAACAATAAGAAAATGAAAAAAAAAATAACATGCTATTACTCAATGAGTATACGAATCTCATTAGAAATTAGAATAGTATTTACATTTTATCGGTAAGTATTGCATAAATATTACGATAATATCTTAAGAAAAAAAAAATAACCATTTCAGAATGTTGCATATAAAAGACTTCAACGCGCGTAAAATATCGTTAAACTGCATGACTTCGATTTACATAATACTATCAAATACATATTATGTATTCAGATTAAATGGGATTGTGTCATTTCAAACTTAAAAAGTATGTTAAGTCTTTTAGATTTCAAATCCAGTATTTTTTGGTATTGTGACGTTAAGACTCACCTACTTTTTATATTAAATGAAAAGTATAAGGAGTTTGTAAAGAACTTTGGTACACGATAAAATCGTGTGGAATTTTAGAATTATGAATTATAGGACGCTTTTATTGCCTTTATTTGCTTCGAAAACATCCTAATTATTATTACCGAATTTTATAAAATTTTGTTCAACAATACTTTAAACAGACATGGTACAATCAGAACAAAATATCTCGGCTAAAACGAGTAAAAATCTAAGGAAGCCATAGCATAGCCCCTGTCATAACTATGTACTATAGTCATGATAACTAAAAAAAATTTAATCAGTCCATCAAACAGATTATTAAAAAAATATTAGACACGTATTTTTTTTCCGTTAAAGTTCCGCGTGACGTCACGATTGTCATGTAATTATATAGACTTTCATAAGAGACGTGACTTCACGACTTCCACTCCCAAACTTTGACAAGGTTTATCTTTGCCATTTCTTGTTTTAAAGAAAAAAAAATACACATCCAACAGTTTTTGATAATCTAACGCACGAAGTAATTATAATCCAACGAGGACATTTTCATGTGAAATGGAGCCAAGACTAAATCACAGTTTACACCATCAAAAAGTTGTCAGATCTCACGTAAAGCCAAGCTTCTAACTCTACACCCCTTACTTTTCAAACTCTACAGCTTAGTCAATGTAATTATGTGACTTGGCCGTTTCGTTACAACAAGAACTGTTTGTATAACATAATTAATGAACAGTTAATAATTAATCTTCACTTTACGCTCATGCGCAGTTAATGAAACAACCAAGCCGCATAAATTGACTAAGGCGTAGAGTTTGTGAAGTTCTAAGAACTTGTGGAGTAAGGCGTGTAGAGTAAGAAGCTTGGCTTTACGTGAGATCTGACAACATTTTGATAGTGTGAACTGTGATTTAGTCTTGACTCCATTTGCCAACCGGCTTTGTTGGGCTACTTGAAAATTTGCTTGCTATTCTTTAAAAAAGGTGACAACACCTTATTGAAGAATAACAGACCCATCTCGCTTCTGAGCCATGTATACAAGTTGATTTCAAGAGTCATCAAGCCTGCGTTCAAGACGATTCGCGTCTTGAACGCAGGCTTGATGACTTTCAGCCTTCCGAACAAGCCGGTTTCCGAAAAGGCTTTAGTACCATGGACCACGTACATACGCTGCGGCAGGTTATACAGAAGACCGAAAGAGTATAACCTGCCACTTTGTTTAGCGTTTGTAGACTATGCCTTTGATTCGGTCGAGACATGGGCTGTGCTTGAGTCTCTTCAATGATGCCGTATTGACTATCAGTATATCGAAGTGTTGAAGTGTTTCTACAATAACGCCACTATGTCGGTCCGAGTACAGGAAGAGAGCTCCAAGGCGATCCTATTGAAGAGAGGCGTAAGACAGGGAGATGTAATATCTCCGAAACTGTTTACTGCTACTCTGGAAAACGCTTTTAAGCTCCTGGAATGGAAAGGATTCGGCATCAACATCAATGGCAAATACCTTACTCACCTTCGGTTTGCCGACGATATCGTGGTCATGGCAAAGTCGATGGAGGAACTCAGTACGATGCTCTAAGGCCTAAATCGAGTCTCTCAACCGGTGGGTCTTAAAATGAACATGGACAAGACAAAGGTCATGTGTAATTCCCATGTTGTACCCACCCCTATTTCAGTTGGGAACTCGGTTCTTGAAGTCGTTGACTCGTACGTTTACCTAGGACAAGTAGTCCAGTTAGGTAGGTCCGAATTCAAGAAAGAGGCCAATCGCTGAATCCAACTCGGCTGGGCAGCGTTCGGAAAATTGCGTAACATCTTCGTCTTCACGTCCGACATCCAGCCTTACTCCACAAGTTCTTACCTCAGTGCCTCAAGTCGAAAGTTTTCTACCAGTGTGTGTTGCCAGTGATGACCTATGGCACAAAAACGTGGTCTCTCATTATGGGCTTTATTAGTAAGCTTCAAGTAGCCCGACGAGACATGGAGAGGGCTATGCTCGGAGTTTCTCTGCGAGATCAAATCAGGAATGTGGAGATCCGTAGAAGAACCAAGGTTACCGACATAACCCAGGGGATTGGCAGGTTGAAGTGGCAATGGGCAGGGCACATAGCGCGGAGGACTGATGACCAATGGGATGGGAAAAGTCCTCGAGTGGAGACCACGTACCGGCAAGCGCATCGTAGGACGTCCACCCACAAGGTGGACGGACGACCTCATTAAGACCGCAGGGTCGCGCTGTATGCAAGCCGCTACCAACCAGTCTTATTGGAGATCTTTAGGGGAGGCCTATGTCCAGCAGTGGACGTCCTGTGGCTGAAAAGAAGAAAGAAGAAGAAGAAGAATAAAGAGTCCCTTTTTCAGTTTTTGGACATCTAGCATCAAACTTTGCAAAAATGTCATACAAACTTTCATCCCCCAGTTTTGGAGTTTGGGGGGTGGTATATTAAGAATCCTGAAATCGTGTTTTATTACCTATTACAACGAATTCTTAAATCCATTTTCTCTGGCATCAAAAGTTTCAAAAGAGACATACAAATTTTCATCCCCCAATTTTAGGGGTTGGGGGCTGATTTATTAAAAATCCTGAAATACGTGTTTTATTATTTCTAACAGGAAGTCTTTATTTCGATTTTTAGACTCATAGCATGCAAATTTGTGTAAGTCTCATACAAGCTTTCATCCCCTATTATATAGGGTTGGGGGGTAAAAGTTCAAAGTTTTAGATTTTTTCCTTTGTATAAATATGCCTGATAGTCTACCTTGATTCCAAACATCAAGTTTCTAGGTAATCTGGAAGTGGGTGAGTCAGTGAATCAGTCAATGAAACCCCGGTTTTTAAACGTTAATATTTCATTAACTGTTGAAGCAAAATCAATGAAATTTTGTATTGTATATAAGCTAAAGAATTTCAATAAATATGCTAAGTTTCATATAAATATAGGTTAAAAATAGTTTTCGAGTTATGAAGGGGTCAAAAGTGGCTCGAAATGGTTCGTGTAATATTACACAAGTCGCGTCGCCAGTTCCTTTTTCTTAGTCTTGGCTGGACACGCTTCCGCGTGCCTAGATAATGATTTTTTTACCAGTCATCATGTCTATTTCAATCAATCATTAGATAAACAAAGTATAGGTCGAACATCTTGCCGTCTATGAACACGAGACTAGTGGTTGCGGAGTAGCATTAGGTACAATATGGAGTGTGATAATTATTACAATATTACTATGCACAGAACCTTTTTTTTTCCCATTTAAGACTTACAGGCCAAGCAATAAAAGCGTCAGCCAAGAACTATAAAGAAAAGTCCATTATTTGATTACACCTTCACAGGTACCTTTGGGTCAGTGGGCTGCCGGCAAGAATGTGACCGGTTGTTTTGCAACAAGTTCTCCCCTCTCCCTCCCTTCTTACCGAACTTACCCGAAGTGAGCCGAAGCTTTTGCACGAACCTTCTTCGGAAGTCCGCCGAGATTCAGGCAAGTTTATTTATGGACGGTGCTTACGTATTTCTATGTAACGGGTTAAGGGCCTGTCGTCGTGTCTATTTGCAAGTTTTCGAAGATATTCTGAATTTCTAAGAATCTACTATGTCGTTTCCATGGATGTATCAACATCCTTGGTCGCTTCTAAATATAAATTGTGAAACATGACGTAAAACTTTGTGAAAAAGCTGTTTAAAACTCTTTTATAGGATATTACATTATGACGGATCATTGTGTTAAACATAACGAAAGAAAAAATTAAAGAAAGTTTCCACAAAATACAGCTCGGTAACGTGAAAATAATAAAATCAGCCAAGCCAAGACATGCGAGTCGGGAATCGCGCTTGAAAGGTTCCGTACCGTGTTGGAGCCCCCTCAGCCCCAGTCCTCTTGCCATTATTAAAAGCGAGCAAAACATCTCCTAATAATCGGCCAAGTACGAGTCGGACTCGCGCACGGAGGGTTCCGTACTGTATGGGAGCCCCCCTTAAATATTTTTTTAATTTTAATTTTATTATTTTTTATTGAAGGGAACATAAAACTAAATATTCTGTGAAAATTTCAAGCATCTACCTGGTACCATTATTAATATGGAGCGAAAAACGTCTAAAAATTCAGGTTTGTGTCATATGGGAGCCCCCTTTAAATATTTATCTTATTCTATTTTTAGGAATAAAATAAATGTTTATTTTATTATTCATTTGTAGTTATAGAGGCAACATAAATACATCGTCTGTAAAAACTTCAGCTGTCTAGCTATCACGGTTCATGAGATACAGCCTGGCGACAGACATTCAGACGGACAGACGGACATCGGAGTCTTAGTAATAGGGTCCCGTTTTTACCCTTTGGGTACGGAACCCTAAAAAGTATAAAAAATTATCGAACACATCCAAACTGACAAAATTTAATTTAAATTGATATAAATAAATAAATAAAAATAAATATTAGGGGACATCTTACACACGGCCTCTGACCCCAAACTAAGCAAAGCTTGTGATATGGCTGCCAGAGACTGATATACTACTTATATATATATTTTTAAATAAATACTTATATAGATAGTAACTAGGGCATGCAAAAACCGGATGGTTTTGGAAAACCGGTTTTTTCGGTTTTTTATTTTGAAAACCGGGGAAATCGAGTTTTTCGGGTTTTTCGGTTTTTTTCTAGTAAATTAATGAAAATACTAGTATATATAACAGTTTGTTTGTTTATGAGCCTGTACTGCCTCATTATTGGGCAAAGGCCTCCTCTCGAGATTTCCAGTTTTGTCGGTCTTGTGCTGATGCCTCCAATTTGGATTAAATGTATTCAGTTCATCGCACTATCTAATAGACCACGAGGCCGCATCGAGTTGGGACTCCATTTGGTGGTGATTTTAGCCCAGAGGTCTTCCAGAGGTCTTCTGGCATTCGACTGATTTACCCGGCCCACTGCCACTTCAGTTTAGCGGCTGTGAAAGCTACATCTTTGATTTGAGTTCTGGAACGCAGTTCGGTGTTTACTCGCAGTACCTACTCGGTCTATTAGCCGGTCACCGAGAATACTGCGCTCCATCGCTCTTTGGCAAACCTTGAGCTTGGACTTTTGGACCTTAGTTAATGACCATGTCAAAATGTGATCGGAAGGCGTTTTTTCTTAAGTTCTTTCTTGGCCCAACAGCTCTTCCAGGCGTTCTCTGTTCTTCTTGGTCTTGTCTCGCCTGGAAGGTGACTATTTGGCCAAGATAGATGTAATCGTGAACGTATATGTCTTCGCCATCGACAGTTACCTGATGTTTGATGCCATTGGTCATCACTTTGGTCTTTAATTAACATGTTCCGTATCCGCAATCCAACCTCAAGGCTTGCAGTGGTTAGGTTTTGTAGCATTGATTATAGCTCTCTGACTGAGGAAGAGATACTAGCTGACGATATTGTCTGCAAAATAAAGGTTAGTTAACCATTTTTCACCGACATTAACACCCCATCCTTCCCACTATCCCAGCTTGCAGCCAGCTTTCTGAAAACTTCTTCGAGGACGCCCGTGAATATTTTCGGGGACAGTGGGTCTCCCTGTTTAACACATTTCTCCATTGCAAATGCTGGACCAGAAGATTGTAATTTTATTGCAGCAGTACTTTGAGAATAGGTGAGGTGGAGAAGATTAACGTGAGTGATGCTATCAAATGCTTTTTGACCGACGAAACGGAGGAGGTTGATTGGATGATTGCGTGGTGATGGTCTGTAGTTTATATAGCCCGCGACGAAAACCAGCTTGTTCGGGTGGTTGTTCCATGTCTAGTCTTCCTGATATGCGATGTTCTATGATTTTGATGAAATATGATTTACAAAAAAATATTAGACAAACGTGCAAAATATACCACGCGTAGTTTTACTACGTAGCTTAGCAGAGACTGCCGGACTAATGTAACGAAACAAAATGGCGGTGGTCGATAGCGTTTCGATGAAGATGAGACAAAACGCATCCCATTACGCTTATAACGCTACAGCGCAGCGCTCTGCCTATACGAGTCTCGCTATGTAAAGACAGAGAGAGAGTGAGAACTTTCGCACTTGAATTTCATCCTTAGCACGTACATTAGACGTAATTTTTTAAATGGAAAAAAAGTTGCTTAGTTCGCTTGGCTTATTATTTCTCTGTAGGTTAGAGCAACTAGATGACAATAATGTATTTTATTGCGAAGGGGAAAGTTAATATGCGAATTTAAAAAAATTGTAGAAAACACCGATAAACCCGAAAAAACCGGTTTTATAACTAGAAAAAACCGAGTTTCTAATGCGGTCGGTTATTCGGTTTTTTCGGTTTTCGGTTAACCGGTTTGCATGCCCTAATAGTAACTAAATAACACCCAGACACAGAGCAAACACCAATGTTCATCACATAAATACTTGCCCTGGGTGGGGATCGAACCCACGCCTCTTTGACCCAGAAGTTAGGGTCACTAACCACTGAGCCACCGAGGCTGTCATATAAATATGACACATCCAAATTAAGATATTATTTTCTATGAATGATTCCGCAAACATATAGGCAGGTAAATCAATCTAACAAGAAGTCAGTCGTAAGGTACCACGCCAAAAAAAGTTCAGGTGTTTCCACTAGGTAATAATTACGTACAAATAATACAGGGTTTTAATAACTTTTTGCTGGCAGGTGGGTATTAAATAGGTATATTATATCTTGAAGAGCACACTTACTTGATTTATGTTTAAGAGGAGTGCCTCGTAAACACATTTGCTTTTTATGAAAGGGAAGTTACACACTCTTTTATTTTGCAACGGTAAACTGAGTAAAACCTATGAGTCATAGTTATGATTGGTTTTTAGTTTGCAGCTTTGAACTGAACTAGCTTTTGTAAAGGCTAGCTTAATGGAGTAGTAGTTCTGCGAAATAAACAACACAATCTTAGCGCAATTGCGCCAAGCAAATAATCAAGTTGAGCCAAACTAACACCATTTTGGCCAAATGTCGCGTCTAGATCTGCCTCCACGGTCTCAATTTCTCAACACCAAACGGCTCTTTCAAATATGTAACCACTGCACAAGTGGCCCAAGTATGCTTTACCTCGAAAGCTTGGCGCGGCTTGTGCTGTTAAGTCGAGTTGTTCACCACCCCAGCCTTAATTTGAGTCACAGAAAGGTACTGACGCTCACAGAGTCATGGCTGTTCTTGGGTAGGTCGCGGGATCTACTCACACGGTTATTGCTGAGCAGGCAGTGGAATTGAACGTTCGGATTATATTTCTCTCTCTATCTTCAATGGTATATGGATATGGATAGTCCAGTTGTTTTTTATTAATAGTTGCTAATAAAAGTACCTGAGGGTAAAGACCGATGGGGTCAAAAAGTTCTCGAGTAGAGACCACATACCGGCAAGCGCAGCGTGGGACGTCCTCATTGAGACCGCAGGATCGCGCTGGATGCAAGCTGCTACCAACTGGTCTTATTGGAGATCTATAGGGGAGGCCTATGTCCAGCAGTGGATGTCCTATGGCTGATGGATGGAGCTTATAAAATAGATTGTTCATTGCTAGGTACTCACATCCAATGCAATGACTGTACCTACCTGCTTTAGCCGCGCATCGTATCTTTGACGTACCTAATTGTTACTTTTAGACGTGTTAGGCCCCAAACAACAAACAAGTTTCTATAGCTGAGTTTAAAGCTGGGTACTTACGTTCAGTATCATGGTTGTTTCTGGCCAGACCGCGGATCTGCTCGTTCACATAGTTGTTGCTCTTGGGAACGTTGAGCGCGCTGCGGATTCCCACCGAGGAGTTGTCCAGGTGCCCAGGCCCGATCTTCGGCACGTGGCTTGAGCAGTACACTTCCTTGTCTTCTGTCCAGTGCTGGTTGTTGTAGTATGTCTGTTGATGAGATAAGGTTTTTATTTTAATGTGCTTATAGACGTCAAGAGTATGTCGCCACAATTACAAGCGGTGACACTAAATTATCGGCGAAGTGCGAGTCGGACTCGCGCACGAAGGGTTCCGTACCGTATGGAAGCCCCCTTGGTATATTTAAAAAATTATTACAAGCGGTGACACTAAATTATCGGTGAATTGGGAGTTGGACTCGCGCGCTTGGTATATTTTAATTTAGTAATTTAATTTTGAAGAGAATATACAACTTAATATTCTGTGAATATTTCAAGTATCTACTTTGTCACCGTTATTAATATCGAGCAAAAAAACGGTAAAAAAAAACAGGTTTGTTGTATGGGAGCCCCCCTTAAAAATTTTTTTTTTTCTGTTTTTAGTATTTGTTGTTATAGCGGCAACAGAAATACGTCATCTTTAAAAATTTCAACGTTCTAGCTATCACCGTTCATGAGATACAGCCTGGTGACAGACATACAGACGGACGGCGAAGTCTTAATAATAGTGTCCCATTTTTACCCTTTGGGTACGGAACCCTTAAAACGACGCGACCATTGGTGACTATCTTACGTATAAGTACAGCGCTTTCATGGAATGTATGAACAGTATCTGTGGCAGAGTTTGAGCGCACTCGTTTGTGAAGGCACAAAAATAATCAAACAAATTAAAGGAGCCCAAACACGGCAAACTTATATTGTTTCGTTTTTAGTTCTAGACTTAAACTCACATTAGTTCAATAAATTGTACTTTACGTGAAACATTGTTAAAATATTTCAAACTAGCGATCCGTCCCGGCTTTGCGCAGGTGTAGTTATACATACATACCTAATACCTATAGTATTAAACCTTCCTCTTGAATTACTCTATCTATTAAAAAGACGCATCAAAATCCGTTGCGTAGTTTTAAAAATCTAAGCATATTACATAGGGACAGACAGACAGGATGCGACTTTGTTTTATACTATGTCGTGATTATTGCTGTCTACGTATCAATTTCATTGACAAAGGTTTTTCTTATTTGATAAATCATAATTATATATCAACCATAAATTAAGTGTTCAGAACAAAATTTAAGTTCGCCTAGACTACCCACATAAGTAACCCACGTAAGTAGTATTTTTTCATCGATTTTTGAAATTTTCATATGTGCCCGTGAAGATTGTAGACATAAAACAATGGTTAAGAATTTATAAGTTTACCAAAATAAAATCCATTAAATTTAATTTGTGACAATAACATTTCATTCTACCATTCACCAATATAAACTCACCCATGGTGAACATGATCACAATTTACATTCGTTTACAAAATAGTGTGTAATCGGATTGCATTAAGGGTCAGCATTCGCTGGTTTTACGACAAAAGCTTGAAATTGATGCTGATATGGTGATTACGATTTTATTGTGTAACGGCGTGTTAGTTTTTAGGGTTCCGTACCCAAAGGGTAAAAACGGGATCCTATTACTAAGACTCCGCTGTCCATCTGTTCGTCTGTCTGACACCACTAGTCACCAGGCTGTATCTCATGAACGACCACAGCTAGAACGTTGAAATTATCACAGATTACGTATGTCAGTTGCCGTTTTAAAAACAAATACTTACTAAAACAGAAAAAAATGGCTCCCATACAAGAAACTTGATTTTTGTTCGATACTAATAACAGCAACAGGCCTATGTTTTAAAATATTCACAGAATATTAAGTTGTATATGTATAATATTCCCTTAAAATATTAATAATTAAAATAAAATAAAATAAAGGGATACGGTACGGAACCCTTCGCGCGCGAGTTCAAATCGCACTTTGCCGATTATTATTAAGTATTTGTTTTTACATAACCTTTGTAATCGTTGCATTGTCATGTTGTTTATGACGTTAAAATAATTAAAATTAGACATCGAGTTATTTTTAAGATGTTTCCGATAGTTAAATTAATGTTTGTTTCAAATAAATTCTTTGAAATATTTTTGTTGTTATAGTGTGTGCCGCCAAAGAGGAGACTTGACGAGCGTCAGTGGTGGGGGATCTTTCGCAGGTACAGTCGTGTACAAACTAAATCTGAACTTATCCTGAATTTGTATATCTATTAAACTTTTTATAAACGTTTTTTAAACGTTTGTATATCTGTTATCCAGAAATTGTATACTATTTATTACAAACCAAAGTGGTTTCACAAGTCTCATCTTTGTTGGCACGTACTGTAATAGTTTTTCAAATTTCGGTTTCAGTTTACCTACATGACGGGGGACAGACAAAAATGTTTTCTTCCATTCTGTCCCCCGGGGGACAGATCCGGGGCACAGACTGGAATAATCCATAAAATGCAACTATAGATCATCCAAACTACTACTACATACCTCCTAGACCGGAAGGTCGTAGTCAGCTATGCCAGAGCGGCAAACGAGAAGGAAACCACCAAAAAATGTGTCCGAGGCTCAATCAATGGACCCACCTTTTGGAATGTAATTCTAGACTCGTTGCTATAAAAATACGACTGCTAGAGGCAGAGGGAGTTTACTGTCAAGCCTTGACAGCAGGAAGCGTACTCAGCATGCTGGTAGGAAAATGGATTTGTTTATGACGTGATTAACAATTTGTTTTATTTTTAGATTTTATAAAACGTCCACCCACCCACCAAAGAATACCATAGTACTATTTTTATGTGTACATACGATCCCTTTTTATTTCTCTAAGTCTCGTAACAGGCTTTTAAATATTGATCGTCTGATCATTATCTTCATCATCATTTCGTGGCAATGGCAAAGATTTTTTTTCATTTATTTTTTCTAGGTATTTTACTTTACATAACAATATTTACCTTGGAAATTTTATCAAATCTTTTGGGACTAAAATCTACCTCGTCCTCGGTAGCCAGATTAAGGTCTCTTTGGCTGCAGTTTTTTGGGGAGAGCAGGCAAACTAAGAGGTGTGCCATAGTTTGGGTGGCACCACCGCATTCGCACTGTTCTTCATACGATATGCCCCATCTCAGATCGTCTGATACAAACTTGTCATTCATCAACATAGGATAATAATAATAAAAACAATCCACCGATGTAATTGCATCGTATGATATAATTTACAAGTAGTCATCTCTACAGGTGAAACAAGCACTACACTATATGACTCAGAACATTTGATCTGTATCGATGTACTGTGACTCATAACAAACCGTACGAAATACAATATACTACATAACGTAGTACCTACAGTAGGCTAGCATAACACCAGACCATGTGTTCAAATATTTAAATTACGAGAAAATATTTACCAAGCGATATTTTAGTAAATTATTGCAAAGGAAAAATTTCATAATAAAGCTATTAGTTTAAAGTGTTGATAGTGAATACAGCGGTTTGCTAACAATGGATTTCTTGAGACTCATTACAGATTTTGGACTGAGAATTGCTTTTTTTGTATATGATACGAATATGTGAATTAATTCAGCAGCGAAAAGAAAATTAAATGTTGTTTATTATACAATATGCTTTTCACGTTTGTGCCGACATACTACGTCAGACATATTTCATAGTTAGGTATTTATTCGTTTTCATTTTTGCATTTATATTTTCATATTTTCGGTTCTTTTGCCTAAAAAAATAATCTGTTATTTACAATTACACTAAAGAACTGGTTGTTTTTCAAATAATAATGTAAAACTTGGGGCACCCAAGACACAGGCTTTTCTGCCTAGTTTGGGGCCCGCAGTATATCTTTCAAATTTTTGTATAACCGAAACAAAGTAATGTTAGCAAATGTCATTTTTGTACTTTTTCTTTTATGTAAGGTGTTTATATGAATGTGAATAAAGTTCTTTCATAAAACTCTCCATAGTATTTTTAGTACTACTTATATATCGCATACGGTCTTATGATAAATCACCAATGAGGGCTTTGTTTTGTCTATAAAATTATTGTATAGTTACCAAAAAAATTCAATAAAATTGATCAATATAATTATGTATAGAAATATGATTTTAATTTTTTACTATCCGCTTTATCTCAAGAGTCCTTCTAAAACCTACTCTATATTTTAAAACCGCTTGTATTATTTACATATATCCGATGTTTTAAAGAATAAAGTAATGGAGCAAAACTAATGTTACATTCTCGAGCAGCGTATATCACTAGGCTTAACCTTCCAAAATGCTTAATTCATTTAATCTATTTATGTAACAATAGTAAGTCGTTTCCTCGATAGCTGTGACCCGTTGGCCTTGATTGTCTTCTGAGAGTGGCATTTTGGTGACCTTGTCGCTTCTTATCAGAGACCGAGGATCGGAAAGATCAGAGGGCTACTAAAATCCTGTTTCGAAAGGAATTCTTTGTTTCGACCATTTCATTTTAAATATAGGTCTACTAATATTTTCCCCTCTATATTAATAGGTCATATAATAATTGGAATCATTGATAGTTTATTTTGATTTAAATCTAATTCTATTCTGTATGATTTTTTTTTACACCATGTAACAATGCCATCCTGAATTCCTGATGCTAAAAGGTTACCGCCAGATGTGTACAACTGCAGCAGACGTTGCTATTGCGTTACTTACTCATACTTAATCTTTTCAGAAAGAGAATTTTGTTCTATTCGTGTTTTTCCGTATCGTCTTAAATTGTAACTAACCGAAGAGATATAGGTAAGTAACAATAATATATTTAATCATTTTTGGGGAGGCTTGAAGGATACTATTTCAGGGACTCGATACGCATGTTGGGTAAATGTTTTCTTTCACCTGCAGTTTTAAATTTCATTATCATTAATATTTGATAAATGGTTATAAAATATTCGGCCAAGTACGAGTCGGATTCGCGCACGTAGGTTTCCGTACTGTATGGGAGCCCTCTTTAAATACATAGTTATATTATTTTAATTTTATTATTTACTATTGAAGTAAATATGCAACTAAATATTCTACGAAAATTTCAAGCATCTACCTGTTAGCATTATTAATATAGAGCGAAAAACGGCTAAAATCAGATTTGTTGTATGGGAGCCCCACTTAATTATTAATTTTATTCTGTTTTTAGTACTTGTTGTTATAGCGGCAACAGAAATACATCATCTATGAAAATTCCAGCTTTAGCTATAACGGTTCATGAGATACAGCCTGGAGACAGACAGACAGACAGACGGATAGACGGACAGCGGAGTCTTAGTAATAGGTTCCTGTTTTACCCTTTGGGTACGGAACCCTAAAAAACATCTCAAAATTACACGACAAATGATTGTGAAATAATGGTAGGCCCCTAAATTGGTCGTCAGCTTAGCTTAGCAGATCGTATCTTAGTATTAACAGAAATATAATAGATGCTCATTAGGTAGGCGGGTATGATAATGCAGTGACCTATAAAAATGTTAATGGGTGTTGCATATGCTAGCTAAAGAATTCGGTCCGGTTATGGGTGTCATATCTGGACTTAGCTATGTAATATCTTGAAATTCTTACGCCTGTGGCTCGGTTTATGATTGTGAAGAAAAACCGCTGTAGAGATGCTGGTTTTTACTTTGGAATTTGCTTAGATTGAGGAGTTGGAACTTTATATTGAAGCATATTTCTAAGCCTTTCTTCATAAAGCCTCTATCAGTAAAATAAGAGTAGCTAGTTACTATCAGTGACAGAGTTTTGAGAACCTGTTCAATGAGTACAGGTAGCGACACGTAAGTGTAGCGCTGAGGGTACTGTGGAGGGCATGGCTGCGCTTGGTGTCCGCCATACTAAACCCATGCGCAGCCATCCCCTCCACACTTCTCTCAGCTCTACACTTACGTGCCGCTGCCTGTAAGTTCTAAGTTTTTTCTGGGTAATTAAAAAAATTAGACAAATAAGTAATATAACTATAACTTAAAGCACTCACCTTCAAAGTCAGCTTTGTCCCACACACAGCACATTTGAAGCACCCACTATGGAAGAACGTAAAGTCTTTGAGTGGTCCAACTCTGTCCACTTGGTAAACGATTTCATTGCAACGAAAGCACGTGCTTTCGTAGAAGTTTGGGCGATACATGGCTCTTGGCACCTGGCAAGTCAAGTCATAGACTTTTTGACAAGTCAAATCATAGACTTGACACTTCTTTACAAGTCAAATCATGGATTTGACACCCCTGCACAAGTCGAATCATAGGCTCGACACTTCAAGTCACGAGCTTGGCAAGTCAAGTCATAGACTACTTTGAGTCACAGACTAGGCAACTCTAGAGTATGTCATCAAGTCATTATCCACTGCACTGCGTTATCACTGTCACTTCACTTGTTTAGTCACTGCATTTTTTATTCTGTCACTTGAACTTTCACTGAGTTGAATAGGACATCTGAAAATGAGTAGTTAAAATATCTTTCTTTCGTGTTTCTTATTGAAAAGTGTACACAATGTAAGTCTAGCCTGAGAGGTCGAATTCAATGTCAACACCAAATATTTCTGCATTACTTTTAATAATGTCGTTCTACCTTTGTTTTACTAAAAACTAGCAGATTATTTTTAGAGTATATTTAAAACTCAAATTATCTTTATTGTATTTTTTACGCAAAGATTAAACAATTGCAAACCAAACTCACAAAGTGTTTAAAAAGCTACAGCTTTTTGGTAGTATACTTAGCTTGTTAAGCCATAGGCCAGTTAAAAAAGATAATTCCAGTTTTTTCATAAACAAAAAAAATAAAGAAGGGTCAATGTTCGAGCATGAATAATGGATGACCAAAGTCTGCGGCACAGGTGACCACGCGAGGGTATCGACCCATTTCACCCCTGTTCTGATTCTGAACAACCCCTTTCACGCCACTTTACTTCCCTTAATTGTTAGAAAACATATTGTAGTATAGCACATTTCGAGATGTTTTCTTATAAAAGGAGTCTTGCGAGTAGCTTTTATTTATATTGTTGCATGATAGCTTCTTTTTTACTTTTCGAAACTCACAAAAAGCAGCTTTTTATGCAAAGGATTCCTTTTTTTTAATATTTAAAGAACGAAAAATTATGTATGTTATTAGATTACATTCCTTCTACTAATGTTATAACTCTACATACTTGAGTATAGTTTTCAAAACTATTCAAAGTATAAAAGTTTTTTTGTTTACAATTTACTAACATTCATTTTTTAACTGATTAGCCATTCCAGATGGTTGTTGACTTCATCAATTTCAAATCAACGTGCACGAAGACAGGGCGTACTGCTGACTAGCAGTACGCCCTTGAATAAAAAAAGTATTTGCTAAATTCTTTAACTGTAAGAAAAGTGAAAATCCTTACATAGTATGAAATAAAGTCGCTATTTTTGTCTTTTTGTCTGTATGCTTAAATCTTTAAAACTACGCAACGGATTTTGATGCGATTTTTTTTAATGGATAGAATGGTTCAAGAGGAAGATTTATATGTATAATACACCTGTGCGAAGCCGGGGCAAATCGTCTAGTCAATGATAAAAAAGATAAACAAATGAAATATTTTTTGTTTATTTTTCTCTGATTTTTTATTCTCAGAAAAAATATTAGAGCATCACGTATTGTGCGTAGTTCCACAGGTTTCCTCGCGAACAAGTTACTCATACTTAGTAAGTAATCTCACTCGCGTGCTTTACTAACAATACGTTTTACTTGCTGCAGGGGATGTGTGGGCTAAGTTAGATAAAACTTACTTAGAAAGTCTTTAAGTATATGTATATTGGTAATAAGTTACACAAGTAACGTGTATTTTAAATCGTGAAACTATTGTACATGGGATGGAAACTACATACATCTTTAATTTCTAATGTTAATGCTGGTCGCTAGCAACGCTCGTTGGCAACTGGCTAGAATTTGAATTATCACAAGACCTTCACTAGATTGTATACTGTATCTTACTGTTTGTTTGTTTGTTTATGAGCTTGTGTTGTCCCATTGTTGGGCAAAGGCCTCCTCTCGGGATTTCCAGTTTTGTCGGTCTTGTGTTGATTCCTGCTAATTTGGGTCAAAGGTGTTCAGTTTGTCTCGTATCTTACTATAAGTAAAAGATATGTGTGTGTGCCCTATAAAGATCATAATTTTATATATGATAAAAAACGTTTTATATTTAGCAGTGATAGCCTAGCAATGATAACAATATTTGTATCAAACTTAAAAGTATTGTATATGAGAAAAAATAGTAGTTTTAGCATAATATTATAAGTAAAAAATGGTATATTCTTGTTAATATTATCTGAAAAATAGTTTGTTGGTTTGTTTGTTACTCTTTCACGCAGCAATGCAGAGATTAGACTTGATTTTTTGCTTTAAGGAGAGTGTCATAGGATTTTTATCCCGAAAAAGAAAAAGTTCTTATGAGGTGACAAAAAGACAAACAAAAAACACAAGTGCGGGCAAGTGCTAGTAACTCATAAAAAAGCTAATATAAGTAGCGTTTTGACCTTATTTTTGCCTTCATTCACTTATAACTTAAACCATACTTGAAAGAAAGCCGCGCCTATTGGAACGTGTCCAAATAATGATACGAGTACATCAAGTCATGTTGTACGAGTACATCTTACAGACACGACGTACTCGTACAATAGAAAAAGAAATAAATAAAATATTACTTCTACGTCAGTGAAGGCGCATGTCAGAAAAAAGTTACCTGTTATAACTTTTTTTTGACATTTGAAGTGGTAAGTATAATTTTTTCTTTTAACTTATTCTAGAGACTGAGATGTTTTGTGCCCGAGACCATTTTTAGGGTTCCGTACCCAAAGGGTAAAAACGGGACCCTATTACTAAGACTTCGATGTCCGTCTGTCCGTCTTTCCGTCTGTCTGTCACCGGGCTGTATCTCATGAACCGTGATAGTTAGGCAGCTGAAATTTTCACAGTTGATGTATTTCTGTTGCCGCTAGAACAACAAATACTAAAAATAGAATAAAATAAATATTTAATATTTAATATTTTTTTTATTTAATATTTAATAAAATTAATATTTAATATTTTCCCATACAACAAACGTGATTTTAGCAGTTTTTTGCTCACTATTAATAATGGCAAGAGGATTTGGGCTCCCATACGATACGGAACCCTCCGTGCGCGAGTCCGACTCGCACTTGGCCGATTTTGTTCTCTTACGTAAGTTAAATTACTGTTCTTGATAATATAATCAATACCAAGTTGTATTTAGGAGTTCAATGGAACCAAATAGGTTTTTGGTTCTACATTATAATCTACATTAGTTCGGTATAACATAGCTCGATCGGCAATAGTTTGTGCAAAAAGAGAAGCGTCGTAGGTGAGGCCGCCCGTGTGCCCTTTTACTAATTTTGTTACGTTTACAACACTGCTCTGTCATTGCTAGTACAACTAAAAGTGTTTGATACTTGGTAGACACTAATTCGGTTTTCATCAGTACCCGCGTCTATCAAGTAGGTATAGTCGGTACCTTGGCTGCTGATTAAAGTCTTATTGTTAGTTCACCGTAACGCCACGACGGTTCTCTTTTTGCACATGCTTTAACCGAGTAAGGGTCTCAAGGACTCTCAGGTTGTTTTCCCAAACGATCAACTACATATCTTAGTCTTCACAATGTACGTCCTGAAGGAAGGTAGCTATTTGTTCATGGTTTTCCTATTTAACTCATGACAATAACTTATGTATTTCTTTCTTCCTATATTTCTCTCGCCCTATATTTATTGAGAAAGTGTTTTTGCGTATTGTGTATTTCATTATCATATCGGCCACAATATATCCATTGCTGAACATTAATCTCTTATTGTAATTACCTGTTTATGATTGATTCACAATCCAGAGTTGCTGATTTTTGCCATGCTAAAAGTCTAGTGTAGCTACGGGATATTTTCACAATACGAATTAGTATTTTATACTTTGTTCTCAAAGTCCTAAGCTATGTATATTGTTTTCGCGCTCCGTTATTAGGTATAATATAAAATGACATCACCCAAGCTACAAACAGACGGACGCTATCATATAAGGACATTTTACACCTAGAGACAGCTATAAAACGGACATAAAAATCTGCCAAAATTATTCGAATCGAGAAAATTGAATACGAAATCGATAAAATTAAGATGTTTAATTGAATTCACAAAGAGATAATGTAATATCATTTATGTTTAAGTGTATTTTAAGTGTGAGAATAATGTGACAAATATTCCAAAAAATGTATAAGTATCTATTGTAAGGTACTTAATGTTGATGATCAATAAGTATTACCATGGAGAAAAGACATGAAAGTTCTTTTCAAGTTTCTTCTGTAGTATCCATAGCCTAAATTCTTTAAATTATTCCGGGGTAAAGTATCTGGAATGAGGAGATTCTCAAACTAACCAAAGTTACCGACATAGCCCAGTAGTTTAGCAAGTCGAAATGGCAGTGGGCAGGCACATTGTTCTAAGAACGGATGGCCGATGTATCCGTAGAGTATTCATATGGAGACCACGGATCAGCAAGCGCAGCGTAGGACGTCCACCAACTAGGTGGACTGACGATATAATTAAAATATGAGGAACGTGCTGGGCGCAGGGCGCTTCCAACCAGCCTCATTGTCGTTTACAAACAAACCAAATTTTTTTTGGAACGTGCCTGAACGTGGTATATTGAGATTGAAGGTACATGAGAATAGGTTTACTAGAACACAAAAAAAAACAACGGATTGCACTCCGGGAGTGCCAGCAGAAGTGAAAACTTGAACATCAATATCACACACGCACACTTGCGCAAGTGCCCTGCGCCGTCTTACGAATTTTCGATCAGGTCACCTGTCTTGACGCGACTTTAACATTTTTCACCCTTCCCAAAAAGTGCACACGCGCGCCAAAGAAGTCATCACTCCAAAAAGATGACCGATTTGTAACCTAATAACTTAAAAAGCATTATCAAATAGCTTATTTCGGCCCAAAGCAAAGAATATATAATAATACTACAGCAAAGCAGAGCTTTCTCCTTCTTTCGCCAATTATATATCTGTCCTAAATTAAGTTTGTATAGACCGGGTGGCTAGCCCTGTTGTCAGAGTTTTTAGGCCGGCCGAAGGCCTCTGACATGGCTAAAACAGCCGGGACCTACAATTTAACGTGTCATCCGAGCACGGTAGCGATCAGTTGGAAAATGCCACCCGCGGTCACCCATCCAAAATATACTGACCGTGCGGAACATTGTTTAATTTCGGTGATCTGTCCTGTGCTAGTCACATTCATCTGGTTTTCGCAATGTTACTGTTAAATTAGCATGAGATTACCAAATAACTTTGAAAGATTTTTCGTAATGTTACAATACTGTTAAAATCAGTAGGAGAGGATTATGGGCAGCGGTGGTCAATGAGAATCCGTAGTATATGGAGCGCGTAGGCAAGTGTGGGCCGGCGTGGGCCACAGGGCTGATCCAAACTACTTTTACTTATTGCTCAATGAAATTCTTGATCGGCCGCTATGACAATATGGAAACGAGAGGCAAGTACAAGAATGCCATTGTGTTTATACATTGCTTATTTTTGCTTAGCTGCATATTTTTAAGTTTTGTCAATAATGAAAGTTTATTTTGTATGATCAAGCTGCTTAATGTATGGTCAATTCTTAGCAAGTAACCATGCTAAAACAAGTCTTGTTTTGAAAGCTAAACGGAGGAAAAGTAATAGAAAATATGTTTAACCCAGATTATGTTTAACGACAATAATAATCTGATTCAGGTTGTCCATTGCCGATCTAGACTAATTTTTCGTAAAATACTACACTCGTTTGTACTTGAAAAATATTTCATCCTTACTAATATTATAAATCCGAAAAGTTTGTTGGTTTGTTGGTTTGTTACTCCATGACGCACCAACGGAGCAACGGATTGGCTTGATTTTTGGCATGGACATAGTTTAAAAGGCGGAAGGAGCTTTAGGATACTTTTTATCCCGAAAAATTGCATAGTTCCTGTAGGACAGGACAAAAACCATCGAAAGCGAAACTGTCGCCACTATCACAAAGACGCTAAGTGATTAATTCCTCCATGACGCTAATATGGACTAACGAAACGTCACAGCCAAACGTAATTGGATGACAGGTGACATTGTCTGCAGACTTTTATAAATCACAAGTAGCATGGCAAGGGGACAAATTGTTTTTCCACCATTATATCCCCTTGAAGAGGAAATAAAGTATGGATTGAAAATGACAACTGACATTAAAATTGGATAAAATGTTATTTTACCTCTGCATGCTACATGTTACTATGACGTTTAATACTAGGCCGTCATTTTGTCTGACATCCTTACTAATATTATAAATCCGAAAAGTTTGTTGGTTTGTTGGTTTGTTACTCCATGACGCACCAACGGAGCAACGGATTGGCTTGATTTTTGGCATGGACATAGTTTAAAAGGCGGAAGGAGCTTTAGGATACTTTTTATCCCGAAAAATTGCATAGTTCCTGTAGGACAGGACAAAAACCATCGAAAGCGAAACTGTCGCCACTATCACAAAGACGCTAAGTGATTAATTCCTCCATGACGCTAATATGGACTAACGAAACGTCACAGCCAAACGTAATTGGATGACAGGTGACATTGTCTGCAGACTTTTATAAATCACAAGTAGCATGGCAAGGGGACAAATTGTTTTTCCACCATTATATCCCCTTGAAGAGGAAATAAAGTATGGATTGAAAATGACAACTGACATTAAAATTGGATAAAATGTTATTTTACCTCTGCATGCTACATGTTACTATGACGTTTAATACTAGGCCGTCATTTTGTCTGACATTTAAAATATTTTTAAATCTTCTATCATTAGAGGTTTAACATGTTTCTTTATTCTACCTTTATGGTATACATCATACTTTAATATTATCAATCCGAAAAGTTTGTTGGTTTGTTCCTCTTTGACGCAGCAACGGAGCAAAAGATTGACCTGATTTTTGGTATGGATACCTTTGGTTTAAAAGACAAAGTGATAATAGGATACTTTTTTATCTCGAGAAAATTCGTGATTCCCATGGGATAGGACAATAACTGTTTCTCAGCAATGTAGCAACGGATTGACTTGATATTTGGGGTGGGTATAGTTTGGAAGACGGAAAGTGACATAGGATACTTTCCATCGCGAAAAAATTGTGGTTCCCGTAGGACTTAACAATAAATTTTTCTCAGCAACGGAGCAACTTGCCTTGGCTTATTGCATGAATATAGTTTGAAAGACGAAAAGTGACATAATAGGCCACTTTTTATCGCAAAAACTTTAACAGTTCCCGTAGGATAGGATAAAAACTAAGTGAGCGGGCTGCGGTAGCAGCCGTCTAAGCGCCAGAAATAACCTGTCATGGCAAGTTTAGGACATTCCTACATTTTTCGCACTCCTTCGCGGCACTCAACAGAGCTAGCCCAGACTCGGGCTCCATAACGGAGCTTGCGCTCTCGCCATAATGACGGAGTGTTTCGGAGCACAAGACACATCGTCATCCACCACTCTGGACTAACCAGTACTGAACGTCAGACAGCATTCCAACGCCCTGGTTCCAGTGCAGCGGGTCAGTCATAGTAGCCCGGCGCCTGCCTCTTCAACTGCAGAGGGCAGTGAGAACGGCCATCGCGATACCGACACCTCTCTTCCCCTGCAGCCCCACTGCGTCTGCCAACACGTTGACGGCCTAGCGGAAGGTAGGGTAGGTGGCGGCACCCACACCACCAGTTCCATATATCCCTCCGCGGCCCCTAATCCGCGGCAGTCATATCAGAGTCCAGGAAGCAGCCTTGCTTTATGAAACTGAGAAGGGTTATTCCCAGCAAGTAACTGGAGATAGAGAGACAGAAAAGAAGCGACACCCAGCGCAGCAGGAGGAGCTGGAGTTCATATGCCTGGCAGACGGAGCAGCACTAGAGCAAAATCTTAACCGAGAAATTAACATATTTACAGACGGCAGCAAAGTTAAAGGGAAAGTTGGGGCGGCATTATCCATTTGGGATGATGCCACTGAGATCAGTACCCGCAAGCTGAAATTGGCCGATTGGTGCTCCGTGTACCAGGCCGAGTTATTGACACTTCTTGATGCTACCGAAAAAGCAAAAATCTTTTGTGACTCCAGGTCTGCACTGGAAACGGTAGTTGGCGTATCTTCCCTCTATCCCTTAGCAGTAAATTCAAAGCTAACATAAAGTTGCTACACGCACAAAATAAAATAGTGAAACTTTATTGGATTAAAGCACACGCGGGGATGGAGGGAAATGAGAGAGCGGACCAGCTAGCAAAGGAAGCAGCACTGCACTCGAAGTGCAGACCTATTTACGATAACTGCCCCGTTTCATTCGTCAAATGAGAAATCCGAAAGGACTCTCTTGACGAGTGGAACCGGCGTTATCAGGATGGCCACACAGCGGCGGCAACCAAAACATATTTTCCGGATGCAAGGGCGGCATACAAGATCGTAAGAGAAATAGCACCAGTGGGAATCATAACTCAAGTGCTGACGGGGCATGGTGGGTTTTCCCAATACTTACATCGATTTAAGTTGAGGGAAAGCCCATCGTGCATCTGTGAACCCACAAAAGAGGAGACTCATGTGCAGTGGCACATAATCTTGGAATGCCCAGTTTATGGAAAGCAGAGATTTTATTTAGAACAAAAAATTGGAATTAATCTAACACGTAAAAACCTTAGAAACGAATTTATCGATTTTTGCACAAATATTTGTAAAAAAGCAATTATTAGGAACAAGTAGGTATAAACTTTGCTGTACCATTGTAATGTTTATTATAACTGCAAACAGCCAAAAACATTGAAATATAGGTATAGTTTTTATTCATTTGTAATTAAGACCCCTGACCCTTGCATATACACTCCAACCTTGCATTCCTTTAAGGTATTTTGAAATTTGTCGGTTAGGTTATTAGGTTTCGCAGCCGACATAAACATAAGCCAAAATTAAAATATAACGCGGGCGAAGCCGCGGGTAAAAGCTAGTTTAAAATATTTTTAAATCTTCTATCATTAGAGGTTTAACATGTTTCTTTATTCTACCTTTATGGTATACATCATACTTTAATATTATCAATCCGAAAAGTTTGTTGGTTTGTTCCTCTTTGACGCAGCAACGGAGCAAAAGATTGACCTGATTTTTGGTATGGATACCTTTGGTTTAAAAGACAAAGTGATAATAGGATACTTTTTTATCTCGAGAAAATTCGTGATTCCCATGGGATAGGACAATAACTGTTTCTCAGCAATGTAGCAACGGATTGACTTGATATTTGGGGTGGGTATAGTTTGGAAGACGGAAAGTGACATAGGATACTTTCCATCGCGAAAAAATTGTGGTTCCCGTAGGACTTAACAATAAATTTTTCTCAGCAACGGAGCAACTTGCCTTGGCTTATTGCATGAATATAGTTTGAAAGACGAAAAGTGACATAATAGGCCACTTTTTATCGCAAAAACTTTAACAGTTCCCGTAGGATAGGATAAAAACTAAGTGAGCGGGCTGCGGTAGCAGCCGTCTAAGCGCCAGAAATAACCTGTCATGGCAAGTTTAGGACATTCCTACATTTTTCGCACTCCTTCGCGGCACTCAACAGAGCTAGCCCAGACTCGGGCTCCATAACGGAGCTTGCGCTCTCGCCATAATGACGGAGTGTTTCGGAGCACAAGACACATCGTCATCCACCACTCTGGACTAACCAGTACTGAACGTCAGACAGCATTCCAACGCCCTGGTTCCAGTGCAGCGGGTCAGTCATAGTAGCCCGGCGCCTGCCTCTTCAACTGCAGAGGGCAGTGAGAACGGCCATCGCGATACCGACACCTCTCTTCCCCTGCAGCCCCACTGCGTCTGCCAACACGTTGACGGCCTAGCGGAAGGTAGGGTAGGTGGCGGCACCCACACCACCAGTTCCATATATCCCTCCGCGGCCCCTAATCCGCGGCAGTCATATCAGAGTCCAGGAAGCAGCCTTGCTTTATGAAACTGAGAAGGGTTATTCCCAGCAAGTAACTGGAGATAGAGAGACAGAAAAGAAGCGACACCCAGCGCAGCAGGAGGAGCTGGAGTTCATATGCCTGGCAGACGGAGCAGCACTAGAGCAAAATCTTAACCGAGAAATTAACATATTTACAGACGGCAGCAAAGTTAAAGGGAAAGTTGGGGCGGCATTATCCATTTGGGATGATGCCACTGAGATCAGTACCCGCAAGCTGAAATTGGCCGATTGGTGCTCCGTGTACCAGGCCGAGTTATTGACACTTCTTGATGCTACCGAAAAAGCAAAAATCTTTTGTGACTCCAGGTCTGCACTGGAAACGGTAGTTGGCGTATCTTCCCTCTATCCCTTAGCAGTAAATTCAAAGCTAACATAAAGTTGCTACACGCACAAAATAAAATAGTGAAACTTTATTGGATTAAAGCACACGCGGGGATGGAGGGAAATGAGAGAGCGGACCAGCTAGCAAAGGAAGCAGCACTGCACTCGAAGTGCAGACCTATTTACGATAACTGCCCCGTTTCATTCGTCAAATGAGAAATCCGAAAGGACTCTCTTGACGAGTGGAACCGGCGTTATCAGGATGGCCACACAGCGGCGGCAACCAAAACATATTTTCCGGATGCAAGGGCGGCATACAAGATCGTAAGAGAAATAGCACCAGTGGGAATCATAACTCAAGTGCTGACGGGGCATGGTGGGTTTTCCCAATACTTACATCGATTTAAGTTGAGGGAAAGCCCATCGTGCATCTGTGAACCCACAAAAGAGGAGACTCATGTGCAGTGGCACATAATCTTGGAATGCCCAGTTTATGGAAAGCAGAGATTTTATTTAGAACAAAAAATTGGAATTAATCTAACACGTAAAAACCTTAGAAACGAATTTATCGATTTTTGCACAAATATTTGTAAAAAAGCAATTATTAGGAACAAGTAGGTATAAACTTTGCTGTACCATTGTAATGTTTATTATAACTGCAAACAGCCAAAAACATTGAAATATAGGTATAGTTTTTATTCATTTGTAATTAAGACCCCTGACCCTTGCATATACACTCCAACCTTGCATTCCTTTAAGGTATTTTGAAATTTGTCGGTTAGGTTATTAGGTTTCGCAGCCGACATAAACATAAGCCAAAATTAAAATATAACGCGGGCGAAGCCGCGGGTAAAAGCTAGTATAACTATAAATAAAATAAAAATTACAGAAAACTAAAATTGTGTCGAGATATCGTGCAAAAGTTTCTAGGCACGTTGACAGTAAATTAGACACTTTTAGTGTTTTTCGAATCTCATCCTAAAACCGATTTATATCTCTCAATTATGAAATACTACCTTTTTCCCGCGGATTCGCCCGCGTGATGTTTTGATTTTTGTGCTATCCTATAGGAACCTTTTATTTTCCGGGGAAAAAGTAGCCTATGCCACTTTACGTCTTTCAAACTATTATGTCCATTGCAAAAATTAAGTAAATCTATTGTTTCGATGTTGCATGAAAGAAGAACAAACCAACAAATTTTTACATTTTCGGATTTATAACATGTATTAGTAAGGGTTAGCGAGGATAAAATTGGACCGACCACGTTACACACGATCCGATTACGTGGTTGATTTTCATTAATTTTAATGTAATATGTGAGTTTTAATGTAATTGGCATGTCCGTTTTAATGGCTCAATAAATACAATTTAATTTTCAATTTAATTTAATTAAAATTTAACAAGCTTGCCATCAACAAGCTTTCCTAACTGCAGTTACCGCAAACTCAAAATCTTATCTCCCCCTTAGTTCCTAGTTATTCTGCAAAATTAGCATACCGAAGTATGCTATCTATGCTAGCATTGCGCGGTATGTAGTTTGCCCACAATGCAACGAAGGCAAGCGGGGCATTACCATATTCATTAACTGTACTTGCAAAGGAAATAAAGGCAGGTAGATATATGGTTGTACTGGATGCGTTAAAGATAGCTTAGAACGTTTCATTGTTGTCATTATGTCAGCTGTTGGGTATTTATTGACGGACAAGCCTCTATAAATTGGTAGCAAAATTAAAGAAATTGTAACTTTGTACTTAAGTCTAACCCAGAAAGTTAATCTTTTTCTTTTGTTCGGCTTTTTGTTCAATAACTTATAGGTTTCAAAAAAGCCTGCTTGCGATAATTGATAGAATGTAACTGTCGTAATCTTTAGGATATATTATCTTAACTGTGTTAAAAACGCATTGCTCTGCACTTGCCAGTGCGAGATATCTATTTGGGAACTTTTCGACTTGCAATATGTACTTGTACCTACTACTGTCATTTTGACATGCTAGTGCCGTAGATTATAACGGTAACTATATAATTCGTCGGTCAGATTGTCTCCCTTCCGGTTCTTCCCATTCATTTCATCTCGCATGTAGAAAAAGTTTGATTAGTTGATGAAAAAAACAAATCTTAGTTGGTAAAACCTATTGAGATAAAACAAATATAGTTGTGTGTACAATTTAGACTTATTAAGTATTAAAAGTCGCCGAAAAAAATCAAGTGAATCAAAATAACAACTAGCCTGTCTACATTTTCAAAAAGTCACAAATGGATCCGTCAATGCTATGAATCAGTTTACATAACTCAAAAAATTATCAGCAAATTAATTATGTTTCTAACACAAATAAAAACATTCACATTTATTATACGTAGTCCTTAGTTTGAGCTGTACCTAATCCTTATTTAGATTACATAACATAATTAAGTACCTACAACAATCATGTACGATACTTTCCGCAAGAATTATTTGACAGTTTCCGGCATATTCAATTGACAAATTATGTTTGTTAGACCCTGACATTTTATTTGCAGTAAATCTATAAATCTGTTCAAACTTTTACAAATAATATGCTAGGATCAAATTATCCGGAATAATTAAATAAACTTATAGAGGACTAGCTTTTACCCGCGGCTTCGCCCGCGTTATATTTTAATTTTGGCTTATGTTTATGTCGGCTGCGAAACCTAATAACCTAACCGACAAATTTCAAAATACCTTAAAGGAATGCAAGGTTGGAGTGTATATGCAAGGGTCAGGGGTCTTAATTACAAATGAATAAAAACTATACCTATATTTCAATGTTTTTGGCTGTTTGCAGTTATAATAAACATTACAATGGTACAGCAAAGTTTATACCTACTTGTTCCTAATAATTGCTTTTTTACAAATATTTGTGCAAAAATCGATAAATTCGTTTCTAAGGTTTTTACGTGTTAGATTAATTCCAATTTTTTGTTCTAAATAAAATCTCTGCTTTCCATAAACTGGGCATTCCAAGATTATGTGCCACTGCACATGAGTCTCCTCTTTTGTGGGTTCACAGATGCACGATGGGCTTTCCCTCAACTTAAATCGATGTAAGTATTGGGAAAACCCACCATGCCCCGTCAGCACTTGAGTTATGATTCCCACTGGTGCTATTTCTCTTACGATCTTGTATGCCGCCCTTGCATCCGGAAAATATGTTTTGGTTGCCGCCGCTGTGTGGCCATCCTGATAACGCCGGTTCCACTCGTCAAGAGAGTCCTTTCGGATTTCTCATTTGACGAATGAAACGGGGCAGTTATCGTAAATAGGTCTGCACTTCGAGTGCAGTGCTGCTTCCTTTGCTAGCTGGTCCGCTCTCTCATTTCCCTCCATCCCCGCGTGTGCTTTAATCCAATAAAGTTTCACTATTTTATTTTGTGCGTGTAGCAACTTTATGTTAGCTTTGAATTTACTGCTAAGGGATAGAGGGAAGATACGCCAACTACCGTTTCCAGTGCAGACCTGGAGTCACAAAAGATTTTTGCTTTTTCGGTAGCATCAAGAAGTGTCAATAACTCGGCCTGGTACACGGAGCACCAATCGGCCAATTTCAGCTTGCGGGTACTGATCTCAGTGGCATCATCCCAAATGGATAATGCCGCCCCAACTTTCCCTTTAACTTTGCTGCCGTCTGTAAATATGTTAATTTCTCGGTTAAGATTTTGCTCTAGTGCTGCTCCGTCTGCCAGGCATATGAACTCCAGCTCCTCCTGCTGCGCTGGGTGTCGCTTCTTTTCTGTCTCTCTATCTCCAGTTACTTGCTGGGAATAACCCTTCTCAGTTTCATAAAGCAAGGCTGCTTCCTGGACTCTGATATGACTGCCGCGGATTAGGGGCCGCGGAGGGATATATGGAACTGGTGGTGTGGGTGCCGCCACCTACCCTACCTTCCGCTAGGCCGTCAACGTGTTGGCAGACGCAGTGGGGCTGCAGGGGAAGAGAGGTGTCGGTATCGCGATGGCCGTTCTCACTGCCCTCTGCAGTTGAAGAGGCAGGCGCCGGGCTACTATGACTGACCCGCTGCACTGGAACCAGGGCGTTGGAATGCTGTCTGACGTTCAGTACTGGTTAGTCCAGAGTGGTGGATGACGATGTGTCTTGTGCTCCGAAACACTCCGTCATTATGGCGAGAGCGCAAGCTCCGTTATGGAGCCCGAGTCTGGGCTAGCTCTGTTGAGTGCCGCGAAGGAGTGCGAAAAATGTAGGAATGTCCTAAACTTGCCATGACAGGTTATTTCTGGCGCTTAGACGGCTGCTACCGCAGCCCGCTCACTTAGTTTTTATCCTATCCTACGGGAACTGTTAAAGTTTTTGCGATAAAAAGTGGCCTATTATGTCACTTTTCGTCTTTCAAACTATATTCATGCAATAAGCCAAGGCAAGTTGCTCCGTTGCTGAGAAAAATTTATTGTTAAGTCCTACGGGAACCACAATTTTTTCGCGATGGAAAGTATCCTATGTCACTTTCCGTCTTCCAAACTATACCCACCCCAAATATCAAGTCAATCCGTTGCTACATTGCTGAGAAACAGTTATTGTCCTATCCCATGGGAATCACGAATTTTCTCGAGATAAAAAAGTATCCTATTATCACTTTGTCTTTTAAACCAAAGGTATCCATACCAAAAATCAGGTCAATCTTTTGCTCCGTTGCTGCGTCAAAGAGGAACAAACCAACAAACTTTTCGGATTGATAATATTAAAGTATGATGTATACCATAAAGGTAGAATAAAGAAACATGTTAAACCTCTAATGATAGAAGATTTAAAAATATTTTAAACTAGCTTTTACCCGCGGCTTCGCCCGCGTTATATTTTAATTTTGGCTTATGTTTATGTCGGCTGCGAAACCTAATAACCTAACCGACAAATTTCAAAATACCTTAAAGGAATGCAAGGTTGGAGTGTATATGCAAGGGTCAGGGGTCTTAATTACAAATGAATAAAAACTATACCTATATTTCAATGTTTTTGGCTGTTTGCAGTTATAATAAACATTACAATGGTACAGCAAAGTTTATACCTACTTGTTCCTAATAATTGCTTTTTTACAAATATTTGTGCAAAAATCGATAAATTCGTTTCTAAGGTTTTTACGTGTTAGATTAATTCCAATTTTTTGTTCTAAATAAAATCTCTGCTTTCCATAAACTGGGCATTCCAAGATTATGTGCCACTGCACATGAGTCTCCTCTTTTGTGGGTTCACAGATGCACGATGGGCTTTCCCTCAACTTAAATCGATGTAAGTATTGGGAAAACCCACCATGCCCCGTCAGCACTTGAGTTATGATTCCCACTGGTGCTATTTCTCTTACGATCTTGTATGCCGCCCTTGCATCCGGAAAATATGTTTTGGTTGCCGCCGCTGTGTGGCCATCCTGATAACGCCGGTTCCACTCGTCAAGAGAGTCCTTTCGGATTTCTCATTTGACGAATGAAACGGGGCAGTTATCGTAAATAGGTCTGCACTTCGAGTGCAGTGCTGCTTCCTTTGCTAGCTGGTCCGCTCTCTCATTTCCCTCCATCCCCGCGTGTGCTTTAATCCAATAAAGTTTCACTATTTTATTTTGTGCGTGTAGCAACTTTATGTTAGCTTTGAATTTACTGCTAAGGGATAGAGGGAAGATACGCCAACTACCGTTTCCAGTGCAGACCTGGAGTCACAAAAGATTTTTGCTTTTTCGGTAGCATCAAGAAGTGTCAATAACTCGGCCTGGTACACGGAGCACCAATCGGCCAATTTCAGCTTGCGGGTACTGATCTCAGTGGCATCATCCCAAATGGATAATGCCGCCCCAACTTTCCCTTTAACTTTGCTGCCGTCTGTAAATATGTTAATTTCTCGGTTAAGATTTTGCTCTAGTGCTGCTCCGTCTGCCAGGCATATGAACTCCAGCTCCTCCTGCTGCGCTGGGTGTCGCTTCTTTTCTGTCTCTCTATCTCCAGTTACTTGCTGGGAATAACCCTTCTCAGTTTCATAAAGCAAGGCTGCTTCCTGGACTCTGATATGACTGCCGCGGATTAGGGGCCGCGGAGGGATATATGGAACTGGTGGTGTGGGTGCCGCCACCTACCCTACCTTCCGCTAGGCCGTCAACGTGTTGGCAGACGCAGTGGGGCTGCAGGGGAAGAGAGGTGTCGGTATCGCGATGGCCGTTCTCACTGCCCTCTGCAGTTGAAGAGGCAGGCGCCGGGCTACTATGACTGACCCGCTGCACTGGAACCAGGGCGTTGGAATGCTGTCTGACGTTCAGTACTGGTTAGTCCAGAGTGGTGGATGACGATGTGTCTTGTGCTCCGAAACACTCCGTCATTATGGCGAGAGCGCAAGCTCCGTTATGGAGCCCGAGTCTGGGCTAGCTCTGTTGAGTGCCGCGAAGGAGTGCGAAAAATGTAGGAATGTCCTAAACTTGCCATGACAGGTTATTTCTGGCGCTTAGACGGCTGCTACCGCAGCCCGCTCACTTAGTTTTTATCCTATCCTACGGGAACTGTTAAAGTTTTTGCGATAAAAAGTGGCCTATTATGTCACTTTTCGTCTTTCAAACTATATTCATGCAATAAGCCAAGGCAAGTTGCTCCGTTGCTGAGAAAAATTTATTGTTAAGTCCTACGGGAACCACAATTTTTTCGCGATGGAAAGTATCCTATGTCACTTTCCGTCTTCCAAACTATACCCACCCCAAATATCAAGTCAATCCGTTGCTACATTGCTGAGAAACAGTTATTGTCCTATCCCATGGGAATCACGAATTTTCTCGAGATAAAAAAGTATCCTATTATCACTTTGTCTTTTAAACCAAAGGTATCCATACCAAAAATCAGGTCAATCTTTTGCTCCGTTGCTGCGTCAAAGAGGAACAAACCAACAAACTTTTCGGATTGATAATATTAAAGTATGATGTATACCATAAAGGTAGAATAAAGAAACATGTTAAACCTCTAATGATAGAAGATTTAAAAATATTTTAAATGTCAGACAAAATGACGGCCTAGTATTAAACGTCATAGTAACATGTAGCATGCAGAGGTAAAATAACATTTTATCCAATTTTAATGTCAGTTGTCATTTTCAATCCATACTTTATTTCCTCTTCAAGGGGATATAATGGTGGAAAAACAATTTGTCCCCTTGCCATGCTACTTGTGATTTATAAAAGTCTGCAGACAATGTCACCTGTCATCCAATTACGTTTGGCTGTGACGTTTCGTTAGTCCATATTAGCGTCATGGAGGAATTAATCACTTAGCGTCTTTGTGATAGTGGCGACAGTTTCGCTTTCGATGGTTTTTGTCCTGTCCTACAGGAACTATGCAATTTTTCGGGATAAAAAGTATCCTAAAGCTCCTTCCGCCTTTTAAACTATGTCCATGCCAAAAATCAAGCCAATCCGTTGCTCCGTTGGTGCGTCATGGAGTAACAAACCAACAAACCAACAAACTTTTCGGATTTATAATATTAGTAAGGATGTCAGACAAAATGACGGCCTAGTATTAAACGTCATAGTAACATGTAGCATGCAGAGGTAAAATAACATTTTATCCAATTTTAATGTCAGTTGTCATTTTCAATCCATACTTTATTTCCTCTTCAAGGGGATATAATGGTGGAAAAACAATTTGTCCCCTTGCCATGCTACTTGTGATTTATAAAAGTCTGCAGACAATGTCACCTGTCATCCAATTACGTTTGGCTGTGACGTTTCGTTAGTCCATATTAGCGTCATGGAGGAATTAATCACTTAGCGTCTTTGTGATAGTGGCGACAGTTTCGCTTTCGATGGTTTTTGTCCTGTCCTACAGGAACTATGCAATTTTTCGGGATAAAAAGTATCCTAAAGCTCCTTCCGCCTTTTAAACTATGTCCATGCCAAAAATCAAGCCAATCCGTTGCTCCGTTGGTGCGTCATGGAGTAACAAACCAACAAACCAACAAACTTTTCGGATTTATAATATTAGTAAGGATTATTGATAAAGGGTATTTTGATAAAAAATGGGTGATTCACACCATCATTATGAACAACTTTTATTACAAGACCAATACAGGAATCAACAAAAAAATCAGCATTAAGTACATAGATTTTTCAACTGTGCGTGGAAATTTTGTTTTGAACAACTAATATTATTTATCGAATTATGTGTTGGCTCCGTAGTTAAAACTGTTCATAATGATGGTCTGAATCAACCCTTTTCGGTTTAGTACACTTTTGATTTTTATCCTGTCAAGATGGTGTTTTTTCTTTACAATATAAAATAAACACAAAATAAATTTATTAACACATACTTAATTATTTTTCGAAAAAAATCGCAATACTGACTTCCAGCGTGTACAGAATTCGAATAATTTGCACGAATCGATGTGACATCTATGTACATTATTGTTGATTTATCAAAAACAGCTCAGCTGATTTCGATAAGATTTAAAAGGGACCACTTCGAAAGTATTCTTTCAAACTAAAAAATGTTTTTTTAAATCGGTTCCCAATTGGCGAAAATATTGATGAACATACACAAAAAAAAAACTTACAGGCGAACAATAGTACCTCCTCCTTTTTGAAAGTTGGTAAAAATAAATTTACGATATTATACTATTTTGTCAATAAGTTTGTGTTAGGCTGACTTATTTATTGTGCTGAGCTAGTGTGTCTCTGTCTACGCATCCTTAACATTTTATTTGTCTAAAAGATACGTAGTGTGTATAAATAATTCGAGATGGCATGTGAAATTCTTGTTGTAGGCCATCCTAAATAAATAAAACACGGAAGGACAAGATAAAATACGCTAAAGATGTATAGATTAGTGTACCTAAAATAATTTAAAAATAGAATTGACGCACGTCCTTTTCGACGCGTATATTTTTTTAACGTATAACCACGCATAACTTTTGACATAGTAGTCCGATTTCAATTTTTTTTTTATTGGAAAGATTATACTTTAAAATTGGCGACATTTAAATTTTATTGAAATCGGCTGAGCTGTTTTTGATAAATCAACAATAATGTGAAAAATGCTACATCGATCCGTGCGAAATATTTGCGATTTCTGTAGGTACACGGTTGAAGTCGGTCATGCCACATTGTGGAAGTTAAATAAAAAAAAAAAATGAAACATAAATAATAGGAACTAGCATTACCCGCGGCTTTCTACAGGATCCTTAATTTTTCATTGACATTATCCGATTTTTGAACTACAATATATCCATGCCAAAAATCAGATTAATCTGTTGCTCTGTTGCTGCGTGAAAGAGTAACAAGCAAACAAATATACTTTCAGATTTATTAATAGTCTTAATGGATGCAATAGCAGATTAGTTTCTGTTAGATTTTTAATAGATTTTATTCTTAAATTATCTTATTCTCTTTTTTTCTCTTTTTTACTGAGTGATGAAGAAGATGCTTCCTATTCGAATTTACTTTTATGTTCTTGATTTTTTGTTTTAGTCTTTTGTTACGTCATTCCGCGACTAGTGACCTTAAAACGATGCGGGTTTTACTGAAATGCTGGTACATACTTGAATTAAACAGTTAAATACGATGATACCATTGATGCGTGAAAATATAGTGTACCTACCTACTATTTAAAAGCGATTGTGTAGTACAACTAAATATATTATTATTTAAATGACATACTTAAAATACACTTAACCGGACACGAAGAATTGTTCATTTATAGATTATATAAATGATATTTATGTAATCTAAGATCTAACTTTACTTATTTGAAGAATTGATTTTAAAATAACATCTCTTCATCACATACTGACTGGTTTTGACTGATTGGTTTGGATTTAATTAAACAATTACAATGTTTAAAATTGGCTTGTAACCATCTGGAGTAACATTTTTCTCATTATATGAGATCTTTTCAAATGATTCCATTGGTTTCTCAGTTCATCCGAATTATGTTAATCGCCACATAATATATAACAAAGTGACTTCCCGCTGTCTGTCTGTTCCTATGTATGCTTCTATCATGAAAACTACGCAACGGATTTTGATTCGTTTTTTTTAATGAAAAAGTGATTCAAGAGAAAGGTTTATTTGCATAATACACCTGTGCGAAGCCGGGGCGGGTCGCTAGTAACATAGAAAACAGTTGCACTATCTCAATCTTATAATCTACTACTACTACCATTATAATACTAGAGAGATACTTTATCAAAGCAACTTAACTGGTCTCTTCGATTAGAATTCTCTGCATTGCTAACTTTGTACTCTAACACCTAGTACCTGTTTACCGCCCGTGCTTCAAATGGCATAAAGATAACAATTATACCATAAAAACTACTCACACATCACTGCTTTGCACGGTAAAAAAAACCATAACGGAATTGTTCTGCTATGCCATCTTCAACATAGCACTACATCTTGAAGCTCAGAACAATGTTAGAGAATACTCGTAGAGTACCTACCCAAACGGGTTATTACAAACTTTTTATTCCAGTCAACATAAATTCTGCAAAGTAGCGTTATGTTATATCAGACCATTCTCAGGCTAAGTAAAAGTCAGATCTACCTGTTCAAATAAAATGTACACAGACTGTGCTACTTATTTAAGCGTAGACAGTCAACTGTTACATTCCTATTTCAAATCCAAAGGCACGGCACTGGCACAAAACGAATGCGAGAAAAGAAAAACTTTTGACATTGACACAAGAAAAAAAGAAATTACTTTTTTTAGAAACACGAAAGAAGGTTTCGCGATTGAGGTTTGCGTCGTCACGCGATCGGCGCTCACGGGGGCCGGGCGAATACTGGCCATGGTTGTTTACGGTGCGAGAAACATGGCAAAGATTCGGTGGAGAGATGGTGTGGAAGGCTGCGACGGACAGGTGGTGAAAGCCTCTGTGAGGACAGTGATTGTAGTGTAGGCCGAATTATATAAGTCGGCTGATGTGAAGTTAGCTACAAGCTACGCAATATTCAATCCTGACTGAAGCTCACATAAAATTGTGTGTTGATTGGATATTGCGCAGCTTGCAGCTAACTTTACATCCGCCGACTTTTATGATTTGACCTAAAATTGATCCTTCTTATATCTTTTTCTGTAATACTAACGTTGAATTATATAATTTTATAAACGCAACAGTTTGGAAGTACGTTTGGCTGTTTGTTATTCTTTTACGCAGCAACAAAGCAACGGATTACCTTGATTTTTGACGTGACCTAGTAGTCCTACCTATGAATACTTTTTATCCCGGAAAAATAAAAGGCTCTTATTGCGATAGCACTAAAATCAAAATATATGCGAGCGGAGCCACGGGAAATAACTAGGTGATAAATAAATACATTACATAATACATAAATCTTTATTAGGCTAACATAATTGAACACAAAATTGTACCTGTTGCCGAACAAGGCCTGTGTTTCAGCTTACAGCGCCCAGCGTCCTATTTGCACTTGTTTTCTAGCTGTAACAATGTTTAACGGCAATGTTTAGTTACCTAAAAATCCGGAAAGAGCACGTCGATAGCTATAAAAAATAGTTTTTTTTTGGAATAAATAAGCTAAATAAAAGCTTGTGAAATGCCAAACATTAATGCTGTTCTTTGAAATCGTCGTTGCTGATTTTATTTTTTATCGAATCTGCCACAATAATATCGTTTGTATCTACTTACTCATCAGTGTCTCTACTGCACCAACTAGTCTTTGCCGCGGCGGTAGACGAGGCAGCGCGTCCAGTCCGCACGTCGCGCGTCGGGCATTCCGAGCGCAATCGTCCACCGGGGAAAGTAAACTTCACCACGATGGGAATGTACGCACGCTTCTGTACGACATCATACTCTACGCCGTTGGGATAGAGATCTTATTACTGTTTTAAGTGTGTTTGATGCAGCTAAGTTTACAAATGCTCTAACTGATCTCGCGAGCGAGTAAGGTATTAAAATAGAGTTGCTGATTCTGCAAACATTTCAAGGATGTGTAAAATTTAATTAAATCAGAATTTTGAATAGAATTCTAATAAAAACTTAGTTTTATTTACATAACTTATGAAACATTGGTTGTCATTCTATACTACCTAACTAAAATACCGACAGTGACCGCGGGTGGCATTTTCCAACCACGCGCTACCGTGGTTCGGGTGACACGTTAAATTGTAGGTAAAAAAACCGCATCAAAATCCGTTGCGTAGTTTTAAAGATTTAAGCATACAGACAAACAAACAAACGAAAATAGCGACTTTATTTTATACTATGTAAGGAGGATAAGGATGTAAGGATACGCGAGTTCTACTAACAATTAACCAAGTTCTAGCGACGTAAAACCCGTGAGTTGTGCCATCAATGGTACAAATCAATGAAACTACTGACGTTTAATCAAAAGTACGATCATATAAAAATTCGTATTAAATTTTATTAGTCGGTGAATTCACATAAGCCTTCAAATTTCTTTAACGGACGTATGTTTCCTTACAATTTCACAATGCTTTTCTTCATCGAAAAGTCCGTGGTGTTTAATTTAAGATTATTTTAAATTAGAGTAAAAAAAAAGTTTACATTAAAGTCTACAAATTTTGTTATTAATATATCAGTATTTTGGAGGCCTTTGGAGTTAAAAATGTGACGTTGCCATGATATAATTATGTACTCAAATTTTCTAAGTTACGCGTCGATGTCTTTTGTACTAATATCCATACAAAAGAATTAAACGCGCCCCTAAAATTTGCCCTTATAGCGGAGTGTGTAACTATAACTATGAATGAATGAATCACATTAAGTATCGTATAAACTAAAAATTAGAATATTTAGCATCATTCGGTTTTCTCGGCACACGGTACCTACTAAGGAACGAATGCTGGCCTCTACTTTGCCCAGAGGATTAGCATTGCCATCCAACGTGGCAATGGGGCCAGCATCTTGGGAACTGTGCCCGCTGGCAGTGGGCTTTTAGATTAGGATTTTCATCATCATCTATGTATTGTATGTTTTTGTTTGTACATAATATATTATAGTAGTTTATTAGTTGTAATATTTATATTTTTATTTCACATTTGTAACCTTATTCTATTGTATTTTTTTTTGACATTCACAAGTATGCATAATTGTATCTATGTTGAGAAATAAATGAAATGTAATTTAATTTGTAGTTTTTCACCCATAAATTTACACTTTTATCTCGCAAGCAAAAAAGTACATACTATTATAGTAAAATGAAAACAGAAACAAACCATATAATATATCAGGCAATAACCACATTTGTTAGAACACAAATGTTCGTGTTGGAAATGCAAGTTTTGTATAAAAATGAAATGAGACACATTGAACATAGTTGTACCTACATAATGATGTCATATAACAGAGGGGTATTTTTTGTTATTGCCTACTCTATTTTTTTTAGTAATTTTATTGAAGCGAGGGGAAAATATTAAAAAAACAATAACCTGTGTTTAAACTTATTTTTAATTACTTATTTGAGAGCTGCATGTGTTAAAATTACTTAATTATTATTATTTCATATAATTTGAATAAACAAAAACTTTCCGGCTTACCACAAAAGTTTTACGCGCGCTTTAGACAATGTTTAGTAGGTACAAATTGCACAGTTAAACAGTGTTTAAAGTTTGTTTAAATCTTTTGAGGTAAGGCGGTTTAAGTTTAAGTAAAATTTATCCGCAACACAATGCTTTTCGCGTTTGTACCGATTGCGGCAACAGTTTTAACAGGAACATTTAAAAAAATTATTGCTAAAGTATTTAGAGCCATATATCTGTTGATTGTAGGATTGAACTTAAATCTATATAAAACTATATAATTATCTATTTATTCAAATAGTACGTTCATAATTTCATCATTTAAATGTATTATCAACTCTTTATTTATAACAGGTGCAAATATTACCTACCTATAGGTATCGCACCTAAATAATCAAAGTACAAATAAAAGAAGATAACGCATGCGTACATTTTTCTACAGTTTAGAGTAATAACAATGACAATGAGGTCAATGACTTTTTTTTAAACTTTTCAATATATCAAAATTCATGGCAACATTTTTCCAGAAGTGATAAAATGTAAGTAAAGTATAAGAACCTATACCATCTTATATCATTATAATTGGTAGGAAATTTGTAAAGTTTTGAACCACATAATTTATATTTTACCTATTTAAGTTTGTAATATGCATCGATAACAACTTAACTAGATACGGCTAATAAAAATAGGCAAACATTTAAAAAAATCCTTCTGTAAAAGATTGTCTCTTTGATTTTGATTTGTCAGAATTCTCAGTTATAATACGTAAGTGAAATAAAAGGAAAACATTATCATTAATCTTATCTGTGACAGACTGTAACTCAAAGATCAAGGATCAATAAATGAGGAAATTATATTCGTACATTTTTATCTAATACACGTTGATACAACGTGTTGGACTAGCAAATCTGGCCTGTGTATTTATTATCTACTATTATTTTAGATAAGCCAGTCTGTTCCAAAGTGCCTTTTTTGCGATTTACAGATAAACTACTCATCGTAAGTTTACAAAAACTTATTTTTCAAACATAAATAGGTAGGTAGGTATTTATGTCAACAAAGTGCGTGCCCTAAAAACCAAAATAGCGGTCAGTTTATGCACAAAAGTGCGTCAACTGAAAACAAAGGTTAATATCGGTTGATACCTTTTTCTGCATAGATTGACCACTGTTTTGGTTTTAGGTATCTTGTTAACATTACTTAAACATGGTTGCTAAATGGGTTTTCGTAACCTTACAATCTCTGTAAATTGCATAAAAAAATTGGCCTTTATTCATAATACAATTTTTACCTCCTCAATAAGTAAGTGGACTTTATTTGCCTAATTTTTTTGAACTCTTTCTTATAGTTTTAAGAAAATTCATAATTTTGTTTTAATTAACAGTGTACCTACTGATTAGTGTTTAGTACGATATTAAAAATGAAGTGGTATTATTTATAAAGCCTCATATACCTATTATTTCTGAATTTTACTATGAAAGTGTCTTAACTAGTTAGATTCGAGAACAGCACGAAGCTTGGTTTTGGAGATTCACTTCAAACTGGGGGATGGTGACGTGGTCCTTCCGCCTCTTTACAAAATCCGTGCCCAAGAACTGTGGAATAAAGAGAAAACTTGTAAACATAAATGTTTCATGCAGGTTTTGTTGCTAAGTATATCTATAGTAGTTAGAACTAAAGTTAAGCTCGTAAGAAGCAGTTTCACTGTGGTTATTAACTGTGGATGTACTGTGTAGTTGACTGATGATTACAAGTGTTTTTCTCGCTGAAGATGGACGTAAAATATTTACATGATGCAAAAAATGTGGCGATTGCAGGTTTACGATAGAGCCGTACATTTATAAATAATAATCTGCCAAGTACGAGTCGGCCTCCCGCACGAAGGGTTCCGTACTGTATGGGAGCCCCCTTAAATATTTATTTTATTTTAATTTAATTATTTATTATTAAAGTAAGCATGCAGCTAAATATTTCAGGCATCCACTTGTAACTATTATTAATATCGAGCGAAAAACGGCTAAAAATCAGGTTTGTTGTATGGAATCCCCCCTCAAATATTATTTTTATTCTATTTTTAGTATTTGTTGTTATAGCGACAACAGAAATACATCGTCTGTGAAAATTTCAGGTTCCTAGCTATAATGGTTCATGAGATACAACCTGGAGACAGACAGACGGAAAGACGGACAGCGGAGTCTTAGTAACAGGGTCCCGTTTTTACCCTTTGGTTACGGAACCCTAAAAAGACGATCAGCCTCTGTGTGGCTAACATTTTAGTTTTATCAGAATCTATTTCTTTGTTCTTTTTGAAATTGATTAGTAACTGCTCAATCATATTGTTATCATCTACAAACTGTTTTCCAGCACGAGAGAGCTGAAGTTCATTCAACAAGAGCATGACCAATATTCAACGACCCGAAAGATTAAGTACGCTTCATTAAACAAAAAATACTCGTTAATTTCTTCTCACGAACCGATAAATAGCTATATCGTAGTATTTTCAGCCGAAAAACTGTAAACAAAATATATTTATAGCAACACGGGATCAATCAATGACTCTCAGCTATCAGGTTAGAGACCTTTGATATGAGATATGAATGTGTCGTCACATCCATTGATGTTACTATGTACCTACGAGTAGCACGATAACTTTCTCATTTTACACATGTTTGTGAGGAACAATGATTTAACTAGCATGTCACACCTTAAGAGCCCCGGTGGTCTGTAATTTTCCATACAAACGTATTACGCTGTTTTCTTCCTGCAAAATACTTATAGAGCTTAAATTTTTTGTCATAAAATTGAATTTAGCTGTTTAGACTACTCTGTCTTTTCTTTTTCTTGATAAATTAATTATCAGGCAAAATATGACCCTTCAAAATCACAAAAAAATCACCATTATTACCGACGTCTTTAGAGACCTACCAGAAGAGACGAATAATATCTAACAAAATTTAAAATGACAGAATCATGAACACATTTTTTTTTTAAATTTTGACATAAAAAAATACTTGATTGAAATAGTTTTTGAAGAAGAAAACAGCGTAATACGAAACGTTGTCTCGCCAAGTTTTTTGTAGGTATAAATCGCTCTGAGCTGCAATTGTCCCTATCGCACGATGCGGGGGTAGGGTCGAGGTAAGGGAGGTTCAAACCCTTAGAGAAATAAGTTCAAACCTATACGTACACAAGCACTAGGGATGTAGTAATAGTCGATATTTTTGTCGATGCTCTAGTGATGTCCATCGATATCTATGTTTATTAAAAATATTAGTTATTTTTTCCAATCTTGTGATTTGACCGTTGCATGTTTGTTACTTATGATAACTTACCGCGAGAAATATCAACTATACCATAGAAAAAGTCCGTTGATAATGGACAAAGTGTATAGAACAGCTGGTTTTTATCGCCAATCCGGAGTTAGTTGCTCCCATAGTAAAAGTTGTTCTTTTTAAACCTATCAACTTTGCATTTGAATCGTCCGCAATCCAAAAGCAACCTAATTTAGCTATGTCCATAGACATTAAACAACCTAAAATGTTCTTTTTTTTATATTAGGATGTGTCGAGTATTCTTCGCCATAAAAAAAATGAAATTATGGGATTTCAAAATGAAAATAAAATTATTCGGCATTTATCATGGCGAGTAATTATATGTAGGTACATGTACTGACAAAAAAACGAAGCCCCTGGTCATTTCAGGACTTTGCGGGTCTCATACTCTTGCGAGCATTATGGTTGATGTCGCTTTGCACTGTAAGGGCCAATATTAACTTTTAAGGATATAAACATAACCACAGATTGTGGTTCCTAGCGCGTAGCCACTTATTAAGTGAGCACATCGCTCCAGTGATCTTTTCGTTTGCAAAACCTGTGCGGCGTACCGCACAGGTTTTGCACCAGCTGAGAACTTTACCGAATAGCGCAGGATGCGACAGCAATACTATCTATCTAATCTAGATCCAAGTCACACTGACCAAAAGCACAGCAATAGAGGTTCCTAGCGCGTAGCCGCTCCAGTAGTGTCTGTAGTATGACACGCAGGAGTTGGGTGTACTAGCTAAAACTGCAGGGTATGGCGAAGAATACGAGATTTGTGTGGTCTAGAATAAATAAGTAAAACTGGCCATATTCACAGCAATAGTCGCTCCCAGCGCGAAGCCAGCGAGAAGGTTGCTCCAGTGATGTATGTAGTCCGACACCCAAAAGAGGGCCGTTTACTATTATAGCATCAGCAAGCTGAACTGAGTGACTAACTGAAGTAAGCGGAGCAGAATACGAGACTTTAAGTACGTCTCTATTTATTCTAGATTCAAGTGGTACTGACCATAAGCACAGCGACAGCGGTTCCTAGCGCGTAGCCAGCGAGCACGTCGCTCCAGTGGTGCCTGTAGTCCGACACGCGGGAGAGGGCCGTGTACCAGCTCAGCATCAGCAAGCCGAACTGCAGCAAGTGGCGCAGGGTGCGGGAGCCGCGCCAGATCATGCGCTTTTCTAGGTACAGCTGGAAAATAAGTTCAACACAAGGTTAAACCGGTTCACTGCTGTCTATGGAACAAACAGAATATCTAGGTATTTGAAAATCACGACGTTTCGTATCTTTGATTTAAGAATATTTAATCTGACGTAAATCTTATAGACAAGCAACATACACAAAATAAAAAAGCTGTGATGCACGATCTCAGCAACATGGCGAAAACGCTTAGAAACTGCTATTTAATCTTGACACAAATGAGACTTGCACTAGTGATCAAATGTCAAATTCGATTTCACTACAATGGTGGACAAACTTTAAACGTCTCTTAGGCGTGTTTTTATTTTGAACTCTAAATTCATAGTCATAGCCATGTCAATTCCAACACCGCCCCTATGATTAACAATTAAACCGTAGACAGAGAAAAATTAAACGGACAAATCAGATCAATCAATCAAAAACAATGTCACCGCTTAGAAAAGACTTCCGCATGAAATCTAAAAAAAATCCTTAAATCAACTTTTAAATTTTAAAATACTGTTTGTCATTGCAGACTTGCTTTGCTAGACATACTCGTATACAGTCTCTGTATTTGCACGTAGTGGCATGATAGCCCTTGAATTAATTAATGAATTTGATGCAATTTTAAGTCTCGTTTTGTAGTCAAATTGAATTTGTTTGAAAAAACCTGAACTACAACCTTAGAAAATATATCCTTGCAAAAAAATAAGTCGATCCCTTGCTTGCAGACAATTTCCACAGGCGTAAAAGAGTAACAAATAAACCAACAAATACACTTTCGGATTTATGATATATCTATTATGGGGCAGTAAATTTCTCGAATGGGGACCACGCACCGGCAAGCGCAGCGTAGGACGTCCACCCAGCAGGTGGACCGACGATATTATTAAGACCACAGGAATAGCCGGATGCAGGCCGCTTCCAACTGGCCTTATTGGAAATCCATAGACTGTCTCGATGGCTCAGTGGTTAGTGACCCTGACTCTTCGGTCAAAGAGGCGTGGGTTCGATTCCCACCCAGGGCAAATATTTATGTGACGAACATACGTGTTTGCTCTGTGTCTGGGTGTTATTTATGTATTATCTAAATAAGTATGTATTTAAAAACATGTACTTATATGTAGTATAGCAGTCTCTGGCAGCCATATCACAAGCGTTGCTTAGTTTGGGGTCAAATACCGTGTGTAAGATGTCCCCTGACATTTATTATTATTATTAGAGAGGCTTATGTCCAGCAGTGGACGTCCTACGGCTGACAATGATGATGATGATATCTATTAGTAAGGCAATCCTTTTTATTCATACAGAACTTACAGCAGTATAGATCATAGCGAAAGCAGCCCACGAAGAGTGTCCGCTCAGGAATGACTTCCTCATGTTGCCGAAGAGATGTTCCAGCGGGCCGGTGCAGCGGTACTCATGGGACTCGATGTAGCGCCCCTGCCATTCAGCTGAACTGCAGTTAACTGACGGCTGGCACAGCTGGAACCAACAATATTACGTTTAGGACTTCGTGCAAATAACTACAGAGCCACAGTCCATAACTTAAAGTAGTAAAAATGTTCGAGCGCCGTCATACATTCCGACATGAACCGTTTTCTTGAATCTCGACGTTATGTCACCTAATTAGTGCTTGTACCCGAGTACTTTAGCGTCGCGCGGAGTTGTAGTCGTCTTGCAATTGCCTTACGACTAACTAAAAAGCCTGCCCACTGCGTAGCTTGGGCAGAGTTTTGGCTCGGACACTTTTTGCACGATTGTGACTCTATAGATATTTGCTCGAAGGTAATATTTTTTTCTGGTCTAGACTTCATAATGGTTTAAGAAAATTACGAATTTTGTTGTTACGAGTACCTATCGTATATTACGTGTTAAGTGAAATGGACCCGCGTTTTAGTACTAGTAGAACGCAGGCAACTAATAGAATTTGTAAAATACTGCCAAATTGCCAATGCAGTTGAAACTATAGTACCTAATTTAAAAATTGTAGATAGGTAACATCTGTAGGTATTACACTCGTACACTTATTAAAAAGATAAAATACAAGGAAAAAACTTGAAAGAAATATCGGGTTACTTTTCCGCCATAGATTAGATTGTAATTGACCGATGTGCAAGATTTTTTTTTTATATAACTGAGTTTAAGTAGCTAGAAAAGTAATATGCCCACCTGATGTGAAGCATCACGCTTGATGCATCAATACCTACCTGTTTAAAATTTTAAACTACAAATTCAACACCCTGCACGGTGCAGCACTAAACTCATCACTCTAACCGCCTTAGTTAATCCATGTTTTGTTTTTAACAGATCAATCAAAATTGTCAAAGAACAAAAAGGCAAAACACTAACTTACTACGCCGAAGTAGCTCTGCATTTATTGATAAAACGGCTACTTAGGTAAATACTTTAAAAATTAATTAATTATCAAATCAAATCGTTTATTTACTTCGAATACATGTACAATACAAGTCATATGGATGGTTAGTCTTATATTTACACTGCATTCAGCAACCGATTACCCGATTTAGTAAAAAAACATGGCTAAATCGGCTTTTGAAAATCAGGGAGACAAAAACTCCAGCCTCCTAAAGCAATGCAGGTTCAAATCCCAACCTCACTAACCCTTGTTTTCTCAAAAAAATCATTTCAACTTACAGCAAAGAAATGTGGCCGGTTTCTTCCAATGGTGTTCTTGGCGATCTCAGTGGCGAGCTCAGAGAAACATAGGCCTATACCAAAGGAGACGCACACGCAGTAGAAACCGCGCAACCACGCCGGGAGCCGTATGCCGAACACTCGCACGTCGTTATCTGCCCTCTCCTTACGTAGTAGGAGCCATTCGCAAAATAAGACCTGGAAAGAGGGAAATGACAATTAACCACAGAGCTATTACAACTAGATTGTCGCTTGAGGCAATTCTCATCCACAAAAATGTATGGAAAATCTAGCTCAGAGCTGTCAAAACTGTCAAATATGTATTGGAATTTGACACTACCGAGAGAAAAATACGGCAACTAGCCACGCAATCGAGATATTTTTCGTGTCTCTTTCTAACTCATGCCATCTTAAATCATTGCATCTGATCTCTTTCTTTCTTTTCTCGATCGACCACATTATCCCTCTGGTATCTCTGTGCAATTAAGGAACCATGAAAATAATAAAATAAGTTTAAATGCTTGAGTAGAATGCAAGAAAGAACATGGGCACGGCCAACTGAACCTAAATTACTTATGGAGTTGCTATTATAGTGGCCACGCGGGTTGGACTCCTTTGCTAAACAATATCGATAGATAGTCATAGATGCAATTAAAGAAACATCCTGTGGACCGTCCTCTTTACACGTCCGCTTTTTGACCGAAGAACCAAACCGGAGGAGGTACTCAATTCGAAGCGTATATTAATATATATTTTTTGTGTAACCACGCATAACTTTTTTGTAGTAAACCGATTTCAATAATTCTTTTTTTATTGGAAAAAATATACTTCGACATTGGGCCCATTGAATTTTTATTGAAATCGGCTCAGCCATTTTTGATAAATCAACAATAATGTGAAAAATGTAACATCGTTTCGTACGAAATATTCGCGAATTCTGTACACGGGTGAAGTCGGTCATGCTATTTTTTGCGGAAAAAAATGATTCAAGCATCCGTTTCGAATCCTTTTTATTAGACATCGGAACTAAATCAGTTTGTAAATGAATGAGCTCTATCTGACGATTCTGACGTAATAAACAAAAAATGAAAGCGCATTGTCAATTGCCCCTCTTCTATTTTGGAAGTCGGTTAAATACTTTTGTAAAACCATGTAATAAAAACAAAATTACGAGTACATATTAAAAGTTAAAGGTCAAATCAATTGTGCCTAACATTTTACACAAAAATGAAACAGGCTTATCATCCGACATAATCACATATCAAACGACATAACGTGTTACATAAAGGCGTGTAATAAATGATAGAAAAAAGCTTTTTTACCTTGTACAAGATGCATGTTGAATAGGTTGTTTAAAGTGTAAAAGTTTTTCGTTATTTTAAATAAGTTGAAAATCTAAAAATTGTTTGATGAAGTAAATTCTTTACTTTGATCTATTAATGGCGTAATATTAACAAATGTATTGTGTATGCTTTAAGGAGAAGCCATCGGCTCCTAGTTTTCAACTAGTTTAGGAGCCTCTGGGTCAATTATTACTAAGAACATTGTTATTTTATATCCAAAATAAACGAAGAAAATAAACGAAAAAATATACGACCGGTTTTTTAGATAAAGAGGAATACAATTGCCAGACCATTGTAGTATTTTTCCCTTGCGAAGCACGTGTACTATCGCACTCTCTGTTATCATGTTGACCTAGTACTTTGCCGTCAACTTGTAGGTATTTTGGAGTCAATGATCACAAACATTCTCTGATTTTTCACTGAAAGCTGATGTGCTAAACTAATGAGAAGAAAAATATTCGCAGTATTGTACATGAATTATTTTAAGACAAAATCGTGTTATGAAGTGAGAGTTCTCGTTTTTACAGAGATATGATCAAAATATTAAATTGTAAGCAACTCTGTTTATTTTTCACAACGGACAAATACCTTTAACCTACAATTGTAATAAGGCGTATATATAATTTATATAATCTGATTATCCAGTGACTAATGTAGATTTAGAGATATATTAACGTAAATACTGAAATTCACTTCATTTGGTAGTATGCTATAAGCTATTGCCTACTCATCTCTGTGAATGCCAATAAATGCTGAATAGCAACAATAATGAAGTTCATAAATACCTACACAGATTACCAATGATTACATCTCAACAAAGGCCAATAAAAAGATCACAAAAGATCGGAAATACTCCATTAAATTCGTTGTGGAGTACACTAAGAGTTTCCGGCTGACGTATGAAACTTTCTCGGAATCAATATGCCTCTGACGAACTCGCACTAAACAAGACGCTTTCATTAGTTTACTTCTCATACCGAATCAAAATCTACTGATTCTTGTATGAACAGCTAAGAATAAGAACTCGAAAAATGTATTATTTTTGGAAAAAACTGCGCTTCGCTTAGCAAAACTAAGTTTGGCCTTTACTCAGTTTGGATTGTCTCGATTCCTGTATGTACGACTTGATGAACTTCAATAGGCATTTTGACTGGTTAAAAAAAAATATATAATTATTCCGTTAGTTAGATTATTAAAAATATTGGACATGTATTTTTTCTTTTATCAATCAAACAATAAATGACAAAGATAAACCTTGTCAAAGTTTGGGATTGGAGGTTGTGACGTCATCTCTCTTACAGAAGTCTATACATTTGTATGGCACTTGTGACGTCAAGCGGAACTTTGACGGACTATATCTTCGTCAATTTTTGTTTAATTGACAAAAGAAAAAATACGTGTCTAATATTTTTTGATAGTCTATCTGACAAACTAATTATATTTTTGTAGTCATCATGCCTATTATTGCTTGATAATTTCTTTTTTTTTTGTGTTACCAGAGGGCTTCGTAAAAATGTGTACATAATACTAGTAATACATACATAACATTTTAATATAGTAATTGAAATGAAATTTTGGACTTGTACTGCCACAAAACAAGCACAGCAATAATAGTTATGAAAGAACAGTAGAGACGTTCTCAAGACTAAGTATGTTTCGCTATGACTTCGTGTGTAACATTTACCGTCTTACCACAAAAGTTTTACGAACGCTTTAGACAATGTTTAACAGTACAAATTGCACGGTTAAACTGTGTTTTAATCTTTTGTGGTAAGGTGGCAAATGTCTACTTTTCCCTTGACATTCAACTCGAAAACACTCATAGCAATGCCAAGCGAACTGGCGTAAACTGCATTAGATTAGCGGAGCGGATATTTCACAATTGCACGGAATCCGGAAGTGTCTACAACGTTGAATTTACTTGTAAAGGCGCAGTTCTATCAAAAACAAGTTTGTTTCATTTATTGACAACATTTTTGTGGAGACTCTAATAGTGGCCGAAAAATTTCATTGAACCACTAACGAGTCGCTTAGGAATCTCATCAATCAGCAACCTATAGGCCTATACATATAACTGTATTGTTCAATTTGCGCGAGAATATTCCAACCCGTTCTCCTTATGATTTTTATGATTATACAGGGTTATTCCTAATCAATTAGCATCCTTTTAGGGGCTTATTCTGTACATCGACACTAACAACTTTTGTTCTGCGACTTTTGTCAAAACTCAAAAAAAATGGTTGTTCCATAGAGAAATATCGTTCACCCACGACAAAATGTATGAAACAGCTGTTTTTTTTTTGAGTTTTGACAAAAGTCACAGAACAAAAGTTGTTAGTAGAAACTAACAACTTTTGTTCTGTGTCGTACAGAACAAGCCTCTAAAAGGAAGCTAATTGATGAGGAATAACCTTATACAGTAATCTATTAAGTTCGAACGATTCAAATTTTCATTTGAATTATAGAGGTAGAGACAGGGACACTAGATATCCCGTATCTCGCATCTGACTCTAGATAATACATAAAGAATATACAGCGTACTGAATTCACTATTCAGACACAGGAAAATAAATCATCAACCTATACCTATAAACTCAATATATTTTATGTGATCGCTGTATTCAGTTCAAGTTACTAACTAAACGGATGATTCAACTTGTTTACGTTCGTACTGAAGTAAGATGATTTCATTTAATTTTGTGAAATGGGCCTACGTGAGTAAAAGTTGGTAAGCCGTGGGTGGTCTAGTGGTAATGACACCCGCCTTACAATCGTGAGGCCGTGGGTTCAAATCCCAGTCCCATACCAACAAATTTCTTGGAATTTATGTACGGAATTTCACATCACTGGCTTTTCGGTGAAGGAAAACATCGTGAGGCAACCTGCATACGTCCGTAGAAGAAATCGATGGCGTATGTGAATCCACCTACCCGCACTGGGCTGGCGTGGTGGATATGGCCCAATCACCCTTCGCGGGTAGGCCTACATCCTGCAGTGGACTATTAAAAAGGCTGGTACAGTACAGTACAGAGTAAAAGTTCGAATAAGTCAGGGGCCAGTGCCCTTTGTCACAGATTGTAAGCCGTCTGAAGGAAGTTGACCATATACTTATCAATAACAATATATATTGGTTACTTCAGACATTTCCAAACAATTCAACAATAGAGAGTCATAATCTAAAGAATTATTCGAGCCACTATAGCGGTCAGTTGTAAATAACACACACGGTCACCCATCCGAAGACTACCTACGCCGATCGTTGCTTAGCTCTCAACTAGTCTCAACTCTACGTAACTGAAGTACATAATTATATTGCATCGTATATTGCCATATATATAGATAGAGACAATCTCCCAAAAAATCGATTTGGTTAGTAATGCAATTATTTCCAAACTAGCAATAATTTAATTTACCTAACCGAATTAATATCATAATCAGGATTATTTGTTTAAATGTCAACGTAAATAGTAAAATACTTAACCAAAACTGTTCTACGAAAGATTTTATTTTCCTTATTTGTATATGTAGTTAGGTAGTGTATTTAGATTAAAATACCACACACCTATTATTATACTGCCTACAACATACCACAGTATAATATGTAGGCAGTATAAATATCGTACAATGCAAAAAATGGCGTATGTAAGTAGTATAAATAGCACACAATACATAAGTAGGTACCTATTTATTAGCTAGCTGTGGTGATCCAATAAGAAAACATGCATGGCAGAAATTACTACGCGATTAAGTCGACTTTGTACGATCTAATTTTAAGTTGATTGAATCAGACGTTACTCTGCGGAAGTTTAACTCCAAAAGTTTGTCTCGAATAACTCTTCAGTGTATTTCAGCTCTGTTGTGATTAATTAAAAAAATTGAAACAATGATGAGAGTGGAAAATTTATTAATTACAAAGATTTGATTATAAGTCAGCTCTCAGTTGTTAGTATTTTTATTTTAGGTACCTTTTACTTTTGATGTGTAATAAAGTTAGGTAGGTACCTAACTTTATTGCCATATTAACCTATATTGTAAATGTACAGACTTCTGTTACTAAATACCTAGGTGTACTTAGTTACTACATCTCATAACCACTACTTACTTTACAAGGAAGACACGAGAAAAAATGTCGTAGGAAGTTGAAGCAAAAAATGTTGAGGAGAAAAAATTGGCGCGTGCAAGGTGCGTAGTTCTCATTAAGTGCTAGCGCAGACGAGCGTATTTAAAGTACCGTATCAGCTACAAAAGCTGATGTTAAAAGGCACGAGGCGACCACTTACGAGTACCGCGTAAGACGACTTCTTATAGTGAGATGATCATGATCGGCCGTGGCTCCTTACAGAAAAAAATGCCAAGTCGATGATTGAAAGTTAAAGTGTAGGCTCCGGTTGTTTTTACTATTATTTTAGCTACTACTACTTTATGTTAAGTGGCTTTTAAGCGGCTTAGGATCTCTGACATCAGAGTAAACTACCCTGCAAATACAAAATTACGTAGCTTGTAAAAAATATACAAACTATTACATATGGGAAACTAATACCGACTTATTTGGCAACGCTAAACGCCTCTAGAACGGCTTTAAAACGCTACCGCTATGTTTGTGTTTAGGATTGTAAAAAAGGCAACATAAGAACCTACCATTCCCTGAAGGAGTACGTTAATGTCCAATCGTATTTTAAAATGTTTATTAGAGTTAGATTTATTTTAGTGCAGAGTCCTCTTGTAAAGCCTTTAGTTATAAGCAATATTGTTCAAATATTATTTAAAAAAATGTTTATCTTAAAAAGCACAGACCCCAGAGTATGTGGAGTGTAATAATTCAATAAAAAAAAGAGAAACATAATAGACCTCACCATAGCACGTTGAGCTACTAAAGCAATAGCACGGTAATGATAATCATTACCGTGGCAATAGATACCACCATTGTTTACATGAAACTATTTAACTGTACCGTTTTAATTATTATACATTTGTTTGATAGTATAACCATACTTACATTTATATAGTATTGATTAAATATATAACATGACATGTACGTGTAGTTACCTATTTTAAAATAAACGTTTATGATTAGGTACTTACAATAACAAAAGGTAGCACAATGCCGACTGCCCTGAGCATGGGGACGGTGACGGTGTCGTTCTTGAAGGGGAACATGAGACTCTCGTCTCCGCAGAAGAACCCTCGCTGGAAAGGCTCCCAGAACACGTGGACTAGCGTCAGGCTGACCCCCACTGGAACAATGGAATTAATGGTTTCAGAACACCATACTATGATGTTCCTCATGCGGCGTTTGCCGTATTTACGGTTTTCGGGCCGTCTAGAAACCCAAAATACGCCTTACGGTACTTTGTATGAAAATTACGTGTTTTAAAGACACGGCTATTTGTCCCTTTCCTTAAATACCGCTATTATAAGGTTGACATACTGCTACTCTAAAATTGGTTTGGAACAACATTGACATAATAGAGTTTACAAATACATACTAGGTTTTTGCCCGCTGCTTCACCCACGTAAGATTTTGTTTTTTGTTCCATCCCCAAGAACCTTTTATTTTTCCAGAATAAAAAGTAGTTTATGACACACTCCGACCTTCTTCGAACTACATATGACCATGCAAAAAGTCCTTCCCTATGTATCTACGTAAAAGAGTTACAAGCCAACCAAGAAACTTTCCGATTTCATGATATTACTATTTCCCACGGGATTGGCATTTTAAGCATTTTTTGGTCTTTATGCCATCCCATAGAAAATAATTATTTTTCAAGGATAAAAAGTAGTCTATGCCACTTTCATTCTTTCAAACTATGTCCATGCCAAAACTCAAGTCAATCCGTTGCTCCGTTGCTGCGTGAATGAGGAACAAACCAACAAAAACACCTTTGTATTTAACATTAGTAAGGAGTTTTCAGAGATTATCCGAAAAAATATGATTTTATTAACATCCTAACATAAAATCGGCGCTGTCTTTTCACAAAACATTATTCAAGTACTGCTGCTACTATCACAGCTGTTTCGTTCACATTATTACTAATTTGTTGCCAGACACGTTGCTATAACGTGTAGATTCCCATAGCGTAAATAATTGAAGTCCAAAAATACAATTCAAATCAATCAGTTTTGCCGAAAACTTCTAATCATTACTCAAATTGCTGTTTTTGTAATCGCAGAATAAATATACGTACGAATTAGGCACGAAATGAGGCAGAGTTTAATTTTGAATGTGACGTTATTCAGCTGTCTTCATATCCGTCTCTTTCTAGCTATTTTAATGTGTAAAAGTGAGAGAGTAAATAATATTTTTTTTGCAAAAAATAGCATGACCGACTTCAACCGCGTATAGAATTCGCAAATATTTCGTACGGATCGATGTAGCATTCTTCACACTATTGTTGATTTATCAAAAATGGCTCAGCCTATTTCAATGAAATTTAAATGGGACCAATTTTGAAGTATACTCTTTCCAATAAAAAAAGAATTATCGAACTCGGACCACTACGTTAAAAGTTATGTGTTACCCATACATTAAAAAAAAATATACTCGTCGAATTGAGTACCTCCTCCGTTTCTTCTGGTTGTAAATCTTGTACTTTACCTTATTAGTAGAGTTTATTATAACTAACACTCTGAAAACGTTTGATCAGATTTTTATTAGCGATCACCAATGTTAAGCAACGTGCGATACGGCCAATCTTCGAATGGGTGACCACGAGTGGCATTTACAACTGTGCGCTACTGATATGTACGTGTAAGTAACTTAAAATCACTAAGAATGTACTCGTATATCTAGCACTTGCAAAGTAATTATTCGTTATCGTGCAAATTTCATTGAAAATAAAAAAATGGCTGTTATTAGAAAACCTTATCTTAGAAGTGCGTAACTTGAGTCACGGCATTTTCGAACTAATTTGTAGATTAGTCAGGTTAGTAATATTAACAGAAATTTTAATTTAACGAGAAAGGTGATTAAATAAAAGTATTATTAATAATAGATTTTAATAAACATATTGTGTATTATAAATAATAGATTATAATTATTAGAAAAATAACATTTAACTTTCTATGCACTTGAAGCCGAAACGAAATTTATTGGGAATTACTGTATAGTACCTTTTTCATAGTCCACATTAGAACATAAGCCTACCCACTTAGGAGCATTGCGACAACGGGAGTGTAATTATATTTACATTTTAAAAATTCTTATCATGAAGCAATGTAAATTAGGTAATATTATAAGTATAGCTATGTTAAAATACCCAAGCTCTCTTTATAGAGATATTAGAATACATATTTACATAACTGGTGACAAATCACTTGTAATAGTTCAATATACAATATCCGTCCGATACTTCATGTTCGTGAAATTTTATGTTATGAAAAGGAAACATGTGAAAAACATATTTTCCTGCTAGAAATAAAATTTACTCACGCCCTGCTAGTATGAATCCATCGATGACCACCTTCCTCAATATATGTATCGACACCTCGTCCTTCGCCATTTCACTATTTACTAATAAAATTTAGTAATAAATACGAAAATTAATACGTGAATATGCAGGAAAAGTTGCTATACGTGTGCTCCGTTTGAGCAAAGCGAGCGATGTGAGTCACTCGCGGAGGGAACTTGCTTTTATTCAAGCTACTATCTCGCGATAACAGATATTGAAGTGTCACTTCATCGGGCGTGATGGGGTAAAATGTCACACCCACCGGAAATATGAATAGTACAAAATATTTCCAATGTTATAATAAAAAACAATAAACATAAAATTCTTTCGAGTTTCAAATGAGTGATATAATAACTCAAAACCTGATAGGTTACTGTCCTCCGGCAGAGTATATAAAAGGCTAGTGACGTTAAAAATAATTTAAAAAAAAACAATGACAGAAAAAGAACTAGTGAAAAATTATTCAGGTGCAGCATCTCACGTTTTTATAAATTGGCAAGTTGGACTCTGGCCGCATGAATTGTGTTCAATTCAGTTCTTTTTGTTTATGCTAAGTTAGTTGCAACACGAACCTAGTTAATTGACTTACACTGCTAATCATATAATTATGTTTCATTGGAAATTAGGAGGTAGATTATGTGAAAATTAAAATTTAGATCACGTCATGACAAATTCATAACATAAATTAATTTACATTGAATTATTATTGAATTTTGATAAACGAAATCTTGAAGTCGTAACGGGTTTTATAAAAATGATAATTATCCAAGTAAAATGCATGTCGACGAATGAAGATTTGCCACCACCCACGCGTACCCATACATAACGCACCTGCACGCGACGCGTCGCGACGGTTCACTCACTTTTAAATGAAGACGCACATGAGTCCATTTAATGCTCTTTCCAGCCTTACGTACTTAGCCGGGCGAATATTTTTACAAAAATAATACTCGGTCAAATGGGAGTCGGGCTTGCGCACGAAGTGTTCCGTACCATATGGAATTCAAATATTTTTGATGCTTGAACTGTTTTATTTAAAAAATACAACACCCAAATACTGCTAAAAATCATAAATTCAACAAAAACAATAAGAAGTTAATCAATCGGACAGCGATTCGACACAAATTAATTAAAAGAGGAATATTAGAGTTAATAGAGTTTCCATGGCAGTCGCTCGAGGCTTAAATATATTTTATTTTAATTTGAATTTTTAATTTAAATATTTATTTTTGAAGATAATTTACAAGCTAATATTCTATGAATATTTCAAGCATCTTCCTATTACCGTTATTAATATCGAGCAAAAAAAAACACGTTTCTCATATGGGAGCCCCTCTTAAATATCTATTTTTAGTATTGTTGTTATAGAAATACATCATCTGTGAAAATTTCAACGTTTTAGCTATCACCTTCATGATATACTTACGAAGTATACAGATTCATGCGAGATACAACCTGGTGACAGACAGACGGACGGACAGGACGCGGAGTCTTAGTAATAGGGTCCCGTTTTTACCCTTTGAGTACGGAACCCTAAAAATGTGTTTTGCATGCCGATAGGCGGATTACGGTCAAGTAACTACTTACTCGTAGGTACCTCTTGTACTCACACGTGCCTTGCAACCAATAAACGCAAATAAAAATAATTTCCTAATTGTTTTGATTTATTGCGTTATACATATTATTACTTCAGCGCAAATATTGACTAAAGTTGGATGAGTTGCCAATAACTACCTTATTTCTCTACGTCTTACAATGGCATAAAATAATAATATTGATCAGACCGCCTTGTTTATAATAATTATATTTATTATAATGCTGTCGTTGATTTAAACAACATATCATATTAAATATCATAAATTACGTGTATCATTCTTTTGATATCCCAGTCAACTGTTGAACCATAGGGCTAATTCAAAAGGGCGATTTACCTATACCTACTACCCTAGCCCAGTGCGTATTTGTGATAGTCATTTAGGAAATATTACTAATGTTAACAGGTAATTAAAAAAAAAATGGTGTGAAATACGATGCGACAGGTCATCTTCATTATTTCAGTCGTCCAATGATGGATATAAGTTACTTTCTTTAGATAGTATGCTCGTAGTTGCCGGTATTTCCGGGTTCTAAATAACAATAGGTACCTATATGTATACTGGACGTACCTTTAGGTTACTGACATATTCTAGTCTAGAATGTTATCGTACTCATCAAACAGTTAGATTGACAAAATATATCAGCTATTCTAGGTATACATTTTGTCGAATGCCAATGTACCAATTTAAGATAATTTTTTTCCAGTATTTTAACATAATATGCGAGTGCTTTGCATTCAAAAGAAAACTTGGAACATTTTTAGAAGTAGCATTTTTTCTAATAAGCACCTAAATATTAAATCAAATCAAAATATTATCTCGCCGACTTTTACATTTGTGTCTTACAATTATTTATCATCATGGTCACGATTGAGGTAGTTATTTCAACTTTTAAAATTTTAACAGTATATAAGCCAGTGCATAATTATTTGGGAATTTCATGTCCCTACAGTTTTATTTTACAACGAACAATCGTGATGACCTTTCGAGATTTTAGGCACACCACTATCTAATAAAAAAGCCAAGTCATTATTATCGATTTTAATGATTAGTTTGTTATGTATAAGAGTTGCAAACCCTATCATACGCGTAACGCTCATAGCAAATTATTTGCAACTCTTAATGATTAAACGAACTTACTTGTACGTGAAGTTCTATCATAATTGTACAAGCGCCGAGTCCGAAGAGATTAGTCCTGTAGGTAGATATTTACACATGTAGTAACGCATAGTTTTCACCACTCTTATTGCGATTAGTTCAGAGTTTAGTTTTTTTTTTTTTTTGAGGGTAGCTGTTTTGCACAACTCCAGTCCTGCTTGTCGCCCGTCATTAAGTTTAGAGTAAGGCTAATCCTTAACGTCATTGATGTATTACCGGAGTAAATAGGGGCACATGTTGTACCTGGGTACAACGTTGGGAGGGTGGGATGTACTAATCTCTTCGGACTCGGCGCTTGTACAATTATGATAGAACTTCACGTACAAGTAAGTTCGTTTAATCATTAATTGTACGAGCGCGCCGAGTCCTTCGAGATTAGTCCTGTAGGTAGATATTTACACATGTAGACATTGAGAGTACAACCGGAAATATCATCAAAGATTTATAGCTTGTTTCGGTATGAGAATAAAATTATTTATTCTCATAATGAATTTTACTGATTGACAAATTACATAAATACTGATTAAAATAATCAAAATGATATGATTTTAACAAAGCATAGTGTTAAGAAATAAATAATTTTTCTTAATGAGTTGAAGCTCATTTACTTGTTTACTATGCCTTATATCATAATTACTGTACAATAATATTTTTGTAATAACTATTGTAGACAATTGCTTCTGATGAGACTATTATAATTTTAAGATCGACCTAATCAAGACCTTATTATGTACACTGATATTTCAGGCTATTTCGGTTAATTATTGATTAAGCTAGAACGGTCTCATTTATGTCATAAATAATGATTCTTTGATAAAATCTAGCAAAGGTTGTAGAGTTCCTGCTCCATCCCGCAATACGACGTAGGTATCTTATCGAGGCTGACATCGAGGAACTACGCCCGCGACACCGCTGCGTGTCACGCGCTGTTAGCGCTAAACACGTTTGTGTCGAGCCCGCATTTGCTTAGCGTGTGTGTTAGCCAGCGACTGGGTGTCTGTGATCCTAATGGTTTATTTTCTTAAGATTTTTTAATTCCAAAGAAAAAAGCATTAATGTTCTTAATTTCGAAGTGCGTTCTATATAGCATGAGAGAGTAGTGGCTGGACATATTGTCTGGATCTCCACAAAATACCTATGGCAAATATAGAACAGGCTGCTGGCAACCTGGTCGGAATGTTTTTATTAATCTGGTATTTTAATTATTTGATTTGAAATGTTTCGAACATTACTAAGATTCATTTTTGATAAGGTTTGAATTTTGTAAGCTGAGAGAGCTAGTAAAGTAGTTGTTTTAAGCGTGAACTTCTCTGAAGATAAATTGTCTTAGTTTTATAATTGTAATAATTTTAGTTTGCCATGAAATTAAATGGTCGAATGAATGAAATGAAATGGTCAATTAGTATCCCAGGTGGTTTTATAGGTAGGCCGCGATAGTCGCAGCCGGAACGCTTATTTTAAAAATATTTTAAGTCAATCAACATTTGTTAGTGTTGGGCCCTATATAAGACAGAGAGCTGATCTGCAAGAGTTCAGAGTCACGTACTGATAACCATTGTTGGATAACTGAGTTAGAAAGTAAATTACGTTAGTTATTTAGGTGTCGTAAACATCGACTGAATATTCGTTACAATGATGCAACAATTTTTTAAGACAAACGTACTGTTTCATAGGGTTAGGTGATAACGACTTCAACATAATGTCTAGCGATGCATTCGGGATACTTCTCCTTGAAAATGCGGTCCTGATAATATGCCTGCCATTAGGGTAATTACGTATTTTTAGGCTGCTGGAATGATTCAATAAAGCATTGCTTTCAGGGGATTAAATCATGGGATACCATGTTTGCGTTGGCCTAAAGGGTACTATCACGATGATTTGTACCTTTTCAGTTATATATGGCATATGCATATATATTTAGTGTCTTTAATATGACCGAGAAAGGTGTGGATGCATATAAGAAGTAGTTGGGCCAGACTACTGTAAATGAATCTATTGTTGATGCATTTGTGTCTGTGTGCCACGATATAATATGTGGCGCGTTTTTCGTTGACGTACCTAAGTCGCGAACAAGTCAATTTTTGGATACCCAAAATTGTGACAAACGTCAAATCTCAATGTCATAACTCTCATTCTATGCCAGGGTGGTGTCTTCATGACTCAAAATCTGCGATGTTATTGTCACTAGACTTTGTATAAAGCTACAACAAATATTTGTTTACTTTCACACCATTTCCAAATGTCACGAGTAACTTAAGTGAGATGTTGGTATTGCATACCTCCCATCTTGTTAATATACGCTATGGTTGTAGTACATATTATTTACACATAATAGGACAGCCGTTAAAATTACTAGCGAAAGTCTTTTTAGAGCGTTAACCCCGGCCAGCAGTTCGAAGTAATTGATAATGCTGGTTTCGTTCAGTATTAGGCCACTAGCAGTGTTTCCATTACAGGCGCCCCCTACCCCGTCATTGAGGAATCAGAAAATATCTCGAGCTGGTATAGTTATCATCGATCACAATTCTATGAATAGAATATTCTATTCTATTTAGCCACCATCGAAAATCAGACTGTGATTATTCAGGTAAATTCATAAACCTGTTTGAATTATCGTCGCCTTTTAAGTTGAGATATTTACATCGTTCTTTCTCTGTGTACAGCCATCCGTATTCTATGGCTGGACAACATGATACCAACGAACCTAAAAATTGTGCGAAGGCCACGTTAAGTTTGAAAAAAAGTTCTAATTGCGTCTTCGTTCGTAATTTTTTATCACTTTATTCATCTACATAAATAAGGTTGAAGATTACGACAACCAATATTTTAGAAATATTATGCATTTATTTACAAACAGGCAGAAGAACGCTATTTTTGTTTGTTTACGATAAATCAGCGTGAGGTTAATAAATAATATTTTAGTAATATCTGTGTTTTGTAAGCATTTTTGGTAAAAATTGTCTAGTAATAAAAATAACCAATCCATCGTTCACTATTGGTTTAGTTATTTTAGTGAAAAAAATTATATGGCGCCGTATTGACGCTGAATGGTAAAACCGTATATTCGTATAATTTATCATCAAATGTAAAACGGAAGTACTTCTCAGACAGAGACTCTTCGTGTATTTTTAGTAGAAATTCGCGTCTTTAATGTGGGGAATTCCTCGTGGACCAACTGCTTTCGCACAACTAGTTGTGCGATCAGGAATGTCAAGTGTAGCAATTTGACAGTTGTGTGTAATTAGCTTTAGCGCTGATCTTCATGTTTGAAATGGTCAGTCTGAATAAAATTGTTAAGGCTGTTTTAAATTTAAAATAAGGCGCGTTTTACAATTTGGTCTCGAAATGACAAAAAAGCTTGATATGAATTGACAATTGATTACTCAATTGGTATTCTGATATAGCATCAACTTTAAACAGGTTCGTTATAGCGTTTATATGTACGAGTATAATGACATCTTTCTTTCATTTTATCGTTATAAACCCGTTTTACGGGTAGCGCATATGTATTGTACAATAGGTGATGTAAACTGAATCATATACCCACGTAGGTATATCTTAGGTAGTACAAAGTGATCATTTGTAATAACTAATATGAGACCACTGCTTAATAGTTAGATTGAGATAAACGGCCTTTGTACTTAGCTGCATCTAGTAACGACGTGGATACGTCGTGTGTTGAACCTCGATGGTTGCACGTGCGTCGGCTGGTGAGGTGGTTGCGCTGCTGGATGATATCCGCGCGCGCTGCCACAGGCTCTCGGCTCCGCGGCGCCCGCGCCGGTGGTGCCGACCCCGCGGGCAGCCTGCGCGCCGGCGGGGGAGTCTTGAGGTTTAAACGACTTAGAGCCGTCCCATCAGATTTGCCTTGTTATAAGGTTCCGCTTTCATTTCGACTCCTGATCTATTTAACAGTCTTTACAGACTTCAATGTCACCGCGAAAATTTTCTCCGAAAAGATAATATGTCAATTTTTGTAATTTTAAGATGCTCTTTAAATAAAATGTCTCCTTGTAACTGAGTCAGCTTGTTGTTTGTCACACAATAGTGGACTTAAATACATTATTTTTTGTTGCAAATCGCTATCTCTTTATGTGTAGCAATAATTTGTGCGTCAGTAATTTCGCTTAAACAAGCAATTGTACTGGTCATTTGTTTGTTTGGATGCCCTTATCACGTTTGATGGTGGGTTCCGTGATTACAGTTCGCGGGTACTTTGTAGGTATTTTGTTAATAAACTTTTACAAGTTTCTTTTTCTAGCCCTTTTTTAGCTTAATGTAAGTAATAGGCGGTTCGCTAATACAAAGCGTATCTCTGAGCAGAGTTTTACGGTGTAAGATGGATGTTCACCTAATAATTTTAAAATTTTGCCGTCTAGGTTGGTAGTGGTTTCTACCCTAGTGTTCCCTTCTTGATGTGCATCTGTCGAGGTACTAGGTACCGACTGAGGCTCTGGAGAGTTTTTGGACAGAGCTGTCATGAGTCATTTACTCATCGGGCCATTGCAATAACCAGTAATCTGGTAGCAAAGCGAGAGTATCCATATATTATCATAGATATGATAATTGTAGGTAGGTACCATTAGTCGTTTGGTTAGAATAATGATTATTATCATATTTTCATCAAATGGGTCGATACCCAGAAAGTTGTTAGCTAGATAGCTAACCATTATTATTAGGTTAGGTCACAATCCCCAGCGGAAGGGACGCCAACCATATTCGATGCGTTGAAACAGCCCCAATGACTGTTCCGATTGCATAAAATGTTTGTACGTAGCACGTACTTATTCCGAGATAATTAATCATATAGGTAGGTACATACCTGCTTCTATATCTTCGTCCAGAAGTATTACTTGTGCCAGTTCCGATAAATTTGAATCTATATAGTCGCGAATTTTTCGTTGAAACTTTCTTATTTTATTTTTCCTAGTGACGGATTTCGTCCTCACGTGATTTTTATGCTTCGGCATGGTTAAAAATAACTTGAATATAATTGTACTGTAGCGAAAAGCACACCGTCTTACAGACGTCAAGAGTGGTTGAGCACTTGGATGCGAATGACGGGCGACAAGCAGGACTGGAGTTGTGCAAAACAGCTACCCTCAAAAAAAAAAAAAAACTAAACTCTGAACTAATCGCAATAAGAGTGGTGAAAACTATGCGTTACTACATGTGTAAATATCTACCTACAGGACTAATCTCGAAGGACTCGGCGCGCTCGTACAATTTTACATAACAAACTAAAGTAGGTAGTAAAACCCGTAAAGTTTTCCTTGATTTGTGCTTTGAGATCTTGTTTCATACATTTCATGATTCTAGGTGTTGATCTATAATATGGGCTATCCCGTATTATAAATTTTTAGTTTTTATTATATTATACTAAGTTAGGTTGTAATTCTATTGCAATTTGTATCGGAAACTCGTTATTGGCACCTGCCCGCACCGGCACATACTTAATTTCAATATTAGCCCCTTTTTGTATAACATTATTTTGTAGTCATTTTATAATTTATTGATTTAAATTAGAATGAAACGTTACTTAACTTTTGTCTAGCAATATTGGATTCCCAATTTCCGGTTTTAGTGAATTTATTATGTCATAACAAAACTTAGTACCTAGTTGCGAGAGGCGACACACCTACTCTCGTATTGTGCGAATAGTGACGCATCCAATATCGTCGCAGTTAGATCCAAACTCCACCAAAGTAGAGTAGAGATGTGCGAACGTCGTAAACGTCGAAACAATTGTAGAATGCTTTCAGTTCCTTAGCGGAGAACACGATGAACATGCACAAAAAAAATACATACACACGAACATAGAACCTCCTCCTTTTTGGAAGTCGGTTAAAAAGACAAATCACGCTATACCTAAGATTGTGTTTTGTCTTATGTTTTACGGATAAGCAAGTTAAAGTGGCAGAGGATAGTACATTTACTTATAGTTCACACACATGTATAGCACATACTGGTGGTGATGTGGCACATAGTTCGTAGAACGGATGGTCGATGAGGCCGTAAAATTTGCAAATGCAGACCACGCCCCACTTGTTCCGAAACGCAGCGTAGGACGTAGAGATTGCAACCCGGTATGTTTTTCAGCCCGGCCGGGCCCGGTTGCATTCGTCGCCAACCCGGCGGGCCCGCGTCTTAGCGAAGAAATTTTTAAAGTATTTTATGAAAATTTTCTATAAATGAATGGAAAAAGACAATGATTCAAGGTTAACATTTATTTCAAACTTTTAATTTTTCTTTCTTATTATGACGTGTAAAATTATATGAAATTAATAAATTTATTTCAAACTGGCTCATGAATAATTATCACAACATTCAGTCCCAACTCTCACTCAAATCTCAAAATCACACTTAATACAGCATTAATTACTTTTACTTATGGACGGAAAAGTAACATTAGTATTAGTAATTATTCATTTTTATAAGTTTAAACAAGCAGGTCTCTTTCTCTTTACTCCTTATAGTGTCTATTTGAAAACATAGTATTAAAATTAGAAACTAATAACGCAGCTTAAAGTACTAAACGTGTCACAACAACTCAGACTACCGGGTCCGGTGACCGGGTCCGGTGACCGGGTCTGGTAAGAGTGGCCGGGCCCGATGGGTACCTAGAAGGGCACCGGGCCCGGGCAGGTCCGGCCCGGCCGGGCCCTGTTTGCAATCTCTAGTAGGACGTCCACCACAAGGTGAACGGATGATTTGCTATAACACGCTGGAAGCAAGCCATCTCAGCTCCTCTACACATTTCGGCTCCGCTTCCTTTGTGTAGAGTTTGGGCCATAAGCATCAACCGCAGCAACATGACAAATCAGTGAGTATAACGATGACGTAGAGGTATTAGGCGTAGGCTTGGCCAAATACTTGTTAAACCATCTGGTTTTGAGGTTGTGTACCTAATCAGTAAAGGTACAATTCCGTAGCCGACTACATGCTGCAGCAGCAGACTACAGGCGACTTGTACCTAGACAACGCGTCGCTGGGTACAGAATTTCCTTATAGAATTACGTAGAAATCAATAGTGTCGCTGCGACATTGTACTCTGCCTAGTAGTCGGCTACAGAATTGTACCTTAATGGTGTAAGTATGTTGTTTTGCATGATTGTTAGTTTTTACCTACGGGTTCAATGATAAGATTTAGATCAGTCGTGATTATAAAAAGTTCGTTTAATACATTTACATTGAACGTTTTTCTTTGAATAAAAAGGAGCGATGATTATCTATAGTCTGACCGTTTAACTGAGTCCTCGCCTGCGCGGTACAGAGGCGCGGGGGTAGACGACAAAGGGGACTGAGACAGGTGCGAGCGGCGGGGACCGCAGGCGAGGACTCAGTTAAACGGTCAGACTATAGCTATTGGTATTGACTATTTTGAATTTATTAGAACATTTTGTTGACGAAGTATGGGAAAAAATCTTTTTTATACTGTAGCGTAGTGATTCCCTTTTAGTGGATCGTGAACTGATTAGCAATAATATGAAAAAAGCCAAATCATGTCAGAATAATGTCTGAAAATATTGCTATAGAAAAATATTTAGCTTATGAAAAATAAGGCAACAATCTATAAATCTTCTAATCTTTAGTAAAACTAAATGGCAAGACAATGTTTGTTTACTAGAAAGCTTAAAGCTCCCATAATCAGTTAGGGGGATAAATAGGCTACAAAATATACCTCAGCCTACTAAATATACAAAAAAAAACATATTTATATATCGGCCAAGCACTTTCGGAGGAGTTCGATAACAAACACAGATTATTATATAATTAAGTACCAGAAATTAGTTATGGATAGAAGAAAAAATTATAAAGTAATCGCTTTTTACAGGCAGTCGGATGGCAAAATTCCTGAGTCATTATAGCGACAAACAACGAGGCAACAAATAGATAATTTGGGCGAGTAACCACGCGCCACGGCATCGGTAAATGATTGTGATTAGTCGATAAGGTTAGAATTCTGAAATAATCTGATGATAACCAAATCCTAGACATGGACCACCGGCGTGACGGATGATAGATATCGAAAGGAGGTTGGCAAACAACGTGGAGGACAGCTGGATTTAGCATGCACTAGTAAATTTACTGCTGTCTTAATCCGTTTGAAAAATAAGGTAAGCATAAAGTGTTCTACACACTGTTGTAGCCTGCGGCTGCAGCTTAGCGTAAGTATCGTTTGACCAATAACAGGGGCCAAATTTACTAAATCAAGACCTATCATTAGTTTATGACTAGACCGCAGCAGTTTGTATCGGTAAATCTGGGTGAGGGTTCCAAAGCATCAAATTATCAACTTTCTTGGAGAGGCAAAGCCACTGGAGCAGTTATGCCAGTGGCCCAGAGCCACGCTCCGTTATTTTAAGGACCTGAGCTGGCTCAGGTAGCTCAGGAGGAGGAAATGCGCAAAACGCCTCACGCGGGAAGTCAATGCCGGATTTGTCGCCCCCGCATCGAATAAGAATAGAAGTAGAGTTCTTGTGTAGAGCTCGCTTGAAGAAATACCAAACTTTCGCCTGCTATTCAGATACCAGGTCGTAGTGTACGGTAAGGTTCCAGTAATTTTTAAAGGCAATTAGAGATTGAAAAGTGATGTGCACAAGATAGCGCTGACCTGTTTTGAGCAAACGTGACTCCGGTTACTCACAAGTAATATCTTCTCTTACCATGTTTCTGTTGTTATAACAGATTATGTACCAAGAGAACCAAGTCGTGTCTTACGTCACGGGCAACATATTGAACTTTGAGCGTTGCAAGGGACTCTACAGTTAACTCACCAGCGCAGCAAGTATGTTTTAAGTTAATTCCTGAGCGACGCGAGGGAAATATTTAGAGTCCTGAGTGAAGCGACGGGTTCAAGTTGCCCAAGACGAAGACAAACTTGGTTCTAGAGGTCCATATTCTACTTGTCATAAATCTTGCGAGAAAATAAAACCCCAAGAATATGAGTGATACTTACGTAATATTATTTACAGTCCTGAGTGAAGCGAGATCAGACTCAAGACGAAGTCAGGCTGCGTTTTTCATACCTTTTCATACCTCCTGCGAGAAAATAAAACCCCAGGAATATGAGTAATACAGGTAATACTTACGTCATAAACTCACAACGTAACTCGGAATTGTTCACAATAAACTAATAGTAGATTATGTACCAAGAGAACCAAGTGGTGTCTTATGTCACGGGCATCAATTGGACCCTGAGATCAGCTTAGTAGTTATGCAGCCTATTCGTAACAAACAAAAGGCAAATACTTTCTCTTTAAAATAAGTGTTAAGTGTAAAGATATCAACAAAAATAAAATTTCCGTCTTCAATGAGTATTGTGGGAATAGTGCGGCTTACCGTAATGTCATCAGGTGAATCAGGTCAATAGGTATAAAGCCAGTATAGATACATATTCCTGTTGCCAATGCCACAAATAGACGACCTGTACCTGTAATATACGTACGCTATTTGTCAACAGCGTACGTACCTAGTTAACTTCCTGGAGCGCGTGAGGATGTTTTTAAAAACTAGAAATTAAACAAACGTGTTGCCGATGCAAAGGCACTATAATTAATGAATCAAAATACATTGAGATATCTTACAAGCTAACTTAGGCATCTAGGTGGTCTTATTCGCAGACGTCAGAGTCAGCTCTACTGATAAGACCACTGCTCGGTTTTGTTACTGGGAACCGACCGCTTATCTATAGTATTAAATTACGTGGGAACATATAACCTAGAGTACTAGAGGCGGTTGTGTACGCTGCAAGTACATAACTCCTCCCTCCCTAAGCGAAAAATTATCGGAGCGCTCGATTTGAGAGGGATTCCGATAATTTTGTATGAAAGGGATAATTTTAGTGTAAGAAACATATGAAATAATCGAAACTATACTTAAGACTACTAATCCTAACGCTATGACACTAATTGTAGAGTCATTTTCTCTGTTATAGGTTTCACTAAAAACTTCACTGTTCTTCAAAGCAAAGGCCATGTATTTAACTTCGTCCAGTGCAATCTCTCGCATGTTGAGTGCATGTGCACTGGATAGGTTCTCGGTTGCGCGTAATTTCGGAAGGTTGATGATGGGTAGTGGGGTCCCTGGGTCCGCTTCGGTGTAAAGACGGTGGTACCGGATGGTCGTCCCGTTGACAGTGACATCACAGGGTCTGTTCAGGGTCACAACGTGTGTTCCGCATATCTGCTGCTTCGAAGCCTCTTCGCCGCAGGTCTCTGTGAGGGTTGTTTCCGATCTGGTGTATAGTATCCAGTTGTTTTTATCTATTTTCTGCAGCTTCACGTCCTCGACGTGAATGGGGTGTTGCTTGCAGATGCCAGTGACGTCCTCGTACCTCATTAGTTTTTCCTCGCATGAGGGTCCGCTGTATGGGGCGCGGTTGTCATCGTCGCAGAGAAACTCGTCTCCAGCAGCGAGTGAGCGGCACGGCTTTACGATCGGCTGATACTTCAGCCCTTTCGCCAATAGGAATGGGTATTTAGGAAATATGGCAACGGTTAGGTTTTCAGGTTTGAGGAGGATGGGTAATGTGTACAATTTAAAATAGTTATACGTAACATTATCGGTCAGAGGGATTTCCAATATAAAGGTAATTTGGTCCTTTTTGATAAAAGATTTAACATCAATAGTTTCCTCAATTTTAATTAAATTAAATTCATTGGGTACATATACCAGGTTTCTAGATTCTGCTATCAAGTTCAAATGGTATAGCAGTTCGGTGGAATTAATTATAGACTGGTGTAGTATGGAGCTCTTGCTTAGAGCTAGAGCGGTTTCCATTTCACTTAATCTAATGAATATAGTCCTAAAACTACTTATGAATAGATTATATAGTCCTAACGCGTAAGATGAAATACTTAAATTATTTTCTCGGATTACAGTCTCTTTAAGGGTAGTTTCAACCCTTCTTAGACGGGAATCCATCGTTAGTGAGTTTTGCTGAATTAACTCTGTGGCGTTTACTAGGCTGTCTAGCATTTTAGTAACAATCGTGATTTTCTTTGACAAAATAACTTGGTTATGACTCGATTCTGAGGTCAACCGATCATATTTAAGGGCGTCCTCGTGGTCTAGGTTGCCTGTTACAATCTTAATAATGGATCCTAATGGGTTAAGTATCCCACGCTTGAATCGTTGAGGAATTAGTTGGTGATACTTGTCTATGGTTATGTCGCGCATATATTCTGCGTGCATAAACATTCCTATGAATTCGTGCGGAAATGTTTTATTAGATGAAATTAATTGCTGAAATTCTGCTAATTTTGAAATGACTAAGTTGAGATCGGTCCCAATATTGTCTAACTTAATAGTTTTTAGAATTGTCCAACTGTCGGTTTGCATGTGAGCTTGGCCTTTCTTTACTGGCAGAAGTCCCGGATTTCCATCAAGATTTTGCAGATGAAGGGCGACTGCTGCTGTTGCTAGCATCGCGCTGCACCACCTGTGGAGGTCGTTTTATATTTTTAATGGGTGCTTTACTATTTTTCCTTTCGGTTTCTACCTTGACAGGGACAACGTTTTTCTCAACAGGGCCTATTACTTTGGCCTTCTTATAACGGGGTTTTTCTTTACTTTTCCTCTTATTTATGTCCTTTACGAACACTACTTCTGGGAGTTCCACGTCGGTTTCCCCACCTCGTTTCGACCTAACCTTTTCCTTGTCCGCCTTAAGTTTTTCTGATATGTGTGTGTACAGGTGTTTTGTTCGTTTACTGTGGTCTTTTACTAACTGCTGTGTATAAGTTTTTTCAACTTCTAAGTTAAACGGGTTGTCTGTGTCGGTATGCCCAAAGACAACTTCGAAGGGCGTTAGGCCCGTTGCAGTATGTATGGTGTGGTTGTAAGCCATGATGGAATAAGTCATGACAGACGCGGCGTCTGTGCATTTCTGTTCGTACTTAGCCAACCTATAAATTTCTATTAAGGTCGAGTGGAACCGTTCTACAAGTCCCATGGAGTTGGGGTTGTTGACAGTCCCTATGTGTCTCTGTATTTTGTGTAGGCTGAGGAATTCTTTCATGAGCTCGTTGTTGAACTCCGTACCGGGGTCTGAACTGATTTTCTTTGGTATCCCGTAGAATGAAAAGTATTTCATTAGGGCTCTTACAACTTCAGGTGTGGATTTGTTTGGGATTTCGAATGCTTGGCCTAGCTTACTGAATGCATCTACGAGGGTGAGGTAATACTTTCCTTCGATGCTGAAAAGGTCGATGAAAATTTCCTGAAAGGGTGCATCTTGGGTCTGAGTAAGCTGCAATACAGGTTTTATCGGTTTTCGATCATATTTGGTCTTTCTACATGCGTCACAATTATTTATCACGGCTGAAACTGTTTCCTGCATTTTGTCCCAGTAGTAAGTCCTACGAAGCCTAACTAACGTTTCTTTAATACCACGGTGACAGGTCTTTCCTTCATGATATTTTATTATTATTGCCTTCTGTTCATTCTCGTCGTCTACGTAAACTACTCGCTCTGTACACTCGACTAGATTTATTGTCCCTTTTCTAAAGATTTCTATAACGGTTGTACTAAATTGTTTGCGGTGTTCTGCGTTCTCGAAATAGATGAAGAGTTTTGCTTTTGGTTTAGCGTATTCCTTCAGAAAGTTTTTGATTAATTCGGGGTTGTTAATGGGCAAGAAAACTTCCAAAATTTTGTGTTTCCCTATGGAAATGTCTTTGACATGAAGTTCGTTTTTTAGCCATGAGTATACCAGGATTTGATTGGGTTTGGTATCAATGGCCTCGTGAAGGATTGGTATCCCGGTGGAGTCCATATCTTCAGCAGAGTGCACTGTGAGCGTCCTACTACTTGCTGATGGGGACGGAATAACCGGCCTCTCTATCTCTAGCTCGGGTAGCGATATGGTGGATTCGTCAGAGTCTGAGAGGGTCACAATGGAAATCGCGTCACTTTCTTCAGATAATTCCACGGTTGTCGGATTTTGTCGTGTCTGCCTACTCGTCTGTGGTTTAGGTTCTTGGTCACCTATGTTCACTACCATTGAGTCATCGTCGGTCAAGGCGTTAACTTTAACTCTGCTTAGGGCGTCAGCGTTAGTGTTTTGTTTTCCCTTTTTGTAAATTATTTCAAAGTCAAAGTCCTGGAGGCGTAACCTCCATCGTGTCAATTTACTATTGGGGTCTTTCAGGGAGTTTAACCAAGCTAAGGGTCGATGGTCTGTATAGATGAAGAATTTCCGTCCATACAGGTAGGGGCGAAAATGTTTTGTTGCCCAGATAATAGCGAGCAACTCTCGCTCTATGGTGCTGTAACGAGATTCTGTGTCGCTTAAGGTACGGCTCGCGTACGCGACAGGTTTATCACTGCCTACTTGTCCTTGGGAGAGAACTGCCCCCAGGGCTACGTTCGAAGCATCTGTTGTTAAGATGAAAGGTTTGTCATAGTCGGGGTACTGTAAGAGTGGTGCATGTGTCAAGAGTTCTTTGCATTTATTAAACGCGTCGATGTAATTTTGGTCTACTATAACCTTGTTGCGTTTTTTTAAGCACGAAGTCAGTGGTTGGGTAATTTTCGCAAAGTTGGGGATGAAGCGTCTGTAGTAGCCTACAAGTCCGAGGAAACTTTTGATTTCCGTCGTAGTCCGTGGGATTGGAAAGTTTATTACAGCTTTAATTTTGTCGTCATTTGGTTTTAGGCCATCCTTGGTGATGATGTGTCCCAGGTATAGCACTTCCCTGCGCAGAAATTCAGACTTCCCTAACTGTACCTTTAAATTGGTTTCCCTAAGTCGGTCAAAAACTAGTCTTAGTTTTTGGATATGCTCTTCTAGGCTAGACGAAAAGATGATTACGTCATCAAGGTACACCATACAGTGTAGTCCTTGCAGTCCTCGAAGGATATGGTCCATTGTACGCTGGAAGGTCGCGGGGGCTGTTTTCAGCCCGAACGGCATTCTTAAAAACTCAAAATGGCCGTTTTGCGTACTGAAAGCTGTTTTCTGTCTATCTCGCTCTTCTACCTCGACCTGGTGGAATCCACTAGCTAAATCTATCGTACTAAAGTACGTGCTTTTACCCAATTTGTCAAAAAGATCGCTGATGTTCGGTAATGGATATTTGTCGTCTATTGTTATCTCATTTAGGCGCCTAAAGTCGATTACTAGTCGCCATTTTTGTTCCCCGGACGCGTCCCTCTTTTTCGGCACTAAATGCACTGGGGCGTTCCAGGGGGAGTGTGACTCCTGGACTATGTTGTCCTGTAGCATTTTATTTACTTGATGATTTATTTCTTGAGCTTGAGCGGGTGCCTGCCTGTAGGGTTTTACATAAATTGGGTCTTCATTCTTTGTCCTAATCTTATGTTTTACTGCGTTGGAAAAGGTCAGGGGCAATTCGTCGCAATGAAAGATGTCTTTGTACTCATTGCAAAGCCTATAAATTTTCTCATGTTCTTCGGGGTTAGTGTGTTCTAGTTTTAACTTGTCTAAATTTTCAGTCAGTATTCTGTCTGTTTGCGGGTCTGTAGTAGTCACATTAGTCGCATTGAGGTCGCATTTGGTGGTCTCATATTTCGTCACTTGTAAGGGTCGTTTTACTGTAAGAGTCACTATTTCCTCTGATGTGTTTTGTATTACGGTGGTTGCGTATCCGTTAATGCAGTTTACTAGGGCACTGGGCATTCGTACACCAGGACCAAAATTTTGGTAGTCTAATATCCCTTTACAACCGGCTCAAAATAGACGTGAAATCGACAAAAAAAAATTGACGTGAAAACCATATTGATTTTGTGAACGCAACCGGTTTCATACGATCGTGCGGTTATCTGTTTATCCCGCACGAACGTATGAGACCGATTGTATTTACAAAATCAATATGGTTTTTTCGCCAATTTTTTTGTCGATCCTCACGATTGCATTGAGCCGGTTGTAAAGGGTTATAGCCTCACCGGAGTGTTGGTCTATTGGTATTCTGACACGTTGTTCCGAACGGGGTTGCAACTCTATTTCATAGTCCAAATTTGTATTGATAATTGGAATATGGGTCGTTTTTGTTCTAAGCACGGAATGCTTTAAGTCTATTATGGCACCAAGTTGTCTTAGTAAGTCATTTCCTATCAGTCCGTCATATCTTGAGTCAACGTTATACAAGTAAAACTTGTGGCTGTCGTCTGTTCGGAATGTGGGCAGAAGCGGAATTTCAACTACTTCGCTATGCCTGCTAGATGCGTGCGTACTAACTACCTCGAAAGGTTCGTTCCTAACGCTTTCGTAGAAGAATTCGTATGCTTTCTGGGGTTTCAAAAATGATCTAGTACTACCCGTATCTATCATTAATTTCGCGTCTATTTCAGGGATGTAAATGTGGGGTAGTTTTAGTGTGGGGTCACAGTTTAGCTCTATCACTTCTTGTCCTCTATGGAGGCCTGTGCTGTAAAATTTTCAGCCAGCTGTTCCTGAGCTGAATCTGTCAGTGGGGTCTCGTATGTCAAGTCGTTGTTGTATACGTCGTATTCAAAGGCGTTTGTAGGGTCACATTCATATTGTCCGTACATGTCGTTTTCGTGGTCGTAGGGATAAGCATCGTCATGGTAATAATTTTGTTCGTCGTCGTGACCGGTTATCTCGTTGAGCTTGAATCCAGTGGGACGGGCGGTCCTCATGGATACGTCGCCAGATTGCAAGTGCGGCGGGTTAATTTGTTGAGGTGGTTGATAGGGTGGCTTGTAGCCAAATTGAGGTGGCTTATATCCGAATTGGGGTGGCTTGTACCCGAATTGGGGCGGTTTGTACCCGAATTGGGGTGGCCTATAACCTAGCTGAGGGGTCGTCCCTAACTGGGGTCTGAACCCTTGCTGCGGTGTTGATTGTTGGCCTAATTGCGGGCGATAACCGAACTGAGGCGCGGAGCCTAGCTGAGGGCGGTAGCCAAATTGGGGCGCGGAGCCTAGCTGCGGGCGGTAGCCAAATTGAGGCTGTCCGAACCTTGGAACCGGTGGTCGATTTAAATTTTGGTTCCCAGGTATGCCGAACTGGAATTGAGGCGCGGGAATCGCGGGTCTCATAGTATTCTGGCTACTAGGCATCGAAAACTGGGATCTAAGCAATTTTGACTTCATGTTATATTGTTCCTGGAAGTTTACTTCTTCCAGTACAATTTTTAGAGCGTCTTCCAGTGAGGTTGGGTTTTTCAACCTAACCAACCGAACCATTTGCTCGGGCAAATTATAAAGGAAGACGTTTAGGGCGGTATGATCATAGATGATCTTCTTCGCGACTCTCATTTCTTCTGAATTTGACTGAAAAACTTTGGATATTAGAATGGCCTTAACATCTTGTATTCTGCTGCAGAAGTCTAAATATGATTCGTGATTTTTCATTTTTAGGGTTTCTAACTCTATAGCAACGCACTCCTCACTCCGAGGGTCACCAAAATGTTGCACTAGGACCTCTTTTAACTCGTTGTAAGTAGTGAAGTCGCTTCGCTCACTAATAACGGCGGCGGCCTTTCCGGTTAACTTGCTCGTGATGCATTGCATAAGAAATTCGTTTCGTGTGGGCGTGCCCTGTAGTTGTCGGAGGACATATTCACACTTTCTCATGAACAAATTTAGTAATTTAGTTTCCCCATTGAAGACAGGAATTAACCCTAGCATTTCCTTTGGAATTTCCGTTTGCGCAAGAGCGCCAACTCTATGTTCTTGCGCCATTTTAATTAATTTTAATTTAACACAACTATACGAAAATTATTCACTCCTCAATTAAAGTCTGGGTAGAGTTAATACCAATCCTATTACTTAATATTAAATATTCTTAAATAACACAATTTAATCAATTTAAGACCAAATTTTCCAAAATTACAATTAACACAAGCAAATCTGACCGATAACCAAGGTCTAAATTTACAAAATTCGAGGAAGATGGGGTGGAAGGTCAAGGATGGCGAAAAAGGCTTACTCACCAACCGACCTGCATCTTCTGCGCCCGTAGAAAACTTATTTTTTTGGTTCGTGAGGATAGCCGGAACGGATATCACTGAATTCAGTATTAACACCGTTTACTTAATGCTGCACAGCGCGGGGGAAATTCACCGAATTTAAGAGCGAACTTTTCGCGCTGACAGCAGCCGACTATCCTACCGGCTGCGCCAGTTAACTTCCTGGAGCGCGTGAGGATGTTTTTAAAAACTAGAAATTAAACAAACGTGTTGCCGATGCAAAGGCACTATAATTAATGAATCAAAATACATTGAGATATCTTACAAGCTAACTTAGGCATCTAGGTGGTCTTATTCGCAGACGTCAGAGTCAGCTCTACTGATAAGACCACTGCTCGGTTTTGTTACTGGGAACCGACCGCTTATCTATAGTATTAAATTACGTGGGAACATATAACCTAGAGTACTAGAGGCGGTTGTGTACGCTGCAAGTACATAACTACCTATATCATAATAAAGGCTTGTTAAGTATATTTTTTAAATCCATGTTGCAATTGTACTCGATATCCAGAAGTCTTTGTCAGGTCGTCTATTTGTGGCATTAATACTTAATAATATGTCCTGTCCAGTGACGGATTAAGACTACTTGATGCCCTAAGCAATCCACGCCTGTGGGCCCCCCTATCCGTATGTGAACTAGAATCGGTCTTTAAACCTTTACCTAACCTTTTTACCTTTACCCCTAATAACATTATTTTTGTTGCAAAATATGATGAGAATCGTACAATTTTCTTCACCGGTTTTTGACGTCTCTGGAATTAGAATATCAACTGATAGCGGTAGTTCACAGATTGAGGGGGACGGAAAAAACTTGTTAACTTTTTTGTTTTACTTATTGTTTCTGCTATTTTTCTTTTATTCTCTTCTGCGTGTTTTCGTTTTTTTGCACCACTCAATTGCGAACGATTCATGTCTAGGGGTATGTAAAGAAATAAATGATTAAAAAGAGTACCTAAACGCTGTAAAGTGGAATCTAATTACTCCGAAGCCGAAGGCTTCAAAGCCCTCATAAATTCAATTCAATTCAAGCTAAAAATGAATAATTAGGTATACCTAGTGATATATCCGAAAATTCTATTCCAAAGAAAGAAACCGCAGCGGTAAGAACTTACCTATTCATCATTCTATTGATTATTATCATAAAACAATTATCAAAAAAAATGTAGGTCACAAGCTTTTACTTACGTGTACAATTTTAACAAAATTTAATAAAATATGACAAAACATAAATATTGTGAAAAAAGCAAATGCAATACCCGGGAATCGAACCCGAGACTACTTATAATTCATGCAGTCAGACCACTACAGCACACTGACGTTGCTCGAAGTGTTCAAAATAGCGATATACTTAAACTTAAAAAATTAAAACAAAAAACCCGAGTGCTTTAAATTAATGAACTGAAAAGGAAAAAAACAAGTTAAAATTGCAAGTTACTTTACATTACACGCAGTCGGAGGCAATGCAATGGTAGTTTGTATCTTTGGTCAACAAAACATTGATATTGATTCGTAGCGTGCACAGATCAGGGAACAACCCTGATCTGTGGTAGCGTGCTAGAGTATTGCAGTCCGGTCTGGAGGCCGCATTATGCTGTCCATTCATTACGGCTAGAAAGGATACAAAAAAGATTCTTATGGCACCTGGCCTTCGCAGCAAGAAAAGTAAAAGTATTAAGTTCGTACAACAAACGATTAGCTTTTTTTAAAATTCAAACTTTGGAAGACCGTCGAAAAAAATTGGATTTAATTTTCATTCACAAATTACTGCACAACAGCGTTAACAGTCGGATTCTTCTAGCCAAATTTAAATTCAGAGTTCCATTTAGATACCCGCGAAAACCCATAACTCCATTCGCTCCTATCTTCCGTAGAACCGTGTTAGGTGCAAACTCTCCAGTTCCCAGAATAAGTAGGCTCGTTAACGAATATCAACATAATCGTAATTTGGATATCTATGGAGACAGTTTGTCTAAATTCAAAATTAATTTGAATTCTATTCAGGCCGAAATGGCCAAATAGATTGTAAAATTTTAATTTAATTCATTTTTAGATTAGTTTAGTCTAGTAAACTATCTGAAGATTATGAAATACTGGTAGTATAGTACATTATTAATAATTAGTTAATGATGTACATATAGTTTTTATTTTATTTTTAGTAATATTCTTTTTATTTGTATTGTAAGGTAAAATGCATGCTGTGCTTCCTTAAAAAAATAGCACATTAAGTTTAATTAGATTGTAAGTGTTTATAACATATGTAATAATGTAGTTATTGATGTGAAGCCTTAATAAATAAAAAATAATAAAAAATTGATCGCAATTCCGGTACATTCGAATTGCCGAATGCACTAGCGGGCAGCGAGTGGGCAAGCGGGAGCGGGGTTATGACTCTAGGTCGGACTCTATGTCAACTTAAAACGCGCGAATTTTCAAATAAGTCCTAGAAACTTTTTTTGGTGTGGTTTTTGGTGACGTGAGAGTGAGACGTGATTCGTGATGCCCTAAGGACGGATTTTTTTGTTTCTTCTGGTGCCCCCCTAGACGTGATGCCCTAGGCAATTGCTTAATTTGATTAAGGGTTAATCCGTCACTGGTCCTGTCGCAGGCTCTCTTAGACCAAAGTCGATGAAAAGAACGCGATGTCTTATTGCCAGCTTTAGTGTAATTACATTGTCATGCGTATACGGAAGTGTTACAGCGATTTCATTGTGATTAGGGTGTTTAGTTGTCAACTTGCTAAGCAATTGGCCAAAAAACAGCCGGCTAAAATTGACTCTATATTTAGGTACATCATCATCTCAGCTTTTAAACCGTATGTCACATCTTGTTGGATTATGACTTTCTCATATATGCGTGGACGTCCTTTGCTGCGCTTGCGAGGATGTGCTATCAACTCTAGGACTATAGGTAAGGCCCCATCGGTTATTCGTTCTATGAACTATTTGACCTGTTCACTACCACTTCAATTTGCCAATCAGCTGGATGCCAGATTCTACTAACCGGTCTTATTGGAAATCCATAGGAGAAATGTATTGTTTGTCCAGTGGTGGACATCCAGTGAATGATAATGATGAAGACCACGAATATAAAGAATTCGAAATTTCATGATGATTTGTATTCCATCTGATTTATATATAACTAATATAAATTAAAAATTTAGAAAACCCCCGACACATTGACAACCATTTTGGGCACATTTGTAGAATTTTGGTTCTTCCATCCCCACTTTAACCCACCACAACTCTTAAACGGCTCAATCGATTTTTATAAAACATAGCTAAGAACACTCTCGATTAAGTTTCCTTTCATCCAAAAAAAAACTAAACTGAAATCGGTTCAGTGGTTCGGGCGCTATGATGCCACAGACAGACAGACAGACACACCCCCCTCTTTTGCGTCGGGGGTTAAAAACATATTTCATGGTTATTTTTAAATGCAGCGCCACTATCCAAGAGGCGTGTACTGATTAGCTTCGGCCTTAGCGTGGCGACATCGTGTCTTTACTGACTAATGTTCAACTTTTTCAATTCGATTAGTTAGTGGCAAGGAATAAAAATAGCTTGTATCTTACGTAATAATTCTGGTTCATTAAAACACCCGTATAAAGTCCGGTATTTGTTTTCAAATTGTCTTTAATCACAAAAAAGGTATATACAAGGACTTTATAGTCTCGCGGACAGGGCCGCGGAAGATGTCGTGTCGGAGACGTAATTCTAACAATGTGCGCGCATGCATTCGCGGGAAGCAGCGCAGGCGATCTGTCTTGAGCCGACGCAGGGACCCAAGCGCGGCGAGCTAGCGGGGGTGCGACGGCGGGGGGAGATCTGCTGGTCTGACGGGGAGAGCCAATGGCGTGCGTGTGTCGCCGCTCTTTTCCTTATTTGGCCGTGCGTTCGTATCTTTGCGACTGCCCCGCTCCCCTCGCCTCGCACATCCGTTGCCTACAGCAGCGGGTGTATTTTATCCGCGCTACAGCCTCCCCCTCTAGCCTACCAAGTCGCCCCGACGGTCAGGCTAGCATAGATAACGACGCGGCCTACCCCTTTTACGTTTCTCGCGAACGGGTGGCTCTACTTGCCCCGAAAAAGGTGTAAGATGAGAAATGTGATATTTGCCCATATCCGCCCCAGTCTGCACATTCTCTAGGATACAGGACGTCGGACTAGCTAACCCCTTAACCCGGTATGGCCCATCACGCCGGGGGATAAACTTTGCCACTTGCCCTCGCCCTGTGTCATTCGGACCTTGGGTTTTTAAGAGTACTAAGTCTCCTACCTGGTATTCTGGTGGATCTCTCCGAGCCTTGTCTGCCACCTTCTTCCTCTCAGCCTGGGCTTGCTCGTGGACGTCTCTGGCCTCGTCAAGGGTTGCTCCCAACCTCTTCAGATAAGGAGTAATGGCGGGTACAAAATTATCCTCGGCAAGGATCCCTCTCATATCCGTTATCGAATCTGTGGGCGCGCGCAGCTCACGTCCAAAGGTGAGATAAGCTGGAGAAGCCCCGGTACTGGCGGTGACTGCAGAATTCATGGCGAATCTTACCGCTGCGAGATGCAGATCCCATGTCTCGTGATCTTGTCCCACAAGTATGGCCAGTTGAGGCTTGAGATCTCGATTCTTTTGCTCGATAGGATTGGCTTGTGGATGGTAAAACGAAGTGAGTACCTGGTCGATTCCTAATGCGTGGCACGCTTGCTGCATGACCTCACTGACAAACTGCACACCATTGTCGCTTATATGGCGTCGAGGAACACCATACCTCAGAAACACCTCGTTCACCAACGCCTGAGCACACTCTACGCTGGTGGCACTCTCCAGTGGAAACAGCTCTACCCAGCGTGAACAAACATCCTCTACAATTAAAACCCACCTATTCTTTCTAGGTGTCTCTATCAGGGGTCCAAAGAGGTCAACGGAGACCACCTCGAACCTTCGCGATACAGCTGGCGTCTGAAGGAGTCCAGCCGGCTTACGGTTGTCTGCTTTGTAGCGCTGGCAGGGCACGCACTCTTTTATGTACTTAGCAACGAAAGTCCGCATGCCAGGCCAGTAATAACGTGCTCTGACACGGTTTAGAGTGCGCTCCACACCAAAATGACCAGCCGTAGGCGCATCGTGCAAGTCCGCCATTACTTGCCTGCGTTCGTGCTCCGGCACCACAAGACAAGCCTTCTTCGTCTTCGGCCTCCAGACTGTACCTATAGAGGACACCATCCGAAATGGTGTAGCCTCGGTCGGACCACGGTCTCCCCCTAAAGGGTTCGTCGGACTCCAAGTCCTCAATGATCTTACGTACCTCTAGATCCTTCAGTTGATTTTCACGGATATCGCCGCTACCTCGTTTTGGAAAGTCGACCGTGGTATAACGCACGTTGCAATCTGGTTCCTCCGCACAGACCGGGCGTGATAAGGTGTCTGCTACCACGTTTGATCGCCCTGGAGTGTAGGTGATATCTAAATCAAAGTCCTGTAACGTCAGGGCCCACCTCGCGAGACGCCCGCTCGGCGACCGCTGGTTCATCAACCAACGCAGTGGCTGGTGATCTGTTCTTACGAATATCTTGGCATTTTCAACATACCCTCGAAACTTACCTAGTGCCCACACGACCGCGAGTGCTTCACGCTCGGTCGTGGTGTAGTTTCGCTCTGCACTGGTAAGAAGGCGGCTCGCGTACTCTATTGGCCTCTCGTCAGGTCCCTCCCCCTGCATCAGAACAGCCCCTAGACAGTATCCGCTACTGTCAGTATGTAATACAAACGGTTTGGACTCGTCTGCCTGACGCAGAATGGGCGCGGACACGAGGAGGGCCTTGATGTGGTCGAACGCCTCCTGCTGCTCAGTGTTCCATATCCAGACGCTCGTCTTCTTTAAGAAATTGGTTAGTGGTCGCGCGACTTCGGCGTAGTTGTTGATGAATCGTCGAAACCAACTGGATGTCTGCAAGAACGACTTCAGCTGCTTTACGTTTTGGGGAACCGCCATGTTCTTGACTGCTGCCGTTTTCTCTGGGTCTACTTGGATACCACCTGGCGTGATAATGTGGCCTAAAAACTTTACTGACTCTCGAGCGAAGTGACTCTTGTCCCTGTTCACTCGCAGGTTGTACAAAGCTAACCGGTCAAATACTACCTCTAGATCAGCCAGGTGCCTTTCGAACGGGCCTGGAGACAGCAGGACGGCATCATCTAAATAGGCCAGGAGCTCTACCCCCTGGAGTTTCGAACGAAATCTATCCATTAACCTCTGAAAAGTAGCTCCGGCATTTCGCAGTCCCATCGGCATCCGTTTAAAGCGAAACGTTCCGAGTGGAGTAGTGAAGGCTGTCTTGTCCCGGTCCTCGGGTACGACGCCCACTTGGTAGTAGCCTGATCGGAGGTCAAGGGTGGTCATATACTCACTTGCCTTTGCCGCATGCAGTACGTCTTCCATCCGCGGAAGTGGGTAACGGTGTGGCTCGGTTACCTGATTCAACTTGCGATAATCGATGCACAAACGTAGGCTGCCATCCCTCTTTGGCACCAACACCACGTTAGCGGCCCACGGGGACTCGCACTCCTCGATCACGTCGCTTTGCATGAGCTTATCAAGCTCTTTTCGTAAGGCCTCCTTTTTGTGTTGGGACATCCTGTAAGGAGGGGACGCGATCGGTTCCTGGTTTGGGCTTACCTTTATATGATGACTGGCAAACTCGGTGGCCGGTCCATCACGAGCGAACTGCGTGGCTCTTTTATTAATAAAATCGTTAAGTGCGTCTTTCTGCACCGGTGTTAGCAAAGTACCTTCGTCCGGACGTAACGCCAGCTCGTCGCTCTCATTGCGCATCGCGCTCACATCGACGGAATTAATATTGTATGACTCTACAAAATCGTACTGATGGCTGGGGTCGTCGGCGAACATGAACTTACCCCGAGAAATATCCAGTACGATTCCGGCTTGAGCTAAAAATTCTATACCTAACAAGGTTCTGGTCTGGTCGCCTGGCAACACTAAAAACTCACAACTAACCTGGCGTCCTTCAATTTCGACAGGCACTTCAGCCTTCAACAGCGTTTTCTGCGACTGAGTCCCGTCCGCTAACCGGATCAGGCGTTGCGTTTCTTCAAAACAAACTCCAGAGTTCAGCATGATTTGATGAAGTGATGGGCTCGCAATGGAGTGCGTAGCGCCCGTGTCGACGATGGCTACTCCCTGGTACCCAAGAATATTCACCTCGACCACAGGTTGAGTAGTGTTCACCGATGTGGCTAACCTAGGTGAATGACCTTTCGCATTGTCACCCCGCTCACCAACAATGTTACACACTTTGGATGAATAAACTTTCGTAAACCTGTCCTGGTTAATGCCCGAGTCATAATTTGTCTCGAAAAGATCCGATAAACCAAAGTCACAGTCACTGTAGTTCGCGTCGAATGAGTCACGTGAAGTAATCGAGTAGTCGTTAGAAGTCGTACTGACACAATCAAAGTCGCACTCCGTCGTAAGTGAAGTCACGGCACTCGCTAAGTCATCGCGGCTAGAAGTCGGGGCAATGACCTCGAGCATGTTTTAACACAACTCGGATTGGAAGGTTTACGATCGGCCGACTTTTGGGTTGTCGGGGTTGCATTGCAAACATCACATTTCGATCTCACGGTCCCTAACTTACCGCACCCGTAACAGCGGATGCTTGGTTTGGGCGAGTTTCCCCTATCATCGCTACTATTAGGTATTTTTTCCCGTTTACGGCAGTCTGAACTCGAATGACCGAAAAATTTGCAAAATGAACATCGAGGTCTATCCCTAGCCTTACTATGGCGCGAAGAGCTCGCGGTAGGGTCCCCGGTCGGCGCGCGAGACGGCGCGTATGGCGTAGTGGTTGAGTTTTCCGCGTGTAAATCTTCCGCGTACCTAGTCTTACAAAGTAAGTCGTCTATACTAACTACGGAATCACGCGGCACTCTTTTTTTTACGCGTCGGTTCAATAAACCGTAACAAATGTCTATCTGTACGTTTTCTGCAAGCTTGTACGGAAGTTTCGCCAGAAGGGCTCGCACTTTACATATAAACACTTCTCCGCGTTCGGATTCACTTTGTTCTTTGGAGAAAATTTGCCGGAAAAGTTTATAAGGTGGTTCACTCACCCCATACATCGCGCGAAGTCGGGCGAGTGCCTCCTCCCAGGAGGACACTGACGACCTCACGCCTCGCCACCATACCGCTGCCTGTCCTTCCAGAAGCATCGGGAGTCCTCGGAGGGCGTGGTCGTCGCTGACGCTGGCGCATTCCTTGAAAACGTTTACCGCTTCGATGAAAGCTTCAAGGACGTCCGCGTCACGCGTCGCCCCGTCGAAACGAGCCGTGCATCGCGTGAAGTTGGCGTTGGTGACTTCTCCGGTGCTGGTGCTCATGATGCTCGTCGCTGCTCCGTGTCGAGGCGTCGTCACTGGTGTGGACGCCCTGAAGCCGCCGGTGCTCGACGTCGTCATGGAATTTAGCAGCCCCACGAGCGTCGTTAGGAGCTGCTCAGTGGGCTGTGATGGAGGCGCCTGGTTCAGCGCGGCACCGCTCGGCGCCGTAGACGGGATGCCGTCACTGCTCTCCTCGCCGGTGCCGGTGTTGTCAGCCATGGTGGCGTCGCCTTCGGCGTTTGCGTCACCCTGCTGCAGCTGTTTGCTTCTCGTCTTCATGGATGCACACGCGAGTTAGGTTCACGCGTATCACGAAGCGCGTGTATAGTATAGTACTTTAGTGCACGTAGATTTGCCCGAGATTTGGTTCGTGCACCGCGTTGGGCGCGTATAAAGTCCGGTATTTGTTTTCAAATTGTCTTTAATCACAAAAAAGGTATATACAAGGACTTTATAGTCTCGCGGACAGGGCCGCGGAAGATGTCGTGTCGGAGACGTAATTCTAACAATGTGCGCGCATGTAGTATCCTCTAGTTTGTGGCGCGCATGCATTCGCGGGAAGCAGCGCAGGCGATCTGTCTTGAGCCGACGCAGGGACCCAAGCGCGGCGAGCTAGCGGGGGTGCGACGGCGGGGGGAGATCTGCTGGTCTGACGGGGAGAGCCAATGGCGTGCGTGTGTCGCCGCTCTTTTCCTTATTTGGCCGTGCGCTCGTATCTTTGCGACTGCCCCGCTCCCCTCGCCTCGCACATCCGTTGCCTACAGCAGCGGGTGTATTTTATCCGCGCTACACCCGTTATTTTATGGAATTTTTAATTCGCCGAGTTGTGAAATAAAGTTCATTATGATAGCTGCAATCATCCCTTTTCGACATGAATTCCGATCTGTAGATAGAATTATCTTTGAACGAAACTACAAATGTAGTACATAGAAATCACTAAGATTTAGTGACTAATTTGGAAATTGTCAAGTTTATCAATTTTTATTTCGTGCTATATTGTATAGTGCCCTAATGTAATGTTTACTTTTTGACTTGTAACAAAATGGTGTTATGAATAAATGACTAGGTATATGACTATTTGTTGCTCATCGGTAAAAAGAGAAAAGATTTAGTATGGGTGGGTACCTAAATAGTAAACATTATCTGAAAGATTCTTCTAGTTCTGTCTTAACGATAGGTACCTTACATGTGGTATTCAAAAAAAAAACGAATGCTTTTTTTAGATTTTAAAAAGAATTGGTAATAATATTGAAAACTCTAAAACTTTTTTTTTCTATGGAAATTAACGTGGTTTTCTCACATTTTAAACGATATACAATGGGTCTCACAAACTATAGTCGTGGTATGACTATTCTTACACGTGAGTGAGTATATAGTCTAAAACCTATTTTTTTATATCGAAAAACTTGCAAAAATAATGCAATTTTATCATCGGCATGCATGTTTGGATGACCTTGATGACCGATATTATGAAAAATAGCACACAACTCTCGCGATAGTAATTTAGGTCTTCCAAATACATATTACCTACCAGTTTATATCTATTTAAAAAGAGTTGCCAAAGCTTTCAAGGAAATGAAGATACCCCCAACCTCAATAGATAAGGCATCGCGTAAGGACCACGCCCCCACACGCGAACAGCGACTGACGCACGTGTTATCGGCTGCGATAACTTCCCAGTAATATGTGAATTTTATGTCAAGTAATTAAATGATATCGTCTTCTATACGATAGACATATTTTCTAGTTGACCTTATACAAGACATCAAACTCTACAAAATATGGTTTGATGTGGCGTCATATTCTTCGGCCGATCCGACAGCTCCCTGCAACAGGAAGTATTCAGTATTTGGGATAGGCACCGGGTACTAAAGGCACACTGACACACACCGACCTCGCCGGCGAGGTTGAGAGCCCTCCGGATCTGTCAGAAGATCGGTTAGATTATCTCCAAATAGTCAAACAGAACCACCTACTAGGGCCACAGGGCACACCCCTCCTGGGGTGCCCGGGCAAGTCGGATTCCCCCGCCGGGTGACGACCCAAGCCGAGGTCCATACCTTCTCAGGTGCCCTTGCGCTAGTCATCCTATAACCTAAACTTAGGGTTCAGCCGCCTTCCGCGCTCGCCCATGTCCGGTAAGCTGTAGATGCCTCAGTGGCCAACAGCTGTAAGGCATTAAAAAAAACCGTCATATTCTCTTTAATATTTTCATATCGCTTAATACAACACACATAACATTCACATCGTTCTCCTTCGTGCAATGCAATCTACGAATCCAAAATGCCTACGACGTAGGACGTAGCCGACGATGGGCGACGTAGGTCCTACGTCGTCGTTTTAAGGGAGTCCGTATTTACTCAGTGAAATTGATTTAGGAGTCAGTATCGCTATAATATTTTTTTTTTGTAGATAAGACTCTTTTTGAGAAACTAAGAACTTATATTATCCTGTTTTTTCATTTACTTATTTGCAATTAACATCTTCTTAACAGACCAACAGCCTAAAATGTCTTTTCATTTAATAACTTTTTTCTGTGTAAACATGTGTTTGAATTACAATCCAGTTCATAATTTATATTTAAGTTATTTAAAATTGTAACGAGTGTGCATGATAATTATGTTTTGTGTATGAATAAATAAAATAAAATTACGCTAAAGAAAATATGAGTCTTCTAGGTCTCAAACTGATTGCGATGAACGAATAACTAGGCATACTATAATATACGAAGGATCTCATGAAGCTACGATTATTTATTTACTAGCTTCCCGCCCCGGCTTCGCCCGGGTACGATTGGCTAAAGAAGACAAATAGTAAGGATCCCTCATTTTTTTGAAAATATAATATAGTCTATGTTCACCGGGAATATTGGAATTTTCTAAATCGATTCAAAAGTTTCGGAGCCTATTCGATGCAAAAAAACAAACAATAAAATCTTTCCTCTTTATAATATTGGTATAGATGACGTAAAACATTGAAGCGAAGTTCAAATCAAGATCTCACTTGCTTATCGAAAATACCTACAATCTGACTTACAATGATGAAATTAATACCACACTTGGGAAGTCTTGACGTAGATAACAAAAATAGACTTCAATGTTGTATTTCAGCGCGAAATATGTTTTGAAAACACTGTCATTTAGATAAGTCAGTGTGATATGGTTCAGTATTATGTTAGAAATAGATAGTTATAAAAACATGCAAGTTTGTATGACGAAGTTAGCACGTATTTAAGTACGTAGTTTAAGATTAAACTGGACTTTGTTTTGGTAGGTTTTACATTGAGATTTAGATAATTAAATCTACGCATTTGACGCGATATGAAATGGTCAATATTAGGTATACCATTGGGTATACCTAATATTGACCATTTCGGGTTAGGTACCTATAGTACGTGCCACCAAAGATGAGACTTGACAAACCACTTTAGTTTGTAATAAATATACAAATTCTGGGGTATAATCGACATACAAACTTTTATAAAACGTTTAATAGATAGGTAAGTGTACAAATTCTGGATAGTTAGTTTGTACACGACTGTACCTGTGCAATATCGCGCCACTGACGCTCGTCAAGTACCTCATCTTTGGTGGCACGCACTATACCTACTCATTCTTTTTAACTGACGAAACGGAGGAGGTTTACAAAATGACGCAAAATATATATATTTTTTTATGTTTAACAACGCATAACTTTTTACGGAGTGGTACGATTTTAATGATTCTTTTTTTGATTGGTAGATCGTACTTTAAAAGAACCATCATCACATGCCCTTATCTCACTAGGTGGGGTCGGCACAGCACGTTTCCTTTCGCCACTTCACTCTATCATTCGTCATCTCATCATCAACTCCTTTCTCTCGCATGTCAACTTTCACATAATTCATTCACACTTTTTTTGATCTTCCCCTCGCACTTTTGCCGCTTACCACCATATTGAGAGTTCTTTTTGTAACATGACTATCCTCCCTTTTCATTATATGCCCATACCAAGATAGCCTGCTACTCTTTAATTTCTCAGTCACTGGCGCTACTTTCAGGCTTCCCCTAACATACTCATTTCTAATTTTGTCAATTCTCGTCACGCCGCACATCCATCTCAGCATTCGCATCTCCGCTGCATGTAATTTTTTTTCATTTTCCCATTTGGTGGCCCAACACACTGATCCATACAGTACGACGGGTCTTATGATGCTTTTATAAATTTTCCCTTTTAACTTAAGGGCTTTTTAAAGAACCAGTCATTTAAATTTTATTGAAATCGGCTATGCCAATTTTTATAAATCAACAATCACGTGAAAAATGCTACATCGGTCCTTGAGAACTATTCGAATTGTGTACACGGTTGAAATTGGTTAATATGCCATTTTTGGGAAAAATAATTTTAATGAAATGATTTTTTATTTTATAGTGCATCCCACACTAGGTTTATCTCAAAGACAACGCTATAAGTTGGTTAAAATGATAAACACTTCACAAAATTCGGCGCGGAGTCAATATAGCGGGTTAGCTCAGTGGTCAGAGCGTCGGGCTAGTGATCCGAAGATGCAAGGTTCGAATCCTGCATCCGCGACGAATTTTTAAAATATTTATCATAAAAAGTTACTCTTTAAAATAATTTTATTACATGGTTTTGAACAATTTTATTCCGTTTTTTAGGTTGTGACTAAATTTATTTTATATTCAAGTATTGAATTTTCACCAAGCGCGGATCCAGGGATCTGGCCCTCATAAATATTACGGACACAATCATCTATATGCCAAGTTCAAGCCGAACCGAACCATAACAAGAAATTGTACTGAGTGATTGAGTTCTAGGGTCCGAAATTCAACATAGACTTAAAATAGTGGCCCAGGTATGACCCATCTACTGAATTTGTCGCGATTTAAGGACCGATATGTTTTTTTTTATGAATTCAGGGTATGGGCAATGGGCATGCCCATTTTTCCCATAGAGGTGGATTTACGCCTGATTATTCCTAGAGCTTGTATGACTATTTTACTAAACCGATTGTCATTGAACTTTGCTCATATTTAATCGCTGCGACACTGCAATATTCGAAAAAAATCGATTTGATTTTAGTTGAAATTTTCGAATTAGTTGATTAGATAATCAGGTGCCCAGATAAGGTAAATACAACATTTTGTAATAATGCTGTGTAATGTAGGTATAGATTAGCAATAAAACTCATTTTTTCCTCCAAAACTGCAACGCATTTAACAACATTTCAATAATAATAATAATTTTCCATGCAAAAAGAACTCAGAATCGACAAAATGTATTGTACTTTTTGATGAAACAGCTGATGTTTTTCTCGACTTTTGGGTGTCTCCATAGTAAACGTTGTTCATAATGATGGTCTTAACCACCCCCTTGCGGTTTAGTACAGGGCAAGCAGATAACCCTGTATACATTTTGTTGATAGTGCAACTATATCTTTGCAATTAATTGTGTCCCTGTGAGGTAAAGTCTTTTATACTACACCTGCTCGGAAAGTACCTTGATACTTTATCAAATTTACGGTAGAAAGTACGTCATTGCATATCGAACAAATATGCAGGGAGAAAACGCATCTGAGCGGGAGAGAAAAGTGTATGAAAATCCATTTCTTACGTGGTTTTTCTTTTTTAATTTTGGGTAAGACTATGCGCTGGTAACCTAAATTTCAAAAGCCAAAAAGTTTTTACAGTGAGTTTTTATCTCCAAGTTCGCAAAATGACACTGACCACTAGCTGTGTGTTGGCTGGTGTCAAACAATTTGAAAAAAGAACATGTGAAAATTGCAGACGCCATTGGCGCCATTTTCAAGTGTTACATTAAGCTTCACTAACTGCAACAATTTCAATATAAATTTCAATTAGTAAAGATTTAGTTTTTTATTTTCCTCGTAGGTGTAGTATAAAGCACTATGTATCACTCGAGAGAAAGTGTGATTCCCGATCTCGGGTGTTTTAAAGCCCTCACCTACGGCTCGGGCTTCAAACGACACCCTCGACGGTAATCGGTCACTTTCTCCTCTCGGTGAACAATGTACTTTTCTTGCCAGTAGAGTATTTTCTACGCCTTACGGTCTTCTACTACAGTTTTTTACCCCCTAGATGGATATTATTTCATCAATTATTATATCAGTTCCGTACTAAATACGCTATAAACGTAATCAGTTAGCTCTAAATATAGAGCGCGAGATATATCTGGCGTGTATAAAAATAATGTACTTATAAAATTGTTTTTACGAGTAGAGATAACATTCACAAATAAGTAAATGTCTTATGTCAGTGACTGGTCAAGTAACTTTAAAAATAATGGAATATTTGTTTTTACATGTTAAGGATTTAGTCAGTAGTTAAGAACAAAAAAGAAGTCTTACTAATGACGTCTTATGCTTTTCTCGGTTATTTGAGAAACAGCGCTATTTTTTGGATTAAAAAATGCCTTTTAAATAAATTATAATACTTAGTAGGAATCAAAGCCGAATAGTAGTCTTAAAAAATCGGCCAAGTACGACTCGGACTCGCGCACGGAGAGTTCCGTACTGTATGGGAGCCTCCTTTAATTTTATTATTTATTAATGAAGAGAATATACAACTCAATATTCTGTGAAAATTTCAAGCATTTACCTACCTGTTATCATTATTAATATAGAGCTAAAAACGGCAAAAAAGTCAGGTTTCTTTTATAGGAGCCCCCCTTAATTATTAATTGTATTCTGTTTTTAGTATTTTTTGTTATAGCGGCAACATAAATACATCATCAGTGAGAATTTCAGCTTTCTAGCTATAACGGTTCATGAGATACAGCCTGGAGACAGACGAACAGACGGGCAACGGAGTCTTAGTAATGTTTTACCCTTTGGGTACGGAACCCTAAAAACACTCACAAATAGGTATTTTCCGTGCCGTCTCATACCTTCAAACGAAGAATTTTTATCTGTTCTTCAGATATCAGAAGGAAATTCGTTTTTGGATCTTTCTGAAAAATTTGCCTACATGGAGATTTCAGAAGGTTACGGACGATTTATACGTGTGAAATAGTAGATTATGTACCAAGAGAACCAAGTTGTGTCTTACGTCACGGGCGACATAATTTAGTGTCCTGAGTGAAGCGAGGGGTTCAAGTCGCCCAAGACGAAGACAGACTTGGTTCTATTGGCGCATATACTCTACTTTTCATACCTCCTTCGAGAAAAGAAAGCCCCAGGAATATGAGTAATACTTACTTCATAAACTCACTAAGTGTTGGTACTCACTAGGCATCTCGGTATTGTTCACAATAAAATAAAACAAATAAGAATGTACCTACAAATTTTCATAGTATCGCACATAAATCCGTAATAAAACACGAGAATGTAAATACTACGTGAAAAACATAAGACCATGGACAGCTCAATTATCATGGCCGAACACGAGCATTGCAAAGAGGTTTTATTTTATAAAATCGAATAAAAACTCCTTAAAAAGCCCGTTGCCGTGCAGTGTAAAGAGATTTTATACGATTTTACAAAATAAAACCAATTTACGATGTCCTTAATGTTCTGAGTTAAGTAGACCGGTTGATACGTAGTATCTGTAGTAGTCTGTGACCGGTTGCATTTACAAAATCAATATGGTTTTCGCGCCATTTTTTTGTTGATCATCACGATTACATTGAGCCGGTTGCAAAGGGCTATACGAACTTACTTACTTTTACCCCTGTTTATCACAAAAATGCTTGCCCTGGGGCCCCTGGGTGGGAATCAAATTGACGACGACGAAACAGTTTGTTTGAGAACATTGAATGATAATGTATGAAAAAACTAATAAAAGTATAAAATATTACGGAGTGTAGGTATCATATCTACCTAAACTTTTTTGCTTATCCCTAACTTAGGTACCTATCTACCTAAGTTACGGATAAGAAAAAAGTTTTTGCCAAGTAATAAACAACAAAATGGAAAAAGTAACGAATTTGCTTATGAAAAACATTAAGTTAATCTAAGGAATAGACCAAGGAATCCAGTAAAACTACTTTTAAATTTTATCAGCACTTCAGTTCAAAATGCAATTAAGTATTGCAATTGCTTATTTTCTTTAAATTATTCTACAGTGTTTTTTTAAAATTGCGTTTTCTTACCAATTTCTTACATTTCTTTTTGACTTACCGACATTTCTATAAAAGCGCTATCACATTGACATGTTTTATTGAAGCTGAATATTCACCATGTTGCACAGACAGAGCTTAAACAACTAGAGAGAGCGCTGTTGACGCTTGAGGCAATTCTCAACCGCAAAAATGAATGGACGATCACTATCACTAGTTGTCAACTAACTGTCAAATATACGAGTATGTATCGTATGTATTGGAATTTGACACTATCGGGACAAAAACACTGCTATTAGCAACTATCCACTGAATCGAGATATTTTTCATGTCTCTTTAGTCCATCTCTTTCACAATGCGCTCTTTTAAACTACAATAAAATTAACGCTTTCATGAAGTATATGAACAGTACGTTGCTTAAAAATGATGCATTTATAAGAGAGTGTGGTGTGTCGGCAATGAACGTTCGTTAAAATCACGACGCTGTGCCGTTATCGGCGTATGTTTCTATATGTATCTGCATTATTTAGCTACACACACATAAGCGATTCATTTAAAAAACGATGAAGCGGAGGAGAGGCGACTCGGCGATCCGCGGCTGATTGGCGATCCCATACTCAGTGCGCGGTTACGTAGTAAAGTTTTTATTTTTTTAGAAAATGTCTTTTTAATTTCAATTTTAATTAAAAAAAATTGTTTGTTTTTTTTACTAATTAAAATATATTTATGTTACTCTAACATTTATACAAAAAGAATTAAATGCATTCCTATTATAGTTACTTTTCTATAGAATTTATAATAATGACGAAAATAGCCGGCGCACAGGTGGATACAGGTTATTCATATTTCGCAATGTTTCATAATTGTTTTATTTTTGTTTCTTAAAAGACCTACAGTTATTATTTTTGTTACTTAAAAAATGACATAATTTTTTTATTGCTGAGTAGGGATCGGAAATTCTTAGAATTTAGTTAAACACGTAGTATGTACTAGCAAAGAAAATATAGTATAGTATTAGTATATATTCTGAGCAATATATATATCTAGTCTCCTATTACTAAGACTCCGCTGTCCGTCCGTCTGTCCGTCTGTCTGTCACTAGGCTGTATTTCATAAAACGTGATAGCTAGAGAGTTGAATTTTTCACAGAAGGTGTATTTCTGTTGCGGCTATAATAAAAAAATACTAAAAATAAAATAAATGTTTAAGGGGGGCTCCCATACAACAAACCTGATTTTTTATCAGCTTTTCCCTCGATATTAATAACGGTAACAGGTAGACGCTTGAAATATTCACAGAATATTTGATTGATTATTGCCTGCGATAGTTAATAATAAAATTAAAATAAAATAAATTTTTAAGGGGGCTTCCTTACAAGAAACGAGATTTTCTCGTGCGATTTTAATTTCGGCAACATTCACAGAATATCTAGTTGTATATTCACTTCAATCCTATACGGTACGGAATGTTTTTTTACGGACTCGCACTTGGCCGATTATATCTTCCTAGCACGTTCTCTTTGAATATGATTTACCATATTTCACAAACAAAAAATTTAAATATCTTGATATATTTTTGTGTATTGCATAGTATGGAATGTTATAAAATGTAGTGTACATATGTGTGTATATGATGTGTGTTCCTATCAACGGAACAATAATTTTAATTTATTCTCTTCTTTTACAGCACGTAGAGTCGTCACATTTATCAACAACAACTGGAAGACTATAATGTGCTCGTATGTGGGCCAGTTTATTTACGATTTAGCTGCGAAATATTACTTTGGTATAGTCGAATTGCTCTTCAAATATTTCCCAGCCAGTACCTTTTTCACCAACGATTTGGATCCACTAGTCGCAAGCAATTGCAGCTGTTGAACGCAATCAGTCTGTTTTGACCTTTTTATATTTTTTTTCTTCTAATGCCTATTTGTCCATTAAAATCAGCCATTATAATTGACTAAGTAATTTTTCTATTGATTTTTATTTGGTTTAAAAGTCATTTGTTATTCTCTTTTTTGCAATAACATTTCTGTAAGATATATTTGAACTATTGAGATAGGATGATTGTGTCACTTGTTTTTATGAATTAAAAATAATGCGTAACATATTAGTGTTTGTTTAATTGTCATGTTATCTAAATAAGATCAACTCGAATATTAACCTTATAATGACCTTTTCAGTCGTATGACATCCACTGCTGGACTTAGGCTTTCCTCAAAGATAAGAATAGGACCAATCGCAAGCGACTTGCATCCCACACAATTCAAGTCATTTTTGAGTGGGCGTCCTACGCTTTGCTTGCCGGCACGTCGTGTTGGTAGTCTTACTGTACCAGCGTTTTTAATAGTCCACTGCAGGACGTAGGCCTACCCACGAAGAGTGATTGGGCCATATCCAGCACGCTGGCCCAGTGCGGGTTGGTCATCACATATGCGATCGAATTTCTTCTACGGACGTATGCAGGTTGCCTCACAAGGTTTTCCTTCACCGAAAATCCAGTGGTGTGGAATTCCGTTGTTCCGTCGTTAGTCTTATATTATTCGAAAACTATAGGGGCAGGCCTATGTCCAGCAGTGGGCGTTCTCGGAATAACATGAATGTATAGACGTGGCGTGGGCTATGTTCCAGAACTTTGCGTCATACACAACGTACATCATTTCACCAACTACTACAATAAAGATAATTAAAAATAGGATAAAAATAAGTACTTACAAGAAATCATTTTAGTATTGAAATTTTACAGTTTAAATAAAAAAGGATTCCAAAATGTTATGTTATTAAAGTGTAGTGTGTTTAGCTCAAATAAATTAAATTTTTGCATCACTTCTACGTGAGAATTTTCTGCATTTAAATAGATAATACATTCTTAACGGCATTTCACACCCTGATACAGCTATCTCTTTCACTCATTTGAGAGTTTGAGGTAACATTTAGAAATTGAAAATTTACGTTGTATATGTTCAACATTACACGTAGGCATATACGTCGTATCATCCTTCGTGGGTAGGCCTACGTTCTGCAGTGGACTATTAAAAAAGGCTGGTACAGTACAGTATAAACGCGGTACATATTCCCCACGAGCGCGTCTGCCCGAGGGAACCCTAATGCTGGTGTGGAGCTTGGTGTTTTCGTCTGAGGGGAAACTACAGGATCACCGAAATCAAAAACCCTTTATTTTTCTTCACAAACTTATATACACTGTTTTTCTTTGACAAGAAAGAGTCAAGCGCGAATCGCACTAATAATTTTGAATTTGGAATATTTTGCCGAAAGAGTTTGCCAAATAAATAAAGAAGATCGTAGCCGTCGTGCACAGTACCTATATACATATTTTAAAAAAAGTTCATTTTGACATATTTTAATTTAACCGCAGAGATCTTAGGGCCACGTATTCACTGTGTGGATGCAGTTGCTGTCTGACTGCAGCAACATACGGGAATATGTATGAAACCGCAGTTTTCATACGCACTATTCGGATAGTTCATCGCATTGGAGGCCGTATGATAGCGTGATGTGAAAAACCTGTCATTTTTCTATAATATTTTTTTAATTAATAATATAAGCCTTTATTCAGACAATTTTACAAAATTTAACAAATTTTTAAACACTAGGTATCACTCTCCTCCGGTGAGTCCTCATCGGCAACTATGTCTGTTTGCCCAACTTTGGCAAAGGCCTCCTCCATTCCTTTCCATTCTACCCTGTTTAGCGCTGCTCTGGTCCATGTTTTTCCTGCTGTTGCTTTTATCTCGTCTTTAAAAAAGAAAATTAAATTGCGATGAGAGAGTAAGATAGAATTTGACGTATGGAAACGCCTTAAATAATACTTATAAAGAATGTTTTGATCTTTAGCTCACTCGGACAATGATTTTGCTCTTGTGTACCGGTAAATTAATTTTTAACTTTATGAAGATGCATTTGAATTTTTTGTTTTTTGTTGTTATTTTATTTGCTTTTTGTTCGTGTGAACGTAAGTATTTTTATTTTATTCGACCATAAAATGTTTAGCTGTTATTCTTAATCAGATAGATCAGATTAAAAACTCTTATAGGTACGCGTATTAATTTGGTTAGCGCCAGCCGCCATTTCTGATAATTCTTAGGTAACGTGGTCTGTCCAACATCAGGTAGATATTATGTATATTACTTGTTTAAGACGGTCGGGTCCAACCTGCGAACTGTATTTCGGCACATTGTCGGGACGTCTACTTATAGTAATCTGGGGCCTTACTGCGTAAGCGCTCTGACGTTTGGCTTCGCTTTTTCTCCTGGTCGCGCCAATTACTCACGCCACGAGAGCGAGCGGGAGGGAAAGCGAAGCCGAACGTCAGAGCGCTTACACAGTAAGGCCCCAGATTGCTGTAAGTAGACGTCCTGACAATGTGCCGAAATACAGTTCGCAGGTTGGACCCTGGCGCGGTTGAATCGGGGTCGTCATCCCCTGGTCTGGATGACGACCCCGATTCAACCGCGCCTTCACGGAGGTGTCAATCTGCAACTTTTTTTTAACGCAAATAAGTCCGCGCTTGATTTGATGGTAAGCGACGTTGTGGTCGAAGATGAAGTACGCAGACTTAGAAGATACGTATTCACTATCTTAAACAGCTTTGGCCACCGCTCTTAGGAAACAGGAAAGCAGAAAGACTGTTCCATTCCCTGGCGGTACGAATCAGAAATGTTGAGTCAAACCGATTCGTACATATCGAAGGAGAACTATGGTACTACTTGTCTACTTAAAGATTCATAAAAAAAATAAGCTTGACGACAGAGGAGTTAGTATCACGAAAACGAAGACTAGAGTAGTTTTCGAGTGGCTCCATACATTTTTGTAAGCGCCTTTGGCGCAAAAGAAGGACTGACAAAAATCTAGAGCCGTATGGAGACGATAGTTTCGTTTTACTATACAAGACTCATACCTACTAAGGCCTCAGAATATTTAACTGAAGTGTTTTACTTATTTTATTTGCCTTCACATTTTATGTTAGTCCAAAGATATTGTAAATGTAAGTTCGCGAAGTAATTAGGTACGTTTTGTTTTTTTTTCACACTTAGGTATATGCTTTGCTTTTTATTTTGTTACTTAATTACCTACTTTAAAAAAGGTATTTTTTTCTAACATTATTCAGTGTAATAACAACGTACCTACCTGCATCGATAAAAACGTTTTCATTGTTTTTTTTTCACATAATAGATACATAATATTATCTCACGGTAGACAATGAATTTCAGGAAAGATGCTGTAGAAGGCATTAAAAATAAATATGTACCAAATAAAATTAGTACTTAAATCTACGAGTAGTAATTAAGTAACCATTTTTAAATCGTTCGCATACATTTTTTAGTTTTATTTGTATCCATGTATTTTTGATCTTTAATAAAATAATCGATTTAGAGATGATGGAGAGTCAGTAGATATACCCTCGGTGTAACCCGAGTAACCTACGTTAATAAACTTGACTTAAATGGCGTATTTTCCGTCACGGAATTTCCGTGCCAAGCAAGGCTTGTACAAATTTAAGATATTTGATATGGCCATAATAGTAGATTAAGATTAATAATATTAGAAGTTTTCTAATAATTACAATAACTAGTACCATTTACAACTAAACGCTGCGCTGACCCGTGGCTCAGATGATACATTAAATTGTGGATCCCGGACTTCGAGTAGATATTTGCTCGTAGGTCTCGGATGTTTTAGCTATGTCCTGAGGCCTTCAGGTAGCCGTAAGGTATGAATTCTGACACCAGGAGTAGTTACCCGGACTAACTACAATGGTACTTAACTTTCTTTTGAGTATATCGAACGACGCCCGTCGCCGATGCGCTCCGCGAACAAAGTGAGACGGTGAGGGGTCTAGGGGAGCGGGTCTTCATATGGTGAAATTAACAATAAAAATTATCAAATCTACTTTTTAATGTTTTATGGCAACTTTTTAGTTTCTTCCTAATACATTAAACATAACACAGGACCACACAGGATAAACAGGACAGCCTCGGTGGCTCAGTGATTAGTGACCCTAACTTCTGGGTCAAAGAGGCGTGGGTTCGATCCCCACCCAGGGCAAATATTTATGTGATGAAAATAAGTGTTTGCTCTGTGTCTGGGTGTTATTTAGTTACTATCTATATAAGTATGTATTTAAAAATAAGTATATGTAGTATATCAGTCTCTGGCAGCCATATCACAAGCTTTGCTTAGTTTGGGGTCAGAGGCCGTGTGTAAGATGTCCCCTAATATTTATTTTATTTTATAATTTAAAAAATATTATTTACTAAAGACACGTCTAAAATAAGATCTGTGTTCAAAACAGAGGTGATATCGGATTTTTTCGTTCGTGCAAAGTTATTCCTTGTTCGTATCAGATTAACTCTGCCAAATGAAGATATATATACGCTCGAGAAAAACATAGTAATATATTTTTTCTTCAGAAGCAGACACCAGATGCAGCGTTTACGACGACATATGTCAGCAGAATTTTTTAAATGCTTTTTCTCAAATAAAAGCGTACACGGGCATACCAGAGGCGAAAATACCAATCATTGACCCGTTTGCGTTGAGAAACGTCACTGCGTCCATTTTGGGTCTCGTGGTTGTTACACTAGAGGAGGGGAAGGCAGAAGGGATTGGAAAATGTAAAGTTACGAAATTCAAGTAAGTAGAAGTACCTATCAAAGTTTTCTTATTAGTACGAGCTGTCCGTTCCGTCTTCGCTAGGCAAATTAATAATCCTTTAATTTTTTTTTTATTATATTTACATTTCGTTATTTATCACACTAAAGACGTTATTTATCACGCTGAGACGTGCACGTGAGCATCCGCGGGGGCAATATTGTAAAAAAATAAACCGCATTACAATCTCTCGTGTAGCATAGAAGATCTAAGAGGATACACAGGCACGCAGACAGACTCACAAATTGTGTGATTTGTCGATTGGTTCGTTTGTTATTCTTTCACGTAGCAACATAGAGAAGGATCGACTTCATTTTTGTATGGGTGTAGTTAAAGGTCAGAGTGTCATGAACTACTTTTAATCCCGGAAAAATAAGATTCATATGGGATAATTAGACCGATTCTGATGTACGGCTGTGAAAGTTGGACGCCGACACAAAAGGTAAACTAAGCTGTTGGTGACGGAACGCAAAATATTCAGAAAAATTCTGGGGCCGATCAGGCTGGAACATGGAAGTTGGAGAATCCAAAAAAAACGTGAAATTGAAGAGCTGGTGGCGGAGCCCAATATTGTTGGTGAAATTAAAACCCACAGAATCCGCTGGCTTGAACACCTGAAACGGATGGGAGAGAATCGTGCCGTAAAGAAAGCTTTTTTGGGCATGCCGGAAGGGCGAAGACCTGCTGGACGTCCCAAACATAGATGGAAAGATAAAGTGGCCGAAGACCTGTTGGAGATTGGGGTGCAAGACTGGCACCTACTCGCGCAGAATAGGGACAGATGGCGAACCTTGGTATCGGAGGCCAAGACCTTCTTTGGGTTGCTGTGCCAACAAAGATAGACAGATGGGATAGTATAAAAATATCAAAAGCTAAGTACTTATTTCTGCTGTTTCTTTTAGGACTGATTTAGAAGCCCGTCACAGGCAAGTGGAGATAATATGCAACAAGATTACCATTCGAGGACATTATAACATCACATCTACAATTATTGGGGATACTTGTGAATGGTGTAACATTCATGGAAAAGGGAATGGAACAATCGTTATAGGTGAGATATATTTTAACGACTTCCAAAAAGGAAGAGGCTCTATGTTCGTTTGTATGTTTTTTTTGTGTATGTTCATCGATTTTTTCGTCAAATGTGAACCAAATCGAAAAATTCTTTTTTAGTTCGAAAGGGTATACTCCAGAGGTAGTCTCATTAACATTTTATTGAAATCCGTTTCCGTTTATTACCGTTTTTGAAAAATCAACAATGATGTAAAAATTGTATACATCAATTCGAGCGATTTATTCGAATTTTGTACACGATGAAAGTCGGTTTTGCTATTTTTTGCAAAAAATAATTAGTAAAGTTTCCCAGTTATCGAAAACTTATAATTATTGACATATTAGCTTTCATACAATTGACGCAAGCCAAAAGCAGTGAGCGAAGTAACTTTGCTATTTGATTTCTGTAGGCTCTGCAATTTTATAAAAAAATCTGGATTTGGTACAATACAATAAAATATCATCATCGTCATGTCAGCCATAAAACGTTCACTGCTGCACATTATGTCCCGTACATAGGTCTCCACTAAGATTGGCAACAAACGTCTTAGAGCGCTTGTACACAAGCGTTTTTTTCACGGGACAACGGAGCGTCAATAAACGAATTCCTACATTTTTCGCCGGACGGACGTCCGGTGCATTTACACATATTCATTACAAACCATACACCACCCGAATCTGGTGAAAATAAATAATCGGCAAAGTACGAGTAGGACTGCCCACGAAGGGTTCCGTACCGTATGGGAGCCCCATTCCTCTTGCCGTTATTAATAGCGCGCAAAAAACTCCTAAAAATCACGTTTGTTGTATGGGAGCCCCCTCTCAAATTTTAATTTTATTGTATTTTTAGTATTTGTTGTTATAGAGGCAACAGAAATACACCATCTGTGAAAATTTCAGCTGCCTAGCTATCATGGTTCATGAGATACAGCCCGGTGACAGACAGACAGACAGACGGACATCGAAGTCTTAGTAATAGGGTCCTGTTTTTACCCTTTGGGTACGGAACCCTAAAAACAGTACGTTGTCCGGTGAAAAAAAAACGGTCGTGAACAAACCCTCTTACTGTCAATGATTTTGTTCAAATTGCTCATTAAAATCTAATTTCCAGAGGATTGGTTTTTCAAATTTGGCTACGATTTCATATTTGAAAAACGAGATGACGGTGAAATTTATTTCAAGCCATTATCAGACCAACAAATATATGAAGCTGATGAAAAGAAAGTTATAGTTGAAGCAGACTTGATAAAGAGCGGCGAAAATGATATCAGTATGTATCTTCCTAATATTGTTCAACCACAAGAAAAGCTGTCCACAGTTGAGGGATAATTTATATTAGAACGGAACGGGCCGTGACAAGCGGCGACAGGCAGGGTCGTTCCATACATTTGGCCCGTTCCTGCCCCATCCCGTCCCGTCCGTAAGTTTGTGATTTTGTATGAAACTATTCAAATAAAAAAAATTAAAAAATTGTATAATACTCTACTAAATATATGGAACGTGTCCCGCCCAGCCCGAACCGTCACTGCCCGTCACGGCCCGTCTCGTTCTAATAGAAAATATCATCCCTTAAAATAAAATGAAAAAGGCTAAACGAGCACCAGTCCGCGCTGTAGAAACCACATGATGCAGTAACCTTTATAAATCCTTATTTTTAATGATTTTGAGAACCCATGCCTTATAACTGTACCAGCCTTTTTAATAGTCCACAGCAGGAAGTACGCTTACTCACGAAGTGTGATTGAGTCATATATACCGAGCTGGCCCAGTGCGGGTTGGTGGATTTACATACTCCAAAGAATTTCGAATTTCTTCTGGCGTATGCAATTAGCCTCATGATGTTTTCCTTCACCGAAAAGCCAGTTGTGTGAAATTCCGTACATAATTCCAAGGAATTCATTGGTACGGAACCGGAATTTGAGCCCACGACCTCACGATTGTAAGGCGGGTGTCATTACCATTAGACCACCACGGCTTTTTATGCCTTATAAGCGTAAGTGCAAACGTGATGCATACCTATAACCTACTTAGAAAAAATTCAACGGAGCATGAATCCACCAACCCACGTTGGGATAGCATGGTGGATATGGGCCCATCGCTTTTCTCGGATAGGCTTGCGTTCAGCTGTGGAGAAATAAAAGACTGGTATAGAACAATATAGCCTGTACCTATAGCCAAATGCCAACGGACCAGCCACATAATATCACGAACCTCTTTACGAAGTATACAGATTCATGCATAATTTATATTGACTAAGGTGTAGAGTTTGTGAAGTGAGAGCTTGTAGAGTTAAAATCTTGGCTCTACATCTAAATTTATTTATTTGCAATAAATATAGCTATTTATTTATAATATACATGGTTATTTCTAATAAATTAGCATCCTTTTAGGGGCTTATTATGTACTTCAAAACTAACAACTTTTGTTCTGCGACTTTTGTCAAAACTAAAAAAAACAGCTGTTGCATACATTTTGTCGCGGGTGAACGATATTTTTCTATGGAAAATCTTTTTTTTTTTTTTGACAAAAGTCGGAGAACAACAGTTATTAGTTTTGATGTACAGAATAAGCCCCTAAAAGGATGCTAATTGATTAGAAATAACCCTGTTTATAATTTACATGATATCTGATAACATTTTGACAGTGCGAACAATATGGTTTCGTCTTGGCAACGATTTAATAGATGGAAATGGTTATGTAAGATCTTCCTTGTGTGGTATAAATTACAAAGCTAATATTATTTTTACAGCTCGCGAAGTCGTCTCTTTCATCAACGACAACTGGAAAGCAATAATGGCGTCGGATTTTGGCCTGATGATTCAAGATAAATCAGCGGAGTATTATTTCTCGATTTGGGAGCTTGTCTACAAAAACACACCGGCAAAGATAATGTTCAAGGAGGATTTAAATCAGTTTATTTGAAAGTATAAATGTAGGGTACATGCACCGATTGTGGCCACTACACAATGTGACACCTAAATATTGTTTGTTTGTATATCAGTTTTTTTAAGTTAATATTTTAACAATACAATTCTACTTACACGGTATAATTGTCTACACAACCGCTAAAATTCAAACTGGCCAAAAATTACACCAAGATAGCCACAACCGGTGCATCGACTATATTTACGCTTCTTTATGTTTTTCTACTTTATATTCTGGTTATTTTAATTAGGTACCCATTCGGTGTCGTGAGCTGGTTCAACTATTCTAGATTTTATATCATTCACAATTCACAACAACGTAATTTAATTTCATTAAAATAGCATTAGTACGAGTAATAAAAAAGATGTACCTAAATCTACGATTTCTAGAAATAAAACAAGGTATTCTTACAAGTTTTGTATGTTATTTCAATTTTATCTCTTTCTATTTCTACATTACAATATTTTCAGTATTATTTTATTTTTCCGTTTAGTTAAAGTATAAGTAGTTTCAAATTAAAGAGTTATAGATAGTATGAGTAAGTAGACAGATTAGAAAAATAATGGAAAACTTTAATATAGCTTTATCCATAGAAATACTATTACGCACATAATTCAAGAGGTGGTATAATTATCAAGTGTAAGAACTAAAATGAAAGTGTTGGAAAAGATATAAAAAAATTGGCACATGAGTCGTTAAAATAATTTATTGTCAGTCGTAAAAAAATCGTAAGGAAGTACCCGTAATTATTACGTTCCTATAGTAATTTTAAAAGGAGATTTGGCTTTTACTGTTATCAACTCAATGGTACTAAATAGGTAAGTTAATAAGTGTACCATTAAAAACTTTTTTCCACGCCTTTTTTTAATTTTGCAAAAATTGTGCGTCGTGTAGTATTTGAGACATAATACCTACTCTACGCCGCGACAAAGTTAATTTCGACGGATGATTTCAATTTACAACTCAGTAAAATAGCTTTCTGTTCTCAGTAGGAATGAACCTGCTACATTATGTACTAAACACAGTACAGTAATACCGCGGACTTACGCAATATGTTGGACTAAGCAACAGCCGCGTACTTAAGTTGAATTCGCGTAAATCGGGGTTCAACATTACACAATACATAAATAACGCGTATTAATACGTTGAAATTTGTCGTTAACAGAACACGCCGATGCGCGCGGTGATAAAAAAATCGCGTATCTCCGAATTCGCGTAAAACGGGATAGTGTAAGTCAGGGTATTACTGTATTGATATTTTTGCAACTCGTTCTTCTGTACAGAACATACACAGACCACGGACCACGTGACGAATGGCCATCTAATGAATGAGAAAAAGTTTCGTCGTCCTATTTGTAGGGCCTTAAGACTTTACCCTCAGACCAAATAAAAAAATCAAGATAGAATATTGTGAACAAAACAAGTGAGGCCGGCATAACTACGCCTCGTCGTGTACATACACAGTTACACACACATAGATGTACAAGAAAACTACGCCTTGGATCGTCGGTCAAACTATGTCGGCGCAACACCGACTCACTCACCACATGTACTTATAAATATCCAGCCTCACTTGACTGTTCACGATTTTCTGTCTTGATTTTTTTATTTGGTCTGAGACTTTACCATCTACTATCCACGGTTAGTTTATGTTAGTCATAGGGAGTAGGTAAAATCACCGCCTCTACATATTTAGCTCTATGAAGTAAATAATAATCATCATCCGTCATACTGAGTATTTTGTCCTCTCACACCTTAATAACTAGGTTTGGGCGGAAGCGATGTCTTGGCTGCTCACTCTACAGCTGAGGGTTGGCCTCTGTCACCGCGCCAGCACGGGCCTGGGCAGCGCGTTCTGTGGCGCCGAAGGACCCCAGGTTATTGGTATGCTGTACTTCTTCGGTCTGAGCACGTAGATAAACTGGAAAAAAGATGGATAAACACTTTAATATAAACTACACAATGAAAAGCTTAAAATGAGAGCTACAAAAGAAAGCTACGTTTTTTTCTTGGTGAGTTCAAGATCTGTCACATAATAAAAAATGTTTTAGTAGCTCTATGCGCTTAGCTATTAGTGAATATGTGTGTATTACAAATATATAATCACAACAGCCGTAGGATGTAATGCTGAATATAAGGATCTTAAGGCTCTTAAGGATTTCCTATCCGACCGATTGAAATCGGCTTTCAGCTAGAGTGTTTCTGTGGTCTTATCGCAGTAGAGAAAGCCCATGGGGCAGTTTCTAATTCAAGTACTAGCACTGCATGGGGTTTCTACCGACCGAAATACGATGTCATCTAAAATTGGCAAATAAATAATTTACTAACGATAAGTAATCCAAAGACAGCGCCGTTGAGGTACCCAAAAGCGACATCACTCCAGTGGTGGTAGTGCTCCACCACCCTCGTGAGCCCCACGTACCAGGCGCCCAGAAATGCCGCGAACTGGACGCCGTGTCGCAAAAGCTTCGAGCCGCGCCACTTGCATTTTACTTGGAGGTAACACTGGAAGGGAAAAAGTAACAGAATATTAGTGTGTGTGTGATGTGTTTCTCATACACTTAGGAGTTTAACGTCTAGGCGTCTGACTCGAAACAGCCTATTACAATTGCTTATTGTGCAATCAATAAGAATTTTTCTACAAAACAGCTACTCTTAGATCTACTGTTTTTGAACCGGGCATAACCTCGATAAGACAATAGCTCTGTGGATAAACCTTTGGTGAAAGAGCAGTCCAAAAGAGAAAAAAATGAACCGACTGGGAGTTCCAAGCACCTGCGAAATGTGAACAAGCCTTATCCCGATGCCGAGCTATACCGTGAAATAATAATGATGCAGGTTTTAAATGAAAACTCTCATCACAGCATCTACCATTTGCCTATGAGCCTATTTAAGCTCAGCTTCTCCTTCAAGCCGTAACAGTTCAAATTTTGAAGTTGATCTAACACTCAGATCAGATCTGGTCAGCCCAGTAACTGACTACATCTGCTGCAGCTTATGCCTCATCCAATAGACAGCTATAAAGGCTGAGCCAAATGTGATTAGTTGCGTACTGGAAGTTTTGGATGTTATTCAGTGTGTCCAAGAGGTTCGTGGCGTTGTCATCGTCGATTTGAAGACAATAAAAAGTAAGCAGGTCCCAAGGGCGACTTCAACGTACAGCGCTGCAGAATCGCGCTGCAGCCACGCTGCTGCTTTTTAAGCGCTGTGTGTAGCTCTGCGGTTGCGCTGCTCCAGCGCGGCACGTTGCAATATATTCGAATGCGCTCTTAGTGCTCCCGAGAAGAACTGTGAGTCTGGGAACGTTTACCATTGATCAGCTTGAGCTAAATATGGTTAGTTCTTTTAGGTAACTCACGCAAAAGAACACAGCGGCGTAGAGACCGAAGCTAGCGTGTGCGCTGGGGAAGGAGAGCCGTGTGTTCTTCAGTTTCCAGCCCGTGGCGCCGGTGCACTGGAAGTCCTGGATGTAGTTCAGGGTGTTCAGGGGGTTCGTCGCGTTGTATACTGGACGACATACCTGGAACGAGCAAAAAACAACGTTTAGCACTCATAGCTATTTAATAAAATTACATGTGTTTAGTGGCGTTTTTACATTTGCCGCCAACAAACTACCTAGTGACATTTTTCAGTCTCTACAACATAATTTATATTTTGACTACAATAGTAGATTATGTACCAAGAGAACGAAGTGGTGTCTTATGTCACGGGCGACAATTGGACCCTGAGCGTAGCGAAGGACTCTATAAAGACTCGTTTTACGTTGAGATTCTATGACATATGATGGGTCATTTTCGAGCAGGTGATATGAAAAATAATTTTATCATTTGAATTATCGCCAAAGGTGAATTCACTTGTTGATTCAGGTAGACGAAGAATGATTAAAAATAATCGGCCAAATGCGAGTCGGACTCGCGCGATAACGGTTCCGTACTGTATGGAAGCCCCCCCGCCCCCCCCCCCCCTTAAGTTAGTATATTTTATCATGATTTAATTATTCATATAAGAAGGAAATATACAACTTAATATTTTGTGAATATTTCAAGCATAGTTGCTGTTATTAATATCGAGCAAAAAAAAAACACGATTCTTGTATGGCCCTCTTTCTTGTCTAAATATTTTAGGGATTTAATGTTCATTTAATTTTATGATTTATTTTGATAGTGAACCCTTAACTAAATATTCTGTGAATGTTTCAAGCATCTACCCGCCACCGTTATTAATATCGAGCGGCTAAAAATTTAGGTTTGTTTTATGCGAGCCCCCTTAAACAATTATTTTTTTCTGATTTTAGTATTTGGTGTTATAATGGCAATAGCAATTCGCCATCTGTGAAAATTTCAACGTTCTAGCTATCACCGCTCATGAGAAATACATTTCAAGTAAAGTTGTTCTTAGTACCTGTATAAAAATGTAACGATATAATAGACTGTAAGTTGCATTTTTATTAAATAAATTGAATTGAATACAAAGTGTTATTTTGCCCACCTTAAGTTTTAACCTAGCGACCCTGGTAAGAGAGAGATAAGTTATTCGAGTTCATTGTTTTCTTTATCGTTTTGTATTAGCCACGAAAATGCAAATGAACCAATATGCAATGTTATTTTAAATAATTATCTTACATCTTATACAAATACATGGAAATTCGCTTTAGTTAGCGGAGTTTTTAGGGATCCGTACAAGAAAAGCGGTTCTTGTTATGTTGTCTATCCGTATATCACTGAAATTGCTTAATTGCACGCAATGATCTTTAATATTTTTATTTAACACAGATGAAAATTTAACTTATGAAATTCTAGATTGCATGAAAATAAATTATTTGAATTTGAGTTTATTTGAATACTTTTCGCTAAAAATTGAAACCTTTCTATTTTTATAACTTCGAAAAATAGATAAGTATTTTAAAATAAACGTGGCTACACTTTTATTAGCTACTAGCGACCCGCCCCGGCTTCGCGCAGGTGTTATTATACATATAAACCTTCCTCTTGAATCACTATCTATTAAAAAAAATCCGCATTAAAATCCGTTGCGTAGTTTTAAAGATATAAGCAGACATGGGGACAGACAGCGGGAAGAGACTTTGTTTCACACTATGTAGTGATAAGTAAAAATAAAAAAGCGCAATTATCTATCTTCTTTTAAAAAACTACCTTTATAAAATTGTAAATAAATGCGCTAAGTATTTGTACAGAAACTCACATTGTAAATACAATTTACAATTACTAATTTCAGATAATGGAAACTAGTAGGACTACTTTTAACTAGATGATAATATAAAATGGTTCTTGTAATTTTCGTTAATTGCACTGTGCACATGACCTTCTTCATAAGCAGATAGTCTGATAGTTTATCTATTCTATGGCGATTAAACCAGTTAAAAAAATGAAGCAAATGTTATTTACAATTTTGATTTCATTTGGTTTTTGCTCATGTCAACGTAAGTATAATTTTTGACATTTTTTTATTAATAAGTATTTTTGACCGACGAACCGGAGGAGGTACTCAATTCGACACGTATATATTTTTTTTTATGTTTAACCACGCATAAATTTTTTCATAGAGGTCCGATTTCAATTTTTTTTTTGGAAAGAGTATACTTCGAAATTGGTCCCATTTTATTTTGATCAAAATCGGTTAAACCATTTTTGATAAATCAACAATAATGCGAAAAATGCTACATCGATCCGTGCGAAATATTCGCGAATTCTGTACACGGGTGAAGTCGGTTATGCTCATTTTTGCGAAAAATAATTATTGCTAAAACATTAAGAATAGAAAGTAAGTGTTTTCATGTTTTTTTTAAAGGTTTTTTTTTATCCTTACTGATATAATATACCGCTCTTCCTTTGGAGTAAGTATGTCCGTCTTTTGTCTTTCACAAGTGAATTAAAATTGTTAAAGAAAGAATAAGACAAAAGATAGATCCACTTTTAATGCCATTTTATGCGGACATTAGAACAGACTTAGTTACTTGTTTCCACGTCATAGTCCTTAGGTGGCTTAAAAACTTTGACACCAGAGCTCAGACCCTGTTTAACAGACTTCCAAAAAGGAGGAGGTTCTATGTTCGTATGTTCATCGATAATTGCGCCAATCGTGAACCGAATCGAAAAAATCGTTTTTATTTTGAAAAGGTATACTTCCGAGGGGACCACCATTTGAATTTTACAGAAATCGGCTGAGCCTTTTTTGAAAAAGCCAACAATAATGTAAGCAATTTAAGCGAAATATCCGAATTTTGTACACGATGAACATCGATAATTTCGCCAATTGTGAACCGAATCGAAAAATTATTTTTTAATTCGAAAGGGTATACCTAATCCCGAACTGGTTTTATTTAAGTTTTTCAGAAATCGGCTGAGCCGTTTTTGACAAATCAACATTAATGTAAACAATTCTAGTGAAATATGTATTCGAATTTCGTACACGATTTAAGGCGGTTTTGCGAAAAATAATAATTTTTTTTTGTTGTAATACCAGTAAAATTAGTCAACTGCAGATACTCTTAGACTGTCGTAGAAGACATCAAAATGTTACGGACGATAGACTTTTAAAATCAAGCGGGTGAAGCCCAGTGGCGTAGCTAGGTAACCAAGGGCCCTGAGGCAAATTAAAAAATGGGTCCCCACTGATATTTAAACAAATACTTTTTTTTTCCAAATTAGTTAAGTCTACTTTTTATTTTTATTTTGGCATGCTTTTTTTATATTAAAATGGAGAAGCCACTGGCTCCTGAGACACCGTCTTAAACTAGTTCAGGAGCCTATGGATCATGTATTATTGTAACACGTTTATTATGTCAAAAATAAATGATTTGATTTGATTTGACTTTAAAAATGCTTCGTTACTTTATCATCAGCTCTGTTTCGTGCACTGCCGGGCAGGTAACAATTAATCAGTAACAAAACAACAAAAATTACAATTAATACTTGGTGTATTGCATGGACAATACAACGAAATACAAAAGATTCAAGGATTTATTATGTAGGTCGGACCTACCAACTGACTAAATAACAGTTATATTTACAATCGAGATTTTCTAGTAAGCATTCGAGGGCCCCCTGAGATTGAGGGCCCCGGGGCACTGCCTCACCTAGCCCCTGGGTAGCTACGCCTCTGGTGAAGCCGTGGATACAAGTTGTATAATATATTTTCGAAATTTCAGAAACAAATGACACAAGATGCAGCTTATATGATGACGAGTGCCAGAAAGATTATCTACAAGGCCTGGCTATTGCAAAGGCGGACACCGGCGTGCCAGAGATCGGTATACCGGTCATAGATCCGTATAAGATATGTAATATCGAAATGAATATTTTGGGGTTCGTGTGTGTCAAACTTGTGTACGGAGAGGCAATAGGAATTGGGCAGTGTATAGCAAAAACATTCAAGTAAGTATCATCATCGTCAGCCTGTGATGACACACTGCTAGGCATAGGCATCCCTTTGTTAATTCTATGCAGCTCTGTTCCTTTCCAGCTGCATCCATTGGCAGCCTACCTACTGCTCGTTTGATGTTATTGGCCCGTCGCCGTATAGACATTATTGTGGCGGGGCGTGGTGATGGCAGCTGATGCATTCTCACATGATTGTGAGAACAACAGATTGTGGCACAACTTGATAGTTGTGCCCGGGCAAAGAAAATATAATAATACTACGTAAAGAACGGTCACTCGTGACCCCCACCCGTTTGGGACTTCCTCACTTCCACCCCATGTTTTATGATACGATGTATCATTATGTGTACTCTGCGCGTGGGCTGCACTGGCCGGTGGTTTCTCTTGTTCTCGTGGTGGTTTAGTTTTTTAAGCACTAGATTTATATTGATTTTTGCAAAATTACGCAACTGTCTCACTCACACGGCTGGTCGTCACGTCGTGATGGTCGTTGATAACCATAGACGTTCCGCACACAAATGCGTGTGTAGCGACACATACGCACATGTGTAGTGTCTGTGTAAGATAGCAGATTGTGTATAAAAAAATCGCGGAGTGTCCGGGCTGTGTGGCCCGGGTCAGGACAGCGAAATTCAGGCCGACCGAGAGTACGATGGGTCGATGACATGAACTAAGTAGACATAAGTACAACGTGTTTATTAAAGGCTCAGCCACAGTGAAACAACATATTAATTGCTACAATATGAACGATTTTGTCATGGGGTTAGTCCTGAAATCACGAAAAAAAAAATGTTTAAAAAAATATTTATTGTTTTCGTGACAAACAAATGTGTCATGTAAAAGTTATATGATGAATTTGCTGAAACAAATGTTTTTCATGATTTCGGGGTTAGTTTTTAGGGTTCCGTACCGAAAGGGTAAAAACCAGACCCTATTACTAAGACTCCGCTGTCCGTCCGTCTGTCTGTATGTCCGTCTGTCTGTCACGAGGCTGTATCTCATGAACCGTGATAGCTAGAAAGCTGAAATTTCCACAGATGATGTATTTCTGTTGCCGCTATAACAACAAATACTAAAAACAGAATAAAACAAATATTTAAGGGCGGCTCCCATACAGCAAACTTTATTTTTTTGCCGTTTTTTGCTCCATAATAATAAAGGCAACAGGATAGGTAGACGCTTGAAATGAGGCTAAGGGGGTTTCCATAGGGTACGGAACCCTTCGTGCGCGAGTCCAACTTGCACTTGGCCAATTATTGTTTACTATATGAGAATTCTACTAGAATTCTCGAATTCTATTACCCCGTAGGTATCACCCTTCCCGTATTTTGTAAGGCAAATATCATAGTTTATTATCATTGCGTTAATGATTTCAGAACTGATGTGGAAGCCCGATACAGGGAAATATCATTAATTTGCAACAAAATAACTATTCGAGGACATTACGTAATCACGGCGACTCCAGCTTTGGGCAAAATTTGTGGATGGTGCGACATCAATGGTGAAGGGAACGGGACCATTGTTATAGGTAAGCATATTTTTTAAATTAAGCTAAGCACGATTAGTAGGGATCGATCGAGCTCCACTCGAAACTGAAATAAACAGAAGCCTAAGCTAAAAATAAAATAAAAAACCTATCTAAATACCAAAATACATCAAATCGTGACAATCGTTTTCGAGACTAGAATTTTGTACAAACAAAATAAAATATACCTACAAGAAATGCTAGTTTAAAGGTTTAAGGTTCGGTTTAGGGTATAATAATTATAATTATAGCACGGTTACTTCAGAGATGCCTATTTAGGAACATACGTTTACAGTGTTACACCTACAATTCTCTATCGAAGTAACGTAACGCGGAAACAAATTGCAATAACTAAAACTTAGTTTTTTTTTTTTTTTATATCCATGTATCATTTATTCTAACTTATACTAAAATATTTACAAAATACCTAAATAATATAGTAAAGTGTTTATTTATTCGTCAATTTGACTTTACTTTGCGTCACAATGCGGTCCGTCGCGAGCCATCCCGCCCCCAAATGTTCACATCATGCTGCATTGCCTCGTTGGATAGCTAGGGATATCTGTTGAACGAGGAAATAACCTGATCTGGGATCACGTCCTTTAGCTCTCAAGCGGCGCCCCAACTCGGAGACAAATTTAATAGCGTCAGAGCCCCAGGAACCCGCCGTCTCGACAGCAAACGGGACAAACTCGTATGTGGATTCAAGGTTACCATACTTGAGAGGCTTGCCCCTGGCGGCCGCTTCCGCTCCTGCGCCGGCCACCTTCTGGGTACCGGCAAGGTGACAGGAGGCGAAAGTACTCACACAAGTAGCGTCCCAAATTAGGCACCGTCCCCTGCTCCAAGGTATTAGAGTGAGGCCGTCTGGGCGTTTACCGTCGGAGCGCGACAGGCCGGGGGGCTCCAACGTGCACGGTATCTCCGCTGTTATTAGGGCACGTCGGATGATTTCGTTTATTGCGTTGTAATAATTATACTTACATAAATAATTATACATTTTGTGTTTCAGAGGATTGGTTTTTCAGATTCTGCAATAATTTCTTATTTGTAAATTGCGACGGAGAAATCTATTACAAACCATTGTACGATAAAGCCACGTATGTAGCTAGCGAAGGGAAAGTTACTGTGCAAGCCGACTGCGTAAGAAAAGGCAATCGGGACATCAGTAAGTATATTATTTATCAGTAGGTATTATAATAGGTCGGGGAAAAAGTCTTTTCGCATTTTTCAAGAAAAATCAAATCATTTTTTTAATATAGTTTATTTACATTTAACAAAAGTATGTAGGTACCATTTTGTTCGATAACTTTTTGCCATCTTGTAGGTAGGGACATGATCTCATTGCTATATAAATTTTGGGACTTCTGATCAAAATACCGCGACAAGTGGTTTTGGCAGTCCTCTCGTGATGTTAACCTGACACTACCTAAAGAACTCTGACGAGACCGAAACAGGTGGAAATCTGAAGGTTTGCGGTCAGGACTATACGGCGTATGCATTAACACCTCCCAGCCAAACTCTTAATTTTTTCTGGGTGGCTAAAGATGTGTGAGGTCAAATGAGTACACGGTTCACATTAGGTTTCTTTCAGTGAGCTCGTGAGGTAGGTACCCAAATATCGAGCTTTTTTTGTGTACCCAGTTTTTTACAAATGCGCCAAAACTGTTTTATGGTCAATTCCCAGTTCTTCAGCTACGTCGTAACTACTGATATGCCGATCTTGCTCCACTTTTTTTTAATCCGTAATAGGGGACCAGAGCGACGTGTGTCTTTAACATAGAAATTTCAGGTTTGAAAACGCTTAAACCAAATTTGTGCTATTCTCACAGACACTGCACTATACTCGGAATTTTAATTCGATTCCAGAATTGGCATTAGCTACTGTCATTTTTGACAGTGTGTACTGTCAAAAACTGTCAAAAATGACAGTAGCTAATGTCAAATCTGGAATCGAATTAGAATTCCGAGTATAGGTCAATAAACATCGCAAATTTTTTTCGCAGCTTGCGTTGCATTTTTACCATTTTTGTAGTAAAATTTTAATGTGTCTAATTTCTTCATTAGATTCACTCATCTTGAAAGTACGAAAAACCAATGAAAATCACACTTTTCCTAATTTGAATTTGGAATTATGTTCTTTAAAATTTAATCTTTCAATGATACCAAAACCAGCCAGATACAAATAGTATAGCCAAAGAGATTTTATTACAAGTTCATACATACTATTATGCGAAAAGACTTTTTCCCCAACCTAATAGTAGGGAAATGTTCCCTTATTGATTTATCCTATAAACCAATATCTCATTACAGCTCGCTACATCATCAAATTAATCAACACCTACTGGAGAGCAATAATGAACTCTTATATTGGCAAGTTCATAAATGATGTTTCGGCACAGTATTTCTATAAAATATACGACATCTATTATATAAAAGGCTTCGCTGAGTGACTGACTGACAGACAGCCTACAGCCCAAACCGCTAAAGATACGAACATGAAATTTGGAACAAAGATACATTGGACCACGTAATGGAGCACTAAGAACGGAATTTTGAAAAATCGACCTCTAAAGGGGTAAAACGGGCCCTTTTCGTTTGTATGTGACTTTTTATTCCCTTTACCGATTGACTTGAAACTTTGTATACATGCTACTCAAACAAAATAAAAGTTACGTTTGTTCCTGTTTTTCCGAATATTCCTTATCTAAGGGGTCAAATTGGGTCCCAAAGTTGGTGAAAAAAGCGTCTATTACATCCAACGAGCTGAACGGTTATGGATGAAATCTGGTATGGAGGAAGCACACAACATGTTTCAACACATGAACTATTATTATCCCGGAAATTCTATGGGGATCCTTAGGGATAGCCAAAATTAATCAGTTTATGCTACAACCCAATCCACTAAAGATAGAGACTTGAAATTTCGAACATAGGTACAATGTACAACGTAATGAAGCACAAAGGACGAAAATTTCGAAAAATCGACCTCTAACGGGGTAAAACGGGCCCTTTTTGTTTGCATTAAATTTTTTATTACCTTTACCGATTTACTTAAAACTTTGTATATTTGCTTAACAAATAAAATAAAAGTTACGTTTCTTCCTGTTTTTCCGAATTTTCCTTATCTAACGGGTCAGATAAGTTCCCAAAGTTGGTGAAAAAAGCATCAATAATTACATCAGACGAGCTGAACGGTTATAAATGAAATCTGGTAGGTATGTAGAAAGCACACAACGTGTTTTAATACAGTAACTATTTTATCCCGGAAAATCTATAGGGGTTCTTAGCAATAGCGAAAATAATCAATTATAAAGCTAGGATAAAAGGGGTAAATGAATTCTAACGAAATTTGGTACGACGCTAGACAATAACACAAATTACCACTTGGGGTACTGCTATCCCGGAAAATTTCAGTGGGTCCTTCAGGATAACAATTTCCTAAAAAAAAGTCCTAAATGACTGTTCGAAAACCGATGCAATATTGTTTGAAAATAGCTCACCCTTTTAACTAATATATAACTATTAACGTCCTGGGAAAAGTCCCGGATTCCTTGTCTAACGCTAGACCAAACATCCTATATAAGCGTGAAAAATAACTTGATCGCGTTTTTTTTTAAATGTAGTGAAATATCTAGAATTAAATTGAGATAATTTAGATCCTTCAATGGGGGCAAAATGGGCCCCTAATAGTTTATGAACGATTTTATTTTGTGAGCCAAAAGACTTGAACTTAGGGTACATACGGATCAATAACTACTTACTTTACTATGGGACCTACCTTGAAAAAGTGAAAATTACCTATTCTTTACATTTTGTCGCGGGTCGATGAATTTTTTGTGTTGAACAGCTAATTTTATTTACGTGATTTCTGGTTTGATACCATAGTAAAAGTTAGTCAAATGATGAGTATAATGGAATCCTAGAACATGCCTGTTGTCTAGATGTAGGTGCGCTATGTATTTTTCAAATAAAATGTAACTTCTTGTGTGCTACTTTTTCGTCTGTACTTGGTCAGAGAATGTCTGAAAGTCCTACATGTGTCTCGATCACTTCTAACCGCGTAAATGGTTATGGGCGAGATTGTCATTGAGTTCAGAATAATCGAAATTAAATTTCTAATGACTCAATGAAACATGATGAATATATACCTGTACTGGCCTTTTTTAGGGTTCCGTACCCAAATGTTAAAAACGGGACCCTATTACTAAGACTTCGATGTCCGTCTGTCTATCTGTCACCGTACCATAATAGTTGGGCAGCTGAAATTTTCACAAATGATGTATTTCTGTTGTCGCTATAACAAAAAATACTAAAAATAGAATAAAATAAATATTTAAGGGACATACAACAAACGTGATTTTTAGGAGTTTTTTGCTCGCTATTAATAACGGCAAGAGAAATGGGCTCCCATACAGTACGGAACCCTTCGTGCGCGAGCCCGACTCGCACTTGGCCGATTTTTAATAGTCCACCACTGAACGTAGGCCTACCCACGAAGGGTGATTAAGCCATATCCATCACGCTGGCCGAGCGCGGGTTGCTGAGTTCACATACGACATCGATTTTTCTCTAAGGACGTGCCTATGCAGGTTGCTTCAATGTTTTCCATCAATGAAAAGCCAGTAGTATGAAATTCCGTACATAAGTTTCAAAGAGCTCAGTGGTCTGATCTGGATTAGGACCTGACGATTGTAATGTAGACCATGACAAGCGAATGGAGTTGGATAACATTTGGTATACGAGTGGGAAACTACATGAGTCAACTCATGATCGTCATATATCTCATCATAATTCGAAAAATATTCTTTTCTCGCTATAAAAAAAATCAGTAGGTATATTAAAATATAACTTTATTAAGTATTTATTTTAAGACAAGTTATAAAATAACGCGGTCCAAACCGTGGGCTATTAAAGTCAAAGAACATTTATTGTTGAACTGTGTTACATTGAGATCTTACTACTAATCACAAAAATATTGAATTATCAGTTAAGTCCAATATGGCCAATAATCATTAGAACATGAAAAAATTATACAACCATTATTATTAAATTTAATTCGGATATTTTGCAATTTATCATCTAAAAATTGTCGTACTCCATAATAAGCTTTAGATACAAGTAAATTTAAGCAAATACTGAGACGAAGCAGGCCAATCCGTGGGCTAATTATTATCCTTGCAAGTAATACGACAACGTGGGCTAAACCAAGAGCTATTATTTTAGGCAAATAAAGTACTAAGACAACGCGGGCCAAACTGAGGGAAATTACCATTTAAAGTAAGTACTAAGAAAATGCGGACCCAACCGCGCGCCATTATCATTTTAAGCAAATACTATAACGACGCGGGCCAGACCATGGGCTATTATCATTGCAAGCAATACGACAACGCAAGCCATACGGCAGGCTATTGTAATTTTAAGCAAGTACTTAGACAACGCGAGTCAACCTACGTACTATAAATTACCATATCAAGCAAGTACTAAGAATGCGCAGGCCAAACCGCGACCTATTATCATTCTAGCTAAACACTGGGACAATTAAGGCCAAACCGTAGGCAATGCCTATTACTTGAAAAGATAATGCCTACTAAGCATTATCTTTTCAAGTAATACGTTATACGACAATGCAAGCGAAACCACGAACTAATATTATTTTAAGCAAGTGCCAAGACAACGCGGGCCAAACTGTGGCTTATTATCATTTTAAGCAGTTACTCGAACAAAGCGGCCAGACCGTGGGCTATTATCATTGCAAGTAATACGACAACGCGTGCCAAACGGTAGGCTATTATAATTTTGAGGAAGTATTAAGACAACGCAGGCTAAGCTGCGTGCTATAAATTACCATCTTAAGCGAGTACTAAGAATACGCAGGCCAAACCGCGACCTATTATCATTTTAGCCAAATACTATGACAATTCAGGCCAAACCATAGGCATTATCCTTGCAAGTAATACGTTATACGATAATGCTTTGTTAAACCACGACCTGCGGGGCAATTCTGTCAACCAATCGCGTTACTAAGGTGACACGTTCTTGAACCTATCTCGTTTTTCTGACAGTTTTGAGCTGTCAGAACTGTCCAAAAAACTAGAGAGGTTCATGAACGTATCACTTCAGTAAAGAGATCGGCTAACAGAATTGCCCCGCTGTTTTTATTTTAAGGAAGTGCCAAGACAACGCAAGCCAACCGGCAGCCTTTTATAATTTTAAGCAAGTACTAAGACAAACGCGGGTCAAACCACGGGCTATTTCCATAAGCAAGTACCTGTCTACTAAGACAACGCGGGCAAAGCCGCGGGTTTTAAGCTAGTATATTATAAAAAAGTACCAGCTACGCAGTATTTAAACGACGACTTAAGTCAGCTGGTATGTAATAGCTCTACTTCAAACACTACTACCACCACTACCACTGCTGCAGAAGAAGTAAATTAAGACGGTGTAACTTTCCGAATATGTATGGCATAAATATAAAAGGTTGAAAATTCATGCTTTGTTTTGGTATCGTGAAACCTATTAATCGAATTAGTCATTGTCAAGTATTGATTGAGTATTGAGATTAATTAAGTAATACGCACCTGCAGAATAAATCACGCAATAAGTAGCTTAAATTCACCCAAATAAATAATAAAATCAGCTGTCCTATAAGAAATACTAATAGCTGAAGTTGAAGCAATAGTACATTGTTCACCTAGAGGAGAAAGTGACCGATTACCGTCGAGGGTGTCGTTTGAAGCCCGAGCCGTAGGCGAGGGCTTTAAAACACCCGAGATCGGGAATCGCACTTTCTCTCGAGTGATACATAGTGCTTTATACTACACCTACGAGGAAAATAAAAAACTAAATCTTTACTAATTGAAATTTATATTGAAATTGTTGCAGTTAGTGAAGCTTAATGTAACACTTGAAAATGGCGCCAATGGCGTCTGCAATTTTCACATGTTCTTTTTTCAAATTGTTTGACACCATCCAACACACAGCTAGTGGCCAGTGTCATTTTGCGAACTTGGAGATAAAAACTCACTGTAAAAACTTTTTGGCTTTTGATATTTAGGTTACCAGCGCATCGTCTTACCCAAAATTAAAAAAGAAAAACCACGTAAGAAATGAATTTTCTTACACTTTTCTCTCCCGCTCAGATGCGTTTTCTCCCCGCATATTTGTTCGATATGCAATGACGTAATTTCTCCCGTAAATTTGATAAAGTATCAAGGTACTTTCCGAGCAGGTGTAGTATAAAATGCCTTAGAATTGATTTTTTGCAGGTTAGTAAAAAATATGAAAACGTTTTACTAAAGCACCAGCAATCAACATACCGACGATAAGTATAAATGTATTTCTATATACAATAATACAATACAATAAAAGTAAGTAAGTTCGTATAGGCCGGGTGGCTCGCCTTGGTATCAGAGTTTTTAGGCCGCCTGAAGGCCTCTGTAAGTCATAGCCGGTATACAATACAATTGACTATGACTTACCTACGGCACAAAAACGTGATCTCTCAGCCTTTGCCTTATTGGTAAGCATCAAAGAAACTTACATCGTAAAAGTGCGGTCGCAGCCTGCCAACAGTATACTTCGTGGTGTCTATAGTGAGCTGCTGGACGGACGCTCCGAAGCAGAAGATGCCCAGAGTGACGTACGTCTCCCAGACCCAGCCGGGTACTAGAGATCCCACTAGGAACTTCTCGCCTACACTCTTGCCGCGGCGGTCTCGGACGATCTCCACTGCCAGGACCTGAAACATTAAATAAATAAATTAGAGGACATTTTACTCACTCAAGGTCTCTGGGCCAAAACAATATATAGGGTTATTCCTAATCAATTAGCATTATTTTTTAAACGCTTATTCTGTACATCAAAACTAACAACTTTTGTACTGCGACTTTTGTCAAATCTCAAAAAAAAAAACAATTTGTTGTTCCATAGAAAATATCGTTCACCCGCGACAAAATGTGTGGAATAGCTGATTTTTTTTTTGAGTTCTGACACAAGTCGCGGAACAAAAGTTGTTAGTTTTGATGTACAAAAAAGCCCCTAAAAGGGTGGGTGGTAATTGATTAGAGATAACTCTGTATACTCCGTTCTTCTCCGAACAGTACCTAGACCTCGCATATCTGTGATCTGTTTAACTGAATCATCATAAGCCTATCTAAAGTATCTATATTATAATATCTCAACTCTCTCTTTACCCGTTACGTTTGCGGGCCATAATCTCAACCGCGACGGCTGCGTAACCGTACATAGGTATAACCGGTCGCGTTAGTATAGATTATAGAAATATAATAATTTTTCGCAAAAAATGGCAACACCGCCTTCAATCGTGTACAAAATTCGAATATTTCGCTCGAATTGTTTAATTTATTATTGATTTTTCAAAAACGACTTAGCCGATTTCTGTTAAATTTAAATGGAACCACCTCGGGAGTCTATACCCTTTCGAATTATAAAAGAACTTTTCAATTCGGTTCACAATTGGCGAAATTATCGATGAACATACACAAAAAAAATACATACAGACGAACATAGTACCTCCTCCTTTTTGGAAGTCGGTTAAAAGCCGCTGTCCAGCCACCGCGGCGGGCACGGGAAAATCCGCTCCGATTGAAGAAACCGCGTGTTTATTTTTAGTTCTTTTTTTCCGGTTACCTTCCTAGCGATTACTTTCATCTCTTAATCCTTTCAATATATTTTATCACAATAATTAACAAGCACGTAGCTGATTAGTCGATAATCTAATTTCTCTATCTATCTCGACGTGATACAGGCCAAGTCGAGATAAAAACATTTAGCTAATCGGAATCAGTTTCATCAATTAAAGTGGCAGGTTTATCTAGTAATGAGACCTTGTAGTGCCGATAGATACCTGTATTTAAAATGTTATTTGCATACCTACACTCGATATTTTTACAACTTTCTGAATTTTATTTGACTATGTTTTAATTCAAGAAAAAATATTTAAAGAGGTATCTTCTAGGTAAGCGTGCTACACCCTAGACCGCATATAATTATGCTTAACATCAGCCAGTATGTAGTCAATCGAAAATCTGTACGAAATAAAAAAAATAACACCATAATTATTGTTTGTGTGAATGTCAAAGTTTAAAAAATTCTTTATAAATATTATAGCATTAACATTGTCTCAAGATGTCAAGATGGCGCAACCGGTGAATTTGTACCCTAAATCAAATTAAAAATCCCCCGCAACCTAATCGGCGCGGCGTATCCTTTCTTCCGCCGCCTGCAGCCCATCGGAAATTAGCAGGACATTTTATAACGTAGATTTTCTCCAGGGGTGTAGGATTTAATAGAAATAAATTTAGAAATAAGTTTACTTGTGGTTAGAGCTCATAGGTGTCTTCCCACTATTGTATTTGGGTAAGTCCATCCCAGTCACAAATAAATTAATCTGCCTCCTCCTATCAGGGAACTAAAGACTCTCTCCTCTTTTCGTTTAAAGCTGAAACACTATCTTTTGTCTAAACAACCAATCCTTTATTTGACTCCAAGCTTTCTCATTCTTCCTGGCCATCTTCTGTTCCTTACTTGCTAGCTGTTTTGTCCTTCAAAGTTTTTATTTTATGATGTGGATAATTTTATGTATTTATTTATAATATCGCCTTCAAATGTATATTTACGTATGGTTTTTGTAAAGGTAAGTTATATTATACTAATATTATATCATCCTTATGTATATTTTATTTTGTATATTATTATGTATTTCTGTTAGTTTCAATATGAACTTTTTGCTTTGTATGATTTTTGTAATGGTATTTTTCTGTAATTTTTGTACTTTTGTCCATTTACCTTCTTTCCGATTATTATTGGTTTTTTGTTTCTACCCTCGACAAGGGGCTCATCTGAAAACCAGCGCTGAGTGTACCTGCACTCAGCATTAATGCTGAGATGAGCCCTTTTCGACATTTCTGTCATTTCATTTCTTCATTGTTTTATAATTTTGGTTTTATAATGTTAATGTATCTGTGTTATGTCGAATAAATATCATTTCATTTCTTCGCAAGTCAATCTTATAACGTCCGATTTCAAAAAATTGAGAATAATTATTTTTCGCGAAAAATGGCAAAACCGCCTTCCATCGTGTACAAAATTCGAATATTTCACTCGAATTGTTTACATTATTGTTGATTTATCAAAAACGGCTCAGCCGATTTATGTGAAATTTAAATGGGACCATTTCGAAAGTATACCCTTTCGAACTAAAAAAGAATTGTTCGATTCGGTTCATAATTGGCGAAATAATCGACGAACACACACACAAAAAAATTACATACACACAAACATAGAACCTCGTTTTTGGAAGTCGGTTAAAACCACTCACCGTGACGATCATGATAGCAAACGCTATTCCTCCTAACATGAACTCGGAAATGGACTCCTCTTGGTACGGCAGCCGAATGCTTGTTTCGGCTTCAAAGAACCCGCGGTGGGTCGGCTCACCCCATATCAGCAGAACTAGGATCGGCAGCGATACTGGAAATGAAAGATATTAAGTTACTTAAGTGGAGCCTGTAAGTTCCCGATTGGGGATTACGGACCAGAAAGCCTAGTCTAGAATGTGTGTGAAAATTTCTTTTGAAATGTACCTGTAGTGTTGGGGGTGTGAGATAATGCACCGTAAATACCTGGATGCTTCCTTATTACGAAATCCGGGAATCCAGGCCAACACAAAAACACTGATATCACACAAAGTCAGTTTATTTACACTTCCAAGTAGGTAAACAATGTCTATATCTTAGAAAAGAAGTCTAATGATACACAATAAGTATTAAAAGCGGAAAGCGATTACTAAACACAATATTCACAAAAGAAAGCCGGACTCGAGACAAAAAGTTACCAACTAACTGTCGTAGTTTTTTAAACTGAGGGTCGTCGCGCCAGTCGTCGAAGCCGTGCAAAGGTTACAAGCGACGACCGCGACCCGACATTTATGTCGGAAGGTAATTAACATTGTAGATTTTAGTTTAGGTAATAATGTTGTTGCTTCTAAGTTTTATTTAGTATTTTAATTTAGAATAATTAAGTTTAATATTGGTAAGTTATTAATGTAAGTTTTGTTTAAGATAGATTTAAGTTACATAATAAGAAATTGAATAACTACTTAATGGGGCATCGGCAATTATGCCACAGTTCTCCCCTCCAGAGGCCGTCTTAGTAGCTAAGACGGACGATAGTAGTCAGGGAATCTAACTTGCCGTCCTGAGCGTGTCTTAGTAATTTTAAGTTTATAGTTTTCTTCTTCATTTTCGGGTGCTGCCGACTCCGTCTTCGCGAGCGGTTCTTCGGAGGTAAGTAAATATGCAGGTTTTACTCGTTCTATCGACACTGTCTGTTCTTTTCCTTTCATCAGTAATTTATATACTTTCTCTCCTCTCTCTAGTACTTTATAGGGTCCAGAGTATGCTGGTTGCAGAGGTCCACGCACGCTGTCATCTCTAACGTACACGTGGGTTGCAGAAGGTAAGTCTTTAAAAACAAATATGCTTTTTTTACAGTGCCTAGATGCAGGCTGTGGACGGACATTATTCATTAGCGAACGGAGTCGTGCTGTGAAATCCGTTATATCCGTAGTGTGAGTATTTTTGCAGGTTTCAAGAAAATCCCCCGGTAATCTCAATGTCTCACCATATAAGAGCTCGGCAGGTGAAGCTTGGATATCTTGTTTGAATGCAGTGCGCATTCCGAGCAGAACAAGTGGTAAGCTTTCTGTCCAATTCTGGTTATCGTGACACTTTATCGCCGTTTTCAGCTGTCTGTGCATCCTTTCGACCATTCCATTGCTGGCAGGATGGTATGCTGTGGTTCTGTTTCTTTGGAATCCAGCAAGTTCAGCGAGCTGTTTCATTAATGCGGACTCAAATTGTTTTCCTCGGTCTGTCACTACTTCCGTTGGGCATCCATATCTGGCAATCCAGTTAGCCACGAAAGCTTTCGCGACAGTCTCGGCAGTGATGTCGGATAAGGGTATTGCCTCAGGCCATCTAGTAAACCGGTCGACTGCAGTGAGGCAATAGCGATAGCCATCCGAAGGTGGTAGCGGGCCAATCAAATCGATGTGAATGTACTGAAACCTGGCGCGCGGTAAGTTGAAATTACCCAACGGTGGTGTCACGTGTCGTGTTATCTTAGTGGTCTGGCAGGCGTGGCATAATCTTGTCCATTCACGACAGTCTTTGTTAATGCCTGGCCAGACATATCTTTGCGTCACTATCCTTGTGGTCGCGTTAACTCCTGGGTGACTGAGCGAGTGCAGGCTGCTGAAAATTTGCTTTCTCAACTCAGCTGGTACGTACGGGCGAGGTGTCTGTGTAAGTTGATCACAGTATAACTCCGTCCGTGTTCCAGGTATAGTTACTTTGACTAGCTTCAGTGATGTGTCGCCTTCGAGAATCTGTCTTAGCTCCGTGTCGGTAGTCTGTGACTTGGCTAAGGTTTCCAGGTCGACGGGTTGTATCAGTTCCTCTATTCTAGAGAGGGTATCGGCTACAACATTGTCTTTGCCAGCAATATGTTTTATATCCGTTGTAAATTGCGATATAAAGTCCAAATGTCGGAACTGACGTGGCGAGCATTTATCCTTCCGTTGGTGGAAAGCGAAGCATAACGGTTTATGGTCTGTAAAGACTGTGAAATGTCGTGCTTCGACTAGATGACGGAAGTGCTTGATGGCCTCGTATATTGCGAGCAATTCTCTGTCATATGGAGAATACTTCCGTTGTGCTGGGGTCAGTTTCCGACTAAAAAATGCTAAAGGTTGCCATTCATCGCCGACGTGTTGCTGGAGAACTCCACCAATGGTTGAATCTGAAGCATCAGTGACTAGGGCCAAATCTGCGTCCATATCTGGATGTGCTAGCAGTGCAGCGTCGCACAAGCTTTGTTTACAGGCTTCAAAGGCTTCCAGCGTGGCACCAGTGAGCGTCACGGGGTGAGAGCCTTTTGCTGTCCCAGTTAACATGTCGTGGAGAAGAGCTTGTGACTTTGCAGCATCTTTGAGAAAACGACGGTAAAAATTTATCATTCCCAGGAATCGCCTGAGTTCCCTGATGTTTTTCGGAATGGGGAACTGCTTAATGGCTTCTATTTTGCTGTCAAGTGGTTTTATTCCAGCTGCGGATACGATGCATCCCAGAAAACTGATCTCTTTAGCTCCGAATGTGCACTTGTTTGGATTGATAACCATTCCAAATTCTTTCAACCTGGTGAACAGCTGCCGCAGGTGCTGGAAATGGGTAGCAGTATCCTTGGAAAAGACGAGAAAATCATCAAGGTACGCGTAACAGAAGTCCAGGTCTCTCGTCATTTCGTCGACAAATCGTTGGAACGTCTGCCCGGCGTTTCGAAGTCCGAATGTCATATATGGGAACTCGAACATTCCAAACGGGGTGGTTATTGCCGTCTTCGGTATATCCTCTGGATTTACTGGTATCTGGTTAAAGGCTTTTACCAGGTCGATTTTTGAGAAAACCTGGCAACCAGAGATGTTCTGCGTGAAGTCTTGGATATGCCGGATGGGATACCTATCCGGAACTGTACGGGCGTTCAGCATTCTGTAATCGCCGCATGGTCGCCAGCCGTCGTCTTTCTTTGGAACTAGGTGCAGGGGCGATGACCATGGGCTCTCCGATGGCCTAGCAGTTCCAGCTTTTAGCATATCGTTGAACTCCTGCTTGGCTATTTTAAGCTTTTCAGGTGCTAGTCGTCTTGGCGTGCAATATACTGGTGGTCCAGGCGTCGTCTTGATGTAATGGACTGTCTTGTGGCTAACAATCCTATGTGTGCCTGGTGGGTGAGTAATCTCCGGAAATTCACGAAGAAGTTCATTATATTTAGACTCGCCGACGATCGTCTTCACCGAGGATATGGCATCTGAAGATGGTGCTGGAGCTGCGTTTGTCGAAAGTGTCGTGTGGTTATCGTAGAGGCGGCGGTTGCGACAGTCAACTATCAAGCCGTAATGTGATAAGAAGTCTGCGCCAATTATCGCCTTGCTGACGTCGGCCACGATGAAGCGCCAAGGAAAAGCGCGACGAAGGCCTAAGTCGATATCTAGCTGTGCGAAACCATAAGTGGCAATAGGTGTTCCGTTAGCTGCGAAGAGTTCGTAGGCAGTTTTTAGTCGTCTGTTCTTAGAAGCCGTACGTGGGAAAACACAGAGGTCGCTACCTGTGTCGACCAAGAACTGCATCTTCGTTTTTCGGTCTGTTACAAACAGGCGACCAGATGAGGTTAGGCAGTCGTTTGTCGCCATTAACGAGTGCCGTTGGCTTTTCCCGGCTGGTAATCACATGGTTTCACGCAAGTTCTTGCGTTTTCACCATACTTGCTGTGATAAAAGCAGTTGGGGAACTTGCGGTAACTTGATTGCGAACGGGTGCGATTTCTGTTGCGCTGGTGGCTTCTGTCTCTCGAGCGGGACCTCCTTGCATCGTTAGTGGAGAGGGCTTTAACCTGGCGGCTTAGCTCTGCGACTTCCTTGGTAAGTTTCTCCAATAGAGAACCAGGAACGGCGTCTGCGGATGCAACCTGGGGTGTTGATGGCACCAGGTCATGCACTTTGTCTGCCAGATTAGCGAGTGCTTCCATCGTGGACTCTGGCTGTGACGCGATGACAGTTTGCAAGCTAGCTGGTAAACGACTCGTCCATATAGTGCGGATGAAATCGTCTGGTATGTCTTTTCCGGCCAGATGACGAAGATGGCGCAGGAATTGAGATGGTCTTCTGCCTCCAAGTTCTTCGTGCATCAATAACTGGGTAACTTCTTTTTCTCTAGATACTGACAAGCGCTTTATCAGTTCGGATTTGAGTTTTTCATATTTCCCAGTTGCTGGCGGGTTCGTCAAAATGTCTTTGACTTCGGCTGCATATCGATGATCCAATTGAGTGCAGACATAAAAATATTTTGTATCGTCCTCTGTGATCCTCGATAGGGCAAAGCTACCTTCTACTTGCGCGAACCAAACGGCAGGCTCCTCTGGCCAAAATGGTGGCAGCCGTACTCCGACACGACATAAATCGGAAGGTGTAAAGGGGACCTTTTCGGATTCGTTGGTCGGCGTGCTCATTTTAATCGATCTTTCCTTTATCTAGGGGTCACCACTGTAGTGTTGGGGGTGTGAGATAATGCACCGTAAATACCTGGATGCTTCCTTATTACGAAATCCGGGAATCCAGGCCAACACAAAAACACTGATATCACACAAAGTCAGTTTATTTACACTTCCAAGTAGGTAAACAATGTCTATATCTTAGAAAAGAAGTCTAATGATACACAATAAGTATTAAAAGCGGAAAGCGATTACTAAACACAATATTCACAAAAGAAAGCCGGACTCGAGACAAAAAGTTACCAACTAACTGTCGTAGTTTTTTAAACTGAGGGTCGTCGCGCCAGTCGTCGAAGCCGTGCAAAGGTTACAAGCGACGACCGCGACCCGACATTTATGTCGGAAGGTAATTAACATTGTAGATTTTAGTTTAGGTAATAATGTTGTTGCTTCTAAGTTTTATTTAGTATTTTAATTTAGAATAATTAAGTTTAATATTGGTAAGTTATTAATGTAAGTTTTGTTTAAGATAGATTTAAGTTACATAATAAGAAATTGAATAACTACTTAATGGGGCATCGGCAATTATGCCACATACCTAAAGATCATAATTAAGTATATTAAGTTTCCGTGCAAAACTATATTCAATTTATTTATTCTTCCTTATAATTACAAAATTTTATTAACAAGGTACATTAAATATTGATTCCTAGCGAAGTACTGAAGTGTCGCCGACAGTACTCAAACGAGGGTGTGACGTCACAATGTTATACTTTACTACTTTACTCGTAAAGTATTACATTGTCACGTCACTTGACACTTGATATAATCGAGTACCGCGGCTAGGAATCAAATTTTAATGCAGTAAGAATAATAATATAATAATAAAGAAAAAAAAAGAATAGTTTTTATGGAAACTACATGATCTTTTCATTTATCACACAAAAAAAGAGATGCTAATGACCAATTGGCGAAAATTACGAATTTGGCTTAGTGCGCTGAGCGAAATGTTTCAACCTTAGATTTTATGGATATACGAGTAATAATCTAAGATCTCGCCTTACTCATATACCTAGGTACCCTCTAAATTTATTCTCCTTGACCACCACAATTAATTTTTAACCTGACTACATACCCAGTGCTAACACGTAACACAGATATGTGAGTCAGTATGTACTTATTGAGCGATTCCTGACTCACATCTCCCACAAATAACATCACTAAGACACAAACTGTTGACGAAACATGTATATCTTCTGACATGTATATATTTATTTGTCACCACATAACAAGACCGTAACTATCCGCATCAAGAAAAATATACAGCTGTGTATAAATATAATAAAATTGGTAAATCGGAAGTCACTGAATTTCAACGGCTAGTGTGAGTTTCAGGGTTCCTTAAATATTGTAAATGTTTTATAAATCTACTAAGTATATAAGTACTAACATTAAATCCACAGGTTGGTACTGCTTGGTTCATATCAAAGGTTTTTTGGTTAACGAAAATATAGTGATGGAACAGGTTAACCTACGACAGTAGTAGCAACTCAGAGGGATGAATATGACCCAATAGCCTATCGGAGGGATGAATATGACCCACGGCATAACAGTAGAATCAATACTACTAAAAGGCTGATACAGTAGGTATAACACTACGCATAGGTATAGGTAGCGGCACGTAAGTCTAGCGCTGAGGGTACTGTGGAGGGGATGGCTGCGCATAGTGACCGCCATACTAAACTCATGCGCAGCCATCCCCTCCACACTTCGCTCACCGCTAGACTTATATGCTGCGACTTGTACCTACGAATGAGTAAGTGTGTCATAATAATCGCACTATCATAGGCCTGTGTCATTTTATAATGATGACAAAAGTCGCGAAAATATCCAGATAGTAATGAAATAATGTAGTAGAAATAATGATAAATTAAGAGCGATAAGTTACTTATCTGTTTCGAGTACGATTTTCAAAGCGGTATAAAAGGTACCTACTGATAAATCACTGAATGACAAATTAATGCATGTTCATTTCCGCACCGACAAATAGGATTCAGAATTTTCGGAGAATAACCGTAGCAGAGGGGAGTTTTAGGGTTCCGTAGTAAAACGAGGAATCCTTAGAACTTCGTTGTGTCCGTCCGTCCCTCAGCTCTAATGTTACAAAGCCTTATGACTACCACATATGAACCAAATTGCATGGACATGATGATAGTTTAAGTATAGATGTCAATACTTAAAAATTTCAAAATTATGAACCAATTTAAGGTGTAGCTCCCATATATGGAAGAAGGGATGAAAAATATTTTTCAACTCCGCCCGCGTGGAGTATCATTCAATATGGTTTTTGAAATGAATGTAAGGTTTCATATAGTTTTTTTTTCACATGTATCATATCTGCGATATAGGTCGCCAAAGTATAAAAAATAGTGTCCCCCCTTAATTTCTGAAGTTTACCATAAGGAATCTTTTAATTTTCTGGGTTTATGGACAATACTAAAACTATCTTTGAAATTTATTTTGTCCGACTTCCAAAAAGGAGGAGGTACCTACTACATATGTTCGTATGTATGTTCCTGCATTAATTTCAAGTAAGAAAACAATTGATAAAGTAACCGCCTTTTAACTCTGGTCTAAGGAGGTCTGCTTGTTTATTGTAAAAAATAGAGTACCTACATATATAAATATTAAAACAATATTATCAGATAGATTCTTTCATAAGCAATAAGATTTTATCACCCGATAAGATAGGGTAAGACGTCAAACGATGAATATTGATGAATAAAACCGTGTACTGCATATCTAATTAAACTTTAAAACTATCATAGTCTTGAGTCATCAGCCTAAAAATTTGCACTACTAAGCTACTTCACTGATAAAGATTGTCCGATTTTGCACTGACGCAACTGTCGCATACTTATCTTGTAGGTAAGGAAATACTAAAGATTAGTATTACTACTAAAGACTACTACAGATTTAAATTAACATAATTTCAACCGTCTACAACTATCTCACTCGCACATATTTTGCAAAATTAAGTACAAAAATACATAGGTAGGAAACATAGGTAGTTTTTTTTTTTAATGACTTTAAGTTGTTGGCCTCTGAGGTCTCTACAGCTAACAGGACTTGGGCGAGCGCAGAAGGCGGCTGAGCCCTAAGATTAGGTTATAGGGTGACTAGCGCAAGGGCACCTGCGAAGGTACGGACCTCGGCTTGGGCCGTCACCCGGCGGGGGAGATCAGACTTGCCCGGGCACCCCAGAAGGGGTGTGCCTTGTGGCCATAGTAGGTTGAACTGGTTGACTGTTTGGAGAGAATCAACCGATCTTCTGACAGATCCTGAGGTTCCTCGACCTCGCCGGCGGGGTCGGTGTATACCAAATACTGAATACTCCCTGTTGCAGGGAGATGTCGGGTCGGGGCATAGGTGTAGATCAGTGGGGCAATTCTGTCAACCGATCTCGTTACTAAGGTGACACGTTCTTGAACCTGTCTCGTTTTTCTGACAGTTTTGAGCTGTCGGAACTGTCAGAAAAACGAGAGAGGTTCAAGAACGTATCACTTCAGTAAAGAGATCGGCTAACAGAATTGCCCTGCAGGTCTATTAAACTATAAATGTAAAAAGCGTTTTTGTCTTGTGCTTTGGCAAAATTTAAAAATTACTTTTTATACCGTCAAAATACGACTTCAATACGAAATTTAGTATTTGTATTTAGGATTCTATTAAAACAAATAAGTACCTAGGTATTAGTCTATTCAGTTATTTTTGATGTTAGACGGCGATTGCCATCGTTCAGTCCGTGAAATTGATATTACCTATCTTGTTTTTTTACCATTTACCTACTTACAGATGAACTATTAATCGTGATTTTACGAAAATTGGTTTGCGGCAATGAATGGCTGATAATTAAATTAACATACCTACACAAAAAAACACGATATTAGGTAAAAAAAAGTCCATGTACAAAATGGTATTAACCAAAAACCAAGATGAAAAGCAACTAATGCAAATCAATTGTAGCCACAGATTAAATTGTAGCTTAGGTAACTTAATCATCGGCCAAGTACGAGTAAGACTCGCGCACGCAGGGTTCCGTACTGTATTCCCTCTTAAATATTTATTTTAATTTAATTCAATTATTTATTATTAAATTGTACATACAACTAAACATTCTGTGAATATTTCAAGCATCTACCTGTTACCATTATTAGTATCGAGCGAAAAATGGTTAAAAATTCAGGTTTGTTGTATAGGAGCCCTCCTTAAATATTAATTTTATTCTGTTTTTAGTACTTGTTGTTATAGCGGCAACTGAAATAATCATCTGTGAAAATTTCAGCTGCCTAGCTGTCATGGTTCATGAGATACAGCCTGGTGACAGACAGACAGACGGACATCGAAGTCTTAGTAATAGGGTCCCGTTTTTCCCTTTGGGTACGGAACCCTAAAAAGTCGAAGTGATAACTATTATCACCGTGTTATCACCATGGTATTTTCGTCAAAAAGGGGGTGCTGTGGCGTTATTTATCAGCCGGTTGGAGTGGAGGTACGGTGGAGGCTGATCGGCTGAGTCTGCTCAAATGGATACAAACCTTTTTAGCTTTATTCATCTATATAACTGTGTTTACCATTGTTAAAGATGTAATCTCTAAGCTAAATGGAAAACATGTAACGCCAATTTAATTTAAATCAATTCAAGATGTAATACGAATTTAATTATTGTTCAAATATAATGTTTATATATTATTCTTCTTGTGTATAATTTTCGGGAGAAGCTACCGCTTTACGAAACGGTTTTTGACTAAGTAGTTCAAAACCGGTGGATTTAATCAATAAATCTTATGCACTAATAATGAATTTTGATTTTTTTAAATCGGGAATGAACTACCTATATAATCCTATCCCTATGCCGCGCAGGCGAAGACTGAGTTAAGCGGTAGGATTATAATTATGTACTTACTTATTTATCACATTGTAAACCTACTTACTAAGGCAATATTTGCCGAACCAATATTTAGACGTGAATGACCGGAATGGCGTTATCTAGCGGTTCACAAATTAGCACATGATGACAAAAGCCGGGTAATCACCTAACTAAGGCATGGGCTCGGTGGGCGACTCGCGAGGCAGCCTCAGTAGTTTGCCCGAAAGTCAAGTAGGTACATAGAATGCTTTGCGAGACAGGCCGAGCCAGCATATTCAATTCAATTCAATCATATTTATTTCAATTGGGTACAAATATACACATTTGAAACGTCATTAGCTAACTTGAAATAATCATAAAACATCGTTTATCACATTAACAACGACATTAATTTATAAGAAATAAACAAATCATCACCGGTCTAAATAATCTAGGTACTTATATAGGTAAGGTGAAAATAAATAATTTGACAATACGACATTCACAACACAATTTTGACAGTATGAGTTTTGGAAACCTACCAGTTGGTTTGGTTGGTAGGTTTACATAACTCAAAAATTATGAAAGTAAATAACATAAGTTGTCGAGCGACGAAAACTAAACTACAAGTATAATTGCCTCGTGAGCCAAAACGCTACCGTCCACCACCAAACGAACAGCGCTCACTGAAGCACCTTTGAGCACGGTATATGATATATTATCATATATATTACCGTGGCTCGGGGTCTAGCGGCGCTCGGCCGAGGCAACTTTCGCCAGCCGAGGTATTGGCTCGCGAGGCTTCCGCGCGAGCTTGTGCATTAGGTGGTACCCGGCAAAAGGCTAACGCAACCCACTTTACTTATTACTTAGGTATGCACTTGTTTGGATTTTTCAACTGAATTATCTGTCGCTCTTCTTTATAACGACTGACTTGGAATTTAAGGAAATATTAAAAATTAGCATTATCATTGTCTTTGTTTGTGTGTTTCTTAGCGATCACCGAAGTTAAGAGACGTTCGGCAGGGTCAATATTCGGATAGGTAATCGCATGTGGCATTTGTTAAACTGTGGATCCCGGTTGTTCATGTCAAAAGCCTTTAGGTGCGATATTTTATTCGAAATTGCTATTTCTGACATCTGGGACCATGTTTGTGTGGTGTGGTGTTGTTTTGTTTAAAAATATAAGATATTCAATAGGAATTATCATCAGCATTTTGATTCAAACCATTGCATTGTATTGTTCAAACGATGAAGAATAAAATCGGTAACAATCATAGCCGATGGTCTGGTAAAGTTCTCGAATGGACACAACGTAAGTACTTATTGACAAGTGCAATGAAGGGTGTCCTACAAAGTGGACCGATCTATCAAGACCGGGGGATCACGCTGGATGTAAGTCGCTTATTGCTTATTGGAATCCTTAGGAAGACCTATGCACAGCAGTCCATAGGTCCACAGCACTCCCTAAGAACCGTACGTCCTACGGCTGATAATGGAATGAAGTCGCAGTTATTATAATCTTGAATTTTATTATTCTAAACCTAGATAAACAGCAATTTGAAGTCTAATAAAATCTTCAAAAACTCCAGGAAAATAAAACAAACTAATTATTTTTTTAATAGTTTGGTCTGAAATGGTTTCATGTTGTAGGCGGAAACGCGTCACAAAATGATTCAAAGCCTGACTAATCCTTGAAAACATTTCCTGGCTTCTGAGCAATTATTCTGAACCAAGATAAATGATACCATACGGGACGTATCTCTAAGCGACTGATATTTTTGACCGACCAACCACCGGAGGAGGTACTCAATTCGACGCATGTATTTTTTTTTTATGTGTAACCACGCATAACTTTTTTAATAGTAGTCCGATTTCAATAATTCTTTTATATTGGATAGAGTATACTTCGAAATTGGTCCCATTTAAATTTTTACGAAATCGGCAGAGCCGTTTTTGATAAATCATCAATAATGTGGAAAATGCTACATCGATCCGTGCGAAATATTCGCGAATTCTGTACACGGGTGAAGTCGTTCATGCTATTTTTTTGCGAAAAATAGTTATTATTATAGGTAGGTCCTTAACTAATCACCAAATTATGACCAACATTTAACAGATAGGCAACATCTGCTTTCAAATGTTTCCCAAATACATTGTATGTATAATGTATAATTTATAAAATATTTTATAATTTTACTTTTTTTTGATCAAATAATTATTTTTCGCAAAAAATGGCAAAACCGACTTCCATCGTGTACAAAATTCAAATAGTTCGTTCGAATTGTGTATACAATTTTTAATGAATCAGTTTTCAGCCATTTTGAATATTCATTTGTAAAGTTTGTTTATTTAAATTATTATACTAATAGATTGGCTTTGAGTTTGTTTTAATTCAAGATAGAAAAATCTGTGAACAAAGAAAAACACACAAATAGGTATTTTCTAGGTAAGCGTGCTATCCCTAGACCGCATATCTGCTTTACATGCAACCAAACGCAAACTTATATGAAATAAAATAAAAACGTAAGGGTGTATTTTTACAGCTTTATGTGTTCTTCTTTCTTCACAGATTTTTAACTGTAAGAGCCAACTATATCGCTGCTTCTTCTTTTAAAGATTTGAATGATATCATAACTTGCATATTTCTTATTTCACTAAGATTGGTTTTGAAAAAAAATCTGACGGGTTCTTTTTTACCAGTCAAATTTTTTTGGCAAATCTACTTGCAAAATATTGTTTAATCTCTATGTAGATTTAATTTCATATCAATTACTTCATCCTTTGAACAATTTCATTAAAAACTACTCAAGACTATTTAAAATTGTATTGCACAATTCTAGAAATTGTTGTAAAACCCTAATAACATTGCCTATTACAGTTGTAATAAATTGTCAAATAATATGTAATTATGTATCAAAAAAGTATCGCCTGAAGCATTAAAGTATTTTTACTATAAAAATATGCATAAATGTTCCCGAGCACAATCTGTTTTTAAAAAATTTTGTTAATACACTTAATAATCTCATTATGTATGATAATTCTGTCTATCAAGTGATTAATTTGTCTACTCATCAAAAACTCTAAAATGTTACCATGAGGAAAATATAGATAAGTAAAATAAAAATTGCCGGAAAAGTAACAAACATAATATGCTTTCATAACTTACCTAGTAAATACTGCAGGTATAAAAGAACTAGGTAGGTATAACTGTAATACTGTAACTGAACAGGGTACCTATTGTAATGAAAATGAGAAATCAAGAAAAAACATCAGCTGTTCCATCCGAAAAGTTAATTCGAAAGTTCAAGGCTCTCGGTTAATTGCATGGCCATGGAGCAACTGATTTTTTGGGATTGGGAAAGTTTTTCATAATGATGAGCATACTTATACACCTCTGAAAGTTCATGCCCGTTACAACAACGCTTCACATAATAAATAAATACCTAATCTTCCCACTCGAAGTTACTATACACCGCAAAACACACGCAAAAACAAGCACAAAAACTTCCACTACACAAAAAATCTAGATAAATAAATTGATTAATTCTTACCGCAAGCCAAAACGAAGAAATCTAATGCAATTTTCCACACTAGCCAATCAGCCATGGTGATATTTTCGATGCTAATTACGATTTGGTTTGTTTACGTTGCGTTTCAGCCTTATGTGTGCACGACAGGTCGCGATAAAGTCCATACTATACTGATAGCGGGTAGTACGTAGGTGACTTCAGAGAATAATTACACCTGGTAGGTTAGTCATTGCCAATGGAGAGAAAGACCCGTTACGATTGGCTGAGGTCCTTGCGTTTTTTGCGTAAGGAAAAACAGATTAGACGGGCAGTTGGCTGAATAATAAAGATTGTTTTGTTTTCGTCGATGTTATCGATATGACATCAATTATTATTACAGTATCATTTTTTAACATTTTATCTGCACGTTTTATGGTGCTATCTTGTTATCGTTGATTGTAATTATTTTTGAGCGTTGTAGAACAAGGTGGGTGGAATTGATCTGATTTAAACTGCAGGATCGCGTGCAAGCTTGCGAACAATGTTAGTAGATTTTTCTTGGAGAGGCCTATGACCAACAGTGGGTGTCCTACGACTGCTATAACAATTTTATAGTTCTTGCGTAAAATGGTGATCAAACTAACAATACAACATGGCGACACAAAACGGAAAATAAACACTTTTCAGAAAAGTTTAAGTCTTTCTCCCAAACCTTGTTTCCGTTTTCCCCGCCGCTCCGCACCGCTAGCACTCAAAGTAAATATAAAATCATAATTATTATCAACGTAATATTATGCCTGAATTTTTATATTTCTATCAGCTCAAGCGCTTTTGCCTGTTATTTTATGACAGGGGCAATATCACTATTACGAGGAATTAAAATCCGTTTGGGGTTAATCTCTCGGTCCGACGGAGATCTCAGTGCCGTCTGTAAAGCATAGAAGTCTGCTACCGAGGGGGTTTTAGTGGTTAAGACCACATAACCCAGTTGCACCCCAATGCAGCTAGGTATCTGTAAACGATTTCCACCCCGTCACCAAAAAAAGGGATTAATCCAGTGGCGCAGCGTGCTTTGGCGGGTTGGCGGGGCCCCGCATAAAAAAATTGTTTGGGGCTCTTATGAAGGGTAAAGATTTCTCACAAAAGGAAAAAAAGGGTTTGCGTAAAATAAAAGAAATATTTATTCATCATAATTATCTAGCTGTCGTTTTTCCTAAAATGTTTACATACAATTAAATTTAAATTTACACTCTCCTTTTTTGCCAACTGATTTAATAATTCGTTTATAGCTGATGATGACTTTAGTTTTTTAAAAGTTTTTCATTTTTATTGGTTTTTTGCTCACGTCGGAGGCCCCTGCGCAACGGGTGCCCCGTATAATTGATACGGCAGATACGGCTGTAGCTACGCCCCTGGGCTAATCCCAGGGCAAGGGCTATTACTAGAAGTAACCAGCGTGAATACCTCTGATATTAAATAGTTATATAATCGATAACTTTGCAACTCACGGTCACCCATGTAAAATTAACCACCGTTTCAATTCAATGATGACTAGGGAACAATACGTTTTGAGTGTTATGATGAAACAGGTTTAAGGTAGGTAAGCCTAAGGTAAGACGTAGGTAACATTTGTGGGACGAGCTGAAGCCAATCTCAGCATTCGTATTCCTACCGTTTCGGATTCGTACTTACCTAGGTTGGTAGATAAATGTATCTCGGCATCACATCATTATTATGTACATAATTATTAATTATCCGTAGGTAGGATATCCAATTTTTTGACACAGGTCTGTCTCCAGAGATTTTCAATAGGATCTGTTGAAGTGGCTTAGTGTAAGTCTGCAGTTTATTAGATCATCTGTTTTTGTTGAACTTATACCTACGCAGCACCCTGTACCTGGCGGCGCGTCGTTACTATTCAAAGACTTTAAGGCAGTAGTGTGGTCGTCAAACCGCGGTAAAGGTTAGGTTAGGTTAGGTTAGGTGGTTATTTATGTGTACCTACTATTATCATATCTGTTTTCAAACTACCAGAAAAGCGAATAACATCGCGCTAGCTACTCTCGCGTATAATGAAAAAGATAAAAGAAAAAAAGATATGAAAAAGTATGAAAATATACTCCGAGTATAGTTTTGTTAAGGCGCAGGTCCCCCACAAACATTCTCGACGATTTTGGCACAGAATAAATAATAGTTACTATAGTTACTTTACCATGCACGCCATCTGTTCGATTCGTCTTGAATCAAGTAGGCAGCGCTCTGACTACGTTGACATGACGTCACAGACAGATTGTCTTAGCTTCTAAAGAAGTATTGCTAAATTTTACTCAAATAAAAACTACGTTACAGCTGTCTTATTCATATCTGGTTATACAACATACGCGAGAGTGAGTGGAACAAAAAAAACCGCAATGTCTGTCACATACGACAAAATTGGTATCCAGTCATTTAACAAACTTTTTTTTATAAACTGGCATGTGATAACCAACGTTTGACAAACCCATGAGTAGTTAAATGATAATAAAAAAATAAAATAAAAACTTGGTTATATCTCAAAATAATTACTTGAAAAAGTTACATTCTATAACGTATCATTTTACAAACAATTCTTTTGTTTTTTTTTGCTAACTAATAAATGTTTGATAATAAACCAAAATTGTTGAAGTGTTTGTATAATAACGCCACTATGTCGGTCCGAGTACAGGAAGAGAGCTCTAAGGCGATCCCTTTGAAAAGAGGCGTCAGACAGGGAGATGTGATATCTCCGAAACTGTTTACTGCCACTTTGGAGAACGCCTTTAAGCTCCTGGAATGGAAAGGATTTGGCATCAACATCAATGGCGAATACATCACTCACCTTCAGTTTGCCGACGATATCGTGGTCATGGCGAAATCGATGGAAGAGCTCAGCTCGATGCTCGAAGGCCTCAATCGAGTTTCTCAACAGGTGGGTCTCAAAATGAACATGGATAAAACAAAAATCATGTGTAATGCCCATGTCGTACCCACCCCAATATCTGTTGAGAGCTCGGTTCTTGAAGTTGTTGACTCGTACGTCTACCTAGGACAAGTAGTCCAGCTAGGTAAGTCCAACTTCAAGAAAGAGGTCAATCGCCGAATCCAACTCGGTTGGGCAGCCTTCGGAAAACTGCGTGACGTCTTTTCATCTGATATACCTCAGTGCCTCAAGACGAGAGTTTTCGATAGTTGTGTGTTGCCAGTGATGACATATGGAACTGAAACGTGGTCTTTTACTGTGGGCCTTATGAATAAGCTCAGGATAGCCCAACGTGCTATGGAGAGGGCTATGCTCGGCGTCTCTCTGCGAGATCGAATCAGAAATGAGGAGATCCGCAGACGAACCAAAGTTGCCGACATAGCCCAGCGGATTAGCAAATTAAAGTGGCAATGGGCAGGGCACATAGTTCGGAGAACGGATGGCCGATGGGGCAGTAAAGTTCTCGAATGGAGACCACGGACCAGCAAGCGCAGCGTAGGACGTCCACCGACTAGGTGGACTGACGATATAATAAAGATCGCAGGAACGCGCTGGATGCAGGCCGCTTCCAACCGGCCTTATTGGAAATCCATTGGGGAGGCCTATGTCCAGCAGTGGACGTCTTACGGCTGATGGATGGAATAAACCAACACTTGACACATTTTATTTTATAAAGTGTCGTTTGACAGACAATTCCATTTAGATTTAAAATACTTACCTAACATATAATATGTTTAAAAAATATGTCGCTGCTGTGGCTTTTTTCGAAAAAAAATAAACCAAAATATTCTCGTGGTAAGCAAATTTTTGTAAGACATGGTTTTATTTGGTAGAACAATTAGGTTTTGAACGCTTTTGTAAATTAGGTGTGAAACAAAAAGTAGATTAGGGTAGAACATGACAACCAACGCACGTGCCAAGCGAGCGAAACGAGCGTGCCGCGGCAGCGGCCAGCGAAGTGCTAGAAGGAAATCACTTTTGTAGATTAGGTGTGAAACAAAAAGTAGGTAGGTTAAAACATGACAAACAACGGCGAGCAAAGCGAGCGGAGCGAGTGGTGTCTTATTCATTCGCCCAATATTGTTTGTCCTAAAGTTGTTTTGCATCATAAAATTGTGTAGTCATAATATTAGATGCGCATAATTTTTCATAGTCATACTTGTATGTAGTCATATCAGAATTCTAGGGTAAAGTCATACATTAGGTCCGACGACGAGCGAAGCGAGGAGCAGGGTAAGGTTACTTGCGACCACAATGCACGAACCGAGCGAGCGAAGCGAGCGGTGCCACGCCAGCGACCGGCGAGTGCCAGAACCAAATCGGCCCATATTCGGTAGTCTATATTTACTATTAGTTCATTTTTTAAACGAAACCATGCAAAAATATGGTTTTCGTATGTTTAACATCTGATGTTCTGACATGAAAAATATACAAATAAAAAACAAAATATTGTTAGCTGCGCTTATTAAAGAGGGTACCTACACATAGTCGCAACACTCTTCGGTATTGCGACGGTGAGGAGTATATGGAATGAGGGTAGACAGAGAGATGGTTTTGTGCGACAGGCTGAAGTGGCAGTCTGTGATTGTGATCAGTGGTGTACGGGTGAGTCTGAAAACAACTTTGATAAGCCAGTAGTTGGAGCAAGCCTTGTAAGTACTTTGAGTTTTGTAATGACTGCAGAGATATTGGAAGTCCGTATTATTGTCCAATGATGTATCATCTGAGTGTCCTACTAGAATCTGAGTGATGCTGTTGGAGCACTAAGCCCATCAGCTAACAATTCAGAAGCGAGATCGGAGAAAAAACCTTGTTTTTTTTCTAACTATCCACGCCACATAGTACAATACTAGTTGTTTTGCGACATCACTGCGTATATAGCATTGACAGTCGTTATACAACGGTAGGCAAATAAACTGAACTTGTTGAAACGAAGTTAGAGCTTACCTACATAAATGTATAATGCATGCATAATAAAATATCACAGTACTATTGAAGGACGCCTAAGGATGGATTGGGCAACATAATCCTGTCCAGTCATGAATTTATATTTATAATTGTTAAAAATTATCCAACCACTGTGATTTACTAAACAAAACATTTTACAATACGAATATAATAATAGCGCTCGACATACCTACTTTTCTCTAAAGTACCTACAAAAATTATTAAATTTGTCAAAGGCATACTTAACAATGTACCTATATAAAACACATTAAAATATCAATGATGTTAATATGTCATAGACAAGAATCTTCAGTTCTCGTGTATGATTCTTCAATGTAAAATATCGACCCTAAAGTTAAGGAGGTAAGGCTACAGAATGTCAGCAGTATGAGGTAATACCAGCCAGACTAGGATACGCATCGCGAAATATTTCTTTCGACGTGTCAGAACGAGACGGCGTTATGGCTAAGTATATATCTGTCACTTTTTCACACGTCGAAAAGGGTTCTTTTCGTGAATTTTCGCAGTCGTATGCTGGACTAGCTATTACAGCATTAGTTGAACATAGATGATGAGTACCTATGCAGTTTGAAGAATAGGTACAGACGCTTTGAAAGACATCAGCAGGTTCGTGCGTTGCACAAAGTTGATAAAAGGTCCGAAAATCAGTCCGAAGTTAATTGGTCAATTATTGATCTAGTTTCACTCGGTTTCACATTCTTACACCAAATGATCATTCAACTAACTTTGTAGCTAATTACGTTTAATTGTTTCACACGACACTTTTGATGGCTTTTCGTGGTCGTATGCTAAGCCAGCAAATGTCAATAAAATACCTACTATTTATTTATAATATTTTTAATATATGTCTAATGAAATTTCATTGAAATTGTCTGCTTTGTTTCAACAATATATTTAATTAGGACCTCAAATGTACACTTAGTAGCAATAAAGAAATATGAATAGATTGATTACTATTTTAAAATTGTGAAAAAGTGTAATAAAGCTTCGTATTCGAGTCAATATTTGAGTGAGATCGACAACTGAAGTACTAAACTACACAAATCAACTACGAGTTATCGAGTATCACCTGTCTCAAGTTTGTTTGGTAGGTATAAGTTGATAATATGAGTATAAAAATATACCTACCTACCTATACACGATTTTTTTTCTTTCTATATTTTTCAAATTCCAGTTCGATTTTCAACATTAAGGTAAGCATGACATAAGTTATTTACATTTTCCACACAGATATTATAACTCAATATGTGATAAAAAAAAATGCTAAAAATATAATTCCATAAAATGTCAAAGAGGTATACCTAATATCAGAAAATACAGTGATATTTTCACAGTATGCCGTGAAGACGGTTATAAAACAGATTCCTAGTTATGAAATTCAATACCTCGATCAGTGTTGGCATACAAGAGTACATGAAAGTGGATGCGATAATAGTTAGAAATGATAGTCTGATAACATGTACATGAAAGTGGATGCGATAATAGTTAGAAATGATAGTCTGATAACATGTTTTTCAGCTCTAATGGAATGTCCTGATGAATCCGAGATGTCTCCTGTACTACCCCTACTACTACTACTACCCCCACCCAGGGGTCATAGCTGCAGACCACCAAGAAACAGAAGTGTACAGGAGGCAACCCAGAGTCACCGAGAAGAGCGGAGTGTTCACGAGACGCGCACTATGCGCCAGTAGCCGCGCTCAGTGCGCCATGAGTCACGCATAGTGTGCAACGAGAGGCACACTATGCGCCAGTAGCCGCGCTCAGTGCGCCATGAGTCGCGCATAGTGTGCAACGAGAGGCACACTATGCGCCAGTAGCCACGCGCAGATTGCGCCACAACACTAGACCACGCGCAGATTGCGCCACAACACTAGACCACGCGCAGAGTGCGCCACAACACTAGACCACGCGCAGAGTGCGCCACAACACTAGACTACACGCAGATTGCGCCACAACACTAGACCACGCACAGATTGCGCCACAACACTAGACCACGCGCAGATTGCGCCACAACACTAGACCACGCGCAGATTGCGCCGCAACACTACACCATGCGCAGATTGCGCCATAACACTAGACCACGCGCAGATTGCGCCACAACACTAAACCACGCGCGTATAGCGCCACAACACTAGACCACGCGCAGAGTGCGCCACAACACTAGACCACGCGCAGAGTGCGCCATAACACTAGACCACGCGCAGAGTGCGCCATAACACTAGACCACGCGCAGAGTGCGCCATAACACTAGACCACGCGCAGAGTGCGCCATAACACTAGACCACGCGCAGAGTGCGCCACAAGAACCTGATAAGCTGCGGCTCGCTCGCGGAATTCACCAGACGGTCTCGAAGAAACTGCCGCTAGCAATCAGCCAGGCTGCCATGAAGACGGTGCAACCTGTCCTAGCAATCAAGCAAGGCCGCTATAAAGACGCTGCGACCTACACTTGCGCCGCGACCAAGCGCTCATGTACTCGCGCCGCTGCCAGGCGCGACCGTCAAGAGCTTCTGCATTCGCGTTGCTGCCAGGCGCGGTCGCCAAGCGTTTCTACCATGTGTGCTAGCACAGCCGATAAAATGTTCGTGACATAGATCTTACGAGATTAGGCACGAAATAGCCAGATATAGTGCGTTATATGATACACATAAATACACTAAAATAATAACAAACAGCTTTTCAAAATCAATTAATTCTCATAGCCGATTTAATAAATTGTACAGTATTATTTATAATGCTATGGCCACATCTGCGCCCTACGGCGAATCTTCGTCTGCGGACGATAATGTAGCCGGGTACATACGCCAACGCGAAGCTTCGCGCGAAGCTTCGGCTTGTCGCGACAATATTCGCTTGGGTGGCTACACTTGGGCTTCCCTGTCGCGCAGAGTCTTGTGTTGACAACAACATTTGTTTATTTATTTACCATTTAGTTGCACACCATTTGTACTAAAGGAGGACTTGGCGCTAAAAAGCATTATCTGCCAATCAACCCTTAGGTGGAAGACAATGGAATGTAAGCATGAACAAACGAGAATGATAAATTAACTAAGATCAACACAATATAAAATCTAAAACTAGTAGTTCTCCAAACAGTAGACTGCGCGGCACATTTTTTTTAACTTAAAACTTCATAAGCCTATAATCTCGACCGATTTGGGTAATACTCGCAAATATTGTACTGCATGTAACTCTGCACTGCAAATGACAGAACTACTTCTCAACTCGAGAATAGAATTGCATCAGTGCCCTTGGGTCAGAGGATACCAAAGGTGCGATCTGGAGCAATCTGGGATGTAGAAATATATGAATTGGAAAACCTCTGCGCGCACCCAGAGTTCTCTAATTCGACTGACTGACTAACCTTGGCACTAAGGTCATCGACCTTGACACCAAAGTCATCGACCTTGACTCCGAGATATATCGATATCGTTGTAAAATGATATCGTTGTTATACTTAGAAACATATGTATAAACATGAAGATACTTAGACGTAGTAGAACTGGCTTGTTTCTTACCTTTCTTTTTATAAATAATTGTAGGATTAGGCCTGTTATTGGCTGTTTAAATGTATTTATACGATTAAGTTAAGTTTGTAAAATTGTTTGTGCTGATAGCCTGTAAATAAATAAAATAAAATGAATAGCAATTTTGCAATAAGGAATAAAAGAATACAATAATGTCAAGGTGGGATTTTGTCAATAAAGTACACGATTAAAGATACAAGAGGAAGTATACATTTAACACTGTTGTTTAGTAATGCTGTTTGATTGTAAGGCATTGCCAATCTTCGTTTATGACGTTGTGACATTAAGTTGTTATATACATGTGATTGCTGTGTGATATTTTTTAGTTATATTGAATGGTTGTTTAGGCGATGCTGTTGCCGACGTTTTGGAATACTGTTGCGCTATTTTTCACATGGAACTGCTGTGTGACACGTAACTGATTTTTTCAATTCAATTCAATCGTTTTATTGCACCACAAATACATACATTTTTGACAAAGTTATAGCGGATATTTCGGTTGCAGTATTTCTGACATCTTCATTTCATTAATATTGTTTTTTTAATGTTATGTAATGTACCGAATTTTAATTAATTTATTGTCATATTAAATAAAATAAATATTTGTGGACATCTTACACACGGTCCTGTATTGAAATGTGATTTTATGCATAATAGTTTTGTACTTACGTAATTAATAATTGTCATTTTGACGAGTCGAAGGGTGTTACTCATAGAATATTTTTGTATGCCAGTGTGTGTAGTTGTCCTTACCGAAAATGAATGACTATCTATCTATCTACAGGTGTAAATTATTCCGTACAAACATGATACATTATGTATGTTATTTACACAAATATGTAGAGGCAAGGAAGGTTTAAAATTGTAAGATGTTGAAAGTGAGGCTTAGAAGTATCCCTTTGTTTCAACCTGCAATGGCCCTGATGCATTTTTTTTGGACCTTAAAAACACTTAGCTTTTGGAACTGTTGCCCCACTATTATTCCATACCTGAGTGACGACGAGATATATCTATTGTATGCTGTGAAAACGAATATATCCATTCATTCGCTGTCAATCTCAGAAGAACTAAAATTAGCCGATAGAGCTACTTGTGCACGCTACGAGTATGTGCCGGAGACTGTCGGCTTTTACACTGATACTCTCGGAAATTACATAGAAGCCGATTATTTTGTACTAAGTAATGTTATATTACAGCATTAAATATAGATACGAGTATCCTATAATAACGTTTCTGGTAGTCGTATCAACTTTGTTTTGGTCACAGCGATTTAAATGGGAACGATTCTGACAAAGGAACAATTGGTTTTCAAGTTCCATTGCTGTTCCGTAACATATTGTTCTCAATATGCGACGACTTTTATTCTTCCGTTTAACGTAACGAAAAGTATTATACTACAAAAAAGAATAATGTGCGAGATGCCATTACTAATATTATTCTGAGGATGCCATTGTGATCTCGATAGGCGACTATCAAATCTTCGAGACACCATGCCCTGGTCACTGATTTTATCAGTTGAGGGTTCATCTGAACTAATAATTGCCGTCCCTAGTACTTGGGTGAATGTTGACTTAATACGGCTATGGATTTGGATCAAGAAGTAAATAAGGGATGAATACAGCATCTTTCCAAACGACAGGAGAAAACTAATTGTCACATTGAACTACAGTTACGGTAACTCTCAAAATTAAAGAAAAGACTAACTTAGACGACCATAAAAAAATGAGGATCTCGTCCCGAAGAATAATCAATGTATCTCAATTTTAAATGTAATTATAGAATACATGTTTATATTTTTTTTAATTTAAAGTTGAAACCAAAGCATTAAAACTAAAGTAAACGCTTTAAAAAAAGTATGTTTTTTTTTAAAAAGAAAATAACTCAAAAATGTTTCTTTCGTTGTATATTAATTTGAAAATCGTTTTGTGACTGATCATTAGAAATGTGTTGGTTACTTTTTTTTATAATTCTCATTTTGTAATATTTGTTTATAAACAATAACGTAACATGATGACACCTAGTGTAAAGAGTTATTATTCTAGTAACATGGTTACCACACTGTTATTACAATTGACTACTTGATGTTACTCTTGTTACAAAAACAACACAATGTGTGGGAAAATAAGTAGACATTGTTCTATAACGTGTGTGAACTGTTAACATACATAGGGACTTCTCTTTGACAAGCATGTTACGAGCGTAGCTTGGATTTCACATTTCGTATAACCAAAAAATATAATTATATTCTTTAAAGCTCTCAAATCGCTACGATTTGAATATCGACAGTTCTTTTTCTTTTACATTTCATTAATTTCGGGCACAGATTAAATATAGGAGACTGTTTTATAAGTCGTAAGCGCCACCACTTATTATATCTGTCAGACAGGTGGGAGACTAACTGTGTGTGGTCAGGCTGTGACGTGACAACTTGAAGTTAGTCGTCACTTTTATTAACTATTATTTTAGATTTTAAATATTATTTTTTCTGCAATCTGCATTGGTAGATCTTCTACAAAATTAAACTTATTGCCAATATCGTTGCGGCTATTAATAGTCATGTAATGTTGTTACTATCAGTTTAAACTAAGGATGCTTAATTGTTTTAAACAAATGAACTAGATAGATTCTTGATTGCTAGATCATTTATTTGTCAAAATTAAATAAACAAATTATTATTGTTGAAACTTGGTAGAGAGCCGCTTTCTACATACTTTGTTTCGAAACGGAGTTCGTAAACGCCATCTGATACAGCGTTTATACACTTTTACACATTTAGCTATTTTGCCACGTCTCTGCGTTTCACTGAGTACAATTACCAGCTTCTCCAATATGACCTTTTTTTTCACTGATACAGACCAGGGATTCAGAGAGGTTCGAATTCTTTATTTAAATTTATATTATTGAATGAATGACAGTGAATTATTGTAAATCATTAATACTTTTGCAGTACAATTTACAATTTTGCTACAAATAACGTAATATAAAGCTTTTGTTTGATATACACCAGAAATTTCTTACCATTTTTTTTTTTTTTTGTTTTAACTATAGCACGGTACGGAGATTCTTTTGAAATGTCAAAGAACTACTCGTGATGACGTAAGAAAGGCTATTGCAATTCCCCCTGCTAACTGTTACTGTAAATGAAGGATGGAATTAGAGCCACATAAATGCCGAGAACGAATACCGTCATTACTTATCTAACTTGAGAAGTAGTCCATTTTCAGAATGTTTCTGATATTTTTCGGCAAACACTCATGCTGATATCGGAAACGATTAAGCACACACATTCATATATTTTATGTGTATATATGTATATTATCTAATACAATAGAGATATATCTTGGTAATTACTTTGATAACTATAGAAATTTGGCATGAATTTACCAGAAATATTATTCCTACTGGTTCCAACACAGTATTTTCTTGAAGATTGTTATTATGTTATATATTTTCAACAGATTTAAAACTTGATACATTGTATTATCCGAAACATTGAAAGTTTAAAAGTAATAATGTTTTTACTAATATGAAATTTATGTATACCAATGGTATGAAACTAATATTTGGGAGAAATTCAATCCATATTATATCAACAATTTGATTTGTGTTTAACTGTTATACTCGTACAAGGACATCAATTATAGTATATCTTTATAGCTTGTTTATTTACGTACACGTGAATACAATAGGAACTTGGCTTAACTTATTAACACTAAAGAGCTTATTAAAATAAATATGTAGTGATTATTCAGTAAGGGTGCTATGTATTTTAACCCCATCTAATTTAATTGTATAATTATTAATTATGTAATAATTCATTATGTAATTATTAATTAATATTTATGCCAGACAGTGAAATTACGAGCAAAAATAGTTTATATATTGTAGTCGGATATATTTTAGTTCAAAAATTCTTGGTATACTTTTAACAAAAATAAAATTTGTAATGGGTACAAATTTAACAAACCAATATTGCTTTGAGTTTATGTGAAGTACGCAATGCTGTCTCACTACCCGATATGCTTGATGCCAATTATGAAAGCAGAGTTACTAAAAGTGCGAGGTCGCACTAATGCTTCGGATGGCCGATTGTTAGCTGCGCTTATTAAAGAGGGTACCTACACATAGTCGCAACACTCTTCGGTATTGCGACGGTGAGGAGTATATGGAATGAGGGTAGACAGAGAAATGGTTTTGTGCGACAGGCTGAAGTGGCAGTCTGTGATTGTGATCAGTGGTGTACGGGTGAGTCTGAAAACAACTTTGATAAGCCAGTAGTTGGAGCAAGCCTTGTAAGTACTTTGAGTTTTGTAATGACTGCAGAGATATTGGAAGTCCGTATTATTGTCCAATGATGTATCATCTGAGTGTCCTACTAGAATCTGAGTGATGCTGTTGGAGCACTAAGCCCATCAGCTAACAATATCATTCGAGATATTGTCTAAGTGAAATGTTTGATTTATAATTGGTTATAAAATAATGGTTTGTAAAATAAAACATCTGTGGATACATATAAGATATTTTTAAAATAAATAACATCCGAGATTTTGTTTGTAAAGTGAAACACTTAAAATGTAAAGGTTTTGGAATGAACATTTCATTACTATAGAACATTCTGGTGATACCTTGCGAAAAAAAACTGCTTTTTTAAAAGATTGAAGTCTTGAACTAAGGGTCGAATCAAAGTTTGTAGCTTTTTTTGAAAACAATGACTCACCCGTAGATATTAGGAAATATTTTTTATTTTAGCTGGTTATTGGTAAGTACATAATAATAATACCTGTAGGTACTATAAATACTAGTAACCCACAAACATAACTTTGTTAAAGTCTCGACTCGTTGAAAACTTGGAATATGGTAGAAAATCGGGAAAATTTGTCCCAAAATACAACTTTTCTTTGTTGAAACCTAGAAATTTGGTAGAAAAGTTAGAAAAATTATCATGCTCAGAAATCTTTAAAAAAACTGATTCATTTCAGTAGGACTGTAGGACAGATGCCAAATCGGTAAAACTACCGAAATATCGGTAGGTCCAAGACTACTGCCTCGAGCGAGCGGCAAGCTACAAGAATCATAATATCGGAATAGAAAATGTGCGGTGCCAACGAGGCGTTGCATGCCCGCGTGGGCCGTGGTGAAGGCATGCAACGCCTTATTATAAAGTCTATCTGCTAACGCCTTATTATAAAATGCGAGCAACGGTATTTCTAAATGAATAGTTTTCAGCAGGCGTTATCAGTATTTATCTATAAACTTTATTAAACTATAACATTCAGAAACAAATGTATGCACCAGGAAAAAGGTTCTAATATCTCAAACCACTTATTTCAAGTTTCATTCAAAATGAACCTCTCCGATCCATGAAAATAAGGATAAAAAATAATTACAGAAAATGCTGTAGTGATATTTTCAATAATATTTTAAAGTAGTTCCAAATATTAATAATAAGTATTTTGGATTTTATCCGCTTACTGAAGATATGATTAACCCAGATTTACTCATTTTAAACCTCCCAGATCTTGAAGAACGATCAAAAAATGAGTGGGAAATCATGTCGTTTGCCCATCTCGTCCCCTCAAGTATGCAAGTATGACATAATTACTTTCAAATTACTAAAAAATACGGAAAAAACAAAAATGCCGATAAACATCGGGTCAATATGACCCGCCGTCACAGTCCGCGTAATTATTCTCGCGTCAACGGCGCCGGGTTAAGGTCATATCATATGCCAGTATACCTACATACCAGTAGTTCTATAAGTGTGCTAACTACCACTTCATGTAACTAAAAAAAGTTCGTTGAAGTTATTTACTGTACGCATAAACAAATAAAACAATACAAGTAAACAAATAAAACGACACAATTTGCTCTTAAATTTGTAACATCTCAATTTATTAGCTATAGTCTTTACAAGAGATGCTTCGCAAGAGTTATGTACTAAAATTACAAAAAAATAGTAATTACTAGTATTTGATACGAATTGACTACTTACAGAGACACGGGACGACGGAATATCATCTACTATTATTGCTATCAAATTAAACACAATGACTTGCAAACTTGTAATAGTAATAAGTATAAAAGAAATAAAAGACACTTTCAATAAATTGACAATCCTATCAATCTTCTTTACAGCCACCACAAACACTTTGATAAACATAATCAGATTACAAGAAAGAATAAAAAACTTAGCAGTTAAATAGACTCCATTAAAATTTAGAAAATATTCTGTTGTTTCATTATATTCGTAGTCTATTATGAGGAAAACGACGCCTAGAATACCAACGGGAAGCGTGACCATCCAAATGACTATTGACACCAAAATGATGGTTTATCACTGAACACGTTTGCTACGTTGTCGTACAAAGTTTTCATGAAAAGAAACATCCAGGCGACAATGACAGCATCTGTGTAGACGTACAATACGCTGGCAATGTCCAAGAACACACGAGATCCACCAAATTTCTGGTTCACAAAAATGTATTCAAACACCACGTTCATGAGCCTCGCCACGGACAATTGGGTTAATATTTTGTGGTCCAATTTTCTGCTACACGGCACCAGAATATAGATAAGTATTTGCACGATTAGACTTATAGTAGAAAGAGAAATTCCTAATAACCACAGTACGTTTAATTCAAGTGACATCTCTGTCATTATATTCAGTGTTTTACAAATGAGCGTGAACACTGAAGTTGTTCAGTTTAAATGATTGCTTGGAGTTAAAAATAATGAGTGTTATCGAAATCTCACTATCAAACGCAAAAATATAAATTACTCAGTTTGTAGGTGAATATCCCTAAAAGTGAACAAAAACTAAGCGGAACGTCTTATCGAATGGTAATTATGTTAGTTTTCCTGTAGATAATGAATTTTTTAGAAACAATAAAAGAACATAATAAGGTATTTAATGAAATGATATTAAATATGCTATCCTACTCTCAAATATTTGACCTATAAGGCCGATTACAGAAGCGCCAGCGTAAATTTAATAGCAATGTAAAAAGCGTTGTCTCTATCGAATGTCTAAAGTGAAAAAGAAACAGAACTGTGCTATTTAGCTAATAAGTATAATTACGATGGCGCCTCTGTAAGCGGGCTTAAGTGTACGGAAACCTGTATAATCGTAATTAAAAATCAGCTATCACTACACATACCCCTTTGATGGAGTTAGGACCTAACTATTATGTTAAAAATACCTAGTCCATAATTATTTTTAGGTTAATTTCCACTGCTGCTATGAAGTGCACTTAGTCATATTTCTCTTCTTTTCTATAAGTGACAAGTAAAAAATTACGTCCACTAAAATCTTGTCAAACAGTTAATACTAAATTGACCTGCAAAAAAAACACACAGTAGCGACTCTTATAATGTATCATTCTGGAGCTCAATCTTTAAGTAAATGACTTTACCTACATATAAATACGTATGCTAAACTATCCCATTGGCACTATATAAGATAGATTTTTAATACTCGCTCTTGTTCTTACTTGGTTTCGTGAACTTTTGCGTAAACGTCGTAGTTCAAAAATAGAACACATGGCTTTTAAATTTTAATACGGGCGGTTGATAACATGATTGCACTTTCGAACGCAGTATATTTTTTGTGTTTTTGACAGCATAGGAGGGCAATAGAACCAACCTTGTGTCAGTACATAAAAGTGTAGCTAGGGCAGGGCACGGTTTGCCTTGATGCCGGGGCACTAGAATACGGCACCGATATCCCCTGCCTGTAGTAAAGTGCCTACTATAAGGGGACCCCTGGGATCGTGGGTGGTCAGAGTTGAGGCTCTGGCCGTCCACTCAAGCGGGTTCGAGGAGGACGGCAGCGTGTGTGGGAACGCTGTCGTAAAGGGACAGTACAACCCTGGTTTTATCACTAGGCGAGTAATCGTATAAAGTGCTGGGAGCACCCGTTCGTTAATATGGAGATCTCGATGCTCCCAAGAAGGCACAAAGGCTGGCCACCGAGCTGGTTTTAATGGGTACAATCCCACATAACCCGCCATCCCCCATCTTTAGAAGATTTCCCTCTCGTAAAAAAAAAGGTCAGGTCACGGGTGAACGGTGCCCCCCTAAAAACGTCTTTGCCCACCCCAGAAAACTTGAATTTCAATACATTTTAGTTTTCTTGGGTGGGCAAAAGTAGGCAGATACTAGTAGGTATATACGTTAAAAAAAATCTACTGCACTTGCACTTTTACTTTTGCTACGAGTGCACTTTTTTTGAAAGCAGTGGAAATTCAATTGTTCGTCTCATAATCTTTGCATTCACGCCGCAATTGACTAGATTCGGCAAAGTTCTTCAGAAGACCTTTGTCACCGCGCCAGCACAGGTCTGGGCAATATCGTTTGAGTAGTTTGTTCTTCCCAGGCTGAAGGCAAAAGCTTTTTCTTCGGTTTTAGTACGTAGTTGAACTGAAAATAATGATACATAGATGTTAAGCCGAATTCTTATTAATCTTCAAAATAAAATCTCCTTAGCTACAAAGTGCTGTCTAAGGACCTTACATACTTGGTTTTTTTTTTCATACTGATGGGACCTTAGGAAAGCGCCAGTAGCAAACCGAAGCTTATGACCAATATTAGACGTTAGCAAATACATAAATAAAAATGATAGAAATCCAGTTAAGGATCCCCGCCCAATATAGCACTGCGGCGCACTGGCTGGGATCAGGTCATACAGAAAAGTAGAACTATTGTATTCTATGGCCGTATATTTTATACAGCCCTTATTGACTACAACCAACTGCTAAACATAGCCTATTGCTGTTTTTTAAACCAACACCAATCACATCCACGTTATGCCTTCCGCCGTCTAACTGATTTTGTCCTTCTATTCGGAGTTGAGATATCACGGTTGATCCAATAGTAAAAGTTGGATTAAATGTTGGCTCTGTAGATATGACGAACGAAGCAAAACTACAGTTTGTGGACCAGGATAAAATAAGTAGCTAGCAGTTTACTCACTATGAGGAACCCATAGACGGCGCCGACGAGGTACCCGAAAGCAATATCACTCCAGTGGTGGTAGTTCTCCACCACCCTCGTGAGGCCCACGTACCAGGCGCCCAGGAATGCTGAGAACTGGACAGCATGCCGCAGCAGCTTTGAACCCTGCCATCTGCATTTAACTTGGAGATAGCACTGGAAGGGACATAATTATATTTTTTTTACAATAACTAACTGTGATTACTTCAATCAATATCTAGCGATGAGGACAAGGTGGACCAATGTTCTAATTAAGACCTCAGAAACAGAAATCTGGAAAAGAAAAAATACAAGCTGCTTCTAGATTTTATTATTGTACCAGCCGCCTTTTTTTTATAGTCCATTGCAGGACGTAGGCCACGAAGGGTGATTGGGCCAAATCTTCCACGCTGGCCTAGTGCGGATTGGTGGATTCACAAACGCCATCGAATGTCTTCTACGGACGTATGCAGGTTGCCTCACGATGTTTTCTTTCACCGAAAAGCAAGTGGTGTGAAATTCCGTACAATAAGTTCCAAAGGAACTCATTGGTACGGGACCGGGATTTGAACCCACGACCTCAAGAATGACAGGCCAGCGTTACAACCACTAGACCACCATGACTTTTTCATTGAAGATCCTATAGTCGGAGGCGTATGTCCAGCAGCGGACGTCCTATGGTTGATATGAAGTTCAAAAATGTTTTTGCTGCGTAAAAAAATTTGTACACGCTTTAAAAAAATCATTAATTTGTTGAAGTGGCGCTTCAAAATTACTGAATGAAAGCATCATAAATCGCGAGATGCGGCTTAACAAATACTCGGCCGATTGAAGAACCTCCACTTTCTTGGGGTAAAAATAGGAAAAGTCTGCTGAAATTCATGTAAACTTGTTTTTTTTTTTTGGAATTAATTTTTCAGTTAACTTACACTTATGAAAACAGCAGCATAAAGAACGAAGCTCGCGTGCGCGCTCGGAAAAGAGAGGCGAATGTTCTTCAGCTGGAACTCTGTGGCTGCCGTACATTCGAAGTCCTGGATGTAGTTCAGGCTGTTCCGAGGACTGGAAGTGTTGTATACTGGACGACATACCTGAAACATTCATGTGAATATATTTTAGTACTGTGCTGATATACATTTTATTCAAAACATCGGTAAAGATAAAAGTGCCTCAAGTACCTCAATATTTTATTTTTAGTTGACAACTAATAAGTGCTAATGGATTCTTAGACGCGGGTACATGTTTTACGATTATAAATTTATTTTTTTACTGGTTTCAGTGACATTGTTCGTTGTAATTTCTGCGTGCTAGATGTCGTAGTTAAAAAAGCCCCCCGAAGCAGTAGAAACCACTTACATAAATCACTAATGAACTGCTGCAGAGCAGCTCCAAAGCAGGAATGTCTACAGTGCCGTGCTGCTCCCAAGGCCGGCTTATGTTAAATTGTCAATATGGCTGCTAGGAACTTCTAGCCTTTTTTTACCACAACGGTCTTGAACAAACTTGAAGACTCTTCTGGCGCAAATAGTAGTAAATAACTCTCCATTCGATTCATGGAGCTTCAGACTCACGTCTGAAGCGTTATTTAAAAACTTACGTCATAAAAGTGAGGTCGAAATCTTCCAACGACGTACTTCGTGGAGTCACTGGTGAGCTGTTGCAGAGCTGCCCCAAAGCAGAAGATGCCCACAGTGTTGTACGACTCCCAGAGCCAACCTGGGATGGAAAAACCAGCTATGAACTTCTGGCCTACGCCTTTGCCGCGCCTGTCTCGGACCACTTCCACTACGAGGATCTGGAAGGTATAACAATTATTCAAATCTTTGTTTTGAATAAATGTTTAGTGTATTTCCGCTCTGTTGTATAGGCAAATACTACGCTAAGACGCTCGAGTAAATCTTCATTTAGCATCCTGGCTCCCCCCTACCAAAGAACTACCCTGAGTGGAGATCGTTTTTGTCTGGCTTTAATTTTTATCCGGTTAATTTTATTATATAAATAGTAAATGTATAAGCAAGTTGGAAGAACTTATTGGCAAATCATTATGGTTTAAATACAATGTTTTTTTATAATAATTCATACAGACAAAGCAAAGTAACTTTGTAAACTTTTCATATAACACTTCAAACACTTTCATACTATTGATTTGTTTGGAGTAAATAGAGATAGTAATAAAACCTTATCTATGTTGACAATGACTATTCAGTTGTGATGTGAGCCACTAGAAAAGAAAATTATCAAGATCAGATACGGATAAAAACATCTCACCAAAGCGATAATAATAAGATGAGAATAAGAGCCACAAAGGTCAGTATATTATCCTCGGGTACTTTTACCAACACGTTTGCAAATCAAAAATCTCAAAACATATTAGAAAAAATTGATTAATACATACATAAATAGAGCATCACACTTTACGCAAGTGAAACGTGGTCACTCACAAACACTCAGAAAGATAGGGAAAGACTTGAGGCATTCAAGATGTGTGTGGTGTTGGAGAAGGATCGAAAAAATCAGCTGGATAGTAAGGAAATCAAACCAAGAAGTGCTTAAAATTGTCAAGGAATAAAGGAAACTTTTATCAGTAATCGAGAACAGAAGAGGAAATATGTTTATACACTTTGTGTGACATGACAAGCTAATGAAAACCATAATAGAAGGACAGGTAGAAGGAAAAAGAGGATGAGGAATACCACGGAGAGCTTTTCTAGACCAAATTAAAGAAAAGGTAGGTCATATCGTGCAGGGAGGTAAAGACACCAGCAGGAGACCGCGAGACGTGGTTGTTCCACCGACATGAGCCTTGCTCTTAAGTTGTAATGATGATGATGACTTATCCCGTTCAACCCTCTTATTGTCTATGTGTTTGGTGGTCAGGTTCGCTTTTCCCCCCGCTCGCTCTTGTGGCACGAGCACGAGAAAAAGCGAAGCCGACTGCCAGAACGCTGACACAATAATTGTGTCTGTTTATTTCTTAAGAACCTTCGCTCGTATGGTTTGTTAAACAGCACCAGCAATAAGCACTGTCGCTACATTAAGTAAGTCACTACATTGCACCTTAGCAATAATAGTAGCAATAGATCTCTTCTCGGTATGGCACCCGGATGAACAGAGAACACCAGCAATAAACGTATGCTGATGTATGATAAATAATTGGCTAAGTGCGAGTCAGGCTCGCGCACCTAGGGTTCCGCACCGGATGGAAGCCCCCTTATATATTTTATTTTAATTTAATAATTTATTTATGAAGGAACATACAACTTATTATTCTGTGAAAATTTCAAACATCTTCCTGTTGCCGTTATTAATATCGAGCAAGATAAACACATTACTTTTTTTTAAATCGGGCAAAAGTGCCTTTATTAACTACCTACAACAAAACTACACTACTATTACACAAAAACCATTGGATCATCCTCAGACCTTTGATTGAAGGTCTGAAGATAATCCAAATGCTCAAGCCCACTGCCAGTTGGCAGCGTGCCCAGCATGCTGGCTGCATGCATTGCCAGTATTGCCACGCTGAATGGCAATGCTTATGCGTTGAGCCAAATAAACACCAGCATTTTGGTCACGCGTCGCGTCCACCAGACGCCCTGAAAGACTTTTGAAAATGATATGAGCTCCCGGCCCCCACGGACCCAATGTCTCAACTCCAAATGGCTCAAATATGTAACCACTACCGAGGCTAGCATATTTGCGCCGCTTGTGCTGCTCCGCCGAATTGGCCGCAGCTCCAGCCCTACTCTGAAAGATGTGACGGTGCCAAAGTATCACATAACTTAAGGGGGGCTCCCCTTAAATATTTATTTTAATTTAACTATTTATTTTTAGAGTGCATATTTAATTTAATATTCTGTGAATATATCAAATCTAATCTATAGGTGTACCTGTATCTACCTGTCACCGTTTTTAAATCGAGCGAAAACGGCAAAAAAACAGATTTGTTGTATGGAAGCCAAATCCAAAGCTTAATTATTTTTTTTCTGTTTTTAGTATTTGTTGTTATAGCGGCAACAAAAATACATCTTCTGTGAAAATGTCAAAGTTGTAGCTATCACGGTAAATGAGATACAGCCTAGTGACAGACAGACAGACAGACGGACGGACAGCGGAGTCTTGGTAATGGGGTCCTGTTTTTACCCTTTGGGTACGGAACTCTAAAAATAAAGAATACTTATTCTAACTCCGTAGCAATAATGATCAAAAACAGACGTTGGAATTGCAGTTATACGCCGAATCAAGTTTGTTGGCGGCTATGATGTTGGCTACTAGCTGCGGATAAACCAGTCCTCGCGCTGCTGCCAAGTGAGCTCCAGTCAGAATTGGGTTATCCGCTGCTTCCAACTAATATCATATACACCGTGAAGTTTGATTTGGCCGATCTTCAGTATTAAGGTCCAGCTAAGATCCGCCAAAATTACCAGGCTGATGACTGACTGATAAGGTAAAATGTAAAAAGGTGAAGGTGAAATGATCTAAATCTCACCGTAACAACAATGATAGCGAATGCCAAAGGGGTCAGTATAGCCTCAGGAATGGTTTCCTGACGATATGGCAGCCGGATGGATAGGTCATTCTCGAAGAACCCTCGTTCGTACGGCTTCCCCAATAGCACCAGCAATAAACAGGGAAGGGCCACTGGAAAACAAGAATATTTTGATCTGAAATTGTCTAATTTGGAAATAAAGTAAACATGAACTTGAAGACTTAGAATATAGAAAATAACAAAAAGCATGAGATAATTTGCTACCATACTAAATTTTTTTATTTTCGGATTTTGAACTAAGCTTAAGTACCTATAGCTTTTGTCTCAGAAGTCCGTGCTCCCCTAATAACGCTTGCTTCTAATTTAATGTTATCACCAGTGGGTATCAATTTGACCACCTCATACTGGAGGCAGGATCCTTTCTCTGAAGTAGGCATCTCACCAGCAACGCCGCTGTTTGATACAGTTGTCCATAAGCAGCGATGACCTGACTATCACAATGTTCGGCAGCTTGTTTGCAGCTTTTTAGGGTTCCATACCCAAAGGGAAAAACGGGACCCTATTACTAAGACTTCGATGTCCGTCTGTCCGTCTGTCCGTATGTCTGTATGTCTGTCTGTCTGTCACCGGGCTGTATCTCATGAAACCATGATAGCTAGGCAGCTAAAATTTTCACAGATGATGTATTTCGGTTGCCGCTATAACAACAAATACTAAAAACAAAATAAAATAAATATTTAAGGGGGGCTCCCATACAACAAACCTGAATTTTTAGACGTTTTTCGCTCTATATTAATAATGGTAACAGGTAGATGCTTGAAATTGTCACAGAATATTTAGTTTTATGTTCACTTCAATAATAAAATTAAATAAATATTTAAGGGGGGCTCCCATACAGTACGGAACCCTCCGTGCGCGAGTCCAAAAATACTTGGCCGATTATTAAATTTAGATTTTAATGTTATTTTCTGTGCATGATCCAAAGCTAGTTCGCTTTTCAAAAGCGGTGGTGACAAATAGGAAAAACATTTTTATAAGGAAGGATGAAACTTCAGGATCATGACTAAAGTTTTACGAAAAACTTTAAACTTTACAATAATAAGTATCTATCTACAACACTTTCTTCATTAGTGGATTTCCTCAATTTGATTGAAGAAGACAGAACCGCTTTACGTTTTTTTAATAGTGTCAACTGTACATTTGCCACGAAGATTATTTTTTGATAAAAATTAACTTACTAAAAACTAGATATGGAACCGCGTAGCCGTAAAATATAAATGATGATGTAACTAATTACCTACTTCTTTGATTGTCGTAATCAGCGAGATACTGTAACATTTATAACAGGAAGTTACATCGGCTATCTTGATAACCGAATGATTGATAGGAACTAAAATGTTAAGCTGTATCCGAAGCCGGCAGCTTTAAAATGAATTAAAATATTTAAATTTTTATTAAATTAAAATGTTTAAATTTTTTAATTAAATTATTTAAATTTTGTGAATAGGTAAATAACTAGCTGGCAAGTTTCTAAGGTTATATCAGCCTTATGAGTGCCATGTTTACCACGCTGATCTAGTGGCAGGTTGGTGCATTCTCATATACCATGAAATGAAATATCTCGAAATTGACTGCCTCGGTGGCTCAGTGGTTAGTGACCCTAACTTCTAGGTCAAAGGGGCGTGGGTTCGATCCCCACCCAGGGCAAGTGTTTATATGATGAACACAGGTGTTTGCTCTGTGTCTGGGTGTTAATTAATTACTATCTATATAAGTATGTATTTAAAAATATGTATAAGTAGTATATCAGTCTCTGGCAGCCATATCACAAGCTTTGCTTAGTTTGGGGTCAGAGGCCGTGTGTAAGATGTCCTCAAATATTTATTTATTTATTTATCTTTATTCGACATAAGTACAAAAAAAACTTATAAAATAGTAAAAAAAACAAAAGTGTCGAAACCTTGGGAGTATACCATCGGATTACTTCTTTCCTCACGGTAGGTACTTGGAAGAACTAAATTGTTTACTAATCATCATTATATTTCTTGCTTCACAATAAGATTTGTTTTAACGATACAATTAACAAGATCATATACTTAAAATATTTATATAGGTACACAGAGAAAAAAAATATTTCCACTATGACTAAAATTAAATAACCTACTTAAAAGGAAAAAAGAAAATGGATACTAAAATTTAAACTAAAAAATATATAACCTAGTCTAAAAGCCCCTCAGCAGAGGGCAACGTGGCCGCCAGCAGAATGCTGGCGGCATGGCCTCGGCGAATAGCAATACTCAGTTATTGGACTCACAGATTCATTGAAAGTGGACAAAATAGATAACAGCATTCTGATCACGTCTCACCTCTTCCAAAATTAACTACATAATATGTAATTAGCTAGTAGTACTTGCTTCGGCAGTAGGTACATATAAGTACTAATATATTTTGAGTTATTGAAAGTGATTTTTATATTTTTTGCTGACTAAAAAAATGGTCACTGGTGACTTAAATAATTGGCCAAGTACGAGTCAGACTCGCGCACGGAGGGTTCCGTACTGTATGGGAGCCCCCATTAAATATTTATTTTATTTTAATTTTATTATTTATTAATAAAGTAAATATCCAACTAAATATTCTGTCCCAATTTCAAGCATCTGCCTGTTACCATTATACGAGTAAATATCTAGCGAAAAACGGCAAAAAAAATCAGATTTTTTGTATGGGAGCCCCCCTTAAATTTTAATTTTATTCTGTTTTAGTATTTGTTGTTATACATCATCTGTGAAAAATTCAGCTTGCTAGCTATAACGGTTTATGAGATACAGCCTGGAGACAGACAGACGGATAGCGGAGTCTTAGTAATAGGGTCCCGTTTTTACCCTTTGGGTACGGAACCCTAAAAACGCACCCGTATGTAAATCCGCATAGCAGTCCATCTTTTATTGTCATAATAATGATTCACATGACTGAATAATGACACAAAAATATAATTATTTTTCGCAAAATATGGCAAAACCGCTTTCCATCTTGTGCAAAATTCGAATTTTTGGTTCGAATTGTTTACATTATTGTTGATTTATCAAAATCGGCTCAATCGATTCCTGTAAAATTCAAATGGGACCACCTTGAGAGTATACGCCGTTCAAACCAAAAAAAAATTTCTATTCGGTTCACAATAGGCGAAATTATCGATGTCCATCGTGTACAAAATTCGGATATTTCACTCGAATTGCTTACATTATTGTTGTTTTTTTCAAAAAGGGCTTAGACGATTTCTGTAAAATTTAAATGGGACCACCTCGGGAGTATACCCTTTCGAACTAAAAAGAATTTTCCGATTCGGTTCACAATTGGCAAAATTATCGATGAAAATACACGAACATGGAACCTCGTCCTTTTTGGACGTCGGTTAATAAGTAGATATGCGGTTGTGCGTAAATCATTTTTATCTATTCTGTTTTTTGACTGATATATCCATGTATCTATTGATTAGACATTGAAAGATAATGCGCATTGCGCATCGCTAAATACCTTTGAGAGTTTTATAGAATTACTAGCTTAAAGCCCGCGGCTTCGCTCGCGTTATCCTAGTACTTGCTAATATAAAAACAGCCCCCGGTTTGTCTCGCGTTGTTTTGTACTTCTTTTAATAATTATAAGCTACTCGCATGGTTTGGCCCGCGTTGTTCTATATGTACTTTCTTCAAAATTTTATAGCCCGTGGTGTTGCTCGTGTTGTGTTAGTACATCCCGCTAAGCAAGCAAAAGTTGTAATAACATTACTGAAAGTAACATCAACAAGCTTGTAACTTACAAATATAAGGTTGCAACGTTCATGCAAGCTTACAGCGAGCTTAAAACGAAGCCCTAACGGCGGCGCTGTAGATAAACCCTGTAACTTGCCCAGAGCTGATCACCAAAACTTTTTATAACGTTAAAACGTTAAGTTGCAGTAACATTACACAATAAACATGTCTGAAAGTTGTTAAATTAAATTCCCGCAAGTATAACGTTTAACGTTTCCACAACTTTTAATTTGAAAGGTAATAGTAACTTGTCTCAACTATCTTGCTTATAGGTTACAAATGTAACTTGCACGTGCATTGCATTTATTTAGTTGTCGCAAAGTTACATATTTGTAGATTTTCAGTTCCAGTTTCTAAAAAAAGAACTTTTTTTTGAGGTAGGGTTATAGTTCTCAGTACAAGTCCGAGGGGAGCGTTTGTGTCAAAAAGAATGAGAGACTTTATTTCTCCATATAGAGTAATATCCATCCATCCATCAGCCATAAGAAGTCCACTGCTGGACATAGGCCTCCCCTATGGATCTCCAATGTCTATGGATCTGCGGTCTTAATGAGGTCATCCGTCCACCTTGTGGGTGGACGTCCTACGCTGCGCTTGCCGGTACGTGGTCTCCACTCGAGAACTTTTCGACCCCATCGGTCATCAGTCCTCCGCGCTATGTGCCCTGCCCATTGCCATTTCAACTTGCCAATCCGTTGGGCTATGTCGGTAACTTTGGTTCTTCTACGGATCTCCTCATTTCTGATTCGATCTCGCAGAGAGACTCCGAGCATAGCCCTCTCCATAGCTCGTTGGGCTACTTGGAGCTTACCAATAAGGCCCATAGTGAGAGACCACGTTTCTGTGCCATAAGTCATCACTGGCAACACACACTGGTCGAAAACTTTCGACTTAAGGCACTGAGGTATGTCGGACGAGAAGACGCTACGCAATTTTCCGAACGCTGCCCAGCCGAGTTGGATTCGGCGATTTGCCTCTTTCTTGAAGTCGGACCTACCTAACTGGACTACTTGTCCTAGGTAGACGTACGAGTCAACGACTTCAAGAACCGAGTTCCCAACAGAGATCGGGGTGGGTACAACATGGGAATTACACATAACTTTCGTCTTGTCCATGTTCATCTTAAGACCCACCTGTTGAGAAACCCGATTGAGGCCTTCGAGCATCGTGCTGAGCTCTTCCATCGATTTTGCCATGACTACTATATCGTCGGCAAACCGAAGGTGAGTGAGGTATTCGCCATTGACATTGATGCCGAATCCTTTCCATTCCAGGAGCTTGAAGGCGTTCTCCAAAGTAGCCGTAAACAGTTTCGGAGAAATTACGTCTCCCTGTCTTACGCCTCTTTTTAAAGGGATCGCCTTGGAGCTCTCTTCCTGTACTTGGACCGACATAGTGGCGTTATTATACAAGCACTTCAACACTTCGATGTACCGATAGTCAATACGGCATCGTTGGAGAGACTCGAGCACAGCCCAAGTCTCGACCGAATCAAAGGCTTTCTCATAGTCCACAAACGCTAAGCAAAGTGGCAAGTTATACTCTTCGGTCTTCTGTATAACCTGCCGTAGCGTATGAATGTGGTCCATGGTACTAAAGCCCTTTCGGAAACCGGCTTGTTCGGAAGGCTGGAAGTCATCAAGCCTGCGCTCGAGACGATTCGTAATGACCCTTGAAAACAGCTTATAAACATGGCTCAGAAGCGAGATGGGTCTGTAGTTCTTCAATAAGGTGTTGTCACCTTTCTTGAAAAACAACACCACCACGCTTCTGTTCCATGCTTCTGGCGTGATGCCCTCGAGGACGACGGTGTTAAAAAGCTTCTGGAGGACTTTTAGTACCGGTGTTCCACCCGCTCTCAGGAGCTCTGATGTGATACCGTCATCACCCGGCGCCTTGTTGTTCTTAAGCTGATTCAGGGCCATTCTAATCTCGTACAGGCTGATGTCTGGGATATCTTCGGTGAAGTGTCGGGTCAGCTTGGCTCTTGGATCTTTGGCCGCGCTGCTAACAGGCTTAGCGACCGAAGCGTATAACTGTCCATAGAACCTTTCGATCTCCTCTAATACCTCTGCCTTGGTCGACGCTAAACTTCCATCTTCTCTCTTCAGCTTTGTCAATTGGCTTTGTCCAATAGACAAATCTCTTGCGAACACTTTGGAGCCTTTGTTCCGCTCTATTGTCTTTTTAATATGTTTAGTATTAAAAAGACGGATGTCGTGCCGCAAGGATTTCGAAATTTGTCTATTGAGACGCCTATATGACTTTGCATCATCGGAAGACTGCAATCTTAGCGAGCGTCGTTCGGCCATGAGATTTACAGTGTGATCGGAGAATTTCTGCGGTTTATTTGAACGGCGGGGTCTAAAGAACTTAGCACCCACCGTTTGGACAGTTTCTACGAGCCCGTTGTTGATCTCGTCCACCGACGCAAGGTTCTCTAGGCAAGCAAAACGATTCGAGAGCTCGAGCTGAAAGTCCTCGGGGTTTTGGATATGTTCACGAGTAGGTCGGAGTGTGGACTTCATCAGGCGGGACCTTTCGAGCTTAACATTAATATCTAATGTGCCTCGTACAATTCTGTGATCGCTGCCGGTTTTCACCCTGTGGATCACGGAGACATCATTAAATATTCGTCTCTCGGTGGTCATGATGAAGTCTATCTCGTTTTTCGTGGAACCATCAGGGCTCATCCAGGTCCATTTCCTGTGAGGCGGCTTCTGGAAGAAAGAGTTCATCATAAAGAGTTCCTCTCTCTCCAGAAAGTCAGCCAGCCTCTGGCCCCTAGGGTTCCGTTGCCCATATCCAAATTGCCCCACCCTCAGCTCATCGTCGTTTTTTCTACCCAACTTTGCGTTGAAGTCCCCCATAACAACAGTGAAGTGGGTCTTAGACATATGAATGGCCCGACTTACGTCCTCATACATAGTCTCCACCTCATCATCTGGGTGTGACGATGTCGGTGCGTATACCTGAATGACCTTCAGCGAATACCTCTTGGATATTCTGAGTATTAGGTATACCACCCTGCTCGACACACTTTCGATGGTAATAATGTTGTTGGTGAGGGACTTGTGAACGAGAAAGCCAACACCACCTTGGGACCGTTGGTCACCTTCCCGGTAGTAAAGCAGGTTGCCGGAATTTAAGGTTAGAGTAATATATAGAGAGAATATATATAGAATAATGCATTAATCAAATTTACAATTGATGGTTCTAATTTCTGCAAACACAACGCCATCGCGATGCAGAAAATCAATGTGTGATGCTAACGCCATCTAGTTTTTTGACGTTAACTAAGAAATTCTACAACTTACAAAAATTAAGTTCCAGCAACATTACATAGTTTAGGTAAATAACGAGCACTAATCGTGATGACTTAAAAAAAAAATATAACAAAAGACATATTGTCGCGATGTTACAGTATAACATTTCAGTAACTTTCATTTGTAAGGTACAGGCAATGCCAGACAGTGAAGTTAGTAAAGTTATATTGCTGCAAAGTTTTATTTGTAACGTCACAATTACATTTTTGCTACAATGTTAATTACTTACATTTAGGTATGTTTGGAAGGCTATATCCCTGCAAAGTTGAAATATAAAGTTTCATGCGAAATATAACAGTATCTAACATAACTAAATAACTTTTAATAAGTTTCAACCTAACCATCAAACTTATGTAACTGACATGTTCCTGCAACATGATGTTTGAAAGTTACAAATGTGCCATATACAAACTTACTACAACTTATTGCAAGTTTCATGCTTAGTGGGATACTTACTTAATAATTATAGCCCGAGATATGTCTAGCGTCGTTTAAGTACTTTTTAAAATGATATTATGTTGCGGTTTTCCGCGCGCTGCTTTGTACTTCCTTGTAATGTTTAAGGTATATCCCTCGGTTTGTACCACGTTGTTTTGTACTTTCTACATATATGCAATATTTGCCGCCGGTGTGGCTCGTATTGTCTTAGTAGGTACTTACATAAAATAATTATGGTCCGTAGTTTCACTCGCGTTGTCTTAGTACTTGCTTGAAGTGAGAATATCTCGCGATTTGTCCTGCGTTGTTTTGTACTTAAAATAATTAGGTGTAGCCCGCGGTTTGGTCCGAGTTGTTTTGTACTTCCTTAAAATGATTATAGTCCGCAGTTTGGCTCGCGTTGTCTTAGTGTTTATTCAAAAATGATAATAGCCCGCGGTTTGAACCGCATTGTCTTAGTATTTACTTAAAATGAAAATGGCCCGCGGTTTGATCCACGTTATTTGATTGTCTAAGCTGAAATGACGCGCCCCACCTTCGCATTTACGCACACAAGCAAATTTCAAATATGGACGCAACACACCTAAGAGCCTGCGCAGACAGAAAGCGTTCAGCGTTCAGCGTTCAATCCGCGGTCGTCTGGTCGAGTTCTACACGAGTTCTTAACACACACTGTAGGCGGTCAGGAACGCTGCGTTCCATTTTCCGGAGATTACTTGTACGTGAAACATGTATTTCGATAGTTCGTCTTCAGAAGACGAAGCATTGCTATTATTGAGTTTGGAAGAGTCAAAAAAGAAAAGACGATACTGGGTGCACCCAATTAATACTGAGCGAGACAAAAAAGGAGAATTGAGTGTTCTTTTTCCTGAATTACTTAAAGATGAGGAACATTTTTTCATTTACTTTCGAATGTCAATAAATAGTTTTCATGAATTGCATAATTATATAAAATGTGAAATAGAAAAACAAGACACCAACTGGAGAAAGGCTATATCTACAAAAGAAAGGCTGGCAGTATTTTTAAGGTAATTTTTATTTTTAAGACATAGTGAAAACAAAATCTTATACACAATCATTATTAAGTGTGTAAGTTATTGTTTCATAATACTTAGTTAAATTTTGTGCGTCCGAATCCTCCTGAGCCATATTAGTTATTCCAGAGGTAGGAGTTTCTCTCCGAAACGTGGTGTTCGGTAGAAAAATTACTCGAGGAATAGCTGATGAATTTGAATCAGCTGAATGTGGTCTCACGGATTCAGTAGATGATACAGACAAAGGACTGGGTGTTGGATTCTGAAAAGCACTATATAAGTCCACTCTCTCTGGAACTGATGGGTTCTCCCTGGATTGCTGAAGAGTGCTAGAACTGCCACTAGCATCTTCATCGTTTTGTAGTTCATACCGTGCAAACAACGTAGCAATTTCTAATTTTATCATACTCTGCATTATATTAGGGAGTTTCTTGAATGTTTGAGCGTAGCTTAAGAAGAAATAATCAACTTCGTCGAATTTGGACTTTTGTTCGTTTTTCATACGGAGGTATTCTAGTACTTTATTAGTAGGATCTGCATTATTATAATTTGCCTTCCTCTTTCTTATTTCGGACCTTCGATTTTCTGAGACTGAAACATGCGACTCAACATGAGCAATTTGAGTTTTCTTGTGTATTGGAATTGAAGTTTTCTTGTGTGCTTGAATTGAGGTTATCTTGTGTACTGGGATTGATATTTTCTTGTGTGCTGGAATTCAAGTGTTGTTGTGTGCTACCAGGTTGTGATTGAGAATCACAGTTGATATTAGCCCCTGTTGATCTATTTTTATTGAAATCATCTAGAAATCGCATGATTTCAGCCCAAGGCCAATTTTTATATTTTTTATAAGCTTGACCTGAGGAAACAGCAATGCTTTTTTTATGTTTCGCGTAGTTGTCCTTCAGCACTTTCCATTTAGAAGACCAGTAATTACCTGTATAAAATAAATTTGTTTCAGATACCTTGCGACAGGAGATAGCTATAAAACAATTGGTCATTCATACAGGTTAGGATTCACAACTGTAGGTGAAATAGTCAAGGAAGTAAGTCAAGCGATTTGGAAAGTATTACAACCCATATAGGTACATGCCTTTTCCTACGGAAACAATATGGAAGCAGTCTGAGAGAGGATTCAATGAGAGATGGAGATTTCCAAATTGCATTGGCAGCATAGATGGGAAGCATGTTTATATAAAATGTCCACCCAATACTGGAACATTACATTTTTGCTACAAACAGAAATTTTCCATAGTGCTGCTTGCTATAGTAGACCCAAATTATAAATTTATTTTCATTGATGTTGGTAGCTACGGAAAAGACAGTGATAGTACAATTTTTCAAAGGTCTTCTTTCTATCATAAGCTTGTTAACAATCAGCTGAACATTCCCGGCCCAAAGCCATTACCAAGTAGACATCAACCAATACCTCACGTTTTCATTGGTGATGGGGGTTTCAAACTAGAAAAGTTTTTGATGAGACCTTTCCCTATTGATATCGCTATTCACGATGAAAGGAAGCAAAATTATAATAAAAGATTGAGTAGTGCAAGACTCATAGTAGAGAGTACCTTTGGTATTTTAGCTCAAAAATGGAGGTCTTTTCTAAAAACATTTGAAATTGATGTAGACACTGTGGTGTATGTCGTTAAGGCTGCGTGCTGTTTGCACAACTATCTAAAAGAAAAAGGAGAACTTCACGTTACTGAAGAAGATCACAGTCAAAATGTTCAGACCTTAAGATCATTCCAGCCAACAAATAGCAGGAGTAGTTTAGCGGCGTATGCAATTAGGGAAGAGTTTATTTCGTATTTTATTGAAAATTAATAATAATAATATTGTATAATATTAAACAAATAAATGTATGTAGATAATCTATGGAATCAGGCGTTGCTTTGCGGAAGTCCATCTTCAAACATATGGTTTGAAAATAAATGTAGTAAAGTAATATTTTTTTTTTTTCACTTACCATCCTCTGTACCCATTTCCGTGGCTATTTCAAGCCATGCTGCTTTTACCTTATGACGATTTTTATAACCTATATCACTAAGGTCATATAAAAATTTCCGTCCCCTTACTAATTCAATTAACTTTTCTGTGGAGGACGCCATCTTGCAAGGGAAGCGTTCCATAAGTTCTTTGAATTTCTGACCATAGAACGCAAGAACGCGAGCGTTCACACTGACCGGTGCGGTCTGACTGCCGCTGGTCTGCGCGACGCTGTAGTAGTCCACTACTTACAAAGAACGCTGAACGCGGAACGCGGAACGCAGAACGCAGAACGCAGAACGCCTGAACGCTTTGTGTCTGCGCGGTGTCTAAACATGCAATTGTAATTGGTCGTTCAGTTGCCGGCTAGACTCAAACGCGAGAGCACGCATCGTTCTATCTCAAAAGTACCGTCAGCATGTCTACAAAAAAACATCTTCGGAGCCAGGTAAATAAAAAATTTCTTAAAACAACTTATTTGATTTTTAACATGTAAAGTTACGTTAGACTTTTTTATTTGTTTTACTAAATTATATTAATTTACTAAATTATATTAATAAAAGATTCTATTGATTTTTTTACAGGCAAAAGAAATAATTGCAAAAGTATACCACCGGATGAAATATGAAACGGAAAATGGAGTGGAAAAACTTACTGATGCTAGGTGGCGAACTGCCCAAGCCGTAGGTGTTAGTGAATCCACGATTACGCGAATTTTAAAAGAAGAAAAACAAGCTAGAGCATCAAAGGATGTATCGCAGAAAATTTTTAAATCTCCCTCAAAACCAAAAAGGGCGCGTCCTAAGTCTAAGCTGGAAGATTTTGATATGGGTGTGCTTCGAAGAACGATAGCTTCATTCCATACAGAATTTAATGAAGTACCAACATTAAGAAAGCTTAAACAGATATTGGTAAAAAGAATTGGTTTTACTGGTTGTATAGAAACACTGCGCACTATTTTGAAGGAATCAGGCTACGAGTGGTCAAAAATAGATGACAACCGTAAAGCTCTAGTCGAAAAGCACGACATACAAATGCTGCGGTTCCAATATTTGAGGCGATTAAAAAAATACCGTGATGAGGGCCGATATATCGTTTTCACAGATGAAAGTTACGTTCACACAACACATATTCAAAACATGTGCTGGAAACTAGCGAAAGGAGTATCACCAGTACAAAAAAAAATATCTAAAGGTATGCGGGTCATTATTGTCCACGCTGGTGGGTGTGAAGGATTTGTTCCAAATGCTGGCTTAGTGTATAAAGCAAACTCAACAAGTGGAGATTATCACGACAACATGAATCTAAATAATTATAAAAAGTGGCTTAGCACACAATTGCTGCCCAATCTACCAGAAAACTCTGTCATTGTTGTGGATAACGCTTCTTACCACAATGCTTTAATAGAAAAAGCGCCTAACTCCAACTCAAACAAGAGTGAAATGCAAACATGGCTTGCAGATAAAAATATTCCATTTGATGAAACGATGAAAAAAATAGAGCTATACGATTTAATTTTAAAAAACAAAGATAAATTCAAAAGATTTGCTATCGATGAACTAATTGAATCAAAAGGGTTTGAAATTCTACGATTACCCCCTTACCACCCGGAACTGAATCCCATTGAAAAAATATGGGGGATATTAAAAAACTATGTGGCTAGTAAAAACGTTGCACAAAATTTAACATCCATTATGACACTAATAAATGAACGACTTTAAATGATTGATCGTACAATGTGGGCAAACACATGTCGGCATGTTGAAGACACAGAAAAACAATATTCACAATACTTTGACATGGATAAAGAATTTATTATTAATGTTAATGACTCTGATTCAGACGAAAGCGACTCTGTTGAGATGAGTGAGTAATGATACTTTAAGCGACTGTAATTAAATTTAATTGTAAAGTAAATAAATAATTCACAAATTATTATTTTATTTTAATATGCCTATACTGAAACCCTATACTACTAAACTGAAATCACTTAATAATTATGTTCTAATTACCATGAATTCAAAACCTATTAAAGCGTTGCATTAAAATATTTAAATAAATCATTTCGCTTAAGTTTTTAGAATTTCTTTGTTGACCGTACTTGCTAAGAACCGTTGTTCTCGGATTTGTTGCCCAACTAGTTTAGTTGATCTTAAACGTGCGAGCGGAGAGGACGCCTTGCTTCATACAATGTGACGGCGCTGCTCCATAGAGCGAGTGTGGTCGGATTTATCACCCGACTAGTCGACCGTCTTGTACACGTGCAGATCGTAGTTCACTGAACAATCGACGCTCCCACACAGATGGAGTGTCGTCATTAATATTTGCACTCACACATCTAAATAAACTAATTAAGTAGTGGGGCGCGTCATTTCAGCTTGGACAAGCTCTACCCTTCTTTAAAATATTTATAGTAAAGCGCGGGCTTCAAACAAGTCACTCATATTTCCCGCTATGTCGACACTTAGTTACTTTGATGAGTTTTGGCTATCCCTTGGGAACCCAATGAAACCTATTGGGTTCCCTAGGCATTATTTTACGATAAAACTAGTTGATAAATTATATTGATGCATATTAAGCCCGATTACAGAGGCGCCAGCATAAATTAAATAGCAACGTAAAAAGCGTTCTCTCTATCGAATGCCTAAAGGGAAAAAGAGACAGAACTATGCTATTTAGCTAATATAATTACGATGGTGCCTCTGTAATCGGGCTTATTGTATGCTTCTTCTATAACAAATTTTGAAAAGCCATGAACATTTTTTCCCCGAGGGAATCGACGAGGTTTTCCTTAACGTCAGTAGTACATCTCCTAATTAATATGTAGGCTATGTAACCCGCGTGGGCACACACCCCCACCCGTGGTCGCGGTTTACAGAAAAACTGTAGGCCTGTGGCTGAGAACTCCGGAGCTCGCGACCAGCCAAGGCAGGCCCTTTCATGAGTGGCTAGCTCCCTACTTGGGCCCACTACCTGTATGCGGTCAGCCAGCAACAAACCGTGCCACGGATCCCGCTGCCCTCCACGACTAGTCGGCCGTTGTATAATTGTCAAATCTGTTGTAAATACCCCCGACACTGACTTGTTAGGGATAACTGATGAAGTAAATAAAAAAGAAGTCGGCCGATTCGGTAATCAATGTGCGCACCGTATTCGATCAACCAGACGACGCTACTGTTCCGACCCGACTTCCAGATTGGCGCCACCAGACTTCGCGCCGGAACACGATCTTGAGCAAGTCGCCTGACGGCGTGGTTTAGTCTGTCCCATCTTATTGTTAGTTCACCGTAACGCCACTACGGTTCTCTTTTTTATACTTTAGCGCTTGTTCACGGCCGTTTTTTTCACCGGACAACGAACCGTCAATAAACAAAAGTTTACATTTTTCGCCGGATGGATGTCCGGTGGTCACTTACTGATTAAATTACGTTAAATTGTAGGCCCCGGGTGTTTTAACCGCTTAGACATGTCAGAGGCCTTCAGGCGGCCTAAAAACTCTGACACCAGGGCTAGCCACCCGGCCTATACGAACTTACTTACTTACTGATTCTACTGATACAACACAAGTACAACTATAAGACCTAGTATTTTGCAGTAGTAGTGGGTAGGTAGGCAGTAGTACTTTTCATTCTTTAAAATTTTTAATTCACTTGTAATAGACAAAACACGGATTCCCTACTCCAAAGTAACTCTGCGTTAATAAATAATAAATAAATATTAGGGGACATCTTTCACACGGTCTCTGACCCCAAACTAAGCATAGCTTGTGATATGGCTGCCAGAGACTGATATACTACATACACATGTTTTTTAAATACATACTTATATAGATAGTACCTAAATAACACTCAGACACAGAGCAAACACCTATGTTCATTACACAAATGTTTGCCCTGGGTGGCGATCGAACCCACGCCTCTTTGACCCGGAAGTCAGGGTCACTAATCACTGAGCCACCGAGGCGGTCGAGTAATACTCAATACTCAATTATTTATTGCAACACACATAATGTATCTAAAGTTACACCACTGTATGAGTAAATACATTACGTCAAAATACTAAATTAACCCAAGAATTGTTGCAATAGATATTTGGTATAAGCGTAAATAATAGTCAAAACCTCTGATTGATCAATATTTGACTTGTAAAATAATTTTATCAATAAATATGACTATGACTATTAAAAGTAACTTACAGGAGCCCACAATAAGAAAATCCAATATAATTTTCCACACGATCCGGTGAACCATTTCGGCAACGCTTCGTAACTGAATATTTTTCAACACACAATTTTGTTTTTCCCTCGTGTTTTCCTATCGAGTTTTATCTACTTATACATGGTCGCCCACGATAAAGATCGCCGAAAGTACTGATATCTGTTTAGGCCTGCGTCAGAATGTTGTCGATGAGTTCGTCATGGCCAAAGATACAGTATATTATATCATTTTTTATCATCGTCATTTAATTTTCAGCCATAGAGCGTCTACTACCGGATATAGACCCATACATACGCTTATAATAGCGGACTATAGCTACTGGGTGTTTCTCAAAGAAACATAAATAACGATTCATGAGATACAACCTGGAGACGGACAGACAGACAGACAGACGGACAGCGGAGTCTTTGTAATAGGGTCCCGTTTTTACGCTTTGGGTACGGAACCCTTAAAAGTAAAAAGACATTTAATTTGTGACGTGATTTTTTTACGTCTCATCACAAACTGAATCTTTTATTAAAACATCTGCAAACATTCGCGCTCGCTGCGCTAACGCCTTCTTAAACTAATATAGTCCTCTCCTTACTTATCACACATTTATTTGGATCATAACATAAAATTCGAAATCACACATTGGATAATAGCATAAAATTAGATTTTTTAAAAGTGTAATAAATTTTACTTACTGATTTTAACTTTAGTTTACTTTTTAGGGATCCGTGTTTTTTATTTCGTACTAGCAGCGCCCCGCGGTTTTACCCGCGTTGTGCCCGTTCCCGTGGGAATTTCGGGAATTTTTATACATATAAACCTTCCTCTTGAATCACTCTATTCATAAAAAAAACCGCATCAAAATCCGTTGCGTAGTTTTAAAGATTTAAGCATACAGACAAACAAACAAACAAACGAAAATAGCGACTTTATTTTATACTATGTAAGGATAGGTTTGCGTTTGACTACAAACTGTCTGTCCGACTCCAGGCTGTATCTCATGAACTGTTATAGCTAGAAAGCAGAAATTCACTGATGATGTATTTATGTTGCCGCTATAACAAAAAATACTAAAAACAGAATACAATTAATAATTAAGGGGGCTCCCATACAACAAACATGATTTTTCTGCCGTTTTTCGCTCTAAATTAATAATGGTAACAGCTATTAATGCTTGAAATTTTTACAGAATTTTTAGCTGTATATTCATTTCACTACATAGTATAAAACAAAGTCGCTTCCGCTGTCCCCATGTCCCCATGTCCCAATGTATGCATCTTTAAAACTACACAACGGATTTTGATGCGGTTTTTTTTTAATAGATTGTGTGATTCAAGAGGAAGGTCTATATGTATAATAAACCTGTGCGAAGCCGGGACAGGTCGCTAGTTAAAAATAAATAATAAAATTAAAAATAAAATTAATATTTAAGGGGGCGCCTGTACAGAACGAAACCCTCCGTGCGCGAGCCGCACTCGTACTGGGCCGATTATTACCTACATATTTATCTACATTTTTTGACAAATTGAGTCAATTTGTACGCAAAATTACGGATAGGTTCTGTTATTTTTGTAGAAACGCACCACGAATTGTGTAGCGATTACGCAAACGGTCGTCAAATACTTACTTGAATCGTCAACTTCTAAACGACTCTTCTGCCGGTCTTAACGGAAGACCAGCGCCGGTTGTCTACAACTGGCACCATGCTGATTGCCCTGATGCCGGGGCACGAGAATACGGCATCGGTATCCCCTGCCTGTAGTAAGAGCCTACTAAAAGGGGACCCCTGGGCTCGTGGGTGGTCAGAGTTGGGGCTCCGGCCACCCACCCAAGCGGGCCCGAGGAGGACGACAGCGTGTGTGGCAACGCTGTCGTAGAGGACCGCACAAGCCTGGCTCTTGCCAGGCGAGTAGGCACACAAAGTGCTGGGAGCACCGGTGCGTTCCTTTTGGAGATCCCGGAGCTCCTAAGAAAGCACAAAGGCTGGCCACCGAGGGGGTTTTAGTGGGTACAATCCCACATAACCCTACTGCACCCCAATGCAGTTAGGGCATCTTCAGAAGATTTCCCCCTCGTAAAAGAAGGTGATTTAACTTCAAAAATTGTTGTATAATTCATGGTAATTACAATCCAGGCAATGTCCTACTGCTCAATAGTAAATCCTTTTCTGCCCGAAAAACCTTCGAAAAACAAACTCTTCGAGAGTCATCTGTCATGTCTGGTGTTGCCCGTTCTTGAAGATCCGATTTCAACCAAAATCGACTTAGTATAAAAATATGATAAAATACTGAAAACCTTACAGTTGTTACGAGTATCTGTTTTCCTTTGTTTTCCTCAAATATGTAAATTTATAATTTTCTATCTATCATTTAAAGGTACTTCACATTTTCGGATCTTATTATCTTTTGGCATTGCTTGTTTAATATTTATTTAAGTAACATATTTTAATGCATTTTGTAAGCTAATGTACACAGTCACTTTGCAAGATTTTCTTTCATTCTGTCTGCTGGCCGCGCGCGTACCTAATAAGTATGTTTATGATAACATTAAATACTTGTGTGATCTTTCTCTCCTTATTAGTAGTGACCGAAGGTAGTAATATTATATATTCTTTGACCGAAGGTTCTTTTCCTTGTCACGCCTTGATAAGCTCCCTTTTCTTTGATCCTTGAGATAATATTGGAGAGAAGTAAAAATAAGGGGGCGGAGCTAACTGGCCTAAGGTGGCCCAGTGTGCTAGTCCGCCTCTGGTTTCACTAGTTGACGGACATATTCTAGTATTTCATTGTAGTACCTAATTATATTTTTGTAAATCAAAATTATTGTATAGTTCGTAAACTTTTAGTTCAATAAAGCATTTATTTATTTATTTATGCTACTCATCCAGCGTGACCAATGCTTTATTTGCCGGTATTTGCGAGCTTTCGCTGTCTGTAGGTAGGCAAGAAGCCGTGGTGGTCTAGTAGTATACTCGTACCTGACTCACAATCGTGGGTTCGAATCCCGGTCCCGTATACCAATGAGTTCTTTGGGACTTATGTACTTGTGTGCTCTTTCTCTCCTTACTAGACATGTACGGAATTTCACACCACTGGCTTTCCGATGAAGGAAAATATCTTGAGGTAATCTGCGTACGTCCGTAGTAGAAGTTCTATGGCGTATATGAATATGGTGAATCCGGCAAACCAAGAGGTCCTTAACATCTTGAAAGAAAACTGCTAGCAACAATCGAAAATCAAATAGAAAAGATATTTAGACACCTTGTACGACATGACAATTTTATGAAAACCGTAATGGAAGGAAAGGTAGAAAGAATGAGAGGAAAGGGAAGACCATACTTAGATAAATTAAGGAGAAGGTAGATGTCATGTCGTACAGGGAGGTAACCACAGGCCGAGGACTGCGAGTTGAAGTTGCTCCACCGACAAGAGCACTGCTCTTAAATTATATTATTATAAATAAATGTGAATTCACCAACCCGTACTAAACCAGCGTGGCCCAATCACTCTTCGTGGGCAGGCCTCTTTCCTTTCACTATTAAAATAATTGGCCAAGTGCGAATCGAACTCGCGCACGAAAGGTTCCGTACCCCATGGAAGCCCCTTGTTATATTTTATTTAATTTTCATACCACCTGCTCCAAAAATGACCCATTATATGTCGTAGAACCTCAACGTAAAACGAGTCATTATTATCTTAACACAATCTCGAGGGCGATTTATTCTATTTGTTGGTTTAGTATTATTTGTTGGCAAGTCAATAATGTTGTATGAAACTCCTTAGGGAGTAAAGTGATTTAAATTTCGAACGTCTAATTCGTATGAAAATTTCTCAACTTAGAACATTTAAAGACATCGTAAAGAGGTTTCATGTTGCAAAATCGAATATAACTTCTTTACATTGCACGGCAACTGGCATTGTAAGGAGGTTCCACTCGACTTCATAGAATAAAACGTCTTTGGTGCCCGTATCAGTTCGATTTTATAGAATAAAACCTCTTTGCAATGCCCGTGCTATTCCATGATAATCGATCTGGCTATGAACTTTTTTTATGTAGTATTGACATTCTCTGGTTTATTTAATGAGTATCTACACTTAGTGAATTTATGACGTAAGTATTACTCATATCCTTGAGGTTATATTTTCTCGCAGGGTTTATGAAAAGTAGAGTAGTACCACTAGAACCAAGTTTGTCTTCGTCTTGGGTGACTTGAACCCCTCGCATCACTCAGGGCTCTAAATACTTAAAACACCCTCGCTGCGCTCGGGAGTTATCTGTAGAGTCCGATTGTCGGTCCAATTGTCACCCGTGACATAAGATACCACTTGGTTCTCTTGGTAGGTACACAATCTACTATTATTGATTATTTTTGAAAGGACTATACCTACCACTTAATATTTCAAGCTTCTTCCTGTTGCTATTATTATTATGGATCAAAACAATCACTTGTCATCGTTAGTTTAGTATTTGTCATTTGTTGGTTTAGTATTCATTTTGATGTTACAGCGGCAACAGAAATTCATCATCTGGGAAAATTTCGACTTTCTAGCTATCACGGTTCATGAGATACAGCCTGATGACAGACAGACGGACATAAGGACGGACAGCGGAGTCTCAGTAAATCCTAAAAATAATCAAGCAGTCATGTAAAATTATTGTATAACCATACATTTCATTGGCCGCCTATTTCACTTATTGGTCCAAAATGTCAGATGTCCTTTTAAAGTAAGTTTTGTAATTTTATAGCCGCTGTCAGCGCAGGTAATAGGGCATACTATTCTAAGTACTACCTATATATATTTTATAAATATTGTTTATTAGCAAAACCTCTATACAGCGGCCACAGAAATATATGCGCTGTATAGAGGTTTTGTTAATAAACAATATTTATAAAATATATTTAGTACTTATAATAGTATTTTTACATTCAAACCTACATTTAACTTCATAAAACTGCATCAAAGAATCAAAAAGATATATTTGAAAAAATTGAAATTTAAAAATTTGCTGCACGCTGTGCGGCCCCGAATGTCATGTTGTTTGCCGTGACGAGTACCTACAACAGATCATGTGAGCACCAGCCTTTCAGTTTTCATCAGTAAAAAAAAATGCACTTTGAGTGTTTTTTACCATACAAAAATAAACTAAAATATTTTTTTCTCTAACGTCGAGCTACTCATAGCCTTCATACTAATATAATATAAAGAAGGGAGGTATACTAAAAACATTAGGATTTTTTTAAAATCAATCAGTCACATGAGTATGGAGCTCGAATTTGGAACCACTTCGCCTGTAGGTTTCTGTCTCTGACATGACATGCCTAAACGGTTAGAACCTACAAAAACAAGATGGAAAAGGTTAAAATGATAAAACCGTTATGTTTTTAAAAAAAACGTCTGTACTGTTTTAAATTAGGTACTTAATTTCTATAAATATTGTGGCCAATTTTAAAGGAGCCATCGTAAATTTAATAGGGTACTAAAAATATCGTTAAGTATTTCTTTCAAAAGTAAAATAGAAACAGCAATATTTTAGTGCTATTAATTTACGATGGCGCCTTTAAAATTGGCTACATTGAGTAGCTTGGGTGTCACCGCGCCAGTACGGGTCGGGGCAGCATGTTGGTTGGCGCCGGCTCCTCCCAGCTCATCGGGAAACCGTATTTCTTGGGCTTCAATATGTAGATAAACTGAAAATAAGAGATACTGGTTAGTAGTATTTCCTCATCCATCTAGAAGTCGTAGGACGTCCACTGCTGGACATAGGGCCATGGACTGCCAATAAGGCTGTTTGGAAACGGCCTGCATTCAGCATGATCCTTTGGTCTTCATTATATCATCAGTCCCCCTAGTCGGTTTCAGAATATTTTTAAAATTAACATAACATATAGGTTGTGTGTCTTCGTCGTTCCAATCATTGTTATCAACTTTTACTATGGGACCAACCCGAAAAAAAACAGTTTTGTAAAAAAGTTTCATTGAGTTTCAACGGACTGTACAGTACAGCTTTTTTTCACGACTGGCTTAATTGTAAAACTTGGTCATATTGATGACGTCCGTTAACATCCTGAAAATGATATCCTTTTCATGATACCTTTAATTTACAATATCACAGCCACAGATTAGAGGAATAGACTCAAAATTATTGATTGGAAGCGGTTATTGCATCTAGCGTAAAGTTGCGTCCTTCATGAGGTTTACTATTACATCAGGTAAATCTGAATATTAAAGCTCCAACAATACTTACAACGAGAAAACCATAAACAGCTCCATGGACAGACCCAAAGGCGACATCATCCCATGCCCACGTACCAGGCGAGCAGGAACGATAAGAACTGGACGCCGTGACGCAGCAGCTTCGCGCCGTGCCACCTGTCCTTCACATGGAGGTAGCACCGGAAAAATTGAATACTTACAACGAGAAAGCCATAAACAGCCCCATGGATGTACCCGAAGGCGACATCATCCCAGTGGTGGTAGTTTTCCACTATCCGCGTGAGGCCCACGTACCAGGCGAGCAGGAACGCCAGGAACTGGACGCCGTGACGCAGCAGCTTCGAGCCGTGCCATCTCCACTTCACTTGGAGGTAGCACTGGAAAAATTGAAACAGCAGTCAACTAAAAAAGAGATAAGTGTTTTATTTAAAGAACGCTCCAATGACCGGTTGTATGACCCCATTTCCGTAGTCACTTCTGAGGCGCTGGGGTCACCCGACTTGACAGCTCCCTGCAACAGGAAGTATTCCGTATTTAGTATAGGTGCTGGGTACCAAAGGTACACCGACATAAACCAACCCCGCCGGCGAGATCGAGGACCCTCCGGATCTGTCAGACGATTGGTTAGATTCTGTCCAAATAGACAGTCAGCTCAATTCATTTGGGCCACAGGGCACAACCCTTCTGGAGTGACAGGGCAAGTCTGATCTTCCCATCTGGGTGACAGCCCAAGCCGAGGTCCGTACCTTCTTAGGTGCTCTTGCGTTAGTCACCGTATAAATTAATCGTAGGGCTCACCCGTCGATGATTTGTTATGCCTTCTCACACAGCTCATCAATACTCTTTAAAAATATTAGAAATCTGAAAGTGTGTCTACTGGTTTGTTACTCTTTCACGCTGCAAGAGAGCAACGATTGACTTAAATTTTGAATTGAATGATTGAATGTCATGGATTGGTCGGAGAGGGACACGGGCTACTATTATCCCGGAAAAATAAAAAGCAAAGTTTTTTCAAAGTCAAGATATCACACGAGGTCGAGGTCGTGGGCAAAAGCTAGTCTATCTTATTTCTACCAAGTCTTAAGAGGAAAGTCACTAATCGAACGTACACTTAAGAACACAGCTGTGTAGATTCCGAAGCTGGCGTGCCCGCTAGGGAAGGAGAGGCGAATGTTCTTCAGCTGGAACTCAGTTGCTGCACTGCACGTGAAGTCCTGGATGTAGTTCAGGCTGTTCAGGGGACTGGTCGAGTTGTACACTGGACGACAAACCTTTAAAATTTAAAACAATTTCTCATCATATTCCTGTTTTTATTTATCTAGGTATATAATGAAAAGAAAGCTGCCATGAGAAGGTATTGTAAGTGTATTGGTTCACACAACTTGGCGGCTGTGATGTTAGCTACGAGCTACGGATAACCCAATCCTCACGCAGCTGGTAAGTGAGCTTCAGTCAGAATTTGACTATCCGCAGCCTATCACAGCCGTCAAGTTATATGATTTGGCTTCAGCTTGCGGTAAATTTATTTCAAATGACATGTCTTTATGTCACTTCACTTGTCCTATGGGTTGATCAATGGACACCAGACTCAAAATGAGTAATGTGTGGATGAGAATACCCTGAGACAAGAAACTATGAGACAAAGGGGAGGCCAGTAATGGGTCTATAAAAGCTGATGATTTCCTACGTATAAGAATCCAAAAAACATGTAGTAAAAATTCTTTGACGTGTAAATGGTGTTTGGAAAGAGTATACGGATACGGGGTGTATCTACAAGAATATTATGACCAATGATTATGGAACTCGAAAAATCAGGTGTTCCCCACAAAACAAATAAAGTTCTTACGTCGTAAAAGTGTGGCCGCAGTCTGCCAACGATATACTTCGTGGAGTCACTGGTGAGCTGCTGCATGGCTGCTCCGAAGCAGAAGATGCCTATAGTAGCGTACCACTCCCATATCCACCCCGGTATCACGGTGCTAGCTAGGAACTTCTGACCAATGTTCTTGCCGCGTCGATCACGGACGACCTCTACTATGAGGACCTGGAAAATGTTATAAAGGATTTGAACTACCAGGACAGGACGTAGGCTTTGCCTTGCCTGTGCCTTGTAGGCTTTATTTATGAGCTTTAAGGGGAACTAACCTGTAACTAGTGGTATAGAAGATAGGTACCCCTACTATATTCGCATCAATCTCATTGCATATTGTCGAGACGACTGCAGCAATGTCGGATTCCAACTCTACATTGGTTGAAGTCAATCTGAAGTTTGGTTGAATAGGTATAAGAGCTTTTAGAAGGGCGATTTGGTCATATCCAGCATATTGGTCCAGTTACGGGTTAGTAAAACATACGCCATTGAATTTATTCTCGGGACATAATATTATTAAGTAGGTTTCCTCATGATTTCTCAGTGGTGCCAATGGCAGTGTGGTGCTCTCCTTCCTCCTTTTTTCTTACAGGAATAGAAAGGCTTCGATTCTTATTATTATATCATTATTATTAACGTAACAAAAATCAACGCGAAGGCCACCACCGCCTGGGAACCGTTTCTTCTCGGTACGGTAGTCGAATGGATGTATCCGCTTCAAAGAATACTCTCACAGGACCAGCTGAGCACCTTCAGAGCTACTGGAGTTGAGTAACAGTACTACATACGTACCTTTTTTTTTTTTTTTTTTTTATTCTATATAGGTTTGCGTTTGACTACATACTGCCTGATGTTGAGCAGATATGCGGTCTAGGATGTAGCACGCTTACCTAGAAGATACCTATTTACTCGGGATTTGAAGACACCCACGTCGTACTTTAGCGGGAAGACAGACCCAGGCAAAGCGTTCCACATTCTGGCTGTTCGTATGAGGAATGAGGACTCGAAACGCTTGGTTCTAACGCTCGGAATGTCCACCATAAAAGGGTGGCGCTTTGGTCGCGTCTGTCTAGCCGTACGATAGAAGAAAGGGGCAGGTGGGACCAGATTGTGCAACTCCTGAGCGCACTCTCCGAAGTGTATCCGATAAAAGGCCGACAAACACGCCACCTTACGTCGATGCTCAAGACTTTGCAGCTGCGACTTAGTCAAGGTGTCGTTGTCAATCAGCCTCCTGGCTCGCCTCTCAATCGACTCCAGAGCCTCCAGTTGATATTTGGCAGAGCCATCCCAAAGGTGAGAGCAGTATTCCATACAAGACCTGACTTGTGCTTTATAAAGACTAAGCAGTTGCTCAGGTGTGAAATACCGTCTCACCTTAGCGAGAACACCAAGTTTTTTGGAGGCTAATTGAGCTTTTGACTCTATATAAGAGCCAAAGTTAAGAGTCGATGAGAGTGAAACGCCCAGTAGTTCCAAGCTGTCAGTTACCGGAACGGAGACAACGCGGAAAGCGGGAGACAATTGAAAGGGTCTCTTTTTGGCCGAGAACAAACAGCCTTGAGTCTTCGTGGCATTAAACTTGACCAGGTTAGCATTGCCCCAGTCAGATACCGCCTCCAGACTCAAGTTGAGCCGTTCAACCATAGCCTCTCTGAGTGACTCGATCTGTGGCCCGCTGGTTCTTGCATCGGATGTGTAGCTCTCCACGACTGTACTGTCGTCTGCGTACCCAAAGATCCCGGGCTTTAGCAGATCGTTGATATGCAGTAGGAAGAGGGTCGCAGAGAGTACTGATCCCTGAGGAACACCGGCATTGATAGCCATTTGGTCTGATGAGCAGCCATCTACAACCACTCGTATCGACCGATTCCTCAAGAAATCAGATATCCATGCGCAGAAATCAGCAGGCAGGCCGTAAGATGGGAGCTTGCCAATAAGGCTCTCGTGCCAGACCCTGTCAAAAGCTTTAGAGATGTCCAAGGAGACAGCCAGCGCCTCCCCGTGCTTTTCGATGACCTCACTCCAGATGTGTGTGGCGTACGCCAGAAGGTCCCCAGTAGACCGGTTTCGGCGAAAGCCGTACTGGCGGTCACTGAGTAGGTCATTCGCTTCTAGGTACGCCAAGAGCCTGTTGTTAAGAACACGTTCCATACTCTTACAGAGAATAGACGTGATCGAAATCGGTCTATAGTTAGCAGGGTCGGCACGGCTGCCTTTCTTGGGAACTGGCTGCACGTTAGCAAGCTTCCAAGATTTGGGCACTTGACCTGTCTTTAGAGACACTACCTACTCACCTTGACAACAATGAACGCCAAGGCCACCTCCTGGACGAGATCTGTGTCTGTCTTCCGCCTTTGTCAGCCGAATGAAGAAACCGTAGTTACTCGTAGTGGCTCTCCCCACAGGAGCAACACCGTCAGAGCTACTGGAGTTGAGTAATACACTACAGCCATACCGTGACAACTATAATCGTGAAGGCCACGGTCGCCTGGACTAGATCTGTAACCGTTTCTTCTCTATACGGCAGCCGAATTGACGTATCCGCCTCGAAGAAACCTCGCTCATACGGCTCACCCCAGAGGAACAGAAACAGCACTGGAAGAGCCACTGGGGATGGAATAACAACACGTTACATTGTATCACTTTCTATCTTTAAGCATAAAAATGTAACGCCTATTGTCCGACCGCTAAACTCAGTCTTCGCCTGCGCGGGTACGGGGGCGCGGGGGTAGAAGACAAAGAGGACTGAGACAGGTGCGGGCGCCGGGGACCCGCTGCCCGCACCTGTCTCAGTCCCCTGTGTCGTCTCCCCCGGCGCCCCTGTACCGCGCAGGCGAGGACTAAGTTAAGCGGTAGGATTATAGTATTAAGTGCTGTAAATTTCAATTTTTGTAAATAAACGAATTGAATTGAATCGAATTGAATTGAATCACTGTATCATTTCTGGAAGGTGATCTGTTATTACAAGCTATTAGTTAACTTGCAATGGATCTACCTATGTACTATATGTATGTAAGTTCGAGTGGAATCTTGCAAGTTAAATTTGACCAACTTCCCGGTTTCCGATTGAGCTGAAATTTTGCACTCATATTATGTATGTCGCGTGGCGATGGAATAATATGGTACCATGGAGCTGATCTGATGATGGAGTCGGAAGGTGGACATAGGAACTCCTGTTTTAACAAAATAGACCCGTCGTGTTTGGGCTCGTTTTACTTGTCTTGGCTAACACTCTGCTGCTACATGATATCCAGGATCTCAAAAGCTTGTATTTTTAAAAAGTTACCTACATTTTTACAATTATTTTTTAATATTCCATGCTCTAGGCACTCTTCTTGCCTGTAATTGTCGAGTTCATTAAAAGAACAAATTACCATACAAGTAATTAAACTAAGTAGGTATGGACCACAAAAAAGCAGCTGATCATCGACAGACGGTACCACTGTTATTTTTAAACTCTAAATGAAATGCTCGACAAAGGATACAAGGAGACAATAATGATTCGAATATATATATAATAGTTATAGGTAATATATATCTCTTAAGTTTGTGGTGTAAGATAACATACAAAGCTTGTTAGTTACACCAAAACTAAATATTGCATGTCCGCTAGGATAAGCTGTTGCGTCTTAATATTGTTGTAACATCTAATTGTACACAGTTGAGAGCAATAAAGAATCTTTATCTTTATCTAAGTTCAAGATCTAATTAAGGCCGCTGGACAATGCTAAATGCAGGCTGCTTCTGTTCATATGTCTATCTGAGGACGCCGTACGGATGATATGATGATGATATGTAATATTCGCTTGGACAGTTCCGTGTACCTACGTCTATCTTGAATAAAAATACTTATCTTTGTTTTAGTTATTAATCATTAAGTACCTACCTATCTTATCAACTAAATTGTAAACGGTGATCTAAACACCACATTTTAGATTACCTATATTTCTGGTTATTAGGCATTTATCTTTTATCTAGTTTTAATTATAAAAATACCACAGGTGTGTTAATTCACAGAATTAGAAGCACCGCCAAAAATAATTGCAAGTTGCTATAATGCTCCAACTTAAATTAAATGTTGGACCATAGACCAAATAGTGATTGAGTATTCAGGACACTGGCCCAATGCGGGTTGATTGATTTGATTCATAGTCCGGTCGTTTGGTTTAAAATAACAATTATTTTTCCCAAAAAATGGCATAACCGACTTCAGTGTACAGAATTCGAATAGTTCGCACTACAAAATACAAATACAAAAATATCTTTATTTGCCTTAAAACACTTTTAACCATATTCATTTGTCCATTGACTCTGAACTACGAGTACTTAGTTAATAACTGTATCTCAGAGCCAACTACTACATCGATGTAGTAACTTTCACATTATTGTTGAATTAGCAAAAATGGCTCAGCCGATGTCAATAAAATTTAAATGGGACCAACTTTGAGGTATGATCTACCAAAAACAGAATTTTCAATATCAGACCACTCTGTAAAAAGTTATGCGTGAATGGTAGGCTAACTATTTTGTGAATATTTTTTAAGCGTCTACATGTTACCATTATGTATTAATATCGGGCGAAAAACGGCCATAATTCAGGTTTGTTGTATGGGAGCATCATTATTATTTTTTTCAGTTTTTAGTATTTGTTGTTTTAGCGGCAACAGAAATACCTACATCATCTGTGAACATATCAACTTTCTAGCTATCGCAGTTCATGAGATACAGCTTGGTGACAGACAGACAGACGGACAGCGGAGTCTTAGTAATAGGGTCCCGTTTTTACCCTTTGGGTATGGAACCCTAAAAACGAGTGCGTGAAACGCTCTGTAGCACTGGATTAAGGATGCGGTATTTATGTTTCATGCCTTGTTTTCAGACTTGTCTCAAGTTGTCTTATCACTCAATCGCGAAAAAAAACATATTTAATGGAGTCCTAATTCTCTCTCCATGTTTACTTACCACATGCCGCGACAAAGAAATCCAATAATATTTTCCACACAATTTTGTCCATCGCGGTTTCTGTTCACAACTGTTTGCATATTGTTCTTGTGTTTAGCTGATATCGGCCTATAATCTACACGACCGCGATAACTCCGCTAAACTGATAAGTGTGCCACAGATCTTTGAAGATGGGACGTGTCGATTCATTCTAGCGAGGACCTTATTTCGCAAAACGCGTCTACGCTGTTGATACTTCTCAATGGAATGCGTCCATTCAATATTGCCCATTTAGTGTATAGAAATACTAGTATGACATGGAGTAGGTCATAATTTGAAGTGTTGCACACGTTGTACTTAATTAAGCTTAGTTGTGCAATCGGGAACTGAAATTAATGACATTTAATTAGTTGTGCCTTCGGGAAAGATTTTAAAATAATATTCCTGATTGCACAACTAGTTGTGCGAAAGCAGTTGGTCCACGAGGAATTCCCCGTCAAGTTTTCGCTCCAAATTTTACAAAATTATTTTTTGAAGACGTATTTATCTCTAGGTTAATGTCGCCTGTGAATTCTAATTCTAATTTGAAGTAGGGGCGATAAGTCCTGCACTGACGTCCCGCATGGGGTGTTTTGTGCATTTCCCCCTCCAGCGTCTACCCGAGCCAGCCCAGCTCCTTAAAGTAACGGAGCGTGGCTCTGGGCCGCTGGCATAACTGCTCCAGTAGCTTAGATGGTGAATGAGATGATGGTGATTTAGATGACAGTGCAGAAGCATCATGCAATCCGTTAGCTATTCTAATGTCTTCTGTGGCTTTGCAATGCCACAGAACATGTTCTACAGTTTCGTTCTCCTGCAAACAGCCACGACAAAGTGGGCTGTCAGTGGCTCCCAGTTTATACAAGTGACTATTTAAGTTGCAGTGACCAGTAATGAGGCCTACCATAAGTCGGAGGTCTTGCCGTTGCAACTTCAACAGGTCATTTGTGATATTTCTATTCAGATTGGGGAAAGCAGCCTTAGAATGCTTGCAATCCTCTCTCCTGTTCCATAAATTCTGTTGTTCTTTTTCAGTGTGACGACGCAGCAACTCGCGCACCTCCACCGCTGTCGGCTTACAGTATTTCATTGCCACGTCTCCTACCTGTTTACTCGTGCCCTCTTTGGCAAGGGTGTCGGCTATGTTGTTTCCCGAACAAGATCCGTGACCCTTAGTCCAGCACACGATTGTTCTGTGTTTATTTGAAAGAGTTTGGAGTGTTGCATGACACTCAGCTATAACTCTGGACCTTGTTACAGGTCTTTTGAGTGCGTAGATAGTAGCAGCGCTATCAACTGTGAACACGATGGCTTCCTTGGCCTCTCTGTTTTCAGTAGCTGTCAGAAGCTCATTTAAGGGTACAAGTGCTTGTGCGGCTAGTAACAGGCCCATGGACTCCGCTTGTAAAGTTGTTGTAGTATTGCTCAGGGCCAGCGACTCTCTGAGCCCAAGTTCCGGCGAGTAATAGCCGCAGCCTGTTCCTTCCTTGTTTTTTGCACCATCCGTGTAGATGTTCCAAGATGGCACTACAACGTTTGATACATCGTCTTCTGTGAACAACTCGTACTTTTTACTGTCGAGATGCGTTTTAGCTATTCTATCCGTTCCACGGTTTGCTTTGGGAATTATTGCTACCGCCCGATCGATTATTCTGCAGTGGTTTGTCGTGGCACCCATACTCTTCCACTGATTTGTTGATTTGATCCGTAGGGCAGAGGCCATTGCCTCCTGCTGTATATGCAGATGCAGTGGTGTTAGCCCCAAGATGATTTCAAGAGCAGCTGAGGGTGTCTTTTTCATACATCCGCTGATTAGAGAGCACGCAAGTCTTTGCGTTTGCTGTAGCTTAGTTATAGCGGTCGCTAGACTCGTACGTGTCCACCACACGACACAGCCGTATGTGAGAACCGGACGCACTATGACAGTATAGAGCCAGTGACAGAGCTTTGGCTTCAGACCCCAGTCTTTTCCCACGGCCCTAGTGCACTGCCATAAAATGTTTGTTGCCTTTGTGGTGACATATTCAAGTTGTTTCCCCCACAGAAGTTTACTGTCTAGCCAAATACCTAGATATTTAACTTCCTTGCTTAGTGTTAGCTTAGTACCAAACAGCGAAGGAGTTTTTAAATCTGTTTTCTTGGTTTTGCGTGTAAATAACACCAACTCTGTTTTTTGTGGATTCACGGAGAGTCCGTGGCGTTCACACCACGTCGCCTGTGAAGTTAACTACCAGCTGCGCAGAGCACAACTCCTCGCCCCCGTTGACATACAAATTTGCTAATGCGTAACGACTATATGATGTAGCTTTATGTTCACTGACGTTTACATAATACGTTTGCTTCGTACTTAATTTTCTGTCATGTACCTAAGTACGAAGCTAACATCGATCTATAGGTACACTGTATTCAGTTTACCTACAGATCAATTCGCAGATGTTACAGTTTCAAAGGTAACTTGAATCAAATGAGTTGCTGAACTATATTTATTGCTATATGTGTTTGTACGCTGAGACAGAGAAAAGTTCTCATTTCTAGCGTCAAAGTCACTAAATTGGCAACGAATGGACGCATTTCATTTGGAAGCATCATTAGGGCCTGATGATTAGGCACGCATTAGGTTCGTCAATAATAACACTATTGTTACTCACAAAGCACAACAAATACCTTATTCAAAGGCGTTCACACTCATCGACTTGGCATTTTTTCTGTTTTTCACACTACACCACATTCTGCAACGTATACGTCGTAATCAAGGAGCATGATAACCATCCTTGGTCGTAATGGTAGGGGAGCCCACGGTACTAAAATTGGATTTACTCGAGCGTTATAGAGACCGATTGAATTGCAAAGCTTAGATGATTAAAGGGGAAAAAAGTATACAACGTAACCTTTAGGTGGGGGCAGCAACAACGGATTTTTTTAAAATTAAAAGTAAACCTGTGCATGGATATAACTCAAACGCATCAGATATTGATAGCGTCCATGTCATACGTATTTTTAATACTGTACGTATCCTTACATAGTATAAAATAAAGTCGCTATTTTCGTTTCTTTGTTTGTTTGTCTGTATGCTTAAATCTTTAAAACTACGCATCGGATTTTGATGCGGTTTTTTTTAATGGATAGAGTGATTCAAGAGGAAGGTTTATATGTATAAAAATTCCCGAAATTCCCACGGGAACGGGCACAACGCGGGTAAAACCGCGGGCGCTGCTAGTGTTAAAATAAAATAAAAATAGCCATGCTCAAGAATGTCGAGGTACAAGTTTGTACCCTTCCCCCTTATTCACGTTACTCTCAAATTGTCAGATTAGTTGTACATACACTTTTTAGCATGTAATTAACTCACCCTACTTTAATCTGACGTGTTCTGATAATAGTTTTATTTTTACTAATATGATCCTTCACGGGAGGCCATATATTATATGGGGCTCATATTTCGTGGAGGTACTTAATCAGGTACAAGGTATCCCCCTGTATGTTAATCTGCGGTGCTTTAGTAAGTCCCGAAATACCCTCTTCGGCTCCCTTACTATAAATTTAATAAACATATTGCGGTGTATGCGTATTTGCTACATGTACGTGCCTCGCGTGCAAAGTAAAGACAAAGCCTCTCTCTAGACATCTGAGGCGTAGAGTGTAGGACGCAGGTGCAGTAGACTCGCCAATGGCAAGAGCCGGAGATCCGCCACGATTGGCCGAAATCCTTGAATTTTGGAATTTCTACGCAATTAAAACAGGTAGGTATCTGTGTGGTCTGTCGTGTATTGTGGTTATAAGGGCCGAATCAAAATCTTGGCGGCTGTGATTACAAGCTGCTGTATATTTTAGGGTATAATTATACCCTCGGGTAGGATGGCAAAGGGAAAACATATTATCTACTTTTAATGTCAGTTGTCAATCCATACTTTATTTCGTCTTCGAGGGGTTATAATGGTGGAAAGACAATTTGTCCCTTTGCCATGCTACCCCTGCATAATAAGTTATTAAAGAAATAGTTTATTTAAAAACATCAAAGCCATGATTACATATAAGAAGCAAAACAATTTAATAAAGGACACACAAACACACACACACATTTGCCTATGAACTAGGTTAAGCCTGTGTGTTCCTGGGTTGAGGCTGAATAAAATAGGGCACCGACTTTCAGAGTATGGTAATTAAAAAACATCAGTAAAATTCCAATATTTTTATTATGCTTTCAGTTTTACTTTAAATTAAATAAATAGCTGCCTTACTTACGTGTACCTTAACTATAATTAGGCAGTGCATTTTTAAGGTTCTTTAAATCAAATCTACAACTTTTAATAGTAAGTCCATTCGCACACGGGCTACGCGTTATAGCCATAAAACGCCGCCTACAAAACAGACACAGACTACAAGAATTTAGTTTTAATGCTGGTATTTCTATCGATACATACTTATCGTGTAATTAAATTAAAATCAAAATCTACATAGTTTACGATTCTAAAATAATGAACGAACATATTGGTCAACTGCGTTTTTTTATTATTGTTTAAAAACCAAGGGTATTGAATAAGATAGCAAGACAGTTCTCACCGTGCCGAACGTGAGTAATTTACAATTGATATCTACCGTGGCTCGGATGAGACGGTGAGTTTCGTTAGTTTAACCGTTTATTTCGGGAGTTTAGTTTTCGGGAGCATAAAACTAACACCAGGGTCTAGCTAGTTGCTATCCGGCTTGTACGAACTTAATTATCTCATCACTACATAGTATAAAACAAAGTCGCTTCCGCTGTCCCCATGTCCCCATGTATGCTTATATCTTTAAAACTACGCAACCGATTTTGATGCGTTTTTTTTTAAAAATAGAGTGATTCAAGAGGAAGGTTTATATGTATAATACACCTGTGCGAAGCCGGGCGGGTCGCTAGTTAACAATATATGATACAAATACATTATACCTATGTACAATATCTCCGTCTGGTGGCGGGGTTTTGCTACTTTAGCGTGTAGTCTGTGTGCAAATGGACTAATGCCGATAATTTCGAGTTTTATAACTAACCATTTATAAACAAAATACTCAGTTCCTTGAATTTTTTGGGCGTAATAACGTCTTATAAATCGATGAACGCTGGCTGCATGCACGAAAAAGTGTCACGTACCGCCTGAGTCGAGCGTGCTAGCGATAGAGAGGCACGATCGGCCTAAGCGTTAAACTTGTTTCAGTTGTTGATTCAACTATGATTTTTTATGACGTGATCACGCAAAATTATCTTTTGTAAACCGACTTTTCAGCCATCAATTTTTATAATAACAGGATTATAACTGCATTTTTCTCAAGACGACGGACATATTCTAGGTACTCATCATCATTAACAACATTTACGATGATATCATCTATAAAACTTCGAAAAAATAATCAGCTTTTCCAAACATTTTTCAAAGTTCATTTTTTTTTTCATTTCAGCTGATTGATTCAAGAAGTCTTTGTTGATACTAAAAAGTTTGTCATAATTTTGACGTCTTCCAATGATCCTAAAATATATTCGTCGTCTAGAGAATACCCAGTATAGATCTACTTCTTATTTACCAAACTCGATATTACAGCCTAAACTATACTTAAATAAATAATTCTCTAGCAATTTCCGGTCACAAATATGTAAAAATAACAAAAAACATTACAAATACATTTCTTAGCTAGCACCTTAAATTATATTTAGCATAAAATCTGCAATATTTTACATATCTATGTATCACAGAATTAAAATACATACCTCTATTACCTTGTAGGTTAGAGGCGAATACAATTATAGTACAGCGCGACACGCATTATACTGAACGAGACCGAAGCTGGAACTACCATTTCGCACAAAAATAATTAACAGTAGTTGCATAAATTTATTAGTTATCTCACGGTCTTTATTTAGTGGTTATAATATTCTCCCCTTTTCGAGGCCATAGACGACGTAAAACACATCAATAATCGAGTAATATTTACAACTTTTACATGGAACTGACACTAAAAAGTTCGTGTTCGTGTTTTAAAAAGTCACTTTGAGTGTAAAGTTTTTGACGACAGCTTTTTCCTTGATTTCAATGATTCTTCAATCATAAAAGCTGTTCATAATATCGAGTAGTTTCTGCCTTACGGCTTAACACCGCCGCCGTTCTATGTAACGCTTAGCGAGACACACAATTAATTGTAAAAATAAACAATGCCTTATTAGCGCTCTAACTCACGTTCAGTTAAAGACGTGTCGCAATGTAACAGTTGCTCAGATTATGAAATCCCTCAGGCGTGGCACCACAGTCGCATTTTTATTTTTATATAAAAGCATGTGTGTAAATAGTCAGTACTTTCCCAACACGCCAGAGGGCTAGATAAATTGAACAGATTCAGTGTTTTGAGATTGTTCCCATCCTTTTCTAATACAGTTGAGTCGAAAGAGATGTAAAAGATCAGTTATTACTGTGTAATGAACTCTTGTACCTATATTGCATTGCTTTTATTGTACCAGTAAGTAAAACTAAACAAAGTTAAATGTACTTGAAAGTATATGCATCTTTTTTTATTACAATAAAAAAGAAAAGGACTACAACAATTGAAAGAACCGTCCAGTTTACTTATGAAAATAGATTATCAAAATTGATATAATTATTTACAATCTCATTAGATTCATGGCTCAGGCGAATCCAAAAATATACCTAGTTCAGTTTTAAAACAGTACATCTTCGAGCAAATTTCTATAGAGTCACAATCTTGCAAAACAATAGTGCGTAGAGTCCCTCCGCGCGGAAGAAGTGAAACTTCGTAACGGTGCTTTCATACCCCCTCCATGGCAGCGTTAAACGTTTAAAGCAACCTTGTCCGAAGTCGCATTAGAAGTTTCACTTCAAAAAGTGTCCAAGCCAAAACACTGCCCAAGCTACGTAGTGGGCAGGCTTTTTAGTTAGTCGTAAGGCGATTACAAGCCGACTAAAACACCGCGCGATGCAAAGTACTCGGTCACAAGCACTAATTAGGTGACATAACGTCGAGATTCGAGAAAACGGGTCATTGTGAATTATTTAATGTAAATATCTAAGTCGGTATGTATGACGGCGCACGGACATTTTGTTACTTTCACTTACGGACTGTGGCTCTGTAGATATTTGCTCGAAGCAGTACATACATAAAAATATTTATTACGTTTAAATGCATATAATTCGAAACAAGAAATAAATCTAATAATTTAAATTTACTCTTTTCAATTGCACCAAGCCTAGTTCATAGAACACCAATCTTAAAATTATTTAAAGGTGACTGTCCACTATGACGTACCATACACATGACCGTGGTATGAACGTATTAGATACAGTCCTTTCACAGTTATTTTCGCCTCTGACGTTTCTAGCTGCAGTTTCGCTGTCTCTGTCTAGTCATTACACATCATTACACACAGTTAGACAAAGACAGCAACAAATTTCGGAGGTAAAATAACCGAACGGGCTGTACGGAAACAACATGACACACTCTACTATGCCGACTATAGTCCATCCCATAACCGCTGAGAACTAGGATCGTGATGACCTTTGACGAATATCATATTACATATTAGGTTTGCTTTAAAATATCACTATACTCTGGTAATTTTTAAAATATAATAAATGGCTGCTGAAAATAGGTACTGTACTGTACCAGCATTTTTTTAATAGTCCACTGCAGGACGTAGGCCTACCCACGGAGGGTGATTGGGCTATATCCACCACGCCGGCCCAGTGCGAATTGGTGGATTCACATACGGCATCGAATTTCTTCTACGGACGTATGCAGGTTGCCTCACGATGTGCCAGTAGTGTGAAATTCCGTACATAAGTTCCAAAGCAACTCATTGGTACGGGATCGGGATTGAACCCACGAATTCAATAATGACAGGCCAGCGAATATAGGTAATATTTATGTATTATTTTTACGACATGTGCCAAATTCTTCAATAGATTTCAAACTGGTTCAATCTCAGCGGTTATGGAACGTACTAAATACAACGTACCATCAACGTACGTCAAGAATGATCGTTGAGAAAATGCCGGTGCTGAAACGCCCCGTGCATGGAACGGGACGCAAGTTTTAATATACTAAGCGCCACACAAATCGACGGATGAGAAGTTAGCCGCAGATGGACACTTCGTCGTGATTCGCTATTTATTATTGCGCATGTGTGCACAATACGTAGGGAGCGCGCGGGAGGCATGAGGTTGGCGGGCGGGTGTGCCCCGGCGCGAGTCTCTCTGACTCCCGCGCATACCTATATTTCGGGTTTTGCGCAGCGTTCTGCGTATAACTTCCCATCCGCCGATTTGTGTGGCGCTTAGTAGGTGTACAACTTTTTTTGGTACGTTCCTAGAAATGTTTTGGTATGGTACGTTATAATGTACAGACACCTTTTAAGTTAACTAAAATAAAATATTTATCAACAAACTAACTTAACTTAAAATAAAATTGTACTTTACAATAATTACCGCTTAGTTAAATACTAATGAGAATAAATATTAAATAAATAGCTCTATAATTTAAAGTTGAGAATTAAGTAGATAGCTGAGAGTGGAAAGCAAGAAAAATAAATTGTAAATAAGAAGACTCAGAAGTGAGATTTGTCTGTCACAAAAAAAATCATTATACTATTTACACGACAAAAATAGAAATACAAGATTAAAAAATTGTACTATTTTTGCAACATACATCCATTTTGGTACAAAACCAACTATTTATTCGAGCAATATACTTAAACTTTTTTTATAAACTCTTCACAAATCCAAACTTGTTGATAATTTCATTAATTTTACTATTCATTTACTGAGGTAGCTACACTTATTTTTGTAACAACTATGACCTCTTCTATACCCAATTCGAAAGCACCAAATAACATAATATGTAGGTAGTTATTTTTTAAAAGAAAACATGCCATCTTATTTAGATAATTTCGCCAAAAACGTCCAGTATTTCAAAAGCAACTTTATTAAATGTATGGTCAGTGATTAATATTTTGATCGTGCCAGCGATTAGATTAAAATAACATCCGCGTTAGTGAGATTCAATCACTATGACATAAAGATCAGCGAGATTCACTATCGCTATTAGTGCGAATCACTATCACTAATTAATCTCTGTCACTCATATTTCGATTATACGACCGAGTTTAATTTAGTACTGAAATTGATATCGTATAAGACAAACACTCTGTTCACATTTCAACTGCTAAAAAATGTTAAAATATGAGCTTATACATATTTTACGATATTCGAAGTTTTCTCGATATGAATTTTAGGATCCCTATCACTAGACCATCTATCAATTTGCTCAAACCGTGATTAAGATTGTAATCGATAGATCGATAGGATTGAAGCAAATAGTATTTTGTAAAGAAACTATCGCAGTGATACTTTACATAACCAGTTACACATTTCATCGGACATCGGGCAGCATGGCTGTTAAATGACTTTTAGAGCGTCAATTTGTGCAAATCGTAATCAAGAAAGTACATAGATAAGTATAAGGAGTTGTGTTAATGAAAATGTATCGCACATAATGACACAACTAGCTACACCATATTGAACATAGCAAACTTCATAAATACAGTCAAAATGATACAGTCAGCACAGTTTTTATACACAAAATCACCATCACTGTTTAATACCAATCACTTTAACCCCTATCACTGCCTCTATAACAGCGATCACTACGACTACGAGTCCACTTGTTCCGTGATATCGGCGTACTCGTGCGATATCCAGGATATGTTCGGATATCAGGTCTCCCCGCTGTCGCTGCCGGGCGGGGTCGGATGTCAGACCTGCACGCGGGTCGCGTGGCTGTTGCCGTTGGTGGCGTGCAGCTCTGCGTCGTGGTTGTGGCCCGGTCTGCGCGGGGACTTACGCAGGTTCGACACAAATGTGAACTGGAAAGAAAATACTTGGTTCAGAAATAAAAAGGAAAATAATGTTGTTGAGTGGTATTTTATTAACTATAGTCTTTTTCAAATAGCAAGTCACTTATGACAGGTCCATAGAACGTAAAATATTACGTAAATACATCATGTGACGTCACACCAATAGTTGAATATTTCTATTTATCAGTGAAAACATTAAGCAAACTTACAAGAAAAACTACTAAAATAAACGACAAAGGACGCAAGAAATAGAATAAAGGTTATTGATTCGCGTAAACATATTCGCATTTACTTTTCAATTTAATAAAATATTAAATTCGTTAAATTGTTATGTTACGTGCTATTACCGATCGTGACGTCATGATAAGAGGGCTGGGAAATCGACTATTGTTGAAATCGAAGAATATCGAAAACAAAACATATTAATCGACTTGATTTAAGCAAGGGTTATCGTTAATCTGTACCCCTAGTACAAAAATTATAAAATATACAGTGCGTATTGGATACAAAAATGTATGAAAAACTTAGTTTCCATTTACCTCCGTTGTTCACATAGACAATATAACGGATAATCAAATGATTATAAATCTGGAAGATTCGTCAAATGATGATAATGATGATAGCTCCGATGACGAAGTGACGAGGACATTATTTCCCAAATAAATCTTTTTTTTCCCTGTCACTTTTTTATTTCTTTTTGATTCTCTAAACCTATCGTCTAAGTACGAGTACTGACTTGTAAATAAATTCACCAAAACAGTTTTAGGTATATTGTTCGATAACTTCGATAAGTACGTAAAATCGATAATAATCGGTAATTACAAATCGAATAAAGGTGCGGTACATCATTAAAATTGTCAATGTATGTTTGACAGCTGACATTTCGGAAGTGTCATAAGTGACTAGCTATTTGAAAAAGACTATAAAACTTTTAGCATTAGTGAATTATACAATTAAATATAATTCGTAAACTGAAAAGATAATTGAATTGGCTAATCAAGTTGAGAGATATAAGCTTGTAAAGATCTTGGTTTTGTATTGATGACTCGTCCCTTTCCCTCCAAGCATAACATTGTATGACGAATGTATTATTCGGTGGTACCGTTTAGCTTTAAAAGTCCCACCGTACCACCAGTGGTATGGCTATGGGTACGGTGGGTCTGAAACGGGCACTTACAGGCAGTGACGTCATAGTCTGCTATAGTGCGCTCTTTGTCTAGCAAGAAAATAAATATGCTTGAAACTGTTGATTTTATTTTTGTGTTCGTTAATCGGCTTTATTTATGGTTAGCAGTTACAAGAGGACATCAAGAAAATATTGTCAACTAGCCTATTAAAGCAAAAGCCGGTTCGAGGAGGTTCGATACGAATTTGAACTGTAAAGTAAATACTTGTCTCAGAATTAAATACTTAAAATTGAGGCAAAAACAGGGCCGCAAGCGCATGCCATACAAGCGGCATTTAATCTGTTCAACCAGAGACTCTTAATTGGCTTCAATCTTCATTTCCGAGGAAGTTTAGTTAATTCTCAAGTATTTTTTATGGAATGCATGACATTAAGGACACAAGGTTGATTTTCCGTCAGTGTATCTACACATTTCGAAATGTAAGGGAGATATGAATCGGTGTGATGCGAGGTGGTTTTATTGGCTTTTCGCTTGCACAGCATTTATCTACACTACACATTTTGTTTCTGATGGATAAGTAACTATCATAGGTAGCTATGCTTAGTTTGGGGGTCAGAGACCGTGTGTATCCCCTGAAATTTATTTTATAAATATTAAATAAATAAATATACTGATTCATATAAGTTCAAAATATTGTAAATATCAAATTACATAAGTCTATAGAACGGCATAAGTCCGATGCTGAAGCCTTCTAACATCTCGTAACTCCAGTGGTGGTTGTAGTCCGACACTTGAGTCATGACTGTATAGGTACCACGCCATTATCATGAGGACAAACTGGATTCTGTGGCGGAGTAGCTTAGACCTACGCCAGTTGAAGACGCCGTGAAGTTTTGCGTATCATATGAGTCAATTAGCCTGTTTCTTCTGAAGGTTCAAAAAAAATCCGCCAGAGGATACGGATACTTAATCGTAAATCTTAAAGTTCCCATCAATAGGGAAATCAAAATATTTGTACAGAAAGTTCCTGTCTCTGGCGGACTTTTTTTAACCATCAGAGGAAACAGGCTGATTGAACTACGCAAGTTGGTCTAGTGGTTGTTATAGTGTGATATTTGATTGAGTCATGACTGTGTACAAGTACATCGAATACATTAGATACTCACAATGACTACAGCATACAGCAGTCCGATGCTGAAGCCCGCTAACACGTCGCTCCAGTGGTGTTTGTAATCCGACACCCGAGTCATGACTGTGTACCACGCCATCATCATCAGGACGAATTGTATGCCATGGCGGAGAAGTTTCGACCCGCGCCATGTGAACCGTTTGTGCAAGTACATCTGAAATTGGGAGGTATATAATAAGAACTACGTACGAGGTAGGTCAAGCTTAATGTTGCTTAGCGGTCATTCGTTTTCGTCTTTTAGGATTAGAGATCAATGATATAGATAAAACAGAAAAAGTATGAATTATAATCTTCTTCTTTTCGAGTCAACGATTAGATCATAAAATGTATATTTGGCTATTGCTGTTCGACCAGTAGGAGGCCACGGAGACTGCGGCGGCGTTGGCCTCGTAGAGATCTTCTTGTGTGCAGGTGTTACGGCACAGTGGGCATTGTAGTAGATACTCCATTATCTGTTAAGTGGCGCCACAGTCGCATTCTTCCCTTGGTGGTTCGGCTAAGCCCCATTTGCACATGTTGTATCTACAACGGCTCTCTTGTGTTCGGAGTCTGTTAATGGACTTCCAGAAGAGAGGTCGTGGCGCGACCTGCAACGGCCATCTGCATGGCAATTGATGAATTATAATGAAGATGAGTTTTGTTTAAAAACTCCAATGAATGAGTGTTTTTAATTATTACTTCAGGGGGACAGTGCAGCGTCATCACCCATAAAATGGACAGACAGAAATAGACCGGAAGCAAATCACTTCTGACCGGTTTTATTACAATTTCATATTGAAAAAGAAGATTCGTCAGAAGGCGAAGCAAAATAACATTCTCATTCAGTCTTTTATCATCCAAGGTACTCAAAGTTCTCGATGTAGCACGCCACTGGTTTTTAGGCTGGGTACGCTTAAGTTTTTTTTAAATTCCGTATAGATTGGCCTAGAAGATACCTATTTACTCGGGATTTAAAGACACCCACGTTGTACTTTAGCGGGAAGACAGACACAGGCAAAGCGTTCCACATTCTGGATGTTCGTATGAGGAATGTGGATTCGAAATGCTTGGTTCTAACGCGCGGAGTGTCCACCATAAAAGGGTGGCGCTTTGTTCGCGTCTGTCTAGCTGTACATTAGAAGAAAGGAGCAGGTGGCACCAGATTGTGCAAGTTTCATTTATTCGAATAATCACAAGGTAATATAAAGTCTACTTACAGCAAAGTACAGCATAGTATAAGCAGAGAAGGAAGAGTGTCCACTAGGGAAGGACAGTCTCATTTCTTTCAGCCTCTTGTCAGTAGCTCCGAGGCATTCGAACTTCTCGATGTACCTCCAGCGATTCTCGGGCAGAGTGCAGTCGATGTCGGGTTTGCATACCTGAGGACAACGTGAAGATAACAATTAGACTACGGTGATAATTATGATTTTGTGCTTTGTATACTTCGAGTAAATATCTATAGAGTCACAATCGTGCTAAAAAAGTGTCCAAGCCAAAAAACTCTGCCCAAGCTACGTAGTGGGCAGGCTTTTTAGTTAGTCGTAAGCCGATTGCAAGCCGATTATAACGCCGCGCGATGCCAAAGTGCTCGGTTACAAGCACTAATTATGTGATATAACGTCGAGATTCGAGAAAACGGGTCATTGTGAATAATTTAATGTAAATATATGTTGACTGCCTCGGTGGCTCGGTGGTTAGTGACCCTGACTGCTGGGTCAAAGAGGCGTGGGTTCGATCCCCACCCAGGGCAAACAACATTTGTGTGATGAACATAGGTGTTTGCTCTGTGTCTGGGTGTTATTTAGGTGCTATCAATATAAGTATGTATTTAAAATATGTATATGTAGTATATCAGTCTCTGGCAGCCATATCACAAGCTTTGCTTAGTTTGGGGTCAGAGACAGTGTGTAAGATGTCCCCTATTTTTTTTTTTTATTTATATCGAAGCCGGTATGTATGACGGCGCTCGGACATTTTTCACTACTTTCGTTTAGGGACTGTGGCTCTGTAGACATTTGCTCGAAGTTTATAAAAGAGAAAATATTCCGTCTTACCACAAAAGATTTAAACACAAGGTTTATCCGTGCAATTTGTTCCGTTAAACAGAGTCTAAAGCGTGCTTAAAACTTTTGTGGTAAGACCGATTACTTTTAACCAATAAGTCGCCCTTGACCACCGTAAGTAAAGACGAAATCACGCAGACTTAGATCATACTTATTTGCTCTGACTTTGCAAAGCTTCAGATTATTATCTCCAAGGCAACAATCAAGTCAACAATCTGTTCTATTTCCTGGCTGGTACGAATCAGAAACGTTGAGTCAAACCGCTTCCTACGTATCGAAAGAAAATCAACAGTGTAGTAGAAAGAGGATGTAGGAATCATATTTAGATGAGGTCGATTAATTTAGACAATACGAGAATATTGGGAGGGCTGTTTTCACTTGTGTGACAGTTGTAAAATATTGATAATATGTTGTTTTTAAACTTTCGCGATTTGAACACATTATTATTATGTACTACGGGACTAATCGCGCACTAAAAATTGTTAAATAAAAAAGTGTATTGATAAAATGGTTCTAAGAACACATAGGTAAGTTTTATTACAAGCTTTTATTTAACTTACAATGGATGTACTATGTAAGTATGTATATAAGTTCGGGTGGAATCTTGCAAGTTAAATTTGACCAACTTTCCAGTTTCTGATAGAGCTGAAATTATGCAAGCATATGTATATCGCGTGACAATGCAATAATATGGTACCATGGAGCTGATCTGATGACGGAGTCGGAAGGTGGCCATAAGAACTCCTGTACTAAACAAGATAGACCTGTCGTGTTTGGGCTCGTTTTATTTGTCTTGGCTAGCACTCTGCTGCTACATGATATTTAGGATCTCAAAAGCTTGTATTTTTAGAATAATTTATAAATAAGAAAGAAAATTGAAAAACTTATAATATCAGCTTGGGAGTTTAATTATATAAGAAAGTTTACAGGTCACCAAGCTGGCAGACGCTAGAAATACTTTTTGACCTTGTACTAGTAGCTCTAGTCTAGACTAGCTATCGAATAAACAAGGTCTAGCCAGGACAAACAACGAGCGCCGCAGGGCCATTTGGCCTTAGAGATTATTGCTACATAATTTGCAAAGGAAAAATACAAAGACTTTTTGGAAAAGGTTATGTTTTATAAGTAGTATTTTCATATGCGAGGATATAATAATATAATAATTTCTCTTATTCACTATAGTAGAAGCAGACTGATGATGACATCTTTTTTACCATAGTAGCATTTTTTTAAATAGACGCACGAAACATCAACGGTTTTCTTAGCTCGGCTCGGCTTAGTTCTACTATCGTATTGGTCGTAACTGTAATGTTACTTACTTAGGAAATAAAGAAATCCAATTTTCAACTACAAAAACGGTAGTTTATCGCATACTAAGTATTGCAAATGCTTACTTCAGCATACACTAAAACACTATAGCAATACTTAGGTATCTTTTCAAATCGTTTAGACGGAACACAATAATCGGCCAAGTACGAGTCAGACTCGCGCACGGAGGGTTCCGCACTGCATGGAAGCCCCCCTTAAATATTTACTTTAATTTACTTTAATTTTATTATTTATTGTTAAAGGGAATATAAAACTAAATATTCTGTGAAAATTTCAAGCATCTACCTGGTACCATTATTAATATAGAGCGAAAAACGTATATAAATTCAGGTTTGTTGTATGGGAGCCCCCCTTAAATATTTATTATATTTTGTTTTTAGTATTTGTTGTTATAGCAGCAACCAAAATACATCATCTGTGAAAATTTCAGCTGCCTAGCTATCGTGGTTCATGAGATACAGCCCGGTGACAGAAAGACGGACAGACGGACATCGAAGTCTTAGTAATAGGGTCCCATTTTTACCCTTTGGGTACGGAACCCTAAAAACTAGTAAACAGCTGCAAAAAAGTATGATATCATTCGATTACTGCTACGAACTTTTTTGCCATTTCGATGCTGCAAGCGATTGTGGGCAGTTATTGCAAGGTGAAGGATTTTTGGGTAACCTTCAGCTACTGCGAAATGGTTACGTAAGCATTTATTTTTGTATATTCTCAGATGGTAATTTTTAACTGGAGAATCAACTTTCCTTTGATACTCTGAAGTCGCCCATTGTTACAATCTTACCACTCGTATGTGGGACGTTTTGACAGTAAAAATTATGCAGTCACTGCTATTTGTATGGGTTGATAGGTCGTTAGCATCTGAAGGTAATGAAAGGCAATATTTAATTAACTGAAACTGATATAGTTTTACTTTCTGTGTTATGCTCCGATAGTTTCTGTTACACAGATCTAGGTGTTAGTTTATGTAGGTACATATTAAATAGAACATAGAAATTAGACGCAAAACGCATTTTAAATTACGCGACGACGACGACAATAAATCAATAGAAAAAGAACACAGTACTTACAGAGAAACTTTGAATTAAATATAGGTACATATATTGGTTTTCATTTACACTGTCGACGTACTCGTATTTCGGTCCGAGCATAACATACAAGGTCCATTTATCCCAAGCTCGTTTAACTGGCACTAAATTACACTACAATTAATCCCCGTTTACTTCAAGCATGCTTCAAGCCATCTTGACTGACGGCTGCCGCGGGGTTTTGACATTTACCGTGCGTGCTTTGCCTTTTAGTTTCCTTTTAGGACCTGATTGTTTGCGTTCCGCTTTAGGCTGGGTTGTAGGTCGTGTTACTTTTTTAACCGACTTCCAAAAAGGAGGAGGTTCTATGTTCGTCTGTATGTATTTTTTGTGTATGTTTATCGATAATTCCGCCAGTTGTGAACCGAATCGAAAAAATATTTTTTAGTTCGAAATATACTCCCGAGGTGGTCCCATTTAAATTTAACAGAAATCAGCTGAGCCGTTTTTGAAAAATCAACAATAATGTAAACAATTCGAGCAAAATATTCGACTTTTGTACACGATGGAAGGCGGTTTTGCCATTTTTTGCGAAAAATAATTATATCCTTTAGATGTACAGATATTAAACTTTACCTCTATAGGAATATTTATAATTTACTAGCTTTACCCGCGGATTTCCACAGATTGCTATAATTTCGACGTGACAACGTCTTATAAATTGATAAACGTCGGTTGCACGCACGAAAAAGTGTCACGTTCCGCCTGAGCTGAACATGCAAGCGAGGGCGCGGAACAATCGATTGAGATGCACGATCGGCCTAAGCGTTCGGCTTGTTTCAGTTGTTGAATCAACAATGTTTTGTTATGACGTAAAATAATTATCGTCCGTAAAACGACTTTACTGACAACCATTTTTTTTAAAGTAGCCTATGACTCCCTTTGACCTTTATCCTATCCTACTAATATTATAAACGTGAAAGATTGTAAGTATGGATGGATGGATGTTTGTTACTCTTTCACGCAAAAACTACTGAACGGATTGAGATAAAACTTTGCAATAACATAGCGTATATATCACAACAACACATAGGCTATTATAATGATATTGCGTAAATTCCATATTATAACAATAAGTGTTAAGTAAGTAGGAAAAATTATGCCATCTGCGAGCTATTCTAGCGTGCGCTCCAAAAAATATCAAAAAAGAACTATCGAATCGAACAAATGTCAAATCGAATTTATTTGTTTTTTTATTTTCCACCTTTTTTATTAAGGGTGGTAATAAGGTAGGGCATCAAAATATCATGCGGGCGAAGCCGCGGGCAAATCTAGTACTAAATACGTGCAAAAAGCAAAGCACTGAGCAAATTTTCTGAAAGCCTGTCTCTTTTGAGTAAGCAATGACATACAATCAATTTGACTATTTCTAAACGAATAATATCAGGCGTTCAAACTCGTCAAACATTGTATTAAATAATGATGTGTCTGAGTGCTATAAAACATATTTCATTATTTATTAACTAGAGTAAAACCACTAGAGTCAACAGATTACACGTGCTACATGACGTATATAGGAATGTATCTCATTGCTAATCAACATAATTATCTGCTGTATTTTTCCGATATGTTGGACATTAGAATAAATATGTTTTATTTTTAATGAAACCATGATAATCCATGTCATATTTGAATTTTTTCTTTTTGTAGTTGATATTATATATGATTAAGTACAGACTAGAGTAATGTCAAGACTTTTTAGTGACCGTCGCCAAAAGGCAGAATGGTATAAAGAGAACCATGATCATTTTCTTAAACCTAGAATATGTAAAAAAAAATAAACCTAGAATATGTAAAAAATTTGTTGATGGCGATGATAATTGTGGTCTTGGTATCTAAACTGCAAACAAAGTGTTCAATAGATTTCTGCATTCAATTTTGTTTAAGCTTTATTTTTTAACGGCCTGTCACACGCTTTTATGGGATAAATGCCTGGACACGGCGGAATTTACATACCCATTCTGTCAACTGGCAATACATTGCTGTGGACTGGTTTTCAGTGTTGCCTACGCTTGGGAACCCATTTAGGTACCTATTCTAAAGTAGATACAATGAAAGATGACAAAATTGTATCATTTACAAAGTTTTCGCTGTGAAAATAAACATTATACAGGGTGATATGCCTTTTGCACGTAATTGTTCCTGGAGTAAAGAAAACATGGACATCTGATGACTGATGAAGTATAAAAGTTCTCGAGTGGAGACCACGTGCTGGCAGGCGTAACCATTCACGCTTAATATAAGTCACTTCCAACCGGTCTTATTAGCGATATAAAAGGAGGCTTATGTCCAGCAGAGGATGTCCTCAAAGGAATGAACGAACCAACGAAATTAAAGGCAGCAAAAATGTTTGAAGGAACAGCTGCGTCGTATAAACGTACAGCCTGATAGACTAGTATAACGACTAGCATTACTAAAGTAAAACAAAGCCATGCACTAGCAACACCAATAAGTCGATAAATTCAACGCAGAAATTATAATTTTGTTTACAATCTCGATAACACGCGGTTACGAGGTACGCCGACGGAATACATTAGCGACCTTATAAGGTGGTAAGTGGACGTCAATCATCCAATCAACCTGTGGCGCCCTCTATACGGACAACCCGTTACATGACCACTTTTTAGGGTTCTGGGATGAGAAAGTGAATACTGGAAGCTTGTTGTGGTATTTGTAAGAAAAGTTTTATCATGCCACTTACGGTTTTCTTAATACAATCTTGATAACACGCGGTTAAGATACGCTGGCTTATAAAGTGGTAAGTGGACGTCAATCATCCAATCAACCTGTACCTTCTATACGGGCAACCCGTTATATGAACACTTTTTTAGGGTTCTGAGATGTGAAAGTGAATTCTGCAAAGCTTCCTCGCAGATATATATAGTATCAAACATTAAATACTTGAAGAAAACCAAATATGTATACTTATACAACAATGCGATGGACAGTCGAACAAAAGTGATCCATCATGGGAAAACGTTTTTTTTTTTCGTTTCGAGGTTCGGAACCGTAAAAACTAGAGTTCGCTACCTTCAATTTTCGCTATCGGCCTGTTTGCATTCGTAGTTGAGTGAGTTATAAGTAATTTTTATGTAATAGTTTCGGCTAAATATAATCGTATTGTGTAAGCGTGTCTCGACACACTCTTGGCAAGTTATTTTATGCAGAGCCGGGCTCGCTTGGTATTTTTGTACTATTTTATTAGTATATTTTGTTGGGTTTATGTCATAAATATTGTTGTTATCTTGTCATAAATATAGAGAAAAGTTGGAAAAAATAATAACCTCTCTGCAGCTTCACCATTATTAATATAAAATAAAAATCGTAGTAAGAACATAGTAAACGCTACATAGCATAAATTACACGCGCTTTACTTACCACATTCTTAATGCAAATAAGCAATTTTAATTCCAGTTAAAACCTACAGAACCGCAATTTATAGCAATTTTATTCGCTAATAAAACTTCAATCGCGATTTCCCTCAAATTATCGGTTTACGCCCAGTGGAGCCTGCGTCTCAGGGCCTAGTACGAGTTTTTTTTTTTACTCGACAGAATCAACGTAAATAACAAATTATTTTACTTAAGTACTCGGTAAAGTCAACGTAAACGAACAGAAGTAAAAACTCAAGCTTGGGGTGGACTACCCCTAGTATGATTTCCTTATTTTTTACTTACTTAATAACGTTGAAGTAAACAAACTATTAATGGAATGAAAGTGCGATAACAGTAGCGCTGTGCCAATCCCATAGAAAATCGTAGTTTTAGAGTAGATTACCTAAATACGAATTTGTATAGAACGCCGTCTGTAGGTGCTGTTTCATTAACACGCTTTTATTAGGTCGACCTGTATGTAACCTATGTACCTAATGGAATCTAAGGTAACTAATTTAACCATCTTCCAAGGGTCATAGCGTAATAAAAATTGGTAGCTGTATGTAGTTCTGATGACAATACGGTACTGTCGAACTGATCTGATGATGGATCCGGAAGATATGAACTGGAACTTCATGATGGAAAATCGTATCATAGCTGTTTTGGATTTCTTAGAAAAGTCTTATAATGAACTTTGACCATGATTAGGTTTCAAGGTCTGATGATGAAGCCGGAAGATAGGCGCTAGCATTCAATGATGGAATATCGTATCATAGTCGTGTTTGCACTTGTGAGAAAGACCACGTAAAGCGTGTTTTTCTAGTGTTTTTGAAACTATTAATTTATTTTCATAGAAATGATTGTTTACTTTAACACGATCGAGTATGTACAAATTCTCGTACTAGGCCCACTGGTTAGGTGCGCAGCGTTGAAGCACAAAGTATTTATTTTTCGAATTTCTCATGCTGAGGTAATTTAGTGATTATGCCAACGAGGCAGGCGGGGCAGGCCGTAGGGCAGGAGTCAAGGCAAAGAGTGCAAATTGATCTCAGCATATGTTTAAAACGTCTAGGTACCTACAATCTTCGAACACGGGAAATCCCAGGTCTTTCACGCTCAAAAAGTGAAGTCGCGAAAACTACTCTTAAATAGTTTGTAGTGTCTTTTTCAGAGAAGAGTGAAGTTGAGTAGATGTTGTTGTTGTTGATCATCCTTGCTCGATGTAGTTGATTTTTATTTTGAATACCTACTTCATTTCATTCATTCAAATGTATCGAAAGAGTTCTTCTAGTTTCTTCCGTATTCTATGGTACTTATCTAATATGTAACAGAAACTGAACAAGAAGATAGAATTAGACTAGATAGATGAATCTTATGACAAAATATAATTTTTCTTAACTACAAAACCATGCCTAAATCGTTAATCTGATTTAATAGACACAATTTATTTAAAAGACAAGAAATAAATGTACAAGTCATAAGATGATATGTTTTTGAACCCTCGGCATTATTGAGCAATCAATGCTGTAATTTTATAGAAAGTAAAAACAAAACATCGATTTTTTTTGGCGGCAATCATCATAATATCCCATAATCATGCCGAATCTCTAAAATCAGAGGCGATCGCAAGCCAATTGCACACTTCATACTGACCATAGAAATCTATACAGAGGTGATCAGAGGTCTTCTCTTCTTACCCGTCGCATGAGACACTTAAGTATATGAAGAAAATCCTCGAAAGCCGCATAATGCATATTTACTGCGCACATAATATATTTTTGAAATAAACAAATTAAACATTAGTCGTGGCCGCAGGAATTAAACCTGCATAACTTTTTCGCACTTACAATATATCACTACAAATTATTAAACAAAGTCGCTTCCCGCTGTCTGTCCCTATGTATGCTTATATCTTTAAAACTACGCAACGGATTTTGATGCGTTTTTTTTAAATAGATAGAGTGATTCAAGAGGAAGGTTTATAGGTGTATTATACACCTGTGCGACGCCGGGGCGGGTCGCTACTGAATTAATACATTAATGTTTATTGCTTCAAACTAAAGTTCGGATTTTAGTATCGACGCTTTACCAATCAAGTTTGGTGACATTCTGACGCTTGCGCAAAATAATTAAAATGTTTATTAATAAGATTAATGATTGGTCTCGCTACACTTGACGAGATAGCGCCGTCATACTTGGAAAATGTAGTTTGTAGTGTGCCAGAAGTGTCAGATTTGGCTAGTTAAATTGACAGTTTCACAAGGACTTTAAACACACAATTCAACAATGCGTTGACGCATTTACGGAGGTGTTGTTTTCAAATGGGCGGTTTCTAGTCATACAGTTATCAATATGCAAAGATAGTGTGTACCTAATCACTATAAATCAAAGTTTTATACTTCACAGACTCCGTGCAACGTCGTTAGGCGTATATGTGATTTGTTGAGTTACATGAGTAACAATTGTGTGATTTGGCGTTATGCGTAGAAAGAGTTATGTGTGAAATTAGGTCCCCGGCAGATAAAGTCCCATCTAACGAGATCTGTGGAAGTGATAGAGATGTGAAAATGCAAATGGTGTAATAACATCGATACTTTACTCAAAACTGATCATTACAGCTTTCGATTTCCACACGGAATGCGTAGGTACTTATCGATAAAATGTGGACGGAGAGATGGGGTAGATTTTTATTTAAAGTACTTCTACATAATTACGTTGCATTTAATGACTGAGTAAATCTTTTGTAAAGCAACAGTCGAAATTTATAAATGAAAAGGTTTTAAGCACAGGCATACTTGAAGTATCGCATAAGAAGAAAACTATTTAAAACTATTTAAAATGTAATAACCTACTAAAGATTACCATCTGATTGTTGTGTGAGATGATTTAGTTCCATTTATTTTGCGAGTATTTTCAATTGAAAATAATAAACAAATCGGTTCACATGCACCATTGAAATTTTTTATTTAAAAAAGCCTCTTTTATTTTGTAACTTGATCTAAAACATGAAAGAAGATTGCAGAACTTTATATTAGTCTAAATTGTAAACCTAAATTATCTGTCTGCGTCCAAATAACATAGTTTCGGCACAGCCCGGACACTCCGCGATTTTTCATACAAAATCTGCTGTCTTACGCACATCTACACAGTACTTACTCACAGACAACACACATACGCACGGTCGCTACACGCGCATTTGTGTGCGGAACGTCTATGGCTGTCAGCGATCACCACATCGTGACGTCATGCCGCGTGAGTGAGACAGTTGCGTACATAATTTGCAAAAATGAATATTAATCTAGTGCTTAAAATAGTATAACAATTACTTAAATTGGAAGCATATTAACAAAAAGTAACCGATCTACTTCTTTTGTAAGATAATATCAAGAGGAAGTTACCAAATAATGTAAAATAAGTTCCTATTATTTATCCTTAGGGAAACATTAAAATTTCTTGTTTTGTTACGTATCATTGATATTCAACCATACACAGTACAAGTCTTCCCTATTGTCACAGTCTAGGTAGTTTTTATTAGAAAATCCACCGACCAGTGCAGCCCGCGCGCAGAGTGCACGATGCGGTACGTAGACGCGGGGTGGAAGTGAGGAAGACTCAAACGGGTGGGGGGTAACGAGTGGCCGTTCTATACGTAGTATTATTATATATTCTTTGGTTTCGGTGTGGTGCAGATTTATACAGCTGTTGTAATTCGTAGCCGTTGGCGATACACCTCTATGATTTAAAACGTGTGAATATAGCCATTAATCGAATTGATCGATTTCACCGTGTCAACAAGTCGATTCCGAATCGAATTGAGTGGTTAATTCGATTCGCACTTACATACCTACTCGTATTCCTATTGGCGTTTCGTGGTTAATTATTATTGTAGTAGTGGCTTTAGAATGCGTTCAAAGAATGTATTTCTCACGACAAAATGTGTTTTAACAGTTTATTTTTTTCACGATTTCAAAAATGGTCCCTAAAAGTTATTCATAATGATTAGTATACCCAGAAAGTCCCCAAACTTTGCAAAACAACGTACGTAAGTGACAAAACAGTTATCTACTTTTAATATAGGACCAAAATTATTTATCTTCATTTTACTAGGGGGCAACTTCGAAATCGCAAAAAGCAGCTTATTTTTTCGGTGTTGGTCCCAAAATAAATGTTATTTATAATGTTAACTGGGATATAAATATCACTGAAAATTCTTGTCCTTGTCACTGGAAAAGCAGCAGCCTGTATTTATAGGTGTCTTTTGGCCAAATGTGGTGCGCCAATGCCAGCTAAACGAAAGGAGGTAAACGTATACATCGATCATTTCCAAAGCATAACGTTTAAAGGAACGTCCGAGCAGATGTTGTACAAAGAAATGATGGCAAAAAGGACGTCAATGAACGGATGCCAAGTTATACAATATCAATACTTTGATTCCTTGTCACAATAAATAATTTGACCAGCCTATAGTCCTTTCCAAGTAAAGAACGAAACTTCACGCTGATAAAGTCCCAACGCAACTATGCAAAATGAGAGTTGTAGATTTCGCAACTTTTTCGCAATACAAAATGAAACATTTATTTTATTAAATAAAAAGCAGAACATTTTTCTTGGTACGAAAGGGTACTAACGGTTAAATAGATAGCAACAGATAATGATCTCGCTAAACCAGTTACGGCGCATACAAAAAAGTTTAAAGAAAATCAATTTGAAGAATTACTTTAAGTTATTGGACTCATTTGGTATGCAGGGTAATTTAATGTACCATACAGTAGAGCTAATGAAGAACTGTGTCACATTCGCACAAGATCAATTTTCTTTCGAAAACAAAGAGAAATAACATAAACCAGTTAGTGTGACAGAGTACTACAAGAGCAACATAGTGAAAAGTCTTTTAGAATAGTTAAAAGACACGAGAGAACCATGTCGTGACTTAACAGAGTGCCAATTTAGTGAAATAGGTTTCTTAAATTATGGCCTAGCAGCTAGTCCATTTAGTATTACTAGTAAAGCTATTATTGGCCATATCATTAGTCTTCTAGAAAAGGAGTGAAAGAAGAGATATGAATACAAAGATTTAAGCCGAAGCAGACCATATGAAGAAATTCTATGGAAACGTAATGAATGTGTAATTTAGTATTATTTGCTGTCATATGAAAATTGCATATGACAATATATCGCAATTGCGAAATGTTAGATGGCATGTGGAGGGTAGCCCCACTATTCACTGATACATTAACAGTTGGGACACTCATCTGCCCTATCATACAAAGATTCTCCAAACAGCAGGAAAGGGGTATCGTCTGTAGACTTACTTACGAACCAATGTTTTACGTATGTGATCGGCACCGGTCATCTTGTCAAGCTATTCATACTAGCTAGTCCAGCTTAGTATAGCAAGTCCCAGAAGGTGGTAAGCTATTGGAAGTCACGCCACACCCGTGGGAAAGTCCACGTATCAACGCTAATTACCAGTAAGTATAGCAGCACAGAACAGTTTAATATTCGCGGCGCCTGCGCATATGAATGATGCATGCGCGCATGACAGGTTCCTCGGGTGGCTGATACGATCAATATACAAATAAAAACAATGGGAGCTTATCAGCCTCATCGGTGGTGAGGAGGTCACTTTGGCGCCAGTCACTTTTGAAATGCATTCTGGAATGTTTTGGGGTCTGAATAGTGAATTGTGACCCATGGTTACCTTTCCCGTTTTAAACAGTGCTTTTTCAAGTAGCCGAAAGATATAATCTGAAGCTTTCAGGATTTTTCTTTATGAATTTCTTTCTTTTTTCTGAATCTAGTCAGAGTAAATAGGTGTCTTCTAAGTCTGTGTGCTTCATATTCGACCACAACGTCTCTTACTAACGCGCCCATTGGTAAGTGACGTTGTGGTCTCGGTGGACAAGCGCAGACTTAATTGCGACAAAAAAAGTAGCGGAAACTTTATACTGAGGACTAGATTGACTCGGACTGGCAAGTAGGAAATGCACGGCTTGCGTTATAAACTTAAAATCCACATGTTCTCCCCTCTCCCTCAAAATACATAAAGCTTAGAGCCAAAATATCAGTAGTTAGGAATAAGGTAGTAAAACATCGGGGATACCGCTGCGAACAAATATTTTTCTTCTGTAAAATAGTCGATGCAAGGGCATAAATCTCGGCAATAATTTACTCTAGCTATTGGACGCTCCAACTTTGTTTACGCCTCGTAATTTCTATAAAGGTCTAAGTATCACCCTCAAAGAATAAACCTTCGTTCTCTTGTGGGCGATAAATAGAAGTTGACAAAAATATAGTTGGTGGTAAGTGGTAACTAAAAGTATCAGTTAAAAATAAGAACCACATATATCAAGTTGATAAAGTAATTTAGGTACTGGACGACTTGACTCAACATACCTACTCGAACATTTAAACATTTACGATGCACTAAAACTGAAAGCTCTCGTAAATACGCATCTACTAGTACATGATAAAGCAATCAGCCTGCAACCACACCGACGAATAGATAATAATCTGAATGAAGGGCTGAAAATCAGCAAACACAATTTTTAGCATTGATCTAAGCTAGAGGATACTGATATTTCCAATTATTCTTTTTGTCAAAATAAGGGATAACCGACTTTTATAGTGTACAAAATTAGAATTGTTTGCTCGAATTGATGCAAGTCATTTTTTGAACATTTTTGATTCTTCAAAAACAGCTTAGTCGATTTAGACATAATTTAAATTGAACCATCTGAGGCATATTTACACGCGGGAAATAGTTATTTTTATTTTAAATACCTATTTTATTCATAAAACCTAATCGCGTTGTGGGCGAAAAAAAGATAAGAACAAAGCATTTGAACAAAAAATTTGATCATGTTATAACAGACGGCCTTAATTTCATAAGTTCATTAAATTCCAAGCTCGTCATGTGCAGCCGGTGGCATTGGCCAATAAACTAAGTGCGTGTGTCGTGCGATGCATTTGAAATATACCTTTTCGTAATAATTGTAACGTGTATTTGGGTTAGAGTATGGTGGAAGAACGAAGAAAAGATTTCCTGTTAATTATGATATTGGTTGTGGTGTAATATGTTTAAGAAAATGGATATTCAAAAAGACGACTTTGAATCACTACATAATATGTAAATCAAAGTCGTCTTTTTAGGGTTCCGTACCCAAAGGGAAAAACGGGACCTTATAGACTTCGATGTCCGTCTGTCTGTCTGTCACCGGGCTGTATCTCATGAACCATGATAGCTAGGCAGCTGAAATTATCACAGATGATGTATTTCTGTTGCTGCTGTAACAACAAATACTAAAAAGAGAATAAAATAAATATTTAAGGGGGGCTCCCATACAACAAACCTGAATTTTTAGACGTTTTTCGCTCTATATTAATAATGGTAGCAGGTAGAGGCTTGAAATTTTCATAGAATATTTAGTTTATATCCACTTTAATAATAAATAATAAAATTAAAATAAAATAAATATTTAAGGGGGGCTCCCATACAGTACGGAACCCTCCGTGCGCGTGTCTGACTCGTACTTGGCCGTTTACTTAATATCTGTCCGTGTATCTGCTTAGATTTTCTTCTTTCAAAAGTCAAAGAAAATATAAGGTCAATCAATGATTTTGGCAATAATAATCAAACACATATAAGATACATAAATACTTGAGATGTAGGTAGAGCGCAGCTTTTGAATACTGAAAGGAACTGACTGCATCGCTTCACAAAGATCAATTTGAGAATAGAATTAGTTGTGTGGTCTAGCCTAAAGTAATTCAGAGCTAATCAAACAAATCTAGAAGAGAAATCGCCATGTTTAAATCTAGTACAGGACGTGAGTTATCGGAGACTAATGGCTTGAAAGTGGAGACGGCTCCGATTTTCTGCACCACATCGCACGATAATGAACTTAAATATTAGCCGAGGAAAGTGAATACAATAGCAGTCATTATGAGTACAATAGGCGCCGTAAATGCTTTTGATGTTAAAGATAACATAGTGTTAAAAGGCGAGGTGAGAATTTTTCGAGTGGCTAAAACATTTGGGAATTCCGAACGTGTATTAATTTGCATAATATATGGAGAACTAGAAGGAAAATAATCGGCCAAGTACGAGTAGGACTCGCGCACGAAGGGTTCCGTACTGTACCCTTAAATATTTATTTTATTTTAATTTAATTATTTATTATTTACCTATTTAAATTTTAATTGAATAGAATATACAACTAAATATTCTGTGGATATTTCAAGCATCTACCTGTTACCATTATTAACATTGAGCGAAAAACGGTTAAAAAATCAGGTTGGTTGTATGGGAGCCTCCACTTAAATGTTAATTTTATTCTGTTTTTAGTATTTGTTAGTATAGCGGCAACAGAAATACATCATCTGTAAAAATTTCAGCTTTCTAGCTATAACGGTTTATGAGATACAGCCTGGAGACAGACAGACGGGCAGTGGAGTCTTAGTAATAGGGTCCCGTTTTTACCCTTTGGGTACGGAACCCTAAAGAGGAAACGGAAGACCACAAAGGGCATACTTAGATAAAAAAAAAAAAGAAAAGGTAGATCTCATGTCTTAGTAGGTGAAAATACTAGCACAGGACTATGGGACATGGAAGTTGCGCCACCCACAAAAGCTTTGCTCAAACATATTCCTACTACAGAAAGTAACAAACGTTGACAAAAATAAAAAAACAAGAAAGCAAAACCACAGTGAGGAAAATCATAATTTATATACTGTGGCTTGACGTAAAATCAATCTAACGTTCCGTAGCAAATTGATTGGCCACGTACCAGCCCGGAGAGAATTTAGATCTAACTTAGATCCTAGATAAGCGGTACATGAAAGAGATTAACGTCCCGTCCCATCAAACCATGTGTTTAAGTTTTAAAAATAAAAAAAAGTAGATTTATATGTCAACGTCAAACTTGTAACCTTTAAAAATATTATTGCTTTCTCACTCTTCCTTTTGCGTCAGCCATTGTAACATAAAGAAAAATAAACCAGCGCCTTATAAAATATCAAAGTGTTTTTAATCCTAACCATCAGCAACAATATAACACATAAATTTTGATCCTACGGCCGGATTACAAATCAAATTACATAAATATACAGTTATTTTAAAGTTTTGAACAAAAAGTGCGTGTGTGGTATCCGCCAGCTATACCACCACACCAACTTCACCATACCATACAAGATACAAGACGTCGAGACTAGGACATTACATTAAATGGCAACAGCCACGGAAGAATCATCTCCAATGCCAGTATCACTGGATAAGCTTATCTCAAGGCGAAGCAATTTCAAAGGGAGATTAACGAGGATATATAACTTCATCGACAATGAAGAGAATCAACACAAGTTATACGAAATGCAAGTCAGACGAAGTGAATTGGCCGAACTCTTCAACAAATATAATAGCACACAGGACGACATCGAGATGATCGATGAAAAGAAGCAATCACATGTTCTGGAAAGAAGTTCTACCGAGGACAAATACTTCGAGTATCAGGCGAAAATAACAGCAATCATACAAGAATGTGAACACAACCAAACTGCAAATTCCTTTCGCTCCATGCGCCAGGACAGTCGCCCATCACCAGCTATTAACATACCTTCTTTACAGATTCCCACATTTGGAGGAAATATTTGCGAATGGACAAACTTCAAGGCATTATTCGAGGGGGTTATTGATGCCAATGACCAGTTGAGCCCGCTTCAGAAGCTGCAATATCTGAAGTCTTTACTACGAGGTGAAGCTGATGGACTCATAAGCTCTCTAACGCTCACGGAAGACAACTACAGAAGCGCTTTAGCTATATTAAAAAAGAGGTACGAAAATAAGGTTATTACAGTCAACTTCTTTATCAGAAACTTTATGTCAATTCAAAATATTAATAAAGCAAATCTTAAAGAATTTTTAGTAACACTTCAACAAAGCTTAGATTCATTAAAGTCTCTAGATATACCAGTAAATAGCTGGGATTTATTGTTAATTTATATAATAACACAAAAATTAGACCAGTCTCTCAGATCAGCCTGGGAACTGAACAGCACTAAAGAAGACTTGCCAACTCTCACTTCACTTGTTGATTTCTTGACTCACCGTGCCAGAGCACTTGAAATCATGTATGATAAACCTCAAAGTGTAACTAAGCCTTATGCGAACAATAAGCCAACAACTTCACGAGTCTCCACTCATATCGGCACTGTGACAGACAGCTGCCTACTCTGTAATATGTCTCATGAACTTTATAAGTGTCCAAAGTTTCTAGAATTGTCACCCGTCCAGCGCAATGACTTTGTCAAATCTAAACAACTATGTTTTAACTGCCTAAGACCTTATAAGTTTCAACATGTTTGTTCGAAAAATGTCTGCTCCATCTGCGGAAAGAAACATCATACAACTATTCACCGAACATTTAACAATTCTGCCACTACAGCTATGAGCACTGTACCTAGTAACACTACCACACCTCCAGCAAATAAGGTAAGTTCATCAGCAGTACTCTCAGATGTTCAAATTACTGGCAGTAATGTCAACCAAGCCAACATGCAAACATCAGTCATGCATTTACCTACCAAACAATCTGAAGTTTATTTGTCTACTGCAGTGATTAGAGTGCAACAAAATGATGGTACTTGGACTCCCTGCCGAGTTCTTTTAGACAGTGGAAGTCAAGTATGTCTGATTTCCAACAGTTTTGCACAAAAGCTACAATTACCAGTCACACAAGACACCAAGTATGTTATACAAGGCATAAGTACCTCACCTACAGTTTCATCCAAATCGGTTAAGGTCAAAATAGCATCCTGTAGTGATCAATTTGAAACAGTTCTATCCTGCATAATTACAGAAAAAATATCCAGTAAATTGCCACAAAAATATATACCACTGAGCAACTTTAAATTGCCAAAGGATTGCAACTTAGCAGACCCATTGTTTTATGTACCTAGAGACATAGATTTATTAATAGGAGGTCAATTATTTTACTCCCTTTTGCAACAAGGCAGTATTAAGTTAGGTGAAAACCAACCCACTCTCATCAACACAGTTTTTGGATGGGTAGTTACAGGAGATATAGAATTATCAATGCAAGCTGCATTTAATGATACAGTCCACACACAAACCACACAGCTATCAAGCCAGACAGAACACTGTCATTCAGACACACAGTCTCACAAACAAACTGTGATATCAGCTCATCTTATGTGTGAGCAATCTTGTGATCAATTGTTACAACGCTTTTGGGAACAAGAAGATATCAAATCAACACCGATTATTACACCAGAACACACCTTTTGCGAAGATTTGTACAAAAGTACCACCATTAGGGAAGAGCCTACCGGCCGCTTTACAGTACACCTTCCAATTATACAAGACAAGATAGAACAGCTAGGTTCATCCTACAATACAGCAGAAAAATGCTTTCTTACATTAGAAAAGAGATTTCTCAACAATCCCTTGCTTCACAAACAATATTCAGAATTTATAGATGAATACATACAATTAGGTCATGCTTCATACATACCTAACCCCATTTTACAACCAAATATGCATGAAAACCCTAAATATTTCTTTCTGCCACATCATGCAGTAATCAAACCACATAGTGTTTCCACTAAGCTTCGTGTAGTATTCAATGGAAGCAGTCAATCATCAACATCGGTGTCTCTCAACCAGACTTTATATGAAGGTCCAAACATTTACACAGATATTGTAGATATTATCTTACGACTCAGAACTTTTAAGTTTGTGTTATCTTGTGACATAGTCAAAATGTTTAGAAACATCAATGTAACAGAAGAACATTGCAACCTACAATGTATATTGTGGAGGAAAACACCTGATGATGAGCTCAGAGTCATTAGATTAAACACTGTCACATATGGAACAAGATGTGCCCCTTACTTAGCATTTAGAACGCTGCTTGAACTCTCACATCAAGATGGTCACCTGTATCCTCTCGCTGCAAAGTGCATTAGATATCAAACATTCATGGATGATGTTCATTGTGGTTCCAACTCCCTATCTGAGGCTATAGAAACTTGCAATCAATTAATCTCACTGTTTCAAAGAGGTGGTTTTCAATTGCATAAATGGTCAGCTAACAATTCACAAATACTCAACAGAGTTATTCAAGATAAAGATGAACACTCACCAAATAGCTTAGTTATTGGTGAAGAAACAAGCACACTTGGTCTCAAATGGGATCCAGTAACAGATGTATTTAAAGTAAGCATTCCCTCACAACAAACTTCACAATTTACTAAGAGAACAGTATTATCTATTATTGCTAAAATATATGATCCTGAGGGATATCTTAATTGTGTTTCTATCAAATTTAAGAAGTACATGCAATGCTTGTGGAAGGAAACATCATTAAATTGGGATACACCACTTCCTAAACACCTATTATCAGAATGGTTATTAATTTACAACAACTTATACTTACTAAAAGACATAACAATACCAAGATATTGTTTCACCAACATCCCTAGTAAAGTTTATCTAGTTGGTTATAGCGATGCCTCTCTTGAAGCATATGGATGTTGTATTTATATTGTAGCAGAATATCCTAATCTACACCCTACTTCAAACTTGTTAATTAGCAAAAGCAAAGTAGCTCCTCTGAAAACAGTCTCAATTCCTAGACTGGAACTCTGTGCAGCAGTATTATTGTCAAAATTAATGCAAAAGGTCAAGCCTGCACTAGAAGTAGCATTAGAAATCAATTCCTTGCATTATTATACTGATTCTACTATTGTTTTAAACTGGCTAAGATCCCCTTATAAAAAATGGGAAGTTTATGTGTCTAATAGAATCTCACAGATACTTCAACTTACTGATTCCACTTCCTGGAATCATACTAGAACTTATGATAACGCTGCAGATCTACTGACACGCGGTGTACATCCTAAAGATTTACAGAATCTCTCACTATGGTGGCATGGTCCTGCTTATTTGTTATCACCACCAAGCGAATGGCCTCACTGTACTAACACATCAGAAACCTATACCACTACAGATATTCAGTTAGAGACATTTCACACCACAGAAACCAACTCACACACAACTAAGTTGTCAGAATTTTATAATGATGAAGATATAGATTATTTCATAAACTTGTTTCAGAGAGTTTCAAGTTTTCAAAAATTACAAAACATTATTGCATATTGTTATAGATTCTACAGCAATCTTAAGCATCATTCTAAATTATCTGGTCCTCTCACACTAGAAGAGTTAAAACTCAGTCATAATTTTATTATAAAAGTTGTTCAATCATCTTCCTTTAAGAAAGAATTGATTGAATTGAAATCTAACAAAACTAGTTACACTTATACATCTAGCCCTATTAAAAGATTGTCACCCTTTATAGATACTGATGGAATTCTAAGGGTAGGAGGCAGAATTAAACATGCTAACATTCAGTACAACCAGAAATTCCCTATAATACTGCCTAACAAGAATCATATCACAACACTCATAATAGAGAAGTTTCACATAGATCTGTACCATTCTGGTGTACAAAATACAGTAGCAACTCTGCGTCTAACCTATTGGCCTATACATGCAAGAGTAGATGTTAAAAAGGTAGTCTACAAGTGTATAGTGTGCACTAGATACAGAGGTCTTACCTGTAAGCAGAAAATGTCTAACTTACCTTACCACAGAGTTAATTTAGAAAGAGCATTCCTTCATGTAGGTATCGACTTCTCCGGTGCCATAGAGATTAAATCATCTAGTCTCCGCAATACAAAGTACATTTCATCCTTTATTTGCATATTTACCTGCCTATCAACTCGCAGCATTCACATTGAACTAGCTGAAAGTACTACCACTCAATCATTCATCGCTTGCTTAAAGAGATTTTGTGCTCGACGAGGTGTTTGTAATACTATTTATTCAGATAACGCTAGTTATTTTCATTGTGCTAACAATGAATTACATGATTTATACCATATTTTCAAAAATGAGACATCTTACAGCCAAATCTTGGAGTATACAAACCGTCAGGGCATAACTTGGAAATTTACTGTTCCGCTCGCTAGCCATATGGGTGGAGTATATGAAACTTGTATTAAGCAAACCAAGCGTTTGTTAAAAAAGAAATTAGGTAACAGTCGAATGACTTATTGTCAACTATATACTTTATTATGTCAAATTGAGTCTATTCTGAATTCCAGACCACTTTGTGCTATTTCAGACTTACCTGATGATTTAAATTACCTTAGTCCAGGTCATTTTCTTATTGGATCAACATTACTAGACATTCCAGAACCTAGTCTCATCCATATCTCAGAAAGTAAGCTTGATATTTGGCAAAGAATAACCTTAATTAAACAACAGTTTTGGAAAGAGTTTTATAAGTCATATTTATCTGAAATTCAGAAAAGACAGAAGTGGCTCACAGAGTCGCGTAACTTAGAAATAGGAGATCTAGTCCTACTTAAAGACGAGTGCACTCCTCCATCAACCTGGCCTGTTGGACGAGTCATTCATACACATAAATCTAGCGACGACCATCTAACCCGGTCCGTTATTGTTAAAACTGCAAAGGGACAGTATTCCCGTCCAATACACAAACTTGTATATTTGCCTATTGAGTAATTCTGCATACAATTATGTACTAATACTAGTTTAGCACTTAGATTAAGTTTCATCCTTTTTATGTCGATTTATACTATTTTCATAGGAATTAATTTGTAAACTGTAAACAAACAACAATGTAATTAGGGCTCATTGACAGTTGACTTTGACACATCTGACAGTGACGTTTAATTTGACTTCAATTCGACTGACTAGCCAATATAGACAATCAAGCCGACTGACAGCAACTGGACTTAGTTTTTTTGGGATTAATTTTTAAATATTATAATTTTATATTCAGACTCCGTCAGCGCGGGGGTGTATGTTTAAGTTTTAAAAATAAAAAAAAGTAGATTTATATGTCAACGTCAAACTTGTAACCTTTAAAAATATTATTGCTTTCTCACTCTTCCTTTTGCGTCAGCCATTGTAACATAAAGAAAAATAAACCAGCGCCTTATAAAATATCAAAGTGTTTTTAATCCTAACCATCAGCAACAATATAACACACCATGGTAAATGAATGGTGAACGCGTGCCAAATCGTAGTCCAATCTATTAGACGTGCATTTAATAGATTAAACCCATGTTGAAAATTAATCTTGGTCATATTCTAGAAACTAAAGGATATCATTTATGTTTTAAGTATAAGAAAGTAAATAAGAGTAGACTGCAATCGAGAGTCATTAAAACTTATAAATTGTAATCTGAATTTTAATTTGAATAAGAACACTATGATAGTAGAGTACATAATCCATACTTACTAAAACAGATTGTCAATATAAAATTAAATACCTTGCTATTAGAAATCATGTAGTATTTAAGATCAAGTTGGTCGTCCGGCTGCAAGATGGGTCGACGATTTAGTTGAAAGCGCGGGTCGAACCTGGACACGATTGGCACAGGACCGAGGCAGATGGCACAGTAAGAGAGAGGCCTATACCCAACAGTGGTATAAACCAGGCTTTGGATGATGACGACGATTTAAGATTGACGACGAGCTTTAAAGATAGATATATCTTGGATCTATAAATGCAACATGAATCAGATTAATATCATATGGTGATGTTTAATATAGATACAAAACTAAAATTCGTAAATACCGCTACATAAAGTCTCATAAATATAACAGAAGAGAAATATTGTGGCAGTTAAAATCGCTACATTTAATAGCAAACAATAAATAGCAAAGTTCTATGAGATTAGTTTTTGAACCGGTTCTGTGGACGTCAAAAGGATTTAATCTTGGGAGATACGAATCTAGCTGGGAGATTATGTTTAGCAAGCGGGAATGTTTATAAAGATGAAATTGAAAAGAAAATTGAAGATACCACGGGACTTAAAATATGCAATGTTAAGGTTTACCTTCTATTCTTTTATTTTCCATTCTTTGATATAAACCACGACTCATTTAGAGTTATTGAAATAGATATATGTCTAAATACTGAGAAAATGCTCATACCTACCCGGAAAGTAGTCACTTAATAAAATAAATAGAACATTGTTTATAAGACACTTCATTCGATTCAATTTATGTAGTAGCTAAAATCACATTTGCCCTTTAAAAAAAACTTTGAATTTGTCAATAAATATAGAAATAAGATTATCTAGAAGTGATTACCTTAACAATGCCATTAATGTTATTTGATGATCTTTGCTAAGTTTCGAATGTGCATACATTTACATAAAACCTTATTAATATGCATTAGGTGTAGACACCTGCTTATTATACAGGTTTCAAACAGCTGGATTAATTTGTTAGATCTCTTCAAATATATTAATTACAACAAGTTTCATAAAAGTCATTATAATAACATAAAACTAAATAAGTAACAAGAAATGATAGAAATCAGAGATGTATCAATGTTGTTGGCTTTTTCATTTCTAACGATGCTTTCGATGAATTTCTTAACGACGCCGATGGAAATTTTACAGAGATTCGATAGAAGATTAAAGAACTGTTAGTGTAAAAGTTACAAAACCATATACAGGCTATCTCTGAGCATTAGAGATGTAAAACGGTCGTAAACATTCAAAGTCAGACCTCACAGTACGACTAGTTTTGTAGACAATACATACATCCAGGAATGTAAATCGCCTACAATTTCTATGGAAATTACCTTTGGACGAGTACAAAACGATGTTCGTGAGATGTTAGATTTAACTGTTAATGAGGCAGAAGATGTTGATAAAGATAAATGAATGTTTGGAATCAATGTAACAGACGATGCTTTAGCTTAATTGCATTAATATTTCATTAAGATTATTCGATAAGGCTGTGTATTGGTTTAAGTTATTAAGTGACGGGACAAACACGTTGTTTTCATGGCGATTTCTAAGAAATCTCCACTTTGCATTTGAATATATTGAGCAAGTTAAAATGGTTTTAGTTATACATAGATTATATCAAACTAGCGAGGTTTTATCAACACCCAATCTTAATTAATTAGTCAGATGAGTTCATTATAAATTGAATCTGTTTTAATAGATAGTAGCAGCTCGTCTTAAGCTTTGCACGTGATGAAAAATTGTATAACTACTAACTTAAGACAATTTACATGTAATATTACTATACTATTTTATCAAACAGTTTACCTAATTATTTAAATTTGAATTCAAACGATTTTTCAATATGTTCTGGAAGAAAACTTAAACGTAATATACAATATACATACGTCTAACTTAGTCTTTATCTATAAAGATAAGGCGCTGATGATAATTATTGCAAATAAAGTACTTTATCTAAAGGACTCTACAAAACTTAAGGAAAATATAACCAACTACAAAACCAAAATGCCAAAAATCAATTTAATTTTTTTCTCTGTTTATGCACAATATTATTAATCCTGAGACAGACACAATAAAAAAATAATGGCCGAGCATTAAGCTTGACAAGCTTGTTAAGAGCATATATTTTATCTTGAAGCAAGAACATTTATGTTTAACTTTACTGACATACAATTTTATATAACGGTACACGAGGTAACAAAAGGTTGCCCTGGAAAGATAATGCTCGTTTTAAAGTTCCAAATATAATAAAATAACGGTTGAATTTTAAATGATCATAAAATACCCTGCCTCATTTTCAGACATGTCATAAACATGCTCGTAAAGACCTAACAATAGATTTGAAAGTTGAACGTGGAGAGAAGACTACACTTACAGCTATTCTATAAGTAGATTCTATTGAATAACAAGTTTAAATGACAAAGTAAAAATTAAAAATGATTTTTTTTGAGTTGTCTAATAGTCATCTCAAATTAAACGGATTTTTTTTACTAAATTTTTATTTGGTAAAATGTAATTTACCTACTCTATGTTTGTCCCCGAATAAAAAAATCGAAAGCACATTAGTAACTTCATACAGGCAAGCCCTTGTTGAATTCAGGAGAAAAAAATATAACTGTGATTTTATTTCGGAGGAACGAAAAAATAATTTATCCTCGCTCTGGTTTTTATCTGATCCAGCATATATCACTGGCGATCCAGCGCGGCAACGCAGCTAGCATAATGGGCACCTTCGGCCAGGGCACTATCAGGGGAGGGCTGTTCGATTAGGTTTATTATGACGTTTAAGATTGATTGTTTGACACATTGTTTGCGTATGTTTTTGACATTTTAAAAATCTCTATAAATAAAAATGAATTGTTGTTCGTTAGTCTGATTAAAACTCGAGAACGACTGAACGGATTTATCTTATCTTGGTCTTGAAATGTTCGTGGAGGTCTAGGGAAGGTTTAAAAGGCGAGAAGTGAAACGAAGTTCGCCGGGTCAACTAGTTATTGATATTTTAATGACTATGTAAAGACACAAAATAAATAAATAATTAATTAATTTACAACAATAAAGAAACAACGTGATTCTACCCTGTTTTTCATCCCTGAGAACTAAAATGTAAACTGAGATAAGCTAACTAGTATTAATAAAATCCTGTTACACAGATTAATAAAGTTATAACGGCACAGAAACCTAGATTTCAACTATATTTAAGTTTACGTTAAAATTGAATTCGTTTGCGAAACTGATCGTGATAAACATTTCACCGAACTTGAAGCTCTATGAATTCAATGAAGCTCGAAACAAAGATGACGTGCATATTTCAAACACTATCACACGTGTTTATACAGATCTGCCAGAAGACAAGCTACTATCACTAGGCCCCGCTCCACCACTGAAAGCCGACGGCAGAATTTGGGAACTAAGTACTACTGAAACTAAGAACTAAGATAAGCGATAGAGGCGACACGTCTACCGAACTTCATTTGTGGCGCGGAGTCTATTACTAAGCACCCGCTAAAGAGTTAATAAATCCTTTCACAACGAGTCTGACGCAAATGTAAACAATAGGCCCAGTTATGATAATGATTGATATGCATTCAATAGACTATCCCGCCTGGTAAGGATGATTATTAAAATAATACATAGATTAGTAGGTGGTTTTAAATGTCATGAATGATATTAGAGGGATCTTCAATTTGATGATATCGCATTTGTCGGTAATGAAGACAAATCTGAGGGCACGGTAACACATTACCATAAAGAGCAACGACGAACCAAGCGAAGCGATGCGCAAGGGCACTACATATACCACCACCTTTTCTTGAAGCGGTTCGCCGATTTTTGAACCCTCATAACTTGGGTTTGGAGTATTAATTACTTAGGAAATAAGATTCAATGCCAGATGCTGTAAATTCGATATAAAAGAGTTTACCCGTCTGGAAACTACAGGCCGCGACTCAAGCGGAGAATATGTAGGTATACGACAACATTTATTTTCTTTTGTGGTTCGGTTTAAGAGAACCACAATAATAGATCTTTAGTGCTTTAGAAACGAGTCGATTTAAAATCAAGTTACTCGTATTTATCGAAATTGCTGTGCATAATCTGAAGCGCTATTGCCACTAATTTATCTTATCCAAGTTTTAAGTAACCCATTACTTACACGTTGTAGAGTACCATCTTGGGTTGATGTAAAGTAGCAAGATAGAAACAAAACACCGCGATAACGGTAACATCAATTATTTTGTGAAAAAATACCAAAATGGCTACGTGAAACTACTTCCCAAAACACGCATAATTAAGGCCAACCGCAAGAAGCCATTTAAAATACTAAAGCACTTCGTGATCACGACAGAGAACAAGTCAAAGTCGTGTCCATTAAGCCCTATCCATAGTATTTAAATTGCTCTAAATCAGATCATTTGTGGTACTTTCTACTATTAGTGTGCTTTCTATCATCACGTAGTTTAGTTTGTTCTGGTCGATTAGTTTGTGTGGTGTGTAGGAGTCACGTAATGTTCCAATTCACGAATTCGGAACCGATACGAGTAAGTGTAACAATAATATTGTGGTTTTCAGTGCATGCGGGCTTACTTGAGGCATTCATTGGACACGTTTGATTAATTATGAAAACAGCTTTAAAGATGCTTGACTAGGTGTTCTTACCAATCACCGATGCTTAGCAACGACATACACTATCGGTCTTCTGATTAGTGATATGATACAGGGTACATTCACCGCTAAGCGCTATAATAACTCGAATGACAAGTTATATTGTAGAATCTTAAACCTTTCATATCGCTACTCTGTAACTCGCCTCAATTAGTTTGTTTCAAGAAATGGAGATGCTTTGATAAAATGAACTCAGACAAAGTTACTTAAAAGGACAGATTTTACAATACTCGTAAATACATATAAAAAAAAATAGTAGTTAGTCTAACGAAAAACCTTGCAATTTATTGAGATTAATTACCCAAAGAAATGATGAAATTAAATAAAACCTACAAATGAACTAGGCAAGTAATCCACGTGAAACCAAAACGCCTACACACGATACTTCAATAGAAATAGTAGTGGGTGTAACAATCAGTCAGTTTCAAGAACACACCGATTAGAACGGCTTGTGCGATGCCATTGATTGTTACTAGCATTGACGGCGAAGATTTCAGACCATTATTATGGATTTGGTCAAAACATGGAAAAGGTAATCGTTAAGTCGTAAAAATTGGACGAGTGCAAAAGTAGCACTAATAACAGTGATTTTGTGTTTGTGTTTAAATCCGAAATAAAAACAGCGGGGCAATTCTGTCAACCGATCTCGTTACTAAGGTGACACGTTCTTGAACCTGTCTCGTTTTCCTGACAGTTTTGAGCTGTCGGAACTGTCAGAAAAACGAGAGAGGTTCAAGAACGTATCACTTTTTAAAGAGATCGGCTAACAGAATTGCCCCGCAGGAGGAAGTTAAGGTACTCCTTTGGTAGTTATTTTATGTTTATTCTAAACTAGACGACCCGCCCCGGCTTCGCACAGGTGTAGGTATTATACATATAAACCTTCCTCTTGAATCACTCTATCCATTAAAAAAAACCGCATCAAAATCCGTTGCGTAGTTTTAAAGATTTAAGCATACAGACAAACAAACAAACAAACGAAAATAGCGACTTTATTTTATACTATGTAAGGATAAGGATACAAAATCACTGTAATTAGTGCTACTTTTAATTAGTAGTGCTACTTCACTTTTTCAATTTCCTTCCCCGTGGAGGGACATGAATCGAAGTCAGAATGCTTACCAGTATTTGCTCTACAATTGTCATGGCGGTATTTTGCTAGGATTTCATGCACATTGAACGCCAATGTTAAGAAACTAACTTCGAACTTCTACAGGTACCTCAAAATTAGACTTCAAAATATTTAGTTATCAAATATCCACCCGTAAGATTCATAAGGCACTGAAATGTTCTTTTTAACCAAATCCAATGTACAAGTAAAATTAATAAATTATTTTTACTGAAGAATTAACACCTGATTAAACGGCAGTAATCTGATAAGCTGAACGAATGCGAGCGCTTGCGCATAATGTTATGCAAATTATGTTTCATATTCGAAACGTGTTCGGATATTTCCTGGTTACATGGTGAGCAAGTTATGAAACAATTAAAGAAAGTTACGAGGAAGAAAAATCGATAAATGTTAAAGTTTTATAATACAAGCGGTATTGACAAACCGGAAAATAACATTATAAGTGGCAATTTAAATCTTTTTATGCAAAGAAGCCCAAATTAAATTTAACACCTGATTAAACTCAGTTTTAATCCGACAAGTATAACCAATTAAATAACATAAAATTTACAGTTTAAGGTCTTTGATAATTTTAATTTTTGAAGCTAAGCAAGTGATACTTAATTTATAAGCTATCGATATAAAATTTTTAAATGATGATAATAAGGTAAAGCAATTTAGATTCTCAATGCATATTCAAGATTATTAGCACCTGATTAATCAAAGTTAACCCGATGAATCGAATTAAAGAGATCCATAATAAACGCAACTCAAATTATACTGATATAGTTTAGTTATTTAAGAACGCTGTGAATGTGGTAACCGGTGAAAAAATTAAGTGAAAAGATTATTCGTGCACGTTATGTTTCTAAGCCAGGTTCGAAAAAGGAATCAAGATCAATTAAAGAAAACATATTAGAGAATAACAAAGGCATCGCATTGACATTTGATTGGAAATTTATGAATGATGACTTTGGAAAAGAAAAAAGTAGCATTAACTAAAGATTTTGAAGAGCAAGTCTATTAAGCTCGTAATAAAGACAAGTTCACAGCACAAAAAGAGAAAACAAAAATAACAGCTCATCATCCATCTTTAATGTAATAGATTACCACGAATCTCTACAAGGTATCAATTACTAAAATTAGTACGTATTAACGTATGATCATAGTGAGGAATACCGTCTCTCAAGTGAATGAAACGAAACGTGACAAAAAGTAGCCCGGTAGTGTGGGTATATTATTTGGCCTACTTTGCTTCGCTAATTTCAATTAACCATTTGTGTCATTAGGCCCACGGCATGACTGTCTGTTATATTTAACACGTTGACATTGCGTAACTATACCAACTGTGTGTTATATTAGTCGTACTAGACTAGACATTTGATTGCAAACAAATATTACATCGTAATCGAGAGTGCGTTTGAGCTGTTTGTTTTGATTGAAAACAAAGTCTTGGGAAGTTATCTTTGATGGAGATAACTTCCATTCGTGAAAGCTAAATCCGAGGTGAGAAAGGGTCAATGCAATCTCCTGAGGCGCGAAACGATTTAAGTCTGCTGTTTTAGAAGGCTTTCAAGTTGTCTATTATCTGCTGTTGGCTGAAAGCTGACGTAAATATGCTGTTTGGTTTGAGACTACTCAGATTTTGGTGAGCTCAATTTCGATTACATTTGAGATGGTGTTTGAAGAATGAAGCGTTTCCATTATCTGAACACTGTATTAAGTTATACCTATCCAGTACAACGATTCAGTCCTTAAGGATTAACCGCAATACGGATACGGAAAAATTACATCGAAATCTATAAAAATTACCCGTTTTCAAAACTACCAAAACATTTCCAAGTTACTTTTAGGGTTCCGCGTACCCAAAGGGTAAAAACAGGACCCTATTACTCCGTCTGTCACCAGACTGTTTCTCATGAACCGTTATACCTAGAAAGCTGAAATTTTCAAAGATGATGTATTTTTGTTTGCGTTATAACAACAAGTACTAAAAACAGAATACATTTAATATTTATATACCCATTCAACAAACCTGAATTTTTAACCGTAACAGGTAGATGCTTGAAATAATCACAGAATATTTAGTTGTATATTCGATTCAATGACAGTACGGAACTCTTCATGCGCGTATCCTACTCGTACTTGGCCGATTATTTTGAACCAAATGACTGATTAGACCTTGTTGTCGTTATGTTGGTTCTATGTCGGTCTCTCTCCTTTACCTCTTCAAAAGATAATGTACATAAACGATAAAAACATCCTACATGTAAGTGAGAAACCAACATTTTCACGAGAATCAGTATTCATTCTCTAAACATAGCTTCAGACAGTTCAGACATCGGATTTCAAGCGCAATAGAAATGGCTCCATAAATATAAGATGGCGTTGTCAATGTTTGCACGAAGGTGTTCAGTTTCGTTCCGGACAACCGTTCCGTCTTGTGCTCAGCAAACAGTATATTTATGTGTGCAAAGTCGCAGCGCAACAATGATGGTATACTCGTATTTGGAAAAGAAAAGTCGAGAGCTTTCTGTTTGACGGGACTAGTCGCAGATTTCGCTAATAACACACGTTGTATAAGGTCGTGTTAGACCGAGAATCGAGAATGGAGACGAAAGCTTTATTGTTTGGCCTAAAGTTTGCTATGGATAAATAAACCTTTGTCAGTAAAATATTCATAAACAAACAAAATATATCACTGCAATACTCTCAACCAGAAACTCAGAACAAACTTGACTGCGAATGGAATGTTCTACCTAGAGAACGATGTCTGGGCGTATTTTTGATACGTATCTATGAGGTTTATGCAATGATTTCATTCCATTTCATTCCATTTAAGAATGGAATGGAATAAAAAGGTAAGCCTTTAGGACAGAAAAAGGGACAAGAATATACAGTGAAACGAATATACAGAGGGAATCCTAGTGAGAAGCCATATTAAGCGTGACATTAAATCAAAGATCTTATCAACTTTTGGAACCAATTTTAATTCAATATGATTTGTTAATTTTCACACGAACATCAACAAATCACCTCAGCCTTAGATTCCACCAAAACGGTGCTAATAGTCATTATGTTCACGATCTTCTCAAACAAGATTTAGATTTTTATCACACGGTAAGATTTATTGGCCGGTCGGGTTATAAACTTCCGTGATTTTCTCACCTTTCTCTATTATTATATCGTTTATTACTTCCTTTGGGTTGAATTGGTTGATAGTAACCTATTTGAGTGACTACGGTGCTATTTTAAGAGCATTAATATCTAGGTCGTCGACGTTGATGCGATACGGTATTGCTGTTTGCGGATTTCTCGTTGTAAATGGCAGAATTTGTGCGTCTGTCTATTTTAGATGACAAACTTTTTCTTTTTTATCGAATTTTATAAATTACACCGGAAATCTTCTTCCATCCTTAATTTACCTATTTACTTCCTCATTTCTGAGCTCTTCTTTCTTGAACTAAACTTAAACTTTACATTATTAAATCTTAGCCCAGCACAGTATTACCCAGTCAGTATTATCTTAAAACGATGATTTGTTTTAAGTCATTTTATTTAATTAGATCACAAAAAGTTATGACCGAAGGATAAAACCTTTAAACAATTTTTGAATATTCCAGGAGACATGAGAGAAAGACAAAAATATTTAATTATGTATCATTAAGTACTTAAATAATCGGCCAAGTACGAGTCGGACTCGCGCACGGAGGGTTCCGTACTGTATGGGAGCCCCCCTTAAATATTTATTTCATTTTAATATTATTATTTATTATTGAAGGGAATATAAAACTAAGTATTCTGTGAAAATTTCAAGCATCTACCTGTTACCATTATTAACATAGAGCGAAAAACATCTAAAAATTCTGGTTTGTTGTATGGGAGACCCCTTAAATATTTATTTTATTTTGTTTTTATTTATTTTAGTACAATATAGCGGCAACCGAAATACATAATCTGTGAAAATTTCAGCTGCCTAGCTATCATGGTTTATGAGATACAGCCCGGTGACAGACAGACAGACGGACATCGAAGTCTTAGTAATAGGGTCCCGTTTTTCCTTTTGGGTACGGAACCCTAAAAATACTACTCTGTCTGGCAACACTTATAGGCCAAACATAGAGACAATTCCTCGTGACTTGTGCAATTATTTAACAACGTGTGTTTGGCGACTGTTCGGCGTAATTTGCTCTAGCGGCGATAATTAGGCTGTGATGTGACAAACGCCGGATCAAATTGCTTGTTTACTTTGGTTTTTTCATCAGTTTAATGTTTGTTTGGTGATGTGACCTATTTACTTCGTAACTGTAACGCGTGTCTTTAATTTATTTCAAATAGTTTAGTCTTTGAATACCTTTGACATGTCAGGGAATCAAATATTTTTAGAGAACTGTAGTGATTTAATTGTATTAACGTTTATCACACTAATTTTAACGTAAAGGTCAGTAGGTATGATCTTCTGCATATCGCATCCACTTGACATCTGCCGCTTTACGTAGATTCTTCACTTAGCCGCAATATACTATTACTAATCATTTACTTAGTACGCATAGTTATTTAAGAAGGCATTTGTATACCAATTAGTCGTATACTGATTATGTTCTGCTTTACATCTGCAAACATTTCCAAATTGAAATGAGCAAGTTCTGGTCAATATTTATCAACAGTTCCAGTGCCTTACTTCACATTACAATTACCATTTCTAAATATTTCCACACCATCTTCACAAACATCTTCAATCTTCAAACATAACCTCAAAATTGATCCCAATATTTGTTTCTCTTACAAATCAAGAAGCGCGTCCGACACACTCAATTAGTAATGTCCACTTGAATATGGTCCCATGTCGCAATAATAAAATTGCACGATTTCATACAAGTATTGAAGTTGGAGTTATAACTTGCATTGACACAAAGTACCTACCCACTTTGTATTATAATATTACATACATGGCTATTCCGTATTAATTCCAAGATAACGCTTCGATAAGCTTACAACATAATGTATGAAGGATTTATTTTATTTTTAAAAAACTTTACTAAAAAATTATTAAGTGTCGGTATAAAGTATCCCATCGCTCACCAAAATCTCAAGATTTTTTTGGTATATGCGATTACTTTTGGAAACATCATAATTATATATTGTAGACACATGCCAAAAAGGCCAAATAAAAATATAGCACTAGTATTTATTAAAACACGTAACATTCGTCAACAATAATATACAATGACAAGACAAAGTTGCAAAATTAACGAAACTAAAATGAAGCATATTCCATGAAATGTTCTAGAAACGGCTACAGTAGCTGGTGTCATAGAACACATTATGTTAATCAACATCAAAATGAGACTAGACAAAGTTCCGAAACATAATATTATTCAGCACGGTCCAGCACTTGGCGCATATAGAACGACAACTGTTTGTAATCCCAGGTTAGTTAACCAAACACTGCTTGAGCAAATTGCTCGTGAAACGGTTAAAATAACTATTGTAATTATGCTGCGCGCCACGGGATGTGGGTTTTGGATTACGTTTTGCAAATATGCGAATATTTTGCATGATTATGTGTATAAATCCATACATGTTTAGCTGCGTAGTAATATCGGTGAAGAGTTCAGTAATAAAAATTGGTTTTAGCACAATCATTATCGGATAAGAGGATGAAGAAATTTCTAGACGATCCAAGTTACTTATTCAGCTTATACTATAGGATTAGTAAGCTGAAGTGGCAGTACGCAGAGTAAATAATACGAGGAATACGAAAAAATGTAAGTACCTTAAATCTACAAAGCCACATACGAATCTGGAAATAGCTGTAGTAGATAATATAGAAACAGACATATAATTACTTCCTTACTAATATTATAAATCCGAAAGCGTGTTTGTTGGTATGCTTTTTTTTAAGCATAATAGGGCTACATTTGGCCACCAACTCGCCTGATGGAAAGCGAAGTTGTAGCCGAAGATGTTGTAGACCTTGATGATACCTATTCACTCTTGACTTGAAAATATCCAGATTGTTACTTTTTATCCCGTAAAAATAAAAGGTTCCTATGGGATGACATGAAAATCTAAATATAAAAGCTCCTACTAGCTATACAATATAAGCGAAAATAATACCTCCTTCTATATCGTCAAGTAAAAATTATACTTATTGCGAAACTATAAATTCTATATATTTCGCATTGTTTCGCAGTTGGCGTACCGTAAATTTTCTAAGAACTCTAATTGCTTTTAGCTCAACGTTTTGCAGTTTTGTTTAATCTTTGTGAGCGCATTAGTGAGCTTATTGCGTTTCAGGCAATATCTTAATTGTAACTTGAGACTTTGGCTATTTATACAGCATTCTCTTTGCTTTGCTCTACCAAGACTTCGTCGTTCGAGACTTCTGAATTAATTACGTAATATTTATGTTAAACGTCTTATCCAATAACATCATACAGATACTGGTGAACATTTAGAACAGAAATGATCTTTCCCACCAAATTTTACACAGCCCAATTGAACCGGTTCCCCTGACCTATTAATGTCAACGGTTTGACACACTCCCTCTTTTCATCGTGCAATCACAATCAATTGTCTTCAATGAAAACGCTGCATCAACAACCACTCAATCGGGCGTCGAGCCAGCTGTTCCACACTTTTGTTTTAAGACTTTGGTATTAAATTTCGAAAGCCCTTGTAAATCAATTGAAGAACACGTGCAGTCTTGTTGTGGAGAGACGCTGATCTAAAAAAAAATTATGGCAAGTTGATTGAGAGTGATGGGAAAGAAGAAGCTAAAGAAATTTCGGGCACAATACTTAGCAAATCAATCAATCAATCGAGAAACTATGGAATCATTACACTTTCGCATGAAGACAAAATTATGATGTTTTATACTTATAAACGTTTCATATTTAATAATAACGTTAAATTTTGCTAACAGCATAATTCTTATAGCGTTGTCAATATTCCATACTAGTTTTATAAAAAGAAAAAAAACAGATATACACACACCTATTTTAAACTAAATAGCGATTAAAGATAGAGATGAGAGACACAGTAGAGTCGTAACTCGTAAGCCTTGTAATAAAAATATTTTTTTATGACCAACTAATTTTCTGTGCGAGCCATTCACAGATAGAGAACTTTATTCGTTAACAAAAAATCTCTGAGACGGATGTGAATCTTCCCAACCACGCCAACTATTGTAGTGACAACAATCAAAAAACACGACTAAATGATACAGGTAAACTGAACAATGAACAAACCTTGCCATATAAGTATTTTTTGTCCGACACAGGACAATTTTGAAACGATCTCGCTAATTCCATACGTAACCATGACCGTGACACCATGCAACAAAAGGTGCATAAGAGACCGAGCTTCGCATCCATTCATGCAGACAGACATATTGTTCACGATAAACCAGAAAATGTAGACCTATCACCAGTGAATGAATTTGAGAACCAACTCAAACGCACAGAGCTCAGTTGTATGCTTGTGGTCGAAGGACCAGAAATGATAGACCTATCGAATTCGTATGAAGCTTCAACGGTTATAATAGATGCAAAAGGTCATAAAGATTTGGATGCCGTAAGTCCAAGAGACGTATGCCAACAAATCAACGCATTAAACCATTCAATGGGACCGCTTTATCATCATAGGGGCAGCGATGGTGCGTCATAACTTTTAATTAAAATGGAACATTAGTTAGGGGCTGTCGACGAAACATCAATGAACTATAACAATTCATCGAGAAAGACGTAAGTGTTAGAAAAATAATGGTTACAATGTACTGATTTTTTCTTGCATTTACACGTCACATTTGTATAGAAATATACACGGAATCAATAAGAAATCAATGAGTCATTTCGATGGAGGAACGTAAGTGATCACAAAAGCGATGTGAGTTAGGACTTTTTGCTAACAATGCTTATTTATATTGGCGTGTAATTGATTGTGTGGAAACGGGATGATAATAAATTATGTTAAATGATAATGTTGTCGCGTGGCTTTGAATAGGAAGGCGGCTGTCTGCCTTTATGTCTGCTGTTATAAATCAATAATAATGTAATGATGTCCATAATAATAGTGTAATGTGAGATCTAAACAAAACAGTAGCCATTTTTAGATACCAGTAGCCAATCAATAATATTCAATGCCAAACCATAGCCAAAGAATGAGAATGTTTAACTTTTTTGAATGATGACTTGCAAACTAAGCGACGAAACTTAGCTAAGTCACTTTTCAATATCTCATATTAGGGCTTAGGTTTACCACTCGTCTTACTTATACGAGTAGGTATGCATGATGAACTTACTTGTAGTTCAACTACATCTAATACTAATATAAAAATTTTGCGTCACATTGGTTGTTATCGTACTCCTCCGAAAAGATGAGATCAAGTTTTATTAAAACTTTTTTTAATATGTATACATTTTGGTAGGTCTGAGGATAAGTCGTGGGCATTTGTTATAGCCCTAAGCCGAGGTGATAAGGTTGGTTCCTCCAGATTGTTTCATATAGCAATACAACGCTAGCCCGGTCAGGTAGTATAAAAAAAATTAAATCTTAAGACACATCACAAATTGTAAACGTAATTATATCTAGGTCATTACTTACAGGTACTTGTAAGAAGAGTCCTCAGATGTTATTACCTCGGGTAGGTGAAATAAGCCTACTTTACGTAACCCTGCACCGGTGGCTTATGTCGGTAAGCCACTAATAAGATTAAATTACAGAGTATGCATATAAAGTAGACGATAACTACTACGTTCATAGTATATATTCATGAAGGCTTAGTACACTCCATTTTAAAGGTAAGATTAAGGCAGTCATAAAATTAAAACAAGTAATTGTGACTCGCACTGACAAAGCAACAGAACAACCATAAAAATATTTTCAAAGTTCTAAGACAAACTAATGTTTGACTGAGATGTCTGTAAGGACTTTTTGCAAGAGCTATATAATTGTAACGTAAAATTCGGTCAATCCTTACTTGAACAAACGCGTCGCCATAGTCGCATGGCTGATTTAACAAAATTAGTTTCATTTTTGGCCGAAACAACGTTATTACTTTCGTATTTAAGGAAAATAAATTATAATACAATAAAAAAACAAGCTTTTGAGATCCTGGATACCTTGTAGCAGCAAAGTGCTAGCCAAGACAAGTACTTAAAACGAGCCCAAACACGACGGGTCTATCTTGTTTAGTGCAGCAGTTCCTATGGCCACCTTCCGACTCCATCATAAGATCAGCTTCATGGCATATTATAGTATTGTCACGCAATATACATATGCGTGCAAAATTTCAGCTCAGTCGGAAAACGGGAAGTTGGTCAAATTTAACTTGCAAAATTCCACCCGAACTTACATACATCCATTGCAAGTTAAATAAAAGCTAGTAAAATTGTGAAATGATGCATTTTGGTGATATTTATGTGTAAATAGATGGATTAATGCACAAGATAGGCCCTATTACATAGGATTAATGTTTTTTGTGATCAGAGACTGTGGTGCGTTGCTAAATTGTGAGATTTCGATAAGAAAACAGCGAAGCCAAGCTTGGAATTATTGAATTTATTTTAAGTTATTTTCTGTACGTCATAGCTATAGCATTGTAACGAAGTAGGTTTATGAAAGATTCGTGATATAAATAAATCTATGAGTAAGACGAGATTATGTCACACGGAGTAAACTTGTGGCTTCATTTCTGAACATAAAACGCCTTTAAAACGTTAACAGCTTCCAGGAAATAACGGTCTCGTAAAAGCATTAAATGTAACTCAGATAGATTAAAAAGTCCATTAGGAAACATAACTATTAACGCGACAGCGACCAGAAAGCGCCTCTAAAAAGTCTGTTATAAGTGTGATATAATTTATAATAATCCGACATAGGATAGACCCCCCGACAATATATTTCGAAGTTATGACTTAACTAAAGTATTTCGACGAAGACGACTATATCAGAAACAGCAATAAAGTTACATTCTGCCATTCAGCGTGGCAATGCTGCCAGCATGGTGGGCGCGCTGTCAACTGGCAGTGGGCTCGAGCATTTTGATTATCTATTGACTTTCAAGGGTCTGTGGATAATCCAATTGCTTGTTATGTAGTAGTAGTCTTAGTTAAGTCTTGTATTTAGTGGTAAAAAAAAAGTTGCATTTTGAGAAATATCAATGAAATAGGAATCATAATTACAACACAACTATACAGGGTTATCTGCTTGCCCTATACTAAGCCAAAAAGGGGCGATAAATACTATTTCATTATGAACAAATTCGAAAATAATACCATGTTTCATACATTTTTTAACGCAAATAAGTCCGCTCTTGACCACCAACTCGCGTAAGCGACATGTTGTTGATTCCGAGTTGCAATTTTGTATGGTGGAACAGCGCTTATTTTTAGTGACTTTCAAACAGGAGGAGGTACATTACATTCGTCTGTATGTATTTTTTTATGGTCATCGATAATTTCGCCAATGTGAACCGCTTTAAAAAATCTTTTTTCGTCCGAAAGTATACTTCCGAGGTGGTCCCATATATTTTTTATCGAAATGAGCTGAGCCGTTTTTGATAAATCATCAATAATGTACATGGATGTCGCATCGATTCGTGCAAACTATTCGAATTCTGTACACGGTGGAAGTCGGTGTTGCGATATTTTCCGAATAATAATGATTTTTCTCGAATTCCGGGTTGGCCACACTCGTTACTATTAAACTCACACTCGTGTTTTAATACCCTTCATTATATGACAGTTGCATAAACTACTATTATGATATAGTTTACTTACAGATAAAAGTGTTATAGGCTACTTTTTATCCCGGAAAAAATCAAAGGATCCTGTGACCCCATTGACCACTTATTTTAAAAATCACAGCGAGATGTGCTTTACGAGTTGAAAGTAACCTGATACATCTCAAGCGCATGTACCTATAGTTTTTAGTGTTTGTGTTTTATACCAATCATCAATTTGTACTGATTTGCATAAAACACGTTTAACAGTTTAATACCTCTTTTCATGCAGTCTTATCTTGCCTGAGAACTTTTGGTTGTTTGTTTTTAAATCTAAGCACGTTTGTTGAAGTGCTCCCAACATTCGTTTCCAATTCGATTCAATTACAAACTCATGTTTCAAAACAAATCCAATTAAGTGAAATGGTTTGTGGGATACGTTGAAAGCGATGTTGCCTTTTTAGGGTTCCGTACCTCAAAAGGAAAAAACGGAACCCTTATAGGATCACTTTGTTGTCCGTCTGTCCGTCCGTCCGTCTGTCAAGACCCTTTTTCTCAGGAACGCGTGGAGGTATGAAGCTGAAATTTATATCAATTACTCAGGTCTACTGTCCCTTGAAGCTGTGAAAAAATCAAACTTCTAAGCCAACGCAATCAAAAGATACAGCCGTTTATGCCGCAAATTTTCGACACTTGCAAGTACTCGCAAGGGAATCAAAACCTAAAGGGTACTTCCAGTCGACCTAGAATCTTGAAATTTGGCATGAAGCAACGTTTTATAGCACACATAAAGGAAAAATTCCGAAAACCTTAAATTTTTAGTTACATTCCAAAATATATATTTTTTAATAAATATAAACTTATTACTTTTTTTGTCGTAATGAACGAACTTTGTAAACCTTGCAGGTTTGTACGGAACCCTCGGTGCGCGAGTCCGACTCGCACTTGGCCGGTTTTTTTTATTCGTATCTTGACTTTAGTTGGTAACTGCTTTACAATGTTTTTGCTTAAAAAGCGCGCGCGGGAGAAATGAAACTTCATAATGTGGAAATGCAAATAGGAAGGAACAGAAATTGATTTACGTTTAACGAAACAGTGCTTTCATACCCCCTCCATGGTAGCGTTAAACGTTTAACGCAACCTTGTTGGAAGTCGCATTAGATGTTTCACTTTAAAAGATAATCTAAAACAAATATCACTGGTTACTTCTTTTCTGTACACGATATTTAATCGAATTCTGACATCAAAGTTCATTTTTAAGAACTAACTAAACTTGTTAGGATCCGTAGAATGGTCGTTTTTTTACGATGTCGATTTGCCTACATAGAAATACACATTTGTTTGCATTTGTTGTCATTATAGCATGTGCGAAAAGAAAAGTACATATTTCAGATCAATATAACATAACCTAGTTATAAACCGAATGCAACCTATTGGCGTTTGTGAACAAGAGGCTAGTCATTGCACAGTAACAAATTCGTTATGTAAGATGCGCGAGAAGCGAGGATGTGTGCAGCTTGTAGCCATACGCCGAAAGTTTGATACGGTCTATATTATAACACATTCCTTCAACTTGTACCACGCGAACACAGATTAGACAACAGTCAGTAGGCGTGAAGCATGGCGTTCAGATGTCGTTTCAATCGTCGCTCGCCACAAACTCCGATATCACTAATTGGCAGTTTAAAGGACGTACCGCTAATGCGTGTGCGCTGTAAATCCTGAGGATCCATGGCTGCCATGGATGCAAGAAAGAAGGCGATGGATAATAACGTCGCATAAACTGAAGCAAAGTTTATCCTAATGGTACCTACTGTGCCCACCTGCGCCTTGACGCGTACATTTTTTTTTTCATTTTATTTATCTTTAATTACAGCTACCATTACAGTCAAAACTAAAGCGATAGTGTAAGAAAAAAAATAAAAATCATAATAATAACATCACAAAAAAGTTATAAAATGTCAGTTTGAATAACAATAAATCGGAATAATAATTGAGTTATAAATTAGCGTTACGTAACGCTTAACAATGCCAATAGTGCCAATCATAGGCTTAAAGGTGTTAAAACGTTGACCACATTTACTTAATCTGGCTTAATTAGCGCGTAAATTATGCGTTATGACGCAGGTAGAGTAACATCTTAGTATCTCTTAGTATCGCTGCAGTTCTCTTAGTGCCTTTTGGTCTCTCTTAGTATCTCTTAGTATCGCGGCAGTTCTCTTAGTGCCTTTTGGTCTCTGTTAGTATCGCTCAGTGTTCGCCAAGTATCCTAATAATAACGTTGGACAAATCTTTGTCGCCCTGAGTCTCACTTAGCTAGTTATGCTGAGTGTCGGTACTTTTATATTCGAAGCCAAGCCGAGTGAACGTCGCCATGTTGCTAAAGTTAAGTACTTTGTGTAATATCTAAATTATGTGACTGATCATTGTACATTGTATCAAAAGATTAAAAGATCATATTGATAGCGTCTGAGTTTCTTGCCACTTCTTCTCAAGACGTTTAGGGCCTTACGAACGTGGCTTAGAGTCTTTGCAATACATGGAGGTACCCTCTCGGGACCCATGAGGTAAAACAATAAACAATGTATACTTACTTACTTGCTTCCTTTACTAATTTAGAAACCTCAAGTTAGGTAACTACCCTCACAAACATTTAAGGATCAGATTGATTAGTTTCTTTGTTATTATGTTAGATTCAGGGTTGCTGCATTGGTTTTGAGTGAGATTTCTATCCTGACAATGATATTTTGATAGAAAATAGACAAAGTAACCGCCTCTTTTAACCCTGATCTAACAAAGTTTCAAGTCTATCGGTATAATTGTCTTAATATCTCTTAGTGTTCTGCCGGTATTCTGATAATAACGTTAGTCTTGCTTGGCTAGTTATGCTGAGTGTCGGTACTTTTATATTCGAAGCCAAGCCGAGTGAACGTCGCCATGTTGCTAAAGTTAAGTACTTTGTGTAATATCTAAATTATGTGACTGATCATTGTACATTGTATCAAAAGATTAAAAGATCATATTGATAGCGTCTGAGTTTCTTGCCACTTCTTCTCAAGACGTTTAGGGCCTTACGAACGTGGCTTAGAGTCTTTGCAATACATGGAGGTACCCTCTTGGGACCCATGAGGTAAAATAATAAACAAAGTATTCTTACTTACTTGTTTCCTTTACTAATTTAGAAACCTCAAGTTAGGTAACTACGCTCACTTCAAAGGATTCAAAGGATCAGATTGAATAGTTTCTTTGTTATTATGTTAGATTCAGGGTTGCTGCATTGGTTTCGAGTGAGATTTCCATCCTGACAATGATATTTTGTTAGAAAATAGACAAAGTAACCGCCTTATGTAACCCTGATCTAACAAGAGTATAGCATAACAACTCTGCATAACACACGACCCTGCTTACAAAATATAGCAATAAGTTGATATAAGTGACATTTGCACTAAAAATGTCCTAATTGTAGAATCCTTTAAATAGCAGGCAGATTATAAGGTGCAACGAAATTGTCAAAGACGAGCGACTTTACGCTACTCCATTATATGGTACGAGTAGATCCATGATGGCCATACGCATGGATAAGACTGTACAGTAGATATAGTACCTACAAGTTCGAAATGGATGGACTTTTATCTCATAGATTAGGTACAAGTTCCTGAGATGGATTCCTGGTTGGCGATGTTAGATTGACAGAACTTTACTGATACCCCCGACAGCACTACGGAACCAAGACTAGACTGATCAGTGTTTGCTACTGATATTGATTACTAGGAGTTACTGTGAAACTGATGTTAGATTGAAAGTACCTTTATAGACTTATCCTTAGTTGCTACAAGACAGAATTAAGATTAAAGGTACAGTAAACTTGAAGAGTTACTGAAACGTTAATACTAAACTAAAGGGAATACATTCATAAATAGCTTAATAGTTATACTATGTAACTAAATACGAGATAAATTCTACAAGGTTATTTCTAATCAATTAGCATCCTTTAAGGGACTTACTCTATACATCAAACTAACAACTTTTGTTCAGCGACTTTTGTCAAAACTAAAAAAAAAATTGCTAAACAATAGAAAAATGTCGTTCATCCGCGACAAAATGTATGGAACAGCTGATGTTTTTCTGAGTTCTGACAAAAGTCGCAGAACAAAAGTTGTTAGTTTTGATGTACAGAATAAGCCCCTAAATGGATGCTAATTGATTAGAAATAACCCTGTATAAAAGTGCTATCGGACCATAACAGATTTTATTAAGAGTTTGTAAATACGGTTTCCGAATATCAATAAGTTACAAGTCTATGACAACTGTACTGCAATAAGAGCAGCAATAATATTACAGGCGTAGCCAAGCAATCAGCTTCAATAGATAGGTGATATGATTGAGCACTCAGGTTCTGAGATAACTTGTAATAAGACTAAATATTACGTGGGCGACTAGAAATGTACGTGGGCAGCAGATGATCGATGAGAAAGCCTAGATGTTATAAATGAGAGATAGTCTGGGAATAATCTATGAGATTGACATGTATGATCTTATCGATGGATGCATTCTGTTATTAAAATTCAAAAGAGATTAGTTTAGTTATTTAGAGCTTTAAAAGGCTGATTTAGTCTTCCTACACTTATAGCAGAGGTGTTCATTGAAATTTTCGAGCAAATATCTATAAAGTCACAATCGTGCAAAAAAAGTGTCCGAGCAAAAACCCTGCCCAAGCTACGTAGTGGACAGGCTTTTTAGTTAGTCGTAAGGCGATTGCAAGCCGACTCCAACGCCGCGAGATGCCATTGTGCTCGGTTACAAGCACTAATTAGGTGACATAACATCGAGATCCAAGAAAACGGGACATTGCGAATTATTAAATGTAAACATCTAAGTCGGAATGTATGACGACGCTCGGACATTTTTTTACTACTTTCACTTAGGGACTATGGCTCTGTAGATATTTGCCCGAAGATTGAAAGTCATACTACTATGGTGATAGATAATCATACTCATTGTGTTTTGTATCGGAATGAAAAACATCGCCAAAATAATCGCAGCATACGTGACATTACTCTCGTATTACGGAATGATTATAGCAATGATATTGTAATCTTTGATGATAGTAGAAAGACCTGCAGTTCACGAAGAGATAACTAATGATGAAACATAAAATTAATGTGTGAAAAACTCATTTATACTCGTATTTACAATTAGAAATGATACTAGTTGTTTTACGTGACATGAACTGGGCTATACAAGTATATTGTATAAGTAGTTTGAGATAAGAATAAACTAGTCGACTAAGAGGAAAAGATGGCGAAGAAAAGCAGAATTCATGGCATTACCTATTCTTAATAATCGGCCAAGTACGAGTCGGACTCGCGCACGAAGGGTTCCGTACTGTATGGGAGCCCCCCTTAATTATTTATTTTATTTTAATTTTATTATTGATTATTGAAGTGTATATAAAACTAAATATTCTGTGAAAATTTCGAGCATCTTCCTGATGCCAATATTAATATAGAGCGAAAATCGTCTAAAAATTCAGGTTTATTGTATGGGAGCCCCCCTTAAATATTTATTTTATTTTGTTTTTAGTATTTGTTGTTATAGCGGCAACAGAAATACATCATCTGTGAAAATTTCAGCTGCCTAGCTATCATGGTTCATGAGATACAGCCCGGTGACAGACGGACAGACAGACAGACAGACGGACATCGAAGTCTTAGTAATAGGGTCCCGTTTTTCCCTTTGGTTACGGAACCCTAAAAATCAAGATGATACAGGTCAAGAACACAAAATAAATAAAATACGTGAGCAAATGAACTAAAAGAACATAAAGATGAGAAAGTTTCACAGAAGTAAAATGTGAACTACCTTTTAGTCATTGTTTTTGTTGTATTTCGTAAAACAAGCATCATCAAAGACAACAATGTTATCGGAAATTACACTTAAAGTCAACAGATTTTTATGAAGTATCAGATGATAAGAATAAAGTAGCATAAAACGATAAAGATGAGTCGAAAGAAATATTTGTTATCCGTGATAAAAAATCACATTTCCTCAAGATTCTGAGATAAACAAGCGATTACTAAACGCGGTACTAAAGATAAAATACTCTACCTACAAATGATTGAGGAAATCCCTATCTCAATAAAAAGAACACGAAACAAAATGACCTTAAGACGTAACGACAGTGTTGAATCAATGAAAATTCATCCTGTTTACTCAAGAAATTGAAGGAAAGTTTTTGGCAGTTAGTTTGTGCGTAAATTTTTAAATGATCCGTTACCACCTAAATGAAGTTATCAGATTTGGATTGCAAGATTTCTTTGATACTAGAAGACCTTTGATGGTTTGACCACAGGTCTCGACGGATTAATTCTTATATCCAAAAATATTTTGGAAAATGTCAGTATCTTGGATTTTCTTGGTATAAATTATGAAACTGCTAACTACTGCAGTAACTTCCGACTTTCGTTTCTTTTAATATTTAAAAAACGCTGTCTTTGATTGGACACGTTCCGAAGATAAATGGAAATGGATTCATTCTAAGAGAACGCATCTCAAACACTATTTCTGGACCAACATTTCCTGCAACAGCCACTATAAATTATAATCCAAAGACGATAAATCATTTCCAGAAACCCGACACCAAGCTCTACCAGTATCAAAAGTCCTAAAATAAATCATTTAACTAAAACAGGACCGTCAAAATCACTTGCCAGACGTACGAGTATGAGACAGTGTCATTTGTCAGCCGTAAGGAGTTAGTCAAAATAAAATTACTTTGAATGTCCTGATGAGGAAACAACGGGTGTTTTTAAATTTAATTCTATATCCGTTGTGGGCTTGTGGGTATGAGTGTAATTGGCTTAGTGAGTATGGAGTTTAAACTTATGCAGTTTAAGACTTCGTACTTGAAAGTGATTTATATAAATCACGTTCCAGTAAAGAAAAGTTTGAAACTTCGTATTTGAAAGTGGTTTATGTAAATAACGTTCCAGTAAAGAAAAGTTTCTGAAAATATAGTAAAAACAGTATATCCATAAGACTAGGCAACCTGATAAAGATTACACCAAGAGGCTGTTTGCAAAACTGCTTCCAACCGATTCTTTTAGAAATCTGTAACTACAACCTAGTAAGGGGATTTCGTACGGCTTATATAGAAAACGCAAAAACTATACACTTGCAATTAAGTAAATATGAGGATTTTTATAGGGTGTATAAGTAAAACAGTGTGTTATCATGGTTATTATTGAGTGTATTGTCAGGGTTACGAGCAAATGTTTTGAAATTGCCAAGCTTCGTATCACCATGTACAGGAGGTATGATTTATATAGCAACAAGATAAGGCAGGTTAACATTCATTGTTTCTGTATTCAAGTCTAAGACACGTGTAGACGATAATAAGTAAATATTTAATGAAACAAAGCCCTGTCAAAAAGACAGGACAAAAGTGACACTGATACAGCATTAACTTGTCAACACATAAGCATAAGTCACAATCCTCAATTATGTTGCTTTTAAAATACCTAAAACGACAACAAGTTGAATTCCTAAGCTTTATCCGAAGAGACAGATGTCTTCCTACACAATAAACGTTTTAGCAAATCACTCTTGTTCAAAAATAAACAAAATATAAACCGAACAGGGGCGACGAATGACACAACATATTCAATTTAAAATCCAGACATCACGTAAAGGCACTTCAAAGAGCTACAGAAATACATTTATTCAATGACGAACGGATAAGCAATAAATATAAACATTATATTATGTTGTGGAAACAAAAATATAGCATGTAATATTTTTTTCAATATTCATTTAGATACAGAGCAGATATTTCAAGTGGATGATACGATTGAGTGTGAGAATGAGGCGCAATAACGAAGTAATACAGAAAAGAGACAGTAACTTAACAACATACATACATGTTACATATCAAACGAATATTTTAGCTCGAAATTGAAAATGAATACCCGTACTTCGAAAATTTTGCCTATGACATTAACAATAGTGAAGATATGGTTTGTGTTATTGTTAGTACGTACGCACAAGCGTTTAATGAATATAGAGCAGTCGGCAAAAAATATCATTGTAACATTTTATCCTATACTCCATTATTTGCTTTGCACGAATAGGTAAAATCAAGACAACTTGAATGAGTTTTATTCCTAGTCCTTCTTAGTATATAACTTTGTAATAATTTTAAATGACAAAGTCATGAAAGATAAAAGTTGTACAGTTTGATATTGTTCAAAATAAGGCTGCAAATCTGCAATGCAAAAGATAAATGTATGAAGTTGAGCTTCTGCTCACGCTTTATAAATTATACCCTTGTGGTACATTTACGGTTGGAATGTCACAGGGGACAACGTACGTGACAGAATATTAAAACTAATATCAAAAGAGGAATTTAATAACAATGGAATTAAACCAGTTTCCGATCACGTCGACGATATTTCTACATCGAAGGGGGTGAGAGATAAAGCTCGCGTGACTGATCTCTTTGTAATGAACATTTAATTTTATTTGCCTGTGGTGACTTAGGCTGATTAAATAAAAGTAGTAATATGTGTACCTATATGCTGTATTTTTTGTGAAGATAAAGTTAAATAAAAACTTTTAGATATTTTTTTTGTGTGTATTTTGATCTTGCAATCAGTCTTTAAGACTATAAGCAGATGAGTTCTGTTCTTTTTGGCGTTTATGGTGCAGCTTCCAGCGGAGCTAGCGCATTTAATTAATGGATTTATTTATTGTTAATCCTGATCAAAAATATCCCACCGCTTTTTGAGCCGACGTATGGTTTCAGGGATAGTAAGTTGACCCGCCAGGGGGTTGGATGGTTTTCCAGCCTTGTTTTGTATCTCGTTTGAGACTCTATTTCATCTATCACCATGGGCACATCAAGATTGTCGTAGACCTCTGTGATTCTGATGAACCATGGTGCATTTGATATTTGCTTTAGGATGTAACTTTGTATTCTTTGGATTACCATTATGTTAGAGGCACTAGCTGCGCCCCATAATTGTATTCCATAGGTCCAAATAGGTTTCAGGATCGATTGGTTAAACTAAAGAAATGAAAAGCTTCGTTCAGAACAGGCGTGGACGGTGCGAAATTTTCCGTGTATTATGTTTTTTTGAATAAAAAGTTGTCATGAACATGCCTCAGACCAAATAAAAAATCAAAACAGCATGTTGTGAACAAATAAGAGAGGCCGGCAAAACTATGCCTCGCCGTGTACATTGACGCAACACTCACACATGACACGTACAAAGAAACTATGCCTCGGCACGTCTGACGATCTATGGCGGCGCAACACCGCCGCACTCACACATAAAACAACGGCCTCACTTGTCTGTTCACGACGTTCCGTCTTGATTTTTTTTTATTTGGTCTGAACATGAAGTTATAAACTTCATAAGCACTTTCCTCAATATCTGCAATCCCAGAATTCCAACGCCTCTTTACCGGCTTCATGAAGTTACTCGTAAAGTCATTTTATTAATAAAGGGAGTTTACAAGTCAATCATAAACAATGAGCGTATAGGTCCCGCAAACAATGTCGATGATCAGTCATCGTCTAAGTCTTGAAAACGACAGCATGCGTTTGTAAGACTGACTAACATTTATGAAAACAAAATTTTATGCATAATTTCAAAAAAGGATAGTATGCGGGATTATCAAATGTTTAAATATACATGCATATTAACATTACACTATACTTTAAATATTTGTATAATATATACTAATATAATAAAGAAGTAAAGTTTGTGAGGTTGTAGGGGGTAATCTCTGGATCTACTCAACCGATTTCGATAAGTCTTTTACAAATAAAAAGCCAGATTATCTGCGAGTGTCATAGGCTATAAAGTAAGCGCGGGCGAAGCCGCGGGCATAGGCTAGTATGACATAAAACTGCACATAATAATATACATAATACGAAACCTAATCTTTGTCCACAATCACGGTTCATTTTGCATAATGGCGTGCGTTTCGCATAGCCGGTCAAGCGTACATGGGTTTAATACGTTTGTTGACTTGAATTGAATCATTTTACGTACAAATAGGCATTGAACGTTTGTTGGAAAATGAACATTAGATATTTTGAAGTAAGTACATCAATTATAATCATCATGATCGCAAAGTATAAAATCGTTATTAAAAATAATTACATTCGAGTCAAAACTGCTTAATGGTATACACCGTTGACGATACAAGAGTACTTCTACTTGTTTACATTCAGTATTGACGGACAAAATCATCTATGAATCTATCTCTACAATAATTATGAAGATATGAAAAATAATACAATAAGAACTCGCATAAAAGTAAGTTATAATGAAGACCACAGGAACGCGCTAGATACAGGCCACTTCCAAGAGAGTAGACAAGGTTTATTGGAAATTCATAGATGAGACATGTGTCAAGCAGTGAACGTTATACGGCTGAGACTGGTGATGGTGATGATGATAAAAGTAAGAACATAATTATGAAAAAGCTAAATAAATGTTCTGGAAATCTATACCAGATACATATACATTTAAAGCTGACAACCCTAAACAATCTGAAAAGGCTTAATTCCAGGCAAAGAGAAATTGTTCTTAAACGTACAAAACATTCTTCAAGCAATGCGTAAGTTATTTTTATAGCTTAAACAACTAAACACAAAGTAGATTCTCGTTTAAAATAGACGTTAAAATATGTTATGTTTTAAAGATTTATGGCGCAATGACGACAGTTTTGCGGTTAAAGTAACTCGGTTAGAGAACTTTACACTATTACAAAAAGGGTAATAAAATATTTAATGGGCACTAAAACTGGTGTTGCAATACTACAATCGCTCTCATATTTAAATAAAATCCTTATGTGGTAAAACAATATTTAGTATTCCAAAGAAAAAAAGTGGAAGTGGAGTCCCTCCGCGCGGAAGATGTGAAACTGCGACGCAACAGTGCTTTCATACCCCCTTCATGGTAGCGTTAAACGTTTAACGCAACCTTGTTGGAAGTCGCATTAGAAGTTTCACTTCAATAAAACTAGTAGTTCTCCGAACAGTAAACTTCTCTTAAACTGAATCTTCATAAGCCTTTTAATATCTTGACTCGCTCTTGATCTATTTGGTTCTTATTCGCAAATGAGATATTGCAAAAATATATGGAAATTGGGCCACCAAAGGGTACAGTATCTCATAATTTGCTTCGTTTCTTTCGGAAAATGATTTTCCCGTAATTTTTTACAATAACAGTGTCCATTAAAAGTAATTTCGTGTATTCGGATTGAAAATTACACTGACATTGTTTGAAAATAAGGCGGCCATACTATTCTTCTTTAATACTTTGGTGGCGCATAGTTTATGCATTTGCTAGTGTTAAGTATAAGTGTTTAATATTTTTCAAGACATTGGTGAAATTGTGAAACACCTCAACGGCCACAGACAAGAATTTAAAATGAAATTGAATTGATATTTTATCAAAATAGTCATATAGTCGTAGTCATAGTCCAAAAAAGTCACGGTCAAAGTCACACCTCATAATAGCTGTGGAGACGTCTCTCCTCTCTTACTAGAGGGGTCTATGGGGTTTTGGGAACACTACGGAACCACACGATACACCACAATAAAGCACTCGTCTATACTCATGCACTTAATTCAGTTCATAATTAACGAAATACAACAATTTATCACTGATTGTTGTTCACAGGTTGAACAAAATAATACAATGCAGCGACATGATTTTTCCAGAACGCCCCTAGGAAGTTTCAAAAATAATATTCAAGCCTGAAACATTGAAGTATCATACATAAACTTCATTGGACCTGAAAAAACACGCCAAAATGAAACAAGAAAAACGTATAAAGTCTTGATCGAAGTATAAAGTACCTATTAACGTGTCAATTTGATTTAACATTAACGTCTGAAAAGTTTTGCTAACAAAACTAAACTCTTCAGTGCATTTTTTACATGTAGGCTATTCATTCTATGTAGGTTATATCAAAAAGGTTACATGTGACCAAAATGGCAATAATTCATTGACTGAACAAAAATCAAATTGAAAAATGTGAAATCACTCATAAATTAAGCATTTAATGCGGTTGTTTTACTCTGCGCATTTATTTATCATAGTTTATCGGATTTTTTGAGCTACTGTATCTAGTCAGAGCCCTTTTTGCATTATCTCCTTTTGTTAGAATTTAGATAGTACTAAAAAATCTTGCCAAACATTATCGAAATCTGACGATAAATAGCGCGACAGCATATTTTCCCTCTTTCCCTACATACTCGTAGTATAAAACAAAGTCGCTTCCCGCTGTCTGTCTGTCTCTATGTATGCTTATATCTTTAAAACTACGCAACGGATTTTGATGCGTTTTTTTTAATAGACAAGAGTAATTCAAGAGGAAGCTTTATATGTATAATACACCTGTGCGAAGCCGGGCGAGTCGCTAGTATCACCAATAAAATCAAAAATCTCCGACGATAAAAAAATAAAACATTTAAAATATAAAACCTGCGTATTTACATACCAAGATTCGTTGAAAAATGCGACCTGTAGATAAAATCAACATCCGGACTGTTTGTTGTTGAAGTTGAAGCAAAGACATTCGCTTCGCTTCGGTAAAAAAAAACGAAACAGTATTAACTTGCACCAAGCATAAGAATTTCGAATTATGACGCAAGAAAACTAGGCCAATATAAAATTAGGTTAAAATCCAGTGTTGCAATATTCCATTGGTCTTATTTAAGTATTTTGATGATTGATGTGACATAATGTAACCTTCTTGTATATTCTGGATGCGTCAGGCGGTAATTCAGTTGACTTGGGCATTTATCTAATTGGTACCACTTGAGAGTCTATTCAGGTCTCTGAGGTTAGGGATCGGCTTTTTGCAGAGGTACAAGAGGAAAACTGACTATAAAATAATTTTATGAAACATGTTCGTCGGGGATGCAACAAAAGACCTTGAAAAGGAAATTTTGCAGGACTTGTTGTACAAACACAACCATAGATTGATACTGACAGAAAACTTTTTTATTTATAATTTTACACAGTAACCATGGCATATTATTCTTTCAGGGTGATAGAATTTCTTGAAGAGTCTTTTTAATGGTTCGAAGGATTAACATGGCCAATAGATAGAAACTCGTAGAATTTTAGTGAAGTAATGATTCTTATTCTTATTATCCTGGAATCAAGTTCCCAGTATCCGAAACTAGCGATATAAATAGTTTAAGCTAAGCCAGTTTCCTGACATTTAGTACAGATAAAGCGGTTCTAAACAGGGCTGCAAACATACCACCCAAGTTATTTAGAACATTACCACCCTAAGATATCGCAGTAATATCTCTTAATAACAGCATAGCGATCTCGCCACTCTGATCCGGGGAGTTTAAATCGTGTAAACTGGCTCTCGGCTCTTAAGTATCCGACTAAGTCGAAGTGTCTGCGATTCCAATCTATATTTACACAGTTCTTAACTTGTGTACTATTATCGTCTTTAAAGTCTGCAGTGACGTTTTTGTGTCTGGGTGGTGCGTCTTCTTCAATCTTATTAAGCTTGGTAACGTACGGCTGGCTTTCGTGTATAAATACATTGGGATGATTCGTTTTACCTTTATGATTATGCTGAGATTTAAGGTTGGTAGCTTGGAAAGGTTTATTGTTTTCATGTTCGTTGTTGAGATGTAAACTCATGTATTTTTGGTTATTTGATTTAACCATGTTACTGTTTGGTATGTTTAGTATATAAAAGCTCCCCATACAATTACGAACTTATATTTATCTGTATTAACTTGGTGTTGAGAGAATGGTTCCAATAAATACACTAAATTCTAAGTATTTTCGCGGAAGAAAAAGAAGATTGCAAAATTAAGTGCGTTTAGTATTCTGCGTTGTCGTAAAGATGTCAACGTGTCTCATTAGCACACCGATTACTTTGATATACAACGGCGATTAAACTAAATATGCAAGTATTATGTCTATCAATTCATACGTTTTAAACATCGAAATGTAGGGCTAATTTTGCCATATATTGACTGTGCCTGTGTGTTCTGTTATGAATTCGTAGTCTGCACAAGCAAAGGTGTATTTATGTTAGCACAAATATCGTGCACTATTTCAGCATTAGGACATCCGTAAGTACATATACAATACGGTGTGCTTGACTCCGGCTTCTTCTATAGATCACTAACAGCACATATTGGTGGCAGTATTTCTGCAGCTATAGATATATTGTTTTTCTGATGTGACTTGTAAACTTTGTTTATGAATAAAATGACTTTGACTTTGATTATATCTGTTTAGAGTTGTTTTTCTGCGGTCTTATGATGTCGTAACTTTGATTTCAATAGGCATGTTTCCATTTAGATTCGATCTATCTAACTAATTTAAGCTCTAGCCTCTCGGTTGAGTCACAACCCCGTCTCAAAACTAGTTAAAATATTTTTACACCAACAACGTTTTAATTTTCCATTCCTTCATCCAACCCTTCGCGTTCATTTTAAATAGTAGCAGCCGGTGTGAGTATGAATAATGCACGCGGGCGATGCGCGCCGCCGCCCACATTTGTAATTTGGACTTATTGGAACGGTTGGAACTACTTGAGCTTGGATGTTTTGTTTGTATTGTCACGTTGTCTCGTTTGTTTCTTATTAGCTCGTGTTTCAATTACTTTAGAGTTTGTTCCTTTTTCGTCTTCTTAATGATTTCGACTTATTTCGGGACAGATGGTAGGTAGATGATTAGAATTCGCAAATTGCATAGGTATTAATGTGATATATGTTGTTATACAGGAGTGTTGTTTTATTTTTTGCCCTTATTATTCTTCTTTTTTCTTAAATCTTAAAACCAATCCAGATTGTAAAAAGTATTGAATTAGAACCTCTGTTAATCGTTATTTTACTTATTTCACATGTGCGACTGATAAAGAAATGCAACACACCCTTTTGTTTACACCCTTTTGTTTCGTTTATATATTTGACTATAAGTCGCTCTACAAACTATATCATCCACGATTTCCATTGTTTTTTGTGGTGTATATTGTACGTATTATGCATGCAATGATTTGGCAAATTGAGTCTTCATAATGCAAAGGTAATTTTGTAGTATGGCATTGTTTGTTTAACGTCCATTGTTTCTTACTGCAGATCTTGATAAGCTCATGAATACTCAATTAAATTCGTGCTTACATTACCCAAATAAAATTGAGCTCTCAAAAGACCTAACAAACAATCAACAATTATTGCAAAAATTTGCATTACATTTGACTTGAGACTGAAACGAATCCCTATCCGACTATATTAATTTTTTTTAAATTTTTTATCGCGAATAAGTCCGCGCTTGATCACCAACTCGCCTGATGGTAAACGACATTGTGGTCGAAGATGAAGCACGAAGACTTAGAAGATACCTATCCACTCCGACTTTGAAAAGCTTTAGATTTATATATCTTAGGAAACATGAAAGCCGGCAGACTGTTTCATTCCCTGGCGGTACGAATAAGAAGCTTTGAGTCAAAACGCTTTGGACGTGTCGAAGGAAAATCGACAGTGTAGGGGTGAGTGGTAGTGAGGGGCCTTTCTACTAAACTTGTTTTGTGGTAAAAAGAGGATGGTAGGAAATAGTAATTTACTATTTATTTTTTTTCTATGAAAACCTAATGCAGCTATGAAAGTGCATACCTATAGAAACAACGATATTATTGCTCATCCTTAAATTCAAGATCTTTTAGTATTAAGGTATTACTTCTTTCGATTTCGTAGTAAAATTATCAGTTTCTGAGAATTTACCTTACATTACTACATCTTCTACGGGACATCATTGTTTTATCGGACACTTACTCGGTAGCATAGTGCATTTCTCTGTTACGTAAATACGTTCGTGACAAGACAATAGATTCGATATCGGATCACTATCTGATTTATGAAGACTCATGATGAATACATTGTTGCCTATAATGATTTTATTCTCTTTCTCAACGCTAAGGTGTACTCATAAACTTAACTGGACTATTACATTTAAATTTATGGTAGAGCACTTTAGATACCCTTCGAATTTTAATCTGAAGGTCCTGGATAGAAATCCAAAGGAAAGCAATCTATATTTTCGATGTAATCGATGTTAGGTAGGTACCCGTAGTACTCATAATTATTTTTCGCAAAAAATAGCTTGACCGACTTCAACCGTGTACAGAATTCGCGAATATTTCGCACAGATCGATGTAGCATTTTTCATATTATTGTTGATTTATCAAAAATGGCTCAGAATTTTCAATAAAATTTAAACGAGACCAATTTCGAAGTATACTCTTTCCAATAAAAAAATAATTCTCAAATTCGGACCACTATGTAAAAAGTTATGCGTTATGGTTATACTTAAAAAAAAAAACAAAAAAAAAATATACGCGTCGAATTGAGTCCTCCTCCGTTTCGTCGGTCAAAAATGGGAAAAACGAAAGATATTTATCTCGGGGAAACGTAAATGATATGTTCTATTGCTGTTTTCAAATAAGCCATCTTCGATTAATTACTAGGAATTCCGTTCCGTTTTTAGGGTTCCGTACCCAAAGGGAAAAACGGGACCCTATTACTAAGACTTCGATGTCCGTCTGTCTGACAGACAGCTGTCTGTCACCGGGCTGTATCTCATGAACCATGATAGCTAGGCAGCTGAAATTTTCACAGATGATGTATTTCTGTTGCCGCTATAACAACAAATACTAAAAACAAAATAAAATAAATATTTAAGGGACATACCTGATACAACCTCATTGATTCATGATGTTCGGCCTTATTTAATGTCATGCGTTTTTATTTATGAAGTGTTTGACGTCTGTTTTTAAATTAGTTAATAACATGATTTTGCATAAATAACATGTGTTTATTTTATTGGCGACGAGGATTAAAAGAGAAATAGCAAGTCAAAAATGAATGACGAACAATTTACTCAATTCTTGCGTGCTCAACAGGCGCAGCAAGAACAAATAACGCAAATACTACACTTACTCATCAAAACCGTACGTACAAACGAAACACCACATACGCAAAGCGTAACGAACGCTTCTATCACCAAAAATGACAAAATTATGATTCTAAAAAACTTCAATATGGACAAATTCAATGAAGAAAACGGTAGAATAGAAGATTATTTGGATTTTTTTGAAAAGAAATGCCAAATACTGGATGTGACGAATGAAAACTTGCGAAAAGACTTATTGATAAATTTGCTTACACCAGAAACATTTCGTGAAGTTAAAACAGCACTGACACCTAATTTTGAAACCAGCAGTTACTTCGATATACGCGGCAAATTGTTGGATCTGTATCGTATAAAGAAAACAAGATACCGCGCCTTATCCGAGTTCTGGAATTGTACTAGAAATTGCAACGAAACAATGGAGAAATACGCCAACAGGCTAAAAGAGTTAAGCAAAGACTGCGGGTACAAAGGAGAAATGTTAGAACGACAGCTACGCGACCGTTTTGCGACGGGCTTAAACCATGCTGAATTAGAAACTGACCTGAAACAGAAATGGCCGGATTTACTTGAGTCAGGCAACGAGGTTACATTTCAAGAAGTTTTTTCAGTTGCGCTATCGCGAGAGCAAGCCGAACATGACACGCCAGGTACGAGTATAAATCGCATTAAGAGAAGAAACTCTCGGAAGATGATTAGCAGCAATTCTGCACCAGCAACAAATCCACGTAAGTTGCATTCTGATCAATGTTTGAGATGTGGTAAAAACAACAAACACGAGCCATCTAAATGCATAGCAATGGATCATATTTGTAATGAATGTAATGTCAAAGGACATTTTGAGAACTGCTGTATTAAAACTGGACGTGCATATATTAGTTTCAAGAAAGGGAAATCTAAAAGGATTGCCGACGTTCATACTACTGATTCAGATATAAACGGTACTTCGGACAGTAGCGATAATGACAGCGACTTTGTCTGCAGCGTCATTAATAAAAAGAGAGACTGTAAACAAATTGACGTGAAAATCAACGGAATCAATTGTACTATGGATTGGGATCCTGGTTCAAACTATTCAATCATTAGTACTGAGTTATGGCGACAAATTGGGTCTCCTACTTTAATGAAAGCACCTAAACTTAAAGCTTATGGAAATAACAAACTTAAAACAAAAGGGCTTACAGATGTAACAGTACAGGTTGACAGAACACAAAAAATAGTACCTGTAGTCGTAATGAATGATGCGAAACCGATGCTTTTTGGTCTCCAATGGTGCGAAATGTTTAAAATGGAGTTCCCTAGCCCAGTTTACTCAGTGAAAGCCATCAATTCGCCAGCAAATCTTAAGAGCATATTGAACAAACACAGCCAATTATTTGACGGTAAACTAGGAAAAGTATTAAACTATCAAGTAAATATTCATGTCAATCCTGAAGCGAAACCTGTACACCTACCAGCACGGCATATCAAATTCAGCATGAAGAAAAATGTTGAACGGGAACTGGACCGCCTTACTGAAACTGGCATCATACAAAAGATTGACCCAAACGTAACACCAGTAGAGTGGGCCACACCCACAGTGAATGTATTAAAGCCTACAGGTGACGTCAGAATTTGCGGAGACTACAGTACGACTTTGAACCCTGTTTTAACAAAACATTTACACCCTGTTCCTATTTTAGATCATTTACGCCAAAAGTTGGCCAATGGTGCGAGGTTCTCAAAAATCGATTTGAAAGATGCTTACCTACAATTTGAAATTTCTCCAGAGTCAAAGAAATACCTGACAATCTCAACACATAAAGGTTACTATCAATACAACAGAATGCCATTTGGAATCTCGACGGCTCCATCAATATTTCAAAATTTCCTCGATGAATTACTCGGAAACATGCCTAACGTAGCTGTCTATTTCGACGATATTGCAATAACAGGAAAAGACTTAGATGAACATTTGTGCACGCTATCTACAGTTTTAGACAAATTACAACAAGCGGGATTAAAAGTAAATTTAAAGAAATGCACATTCTTAAACAAAGAAATTGAGTATTTGGGTCACACGATTGATCAAAATGGAGTTCGTCCAACTCAAGGAAAAATAGATGCAATTATCAAAGCTCCAGAACCTACAAATACCAAAGAATTACGTTCGTTTCTGGGACTTGTAAACTTCTACGAAAGATTTATTCCACATCTTCATGGACAATGCGCTGACCTTTATAAACTAACAAGTGGCAAACACAAATGGCATTGGACTGACCATGAAAAACAATTATTCGAAGAAACAAAAGCGAGTATCGCAAAAACAAAGCCTTTGATTGCATACGACGAGAATCGAGCTTTATTTTTAGCTTCAGATGCTTCAGAAAAAGGTGTCGGAGCGGTGTTGTTCCATAAAAACAAAGACAACCTCGAACAACCAATTGCATTTGCATCTAGAAAACTTCGGCCAGCTGAGAGTAAGTATTCTGTCATTGACCGCGAAGCGCTAGCTATTGTTTTCGGCATTAAAAAATTTGACCAATACTTAAGAGGCACTAAATTCACTCTGGTCACAGATCATAAACCTCTAATTCACATTTTGGGGACGCAACGGAATCTTCCTAAACTGGTAAACAATAGATTGGTAAGATGGGCTTTATTAATAGGTTGCTATCAGTATAAAATTCACTACCAAAAGGGGGTAAATAACATACTGGCAGATTGTCTTTCGAGGTTGCCAAACCCAGAGACCCAACCATCTAAAGCTGAAACAACTGTCCACAAAATTACCGCACAAATGTTGGGAAACAAACTATGTGACTTACAATTATCTGAAAAGAAAATAAGTGAAGAAACAATTAAAGATAAAACATTATCAAAAGTACAACAGTACATAAAGACTGGCTGGAGAGAACTGGAAAATTCATACAAGCATGATCTCAAACAATTTTTTAGAAAACGTTTTGAACTATCAGTTGAAAACAATATAGTCATGTGGCAAGGACGCATGGTCATACCGGCAACATTACGGAAAATGGTTTTGTCGTATCTTCACAAAGGTCACCCAGGGATATCTGCAATGAGAGCGCTCTCTCGTTTTTATGTATGGTGGCCTTCTATCGATGAAGACATTGATGAATTTGTCAAACTATGTACAAGATGTCAAGAAAATCGCCCATCTAATCCAGAACTACCGATTTTTTCATGGTCCATTCCAGAACAGGTCTGGGATAGATTGCATTTAGATTTTGCGGGGCCATTTCAAGGGACATATTGGTTGGTGCTATGTGACGCATTATCGAAATGGATAGAAGTTAAACCTATGCAAAATATCACATCTAAGAAGCTATGTCAAGTCTTAGACGACATATTTTGCACATTTGGCGTTCCACGTATCATAGTTTCTGACAATGGCCCACAACTAACATCGTATGAGTTCAGCAAATATTGTGAATCTCAAGGAATTTTGCATGTGACATCATCTCCACTACATCCACGGACAAATGGACTTGCAGAAAGATTAGTGAGAACTTTTAAATCCAGGATGGCCACAAATGAAACCAGTAATCTTAAGCACCGACTGACTGAATTTTTGTTTACCTATAGAAATACTCCTCATACGACAACTGGCAAATCTCCTGCCCAAATGATGTTTGGCAGACAATTGAATTGTCTCTTATCAAATATTAGACCAGATAAGAGAAGAACTTTGGAATATAAACAAGTTAAAAGCAACATCATGAATTCCACACCCGATTATCATCCAGGGGACGAAGTATATGTGAAAACAAAACTGGATAAGAAATGGCAACCTGCTACGGTGAAAGCCCGAAAACACAAGTACTCATATGTGATTACAACATCTAATGGGGGAGAATACAGGAGACATGCAGATCACATAAGACCAAGAGCTATTAAGCCTGCAATTTGTTTATCAGCTCCTGCAAGCTCACCATTAGCCATGAGAGATAGTTCATTTGCTCCTAGAACACCAAATCCTTCAACACCTTCACCCTCTAACAGTCCTGCAATACCTACGTCATCGGCATCGGCGTCTCCAGCGTCAGTGTCATTTGCTCCTAGAACACCAAATCCTTCAACACCTTCACCCTCTAACAGTCCTGCAATACCTACGTCATCGGCATCGGCGTCTCCAGCGTTTGCAACACTTTCAGCTTCAACCTCTCCTGAAATTGGAGTTGCACTACCACCGCTTCGACGAAGTCATCGCCAAGGGAGACCGCCGCGTCGCCTAATCGACGAAATCTAAGTGGGGAGGAATGATACAACCTCATTGATTCATGATGTTCGGCCTTATTTAATGTCATGCGTTTTTATTTATGAAGTGTTTGACGTCTGTTTTTAAATTAGTTAATAACATGATTTTGCATAAATAACATGTGTTTATTTTAATACCCATACAACAAACCTGATTTTTTAGACGTTTTTCGCTCTATATTAATAATGGTAATAGGTAGATGCTTGAAATTTTCACAGAATATTTAGTTTTATATTCACTTCAATAATAAATACAGTCAAACCTGGCTAACTGAGAACTGGATAAGTGAGAAACCTCTATAAGAGAGAGAGTAATTGCCAGGTCCCGTCATTTTACCGCTCAAATACCTCTATAAGTGAGAGACAAAAACCTCTATAAGAGAGAGTCGTTTTTCCCTCGTGGACCTCTATAACTGAGAGTACTACTTGTCTGAACCTCTATAAACGAGAGTTGAGGGTAATGAAACATCTGCATTTTATGATCCATTCTTAAAGTTCGTGGAACTAACTACCGTTAGTTTCGGATTTTGTTCTATTCAAACATTTTTTTTGTATTTTGTGGAAATAAGTAACATTGTTTTTGTATCAATTTTTTTTTTGGAATGGCCACACGTGCGTCTAAACTGTCCTGTTTGTTGAAATAGTGTTCTATTTTAAAATTATTTTGTGGTTTTCTTTATAATCTACCTAACATTTTTGTATCACATTCTTTTGGAATAGCTACACGTGCGTTTACACTATCTTATTGGTCACACTTACTCTAGTTGATAAGTATCAATTGAGGAGAAAGGTTCGGTGTTAGTAAATAAATCTTTAGGATAAAATAGCTAGGTATTGTATGTGTTCAAAGGTGGAAAATCTCGAAATGAAATACGCAATGAATTTGACTTATCAGAATTACTTTTATAAAATTATAAAATCAAAAGATATACGGTCCCTATAAGGTTTCAGTGCTCTAAAGGGCATGAAAATACTAAAAAAAGTCGTTTTTTTGATTTTCCCAATATTTAAGTGTGTCTTTTAGAAAGAATAAAACAAACTATCATCTATGTTCAATTCTAATCAACACAACCCAAACAATTAGTACCTATGTACTATTTATAGACATATTTATCGTTCTTGACGCATGTAGATACCTACATACAAATAAGACCTATTTTTGAACCTCTATAAGAGAGAGTAGCCACTTCAGAAACTGGATAAGTGAGAAACCTGGATAAGTGAAAAACCTCTATAAGCGAGAATAAGATGGCGGTCCCTTCAACTCTCTCTTATCCAGGTTTCACTGTAATAAAATAAAATAAATATTTGAGGGGGGCTCCCACACAGTACGGAATCCTTCGTGCGCGAGTCCTACTCGTACTTGGCCGATTATTTATTTCGATTACATTATTAGCTGTTGTTGGCAAATACACTGATAAGGCTAATATAAACAACAGTGTAAACACAATCTTATTATGTTTTGTTTACATTGTCGGATCGTACGTGGAAATTAGCACGTTCCATATAAACGCTTGCAGATAGCAAATTATGGAAAACAATGAATACTCTATTAGCTTACTTCGGCACTCTGTGTTTAACAATTTCCCTAGAGAGTAGGCAAATTGTAAGACAAGTCATGACGCTTTTACCATTATTTACTATCGCCGTAGCTCATAGCGTAGTTTGATCATCGAAGTTAAGCAACGCTCAGCACGGTCAGTCTTCGGATGGGTGACCGCGGGTGGCATTTACATCTGAACGCTACCGTGGCTCGGATGACATGTTAAATTGTAGGCTCCGGTTGTTTAACCGTTAAGGCATCTCAGAGGTCTTCAGGCGGCTTAAAAACTCTGACACCAGGGCTAGCCACCCGGCCTATACGAACTTACTTTTACTATCGCTAGTAGAATATAGCGGTCAACGTACACACAAATGTAGAGGTATGAAAATATACCACTGACTTACTCGTAGTTATAGCCTTACGACTGATTTCGCTTGTTGCAAGTAAGCACTGTTTTGAAGAATGGCACACGGGGATAAATCAAGAGACTGACAACTCATAACAATATACTTTTTGATGCTTCACATTGAAATATACGAGAAAGTGGGGACGATGAAAGAAATAATGTCGACAAACTATCTAGGAAATAATGTCTCGTACAGCCCTATAACGTAAAATTACAGGTTAATTTTATGTTATGGGGCCTATCTCTAGACAACCTACTACTGTACCTACTTATCATTATGATCAACTTTTAAAATGAGACCAACGCCAAAATCAGTTGTTCGATACAAAAAAACCCTTACGAAAAAATGTATGGAGTAGCTGATTGTTTTTCGTGTTTCCTGGATTGGTCATAGTGATGAGTAAAACGATATTATTATACGGGGCGTGTATAACACAATAGAGATTCAAGTTAAATCACAGAATAATACGCAAACATGTAATGCTTAAAGCGTGCTTAACAGTAACTTAGTGATAAGCTCCAATATATCACAGGAAATTGCAACGATTTGTCCAAGCCTTCACATCAGTGATATAACACGTCTGGATTTAACCAAACATTGTTATTTATAGCTTACAAGGTCTTTGTTCGTCAGAAATGAGAATATTGACTGGATGCATCATGCATGCGATACCGTCTATAGTGAAACCGCTAAACTCAGACTTCGCCTGCGCGGGTACGGGGGCGCGGGGGTAGACGACAAAGAGGACTGAGACAGGTGCGGGCGCCGGGGACCCGCTGCCCGCGCCTGTCTCAGTCCCCTGTGTCGTCTCCCCCGGCGCCCCTGTACCGCGCAGGCGAAGTCTGAGTTTAGCGGTTTCACTATAGTAACGCTGTCAATAAATAAATACCTACTAAATTGAACTGAAAGGAATGTTACGATTGTGGTTAAAACTCAAGCTTCCTATGAGGTAAACGCGACAAAATACAAGAATATTCACGGCTTCCGAAGCTTATTGAATTCATTGATTCTCTATAAGAAGCTCTATGACAAACAAATAAGAAACATGTATAAAATCAATCATCATTCTATGTACAAAGGTGTTGTATTATTGTGCCCGTAGAAATCAAGACTTTTATAAACTAAAGAAATCTCGTGCATAACACAGCATGTTATACTTATCCTCCTGGGACCCAGGGTTTTTTGAAACTGTATTTTTAATACAAGTAAAACTGAAGGAAAAAGATACAATTCGATTATTTTCCGTATTTAGATAAAGAGATGATATCATCAATTATCTGATTTAACCCTTAGTTCATTTAACTTAAATCTCTTGACAAAGCAGAAATATTTTTTTCGCAAACCAAAATATCAGAAATGATACCGGGGGTCTCAGGAGTTAAGCGGCATTTACTGAGCGCTACCGTGGCTCGGTTGACAGTTAAATTGTAGGTCCTAGTTGTATTAACCGGTTAACCAGGTCAGAGGCCTTCAAGCGGATTAAAAACTCAGACACCAGGGCCACCCGCGCGGCCTATTCGAACTTACTTAGGAGGATTATAGGTGTAAAATCGATAACAATGAATACTCACATCAAAGAAATGCGGCCTCAACCTTCCGATAGTATACTTGGCGACGTCAGTGGTCAGCTGCTGGCAGGCACAGCCGAATAGGAAGACGCCGACCACGCGGTAGGCTTCCCACGCCCAAGCGGGGATCTCCTTGCCGAACACCATGCGCGACCGCCCGCCCTTGAAGTCGCGAAGCCTGAGCCACTCGGTGAGGCACATCTGGAGAGAGAGAGAGAAGGAGATGCTGGTGAGAAGCTTTTATATTATGGTTAACATACTTGCACTAATAGTATTTTAACCTTGAAAGCCTAATCTGCGTTAGCAAGATGTACCTACCTACATAAAATCGATAATTATTTTTCACAAAAAATGGCATGATCGACTTCAACCGTGTACAGAATTCGAGAATCAATGGCAAGGATCGATGAAGCAATTTTCACATTATTGTTGATTTATCAAAAACGGCTTAACCGATTTCGATATTTGAATGGTACCAAATTCAAAGTATAACCAATAAATAAATAATTATTGAAATTGTACCACTCTGTAAAAAGTTATGCGTGGTACATAAAAAAACAAACATACGCGTCAACTTGAGTACCTCCTCCGTTTCGTCGGTCAAAAATTGTCCATATATTTTCAATAAGTGAAGTTAGTGTTATGTTTCTTAACCATCTCAGGAGTCTCATAGCTCGCGTACGGTGCCTAAATCACTAATATATGTCCCGTAATTTTAGAGTTATATGAGCATGGTACGCCTCCGCGATGCATGTTTCGGCGTTACGTACCTCACAAATAGGTAATGCTTCTATAGTTAATACAATCGTTAAATCTAGTACCTACCTAAAGAAGAAATGAGATCAAGCTTTTAGATTTCATGTGCTGTGTATACTTCAACCTTTTCTTAACCCTGCTCGTAATGAGTAGAATGAAGGAAGAACATTTGGCAGTGCATTTAATGAACAAAGTGAACATCGCGATGCAACCTATGAAGGGTAGGCCTATCTTCAGAAGGACTGTGGAAGCCTAATACTTTGATTTAGGAAAGGAAAACTGGCACAGTGCCGATAAGAGAGTAAGAGAGCCAAAGCATACTTTTATTATTGAAACGTTTGTTTATTTTATCGTTTCTCATATACCCAGAATGCAATTTCTTTATTGCCTTTCCAACTAACACAAACACAACAAAATCATATTTACCAATCGTAATAAATAACTCTCTGTTTAGACGTTTTGCTATAATGTTTGAAGCAGTTAACGTTATCTGGGATTGAGGCCAGTGAATGTTCACAGGTGTTATTGCATTGAGCATTACGATCTTTGCAGTTCGAGCGTTTGAAATCCACACCTTTGATAAGAATCTCAATGGCTATTATGAAGTCGGAAGTTATGCATTTAAATGCGCTTTGATATTAAGCTTTCAGTTGTAGTATGTTAGTAAGATATACAATTTTGTCATCATAGTCTGCCTACTGGGCGTAAGTCCTCTGCTCCGGTGCTAATCCTTACTAAATCCAAAAGTGTTTATTGGTTTATTTGTAACTCTTATGAAAGCGGAAATAAGAGACGGATCGACTTGATTGATTGTTGAACGGATATACTTTAAAGATCGAAACGCGACATAGGTTAACTTTTTATTCACAACAAATATTCATTCAAAAAAAACTTTCCATTAAAGTTGCCCTTTTTGCGATATCCATGAAATAATTATTTTTCGCAAATAATGGCAAAACCGCCTTCCATCGTGTACAAAATTCGAATATTTAAAATTATTTAAAAATATGTATTAGTAATATTTCAGTCTCTGGCACCCATATCACAAGCTTTGCTTAGTTTGGAGTCAGAGGCCGTGTGTAAGATGTCTCCAAATATTTATTTAAATAGTTTTTTTTTTTTTGATTCAGTTGATAATTGGCGAAATTATCGATGAATATACACAAAAAATACATACAGACGAACATAGAACCTCCTCTTTTTCGGAAGTCGGTTAATAACATAAAACTTAATGTCAACAATCAGTGATATAATTTATTTCTAGAGATCACTACATCTTGCAACAGCTGCATCGTATGGGCCATTCAATGTCTTCAACGTATTTCAATGCACAAGTAGCTTATTAACTCCGCAGGCTTTCTACTCAAACATGTGTTTTCATATAATTATTTACTTGAATATTCGCGACTCGCGCGACCCGACCGTGTGCTATATGCCCAAGGCCTTGCGAATTGCAACATACACACGTAATTTCATTATCTTTGTCTGCATAATTGGTAAAAATTGCAGTGTTTACGTTCTTTTGCATTAACTGGAAGGAAATTGGGTCTTAAATTTATGTAAAATCCTTGATATTTGAAGCAGAGTCGTTAACTGCTTATTTCGTGAATTGTCTGTCATTCGATAAAATTAAATGAGTTGAGAGAGTATACTCGTACTAACATAAGCAATAATATTAAAAGGCAAAGTCAAATCAAAACCAAAAACAAAAGTAGTATAAAATATTATTATAGGTCAATGACAAACCAACTCTCGTAACCTCTGATCTGCTCATATTAAAGGCGATGATGTAAGTTTTTGTGTTCGCTACAATGCCTTAATGTGAAACAACATAATCATCAATACCCACTAAACAATGAATATTGCAAACTGCAATTAAAAGAAAGATATTGGATTTTTCTTGCCTAACTTAAAATAATAACTAAGGCCCAAAACAAGGCAAAAGAGAAAGAGGACGATAGGAAGGGAAGTGCTAACGTACTCTAATAGGGTGCTAATGAGGTCCATGATAAGGAACACAAACGAGATGCCATAGTGTTTAGCACGCAACATGAGGCACACAACGTTATGATAAAAGGGGAGACCGATAACAACACTGTAGCTCTAGATATCTGAATATATTCCTATGTTTTAGATCTTTTCTTGAATTGATCTAGAGAAAAAAAATATTCAAATATCACAAGAGTCAGAGAGCCATGTTTGGTTCAGGTAATATGGTGATTAGACTATACACTCCAAATATTTACACAAATTCAGTTCAGTTTTTTTAGTTGCGTGTTGATCAATACGCTTTGCAGCATTCGATGAAAGAATTAAACTGTTATCATTCATATATATCGCTCAAAGCATAGTTTGACTAGGTGTTTTATTAGCAATCACCGAAGTTAAGCAACGTTTGTTAGCAATAGTTAGCCTTCGTATGGGTGACCGCAAGTGGCATTTACAAATGAGCACTACCGTGGCTCATAAGGCAAGTTGAATTGTGGGTCTCGGTTGTTTTAACCGTTTTACGGTTTCGGCGGCTTAACAACTTTGACGTCACGGCAAGCCATCCGACCTATAAGAATTTACTATTCCTATGAATAGGTATACTAACCTAGTTACTATAATAGTAAACGTCATTCCCTAGGAAAATATCCTAAATGCCTTGTGATTAGAAATGCTTGCAAACATTTGGCCCAATAACCTAAACATTTCAAGTTATTGCGCCTTTTTGTATGATAATATACTTTTTTTGGAATCAAGTCCTCATAAAATTTTCTAACGGATGCGATTCTTTTAAACGCTCTGATAAACACGCATCAATCAAAGAGTTGAATCAGTGTCTCGCTTGCTTCTTCATTAACTGCTTCAATGGCTTTCATTCATAATTTCAAATCAAGCTATTATAATGCATCAAGCTTAGTAATTACTGTTCTGAGAGTGTTTACGGCAGTAATGTATGACAAGGTTGTTAGCAGTTGTCGAGATAAGAAATAGGCGGCATTTTGTCAAGTACACGACATTAAGACTCAGGTCAATATAAACAATTACGTACAATCAACATTTCACATGTTTGCACGTCATGGAATTTATAGGACAGAATCCGCAGACCCATTTGAAAAGACTATTTTTTATACAAATCGAGCAAGTACCTACTGTGACGTTAATTAAAAAAAAAAACAGAGATACAAGACAAACGTGACCATGATACTTGTACAGTGACAATTTCTAATTCAATTCTGACTCAAAAATCAATTCGTAGGAAAAAATCGACATCGAATTTACATATAAAAACAAATACGTTTATGTAAATTCTCACACCTCATTCATAGCTGGTCCGCTTGCAAGCGCGGCGAGGTATCACCGATTCAAATTATCTGCTTGACTGACCGTGACCTTACAGGCCATTCAAGATCATGCTCGCCAAACATCCGACGTGACGCGATGTGTAATGGTCGGCAGCAGTCGTAAGTAAACAAATTATACCTAATAGTGAAGTGGATATGCTGACAGAGGAGAATGATGACATAGTAAATACAGATAGGAGTGATGACATAAAAGAAAGTTGGGTGAAATACGATGTCTATCCACGTTATGACTGTCTGGGGTATGAATGATTTAGTGACAGTAGAAAGCTTTTCTACAAGAGTACTTCTTTTATACAGGGTTATCTTCTTACCCTGTACTAAGCCAAAACAGGATGATTAAGATGAGATATGACTCGACACAATTTTTACTACGGGGCCCACCCAAAATTCGAGAAAAATCAGCAATTCCATTCATAACTGCAACTTTTAATAGACAAATGTATGAACAGCTGATTTTTTCTCGAATTTCGGTTTAGCCCCATAGTAAAAATTGTTCATAATAATGGTCTGAATCACCTCCTTTCGGCTTAGTTCGCTACTTCTGGATAACCCTGTATTATCTAACGATGACGCCTTCGGCTGCTGCAATGTTGTACATAAATGTTTTATTATTGTGTGAACGATAAATAGTTTTCTATCTATGACAATCAAAAGAAGTACATATTTGAGTGGTGATCTCAGAAGATTATATGAAAGTTTCGATGAATCATAATCAAATTACCTACATGCTAATTTATATAAAGTGCTACAAACTATCATCAAGTTGATATTACAAAAGCAATCAGCACGCAACCGTGAGAGCGCTCACGAAATAGACAAACAACATACGGCGGCATTGACTTATTGTGCACATGCAAATACTGCGTGAGATTGAAAAAAAATAAGAATCATCAAGTCACTGATGTGCCCGATTGTTCTTGCGACGAATACCTAGCGATCGATGAAGCGTTTTCTGATAAAGAGACACGCTTTCTTTACAACGCGATGTATATCAATGTAGACATTGTAGACGTACGCAATGCAGTAGTTGATGGATAGATGCGCACGAGATAGTGATATGGGATTCGTAGTGTTGGTTATGACGAATGAAATAATATTGACAAAATGTAAATGAAAGACAAGAAAGCGAAACGTAGAGCTCCGGAGAAAATGACGAAAATCAACTATAAATATTCGTCTAGGTAAAAGAACCAAACATTGGTTAAAGTCCCATTTTCATTACGTTTTATAACGTGGCTAATTCCGATATACTACCTACCTGAGGCTTAAGTAAACATTTTTCATGTATCAAAATAGTACCATATGTATATAATATATCAGATATACATTTGTCTTGGTGGCATAAAAATACATCTATATCGTTCAAACTAGGTACCTATTCTATGCAGCTTCAATCAAAATATTCGAAATTGCTGGAATCAATCAAGTAAAATTAACCTAAACGTTGTCGAACACAATATAGAACAGACAGACATGTGTTAAAACAAAGTAAAGAAACTTTGACTTCGACGACATCATTTACTACAATGTGTTTAAGCTCTACTAGAGTTCTATTTATACTTGAGTAGTTGTAGTAAAGTCCTATTTTAAGACTGTTCATGCGGAAGAATTCCGACACTCACTCAGCTGCATTGCTATCTTTACGGCTCGAGTTTATCTTTGCACGTGAATTTTCGAGGAAGTTAGAAACTAGTTGCTTTCGATCAAAACAAAACAATATTTACTTCTGGCCAAACTACCGTGTTTAAACTATGATTGCAACAGTAAATAATCATGATAGCCTTTATCTATCCACTACGGGTATACTAGGCCTCCTCGCCCTTCATATTGTCTATTGTTGATTGACGTACTTAGTATAGTAATTTTATAAAACCCATTCATCACAAAACTGAATAACTGCATTGATATTATTACTGTTGTTTGGACGATTTACTTTCTTTTATTTTCAACTGTGAGAAATGGCATTTTTACTGCTACGTGCAAGTTTTCCAAATTGTTATTAACATAATCAGTAATTCATTAACAAAAATCATGAACCAAATCCTGAACCAACAAAGCATCTATTTGAGATTGTATTAACATACCAACAGAATAAGAGGGCAGAGAATTTAGTTGACGACATGAATTATGTATATCCCGACCTGACACTAATCGCGTTGGTATTTCGGGAGTCAAACGAAATGTCAGGCATTTCTTGACATCTAATACCACAAACGATACACCTCCATAAACAGGGTTAGTCGGGACGTGAACACAGAAAGGGAATAATTTTATTAGAGTAATCTTTACTAACAATGTAACTTTTGATGTGGGCTCGATCCGATGGAAAAATAAATCAAGAGCTGATTTGTTCGGAAATTAGACATATATTCAAGGAATTTCAGCGTTGGGTTCCACCCTGAGTGCTTCATCTTGGACCACAGCGATCCTTACCATCAGGCGAGTTGGTGGTGAAGGGCGGACTTTCGCGTTGGTAAAAAACTGCTTCATAACGAAGAAGACAATGACCTTAGCCCGACCCCGCATATTTGTTCTATCTAATTATATTTTACGCCTCACAGCATAAACAAATTGACTTAGAAATAGATTAATTGATTCGCGTCAGAACACACAGAAATAAAAGCAAATTCATTGACTGTCATGTAAATAACACGATACATTAATGGAAAACGTTAGCACGCAAAACAGGTCAGTGACATGGTGAGATCACATTATAGAAAGCGGCTGTTGCTATGGATGGTTTGATATTTTAACTGACGTACTAAAACTAGTAATTATTTTTTGCAAAAAATGGCATGACCAACTTCAAACGTGTACAGAATACGCGAATATTTCGCACGGATCGATGCAGCATTTTTCACATTATTGTTGATTTATCGAAAATGGCTCAGCCGATTTCGATAAAATTTTAATGGGACCAACTTCGAAATATACTTTTTCCAATAAAAAAAAGAATTATCGAAATCGGACTAGTACGTAAAAAGTTATGCGTGGTTATACATGAAAAAATATATATCCGCGTCAAATTAAGTACGTCCTCCGTTTCGTCGGTCAAAAAGAAAATTTAGGAAGTGCACTAAAAAATATATTCACTAAAACAGATCGAAACACCCGCATGCTATAATTAGAATTCAATGCCATTACATCAAGTCTGTCACAGTTATATTTACTTCCGATTTATGTCTGAATACTTGATTTACCAACGGATGTACAAAAATTACTCATATTATTAACATTGTTCTACGTTACTACTGCATTATTATGGTCACTTTTTTTGCAAAATAAAGAAACAGAAAGTTGTAGATGTTATTTGAAACATTATAATTAAATATTATAATACGGAAGTAGAAAAGAGCGCAGTAACTTTTTCCAAACCTGAAATGTATGCTAAACATATTCGTAACATAATATCTATAAAAGAATATAATTTCAGACACACATGAATACAATAGCAAAGAAATTTAACAATAGGTATGTAAAACGAGTACAGTGGAACACAAAAGATACACGAAAACAAACATTGCGTCAAAGCCACCCATCGTTGCGGCATTCAAAAGCAATGATACGAGTGCTAAATATAGCACTGCAATTTAGACACTTAACAGGAAAATAAATGAAAATGGCAATAAACATGGACGAAATGAAATTTTAAGATCATCCTGACTTGATGATATTCTTGGCTAAGTTGGTAGAAATAGAAGAACTGTTATGAGGTCTCGGTAGAGGCAGTCAATTTAATTGTGAACCCAAAAAATCTGCTTTAAATCTAAAAAAAAATTGATCTTAAGGCAAAAAGTTATCTTTACTCTCTGTGTTTTATGAAACCGCCTTTACATTATCGATGACATTAACTTGTTTGTTAATAGATTCACATATTATTCAATGACATTTGAATAACATTAACTGAATAAAAGTTCATTTAAATTAGAAGTTAGTATAGCAGTAGTGAAAGGAGGCCTAAACTCAATAGTGGGCGGAATGAGGCTACGCAAACTATGACGAATTATCATACTAACAACGTAATTTTATCTGACCGCTAACCCTTGATCTCATCGTATGAGACTCGCTATTCAATACGCAAACTAGATATTAACAAATCTGCCAAAACATTTACCGTTTAGTGTAAACTATTTGAAGATAAAAAAATATTTGTTTAACAAACTGTATGATAGTAGGCACGAGCGAAACAACGTTTGACGCTTGGCTGAATGCCAAGGATACGGCATTTGACGGTCAAGGGCGGTGAATCGTGAAGAATATTGATATTTACAAGAATTTTAATATCAAAACGCGTCATTTCAACTATAATATGCACAAATATCGCGAGTCGAACCTGAATACGATTGGCACAGGACCGAGGCAGTTGGCACAGTAAGAGAGAGGCCTATACCCAGCAGAGAAATAAAGAAAGCTGTGGATGATGATGATGCATAAATATAACAATAAATAATATATTACACAGAAATCAGTAAGTAAATGTAAGAAGTCTCAAACAGACGATAAATTAAACGATATGACAACTGCAATGAACTATTTTAATGGCAAATTTCTAAATGATACAAGAACCGAGAGAGCGTGCTAGCGATTTTCCTGTCACAAATTAAGACCAACATGTCATGATATCCGTCTAATTACGAACAATTAAAGAGAAGATAAACAGTTAAAGAGAAAGCTGCAATAGAAATGCGAAGCTATTACAACAAACATCGAGCAATCAGGGGCATGATAATCGTAGATAATTTCTGAGATCCCAAAACAAATACTGTTGCAGAGCATATCAATATCAATCATGATCAAAATGAATGCGGTCAGTCCAATTATCTAGTTCAAAATTGAAGCACATTCTCATTCTAATGCAAGTGATATAGTTATTGGGAACTCACTCAGAAGTGGATCAAATGGTAATAATAACCAGTTGAATTTTTTGTTGACATTAAGAACAGGCTACTGGTCCCTACTAAAGATCAGAGCCCGCTACTCGCAGTGAGCACAGTAGGGGTGTCTACACAGCTCGCGTTGAAGTAGAAAAAATTTAAGGCCTTGTATTATAAGTCAAGCTTTGCTTGGTTTGGGGTCAGAGGCCGTGTGTAAGATGTCCCCAAATATTTATTTATTATTTATTTATTTATTACGATTTATGACGTACCTACTCTACTTGAGCCTGTGTTTTTCGTTACAAAAGTAGTCTTTAAATTTAGAGTTAACAGGTAGGTACCTTCTGAAGTAAAGGTTCTACATTCTCTACATCTCTGTTAAGTTACCACATCAAAATACTGATTTGCTTGTTTGACAATGAAATAAAATAAAAAAATTTAGACAGAAAAATATTTTAAAAATATCATTTAAATTGGTTCTGAAACACATCTATAATAATAGAGATCTGTACGACCCAATGCCCAAACATTAAATGTAACATGATAAGCCATACTGTATCTTTTCCAAGCCAGTAGCTGTCCAATAAAGTATCGATTTATAGTATCAAGCTTGCACGTTTGACGTTAGTCGATATAAAAAGCGAATAAAAAGTGAAGCAAACACCGGACGGAGTGATGAATTAGCTCGTTAATGCATCGATTCACTATGTTACACCAATCGAGATAGATGGTAAACATTGTTTTCTGCAATGAATGTGACCAACGGACAAGTCCAGACGTTACAAACAAGAGCAACTACATACCAATAAATAGATCAATAGCAATCCTAGCTGAGACAACTAAGAATGTCCAAGTGACGAATCGCTTTCTGGAAGACTTATCCAGGAACACTTAAAACGATGTAGTAAATTATGGTCGGATTTAAACTTGACCGCTAACACCGCACTAACTAGCGGAAAATGAACAAAGTATTTATTTGTTTCAAAGTGTTACAGCTGTCAAGTGCAGTATAGAGAATGGAACTGTATGCTATACACAGATATCTGTGATGCTATAGTACTGAACTCCACTGGCTTCCTTATTTTATTAGAGGCCAGTGTTAATTTTCATGTTTAAAGATTTCTAATAATAGACCAGTTCACTTCGAAGCGATTCTTAAAAAGCTTCCAATATTTGAAGAAAGAAAGTAACCAATATCGAACCAATACACAAACGCGTAGGCCCAATAAGCCCACCTTTGATGCACCTAATAATACTAGTAAAATTGTAAAGACAAACACCGATTACACAAACAAAACACATACCTTTTAGGAAATAGAATCCAGTGAATGTGTACGAAAGGTGAGCTTGGACAAACATTACCCAGATAAGGTATGTAGGTAATAAGTCATTGGTAAACACCTAATCGATGGTCACAACCTCACAACTAGACCAATATTTGCCGTCGATATGAAACGTAATATTTTACGTTTTTTGGAATTATTCGGCGGGGCATTGACTTGTGAAAGTGGATCAACCAAATATGGTTTGACAAAGAAGGCTTTAAGGAAGGGTGCGATGTAATCTTAGAAGTAAATAGATAAACTTATATAGAGTAGCGTGAAAGAGGTCTAACCTGACAAAATCATGTTAACATGATTTGTAACGGTTGCTTACTTGCTTGTCATGTGATCGTGTTGGTCGAAGACAGTCAATATTAGAATTTTTTAAAGCTTCTAAAGCAAGATTTGACATTATACCGCCTTACCACAAAAAATAAACACGCTTTAAACATAGTTTAGTCGTACAATTTGTACTGTGAAACATTGTCTAAAGCGTGCGTAAAACTTCTGTGGCAAGACGAACTGAGTCTAATATGTGTTGATAAACTTAGTCAAGATGGCACAATATTTTTATACTAGAAAATGAACGTATAACAAGTCATTAATGTAAGTATTTTTGGCTAAGAACACTTTTTTGTCAATATAATCGTTGCAGAGTTGTGTTGACTGTGTACACATTTGAAGGATAAAATCATTTTTTCTTGGCAATTTACCAGAAATGTGGATTAACTCGCACACTTTCTGGTGTCATCAACACATTACTAATCGGACGAAGAGTGACAGAGACTGATTGATCGTAATTTTGCAACGGAAGTTTAAAATGAGTCGCCCTTAGTATGATTGCTTTCACAATAAACATCCTCATGATATATTTTTCTTGGTCATTGGAGCACATGCGTATACAGTTGCAAGAAACTGTGAGTAAGATATTGTAATTTTACAAGCAATAAACTCAAAAATACACACGTACCTTTTGCTTTATTATTAAATATGTTTGTGGAAGTTATTTTTTTATAATAGTACTTACGGAATTTTGTGTGCTTTCTTTGGGTTTCATCTCATATTGAAATTTGAAAATATCGTTAGTATTTATTACAAATAGTTTTTGCCTGCGGCTTTGCTCGGGTAATATTTTGATTTTTGTGCTGCTCCATAGGAACCTTCTATTTTTCTGGGATAAAATGTAGCAAATAGTAGAGTGTAGAATCACAACTCTACGATCTTTATTCATGCCGTAAACCAAGTCTTTCAGCTCAGTTGCTCAGTGAAAGACTAAAAAATCGATAAACAAACGTGTAATATTTAAATGGATATAATTATTTTTCACCAAAAATGGCATGGGTAACCGATTCCCGCCGTGTACAGAATTCGAATATTTAGTTCGCACGGATCGATGTAGTAATTTTCACATTATTGTTGAATTATCAAAACTGGCTCAGCCGATTTAGATAAAATTTAAATGGAACCTCTGAAGTATGATCTACGAAACAAAAAAAATATCGTAAACTACTCTGTAAAAAGTTAAATGCGTATGTGTTTGTATGGCCGTACATAAAAAAATATCCGTCGACTTGAGAACTTCCTCCGTTGTTTTGTCGGTTAAAAATCGTTTAAGCTATGATAGGTACGAGTTAAGTATCTAGAGGTAGTATAATAAGAATAAAATGCTCACCGTAAATACAGGAAGACCAAGGCCGACGATATAGAGCATAACATTGGTGACAGTGGACTCCTTATAGGGATGCTTGAGGGACTCGTCGTCGCAGAAGAAACCTCGCTCGTATGGGGTGCCCCACAGAAAGAACACGAGGATCAGGAAACCCACTGTAACAAAGATAATATACATACGTAAATAACAAACGAAGAAAAAAGAGTCGGTTTACCGAAGATAATTTGACATAATAACGTCATAAGAAAACATGGTTCTCAACAACTGAAACAAGCCGAACGCTTATGCCAATCGTGCTTTTCTATCGCTTGTTCCGCGCTCTCGCTTGCACGCTCGGCTCAGGCGGAACGTGACATTTTATCCTGCATGCAGCCGGCGTTCATGGATTTATAAGAGGTGGTCACGTGAAAAACTTGAAACTGGTGTAAAAATATTTTTCATTGAGATTACATATAAAAACAAATCAGAAAAATAACTCTGAAGAGTATTTTCGATAAAATATTCGGGAAGGCTAGACAATGTACCGTTTGAATTCAAATTAAGGCACGCTTGACTAGTTGACGTCAACAGATATTTGAGTAACACTCTCAACCAGATAGAATCTATTCATAAAAATCCATAAGAAAACATTCTCATATTATTACAAAACCACAACTATTTTGATCCAAGATCCTAATAACAAAATGACAACCTATTCCGACGTAAAATTATACGCTAACAAAAATGATGATACATCAATTTCCCAAAACGACGGTATAATTACTCTACCATTATACGTCTAACCTCTCAAAAGCAGGTGCATTTCAAACTAACTAAAAAACTTAACTATAACACGGTTTAAATTACTGCAGCATCACTCGATAAATCACAGGCAGCTATTAACGTTCCACGAGAACATTAAAAAAATCAAGTCAACGAAAATGAACTGCAACTTGTCAAAACGGAATTTAAATTGGGAACTAACCCCATTCTTCGGAACAGAATTAACTATTGTTTCACAGATTGTTTCTTGTCCAAACACATCGAAGGACAGACAAAAAACATCAGGTACTTCGGTATACGGAACGAAGATATAGATCTTTAGATACGGCTTGATAGTTGTGAAAAGGACAGTAAATATAACATTTTAGGACGAGAAAGATAGCCTTTTGAATTTTAATCAAGGTTTTCTAATTTGAATGTTGATAGAGGACAGGTGTTAATTGGTGAGGATTAGATTCCCGTAGCTGTTAAAATAGTTGGCTCTGATGCCAGATATATATTTAAATACAATAGTGTACACAATGGTTAGAGTTTAGAATCAATATTTTCACCAACTTCATTGCATTTTTGAAGAACACCTGACTTAAATTCCGTTTAAACTACAGAGGAACCAAAGACAGTTCTCTTTTTGAAACTGTCTTTGAGAGGAACTTAATTTTTTTGGGAAACACAAAGCGCTTCCAGTAGAATTCCATGGGGTGATACTAAAAGTAGTTTGTTATCGATCTGGGCAGGAATAACAAACCTCGTGTTTTATGGCCCCAACATTATCGAGTTTCTGCCGCTCCTACAAATAACAGTAGATTGGACATGGTTAATGTGAGCTTTTAGACAAATGTTCTTTAATTTTGTTCTGACCCATAAAACTATGAGATTATTCGAAATTTTAGTCTGTGATGAATTGATGTTGTATGTAAAATATTCACATTAAAAACCTACGCCTACTCTTCAAATCGACGAAAAATAAAACAACGTTTTGCTTTATAACGAAAGTAAAAAGATCATGGAAGCAGTGTTTATTACATACATTTAAAATACGGATAATTTGAAAAATCGGACTTTAATCGGAAATACGGACTCGCGCCGTAAGTCGCGCCTGAAGGGTTCCGTACCGTATGGGAGCCCCCCGGCAAAATAAAACACATTTGTCCCCTCTTAAATATTTATTTTATTTTTAGTTTTTGTTGTCAACATCGGCAACAGAAATACATCATGTGTGAAAATTTCAACTCTCTAGCTATCATGGTCTATGAGATACAGCCTGGTTACAGACAGACGGACGGACAGCGGAGTCTTAGTAATAGGGTCCCGTTTGTACCCTTTGGGTACGGAACCCTAACAATAACCCTTCTTTGGCACGTCGAGTAAAAAAAGTAATAACAAGTTTTAACAACTTTAAGTTACGAGTATACGATACAAGTTACTATTATCATTATACAATAGTATCAGTATACAAGTTCCTAGATCTTCTATGCTACAATCATCGAAACATGAGTTGTCCCAGAAGCACAAAACAGACAAAAAAAATTCTTAGAAAGTTACCTTTTAGATTGATGAAATAAATTAACTCCATGATAGCGTTCGACATCCAATACATGCCACCTAATCGATATTTAAAAGAAAATCGAGCATTGGAATGAATAATAAAGTTATTAAATTGCAAATGAATCCATTGCAATGCAACCGTAGAGGCGATGAATTTAAATTTAACGATAACTCCCGTATTAAAAATGCATCAATAATGGAACCGACACGCGTATCCGATAAGCGAGTCGGCATTACAAATCACATTAATGTAACAAGTTGTAATATTTCACCGATGACACGTTAATGGTATTCCAGATTTATTGAAGAACTTTAATACCATGAATAATGAAAATTTTATGAAGCACCCACTGCAGCTTGAAATTGCACCTAATTGATAGATAACCTATATAGACAATATTTTAGCAAGATAAAATAAAACCTACGATTACGTTGAACAGACTATAAGACAATTAAGCTCAAACAGAATAATCGGCCAAGTACGAGTCGGACTCGCGCACGGAGGGTTCCGTACTGTATGGGAGCCTCCCTTAAATATTTATTATATTTTAATTTTATTATTTATTTTTAAAGTATATATAAAACTAAATATTCTTTGAAAATTTCAAGCATCTACCTGTTACCATTATTAATATAGAGCGAAAAACGTCTAAAAATCAGGTTTGTTGTGTGGGAGCCCCACTTAAATTTTAATTATATTTTATTTTTAGTATTTGTTGTTATAGCGGCAACAGAAATACATCATCTTTGAAAATTTCAGCTGCCTAGCTATCATGGTTCATGAGATATAGCCCGGTGACAGACAGACAGACGGACATCGAAGTCTTAGTAATAGGGTTCCGTTTTTCCCTTTGGGTACGGAACCCTAAAAATATCGTACGCAATCCAATAGAAATTTAATTACACAGAAACTTTCGCAATCATGAGTATATGAGTGAGCCTAATCATATGATTACGAAATTAAAAATAAACAGTTCATCAATAACACGTTAATGGTATTTCAGACTTATTGAAGAACGTTAATGAAAATTTTATGAAGCACCAACTTGCATCTTGAAATTACACCTTGATAACCTGTATAGACAATATTTTAGTAAGATAAAAATATAACCTACGATTACGTTGAAGAGACTATAAGACAATCAAGCTACAAAGGTACAGACAATTTTCGCTCGCTGTATATGTTTATAATTTATTTTAATTCAAAATAAATTATTAACATATACAGAAACTTTCGCAACCATGAGGATATGAGTGAGAGTAATCACATGATTACGCAGTTAAACACAAACAGTATGATTACTTAGCAAGATTGTATAAAAATACATTTCGTTAATGATTCAATGTTTATTATAACATACATCGTAGCTGAGTGGATATCAAAAAAATTAGTACGATAAAGATGAGCGCGAATAAAAATAAACCATGGAAACTTCGAGCAAATATGACAGAGCCACAGTCCTAGTGAAAGTAGTAAAAAAATGTCCGAGCGCTGTCATACATACCGATACATATCTAAGATATTTAGTAATTCACAATGACCCCTTTTCTCGAAACTCGATGTTATGTCTCCTACTTAATTAGTGCTTGTAAAGTTGTAACCGAGCACTTTGGCATCGCGCGGCGTTGTAGTGGGCTTGCAATCGCTTTACGACTAACTAAAAAGCCTGCCCACTACGTAGCTTGGGCAGAGTTTTGGCTCGGACACTTTTTTATCACGATTGTGACTCTATAGATATTTACTCGAAGCATGGAAATGATCTCAACAGACAGCTAGAGTAGGAGATGGTTCAATAGGGGCTGTGTATAAAGCTTCAAGTCACAGACTACGCCCAAAATAAACATTATCAAAAGGACGTTCCTATTACCTTATCATAATAGCCGCCAAACCCACGATCAAACACCGCCCAATGTCAATGCCGTAGTCATAAAACTCTATGATCGTTATTCAGCTATAAAAAGCATAGACCATTATGAATCATCTAACACGAGGCATGTGAGTTGTCCCTTCAAATTGGGACGATGACCCGGCACTTGCATAATATGGCCTACCACTATCAGATTACGAGTATGCACATGGTAATTTACACCTAGAGCACGGTGGTAAAAGGAATGTTAATGTCCATAAAACTGAGATAAGGAGATGGGAATCTAAGCAAACTGAAATGCAGTTAAATATACTGTTGGTGTCAAAGATGCTTAGGAATGCCGAAACGAAATCTTATACTAACAACAAGCATTATACAAGAAAGGCATATACCCGATCCAATAAGAAGATAAGAAAGGCTGTGGAAAACAATGACGAAAAATATTTGTTTAAGCAATATATTCGATTAATAGGGAAGATTATGAGACACAGAATATTGTAATGCTAAGACGTAGTATTTTGAAAAATATGATTGCAAATTATTTTAGTCTAGTTATTTATCCTTCAATATCTTTTAAAATTCAAAGTATTTAGGGCCAAAATTCAATGATTTTTTACGGTACAATGGTTTTTCATGCATTTTTTTACAATTCTAAACAAATATATCCTACATATGAAATATTAGGCGATTAAGCGAAGGGCAGGGGTGCTAACAATGGAGCATGCGAAACCATTGATACGTAGAAAGAATTGTATTCTCATAGAAAACGCGACAAAGTATGCATAGCATAGGTAATACTCAAAATACATATCGTTTTGGTACCTAATTGTTTTTAAATTTCTATTCGATGACTAAAAAGCCTAGCATACAATTACAGTTTTATATTACAGCTGCTCTCAATTAATACTAGCAACAGAAATGCGTTATTTATTTTATACAAAATCAAAACAAAGTTTATTAATTGAAAACTGAAGAAGACTTTAAAATCACTAAAAGCGAAAATCGTCGAGATCGTCAATGTTAAGCAACACAGCGCAGTGATGAAAAGAGGCTAAAAACTAAACAGGAAACCACTAAAAGTGACTTCAAAGGTTCCTCTCTACTTGTCCATTGGTAATGTAAACGAGAGAAACATAAAACTTAAGAGTATCGATCTATAACAGATAATAGCGGTGTGGGAATTAAATTAGAAAGACTTTATGGGACCCTAATGAATAAATGGAAAAGTAAAGATTGTTTTAACGTGTATAGAAGTTATAGTAATTATATGCAACGCATTTAAACCAGGAAATGATACCACGAAGGCAATTTGGTAAAGCCATAACTATAAAAATAATGTTTGGTCTTCCTAATTAATACTGTCTAGATGAAGAGCAGCGTTTTTCTGGTGAATATAAAAAGAACATATATGTATTTTATGTAACTAGTATTCAGGGTTATTGGTAATCAATTAGCATCCTTTTAGTCAGGGGCTTATTCTGTACATCAAAACTTACAACTGTATATGTATGTAACTATCTTAAGTAACTAGTTCGCAGATCTTTTAAGACTAAGGTCCATTGCATGGCACTGCGGCCAACATTCCATAAAGTGGCAAAGTCACAAATTCACAACACGCAATGCTAGAGACAGAGCTACTCTGGAGCGTTTTATATTGATTCTCGGTAACTTTATGGACAAACCATCACTGACAGGAATAATAACAACAGTTGAGCTACGCGATAAAGTTATATTCGTCTCAACCAATCTGAAACACATATTATGTTCCAGACCAAAGCTTTCAACGTTACGACTTCCGAAACAGCCATAAAGCAACAAGGGCTGATCCAGAGTAATCAGATAAGACTAAAAGACCACATCAAACAGGTAAACTGTGTCAGTGCAATGACATCACAACAGATGGCACGAGACGGAAGTCACAACCCCTGAACTTTTTTGTGAACAGCACAAGGATCATTTTCGTGTAAAGAGTTAAAGTAAACTTTATCGTAAAAAAGGTAAACGTATGGAGCAATCTAAAAATGTAGGTGTTGCCAAAGTCAGGTCGACGACACGAGGGGAAAAGTCGAGCCTATTGAAAACCAGCCGGCTTGGCGAATACGGCGTAAATGTATGTATGAATATATATTATATAGACGACCGGTCTGAAGGATGTCTCTGAACCGTAACGTTGGCGTTTGCAAAGATTTATAATGATCTGTACAATTTACGCAGAATAAAGTGATAAAGAGAGAGATTGCAAAGTGGTTGCAGAGAGTGCGTATAAATTTAGCGATATCAGTTAATAAATATCTCAAAGTGCTATTTATTCGCCAGTTAATACATGGTGGGATCTGTAGTGAGGAAGGAATGTGCCTTACGTAAACGTCTATGCAGACGAAAGATCGATTTAACCTGGCAAGGCAAAAGTCGCTAAAGCTATTTAGGAAAGATGTGACATTTGTATACACATAGTTATACATACTCGTATATCTGCTCTATATATTTCCGACGATAACCTGACTGACCCATAAGTTATCGTTAAACAAAAAGACAACTAAGTTTTTTAGGGTTCCGTACCCAAAGGGTAAAAACGGGACCCTATTACTAAGACTTCGATGTCCGTCTGTCTGTCTGTCACCGGGCTGTATCTCATGAACCGTGATAGCTAGACAGCTGAATTTTTTACAGATGATGTAATTCTGTTGCCGCCATAACAACAAATACTAAAAATAGAATTATATAAATATTTAAGGGGGGCTTCCATACAACAATTATGTGATTTTTAGCAGTTTTTTGCTCGCTATTAATAACGGCAAGGGGCTCCCATACGGTACGGAACCCTTCGGCGCGGGTCCGACTAGCACTTGGCCGATTTTTTTTATTTTAATCTTTAGCCGAATATTTCAGTTACATTTATGTCGGTTATTAACCACGTAGATTTGAAGGGTCACAGGTCGAATAAGAGAAACAAATACATAGTAATAAAAATGACGCGTGACCACAATGATGGTGTTTATTTGGCAAGCATTGCCATTCAGCGTGGCAATACCGCTAGCATGCTGGGCACGCTGCCAACTGGTAGTGGGATTTTCTTTAAACCTTCAAAGGTCTTTGGTTGATCATAGTATGTAGGTAGTAATAGATTAAGTAAATAGTTTGTTTAAGTAAGTAGTATTGTATTTTGTTGTATGTAGTTAATAAAGGCACTTGCCCTTATTTCAATAGTATAATTAATTATATTGTAACGCCAGTATTCATTACTACGTGGCCCAGTAAAACATCGTAGAAATATAACCCGAGTCGAATTACCAAATGCCACTGTGGCACGAGTACACAATGTTAATTCTATTGAATATGTTGTGTGAGCTCAAATAAAAACATTGCTGCATCAATGGAGCGCTGTTTCCAACTTCAACTGCGATATTACGTCTGGAGTTTCACACTATCCTTACTCTGCTAATAGATTTTTATAAATCCGAAAGTGTGTTTGTTGGTTTGTTCCTCTTTTACGCGGCAACGGAGCAACGGGTTGACTTGATTTTTCGCATGAACATTAGGCCCAATTATGGAGGCGCCATCGTAAATTTAATAGCAACGTAAAAGTGTTCTCTCTTTAGAATGCTTAAAGTGAAAAAGAAATAGAAATATTCTAATTAGCTATTATAATTACGATGGCGCGTGACATGGGCTACTTTTTATCCCGAATAAAAGTTTTCCTAGGGGATAGCACAAAAGCCAAAACTTCACACGAGCGAAGCCGCGGGCAAAAACTAGTAAAATATAGATGGTTGCTTTGCAAATGGCAGGGAGTATCTGAATATCTGTATAATACCTACTCATGATTATGAACAACTTTAATTATGAGGCCAACCTCAAAATCGCAAAAATTTTAATAAAATTCCATACATTTGTAAATTTGGAAATTTTTGTATTGAATGGCAGATTATTATTCGCGATCCCGTAGTTGTTCCATGTAAAAGTTGTTCATGATGATGAGTACACATATAATATACCTAATTCTGATAGTCACTGCATTTGGAAAGCAACACTTTGCATTTATATTAATTTTCAACAGTTTTTTTTTCAATTTCAACTGTAAAGATCGGGGGGAGGACTTCACCTAGTAATGGGATACAACAAGCTAACAACAACAAGTAAAATAGCAAATTCATGATGATGAAACAGCATCTACATATTTAAACTGCATTTACCAATAATTTAATCAAGTTATGGAGCCAGAATTCGAAAATAGCAGCGAATAATTTTAGGCGCGTTTAATAACGCTGCTTTATCAGTGCCAATAAACAAACTAACACCTGACTAGGTTTGACTAATCGATCGATCAATACCTGCTTTGGATAAATGGTTGCTTAATTTATAGCATTAAAATCGGCCAAGTGCGAGTCTGACTCGCTCACCAAGGGTTCCGTACCGTATGGAAGCCCAGCCCCCCTTAATATATTTTATTTTAGTAAAACGATTTATTTTTGAAGGAACATATTCTGTGAATATTTCAAGCATCTTCCTGTTGCCTTTATATCGAGCAAAAAAAAATCACAAATTGTATGGGAGCCCCCCTTAAATATTTATTTTATCTTAATTCAATTATTTATTTTTAAAGTGCATATTTAATAAAAAACATTCTGTGAATATTTCTAGTATCTACCTGTCGCCGTTATCGAGCGAATAACAGGTAAAAATATTCAGATTTGTTGTAAGGGAGCCCCACCTAAATACTAATTTTTTTCTGTTTTTAGTATTTGTTGTTATAGCGGCAACAGAAATACATCGTATGTAAAAATTTCAACATTCTAGCTATCACGGTTGATGAGATAAAGCCTGGAAACAGATAGACATACAGACAGACGGACGGACAGTGGAGTCTTAATAATAGGGTCCCGTTTTTTTACCCTTTGGGTGCGGAACCCTAATAACTAACAAAACAAATATGGAGAATGGCTGTTGAACTGTCAAACTTACAATTAGTTAATGTTCCGTACATATGTACGTTCCTGGCAGTTCGAAGGTCAAAAATATATACCTTGGTCACCAGACAAAGATGATGAGGATTGCCTCATCATCTTTGTCTGGTGACCAAGTAATTCCTGCAAATACATTGTATGTACTTGCAATAATATCATATATACGTTCCTGGCAGTTCGAAGGTCAAAAATATATGTAACCTTGGTCACCAGACAAAGATGATGAGGATTGCCTCATCATCTTTGTCTGGTGACCAAGTAATTCCTGTAAATACATTGTATGTACTTGCAATAATATCATATGTACGTTCCTGGCAGTTCGAAGGTCAAAAATATATACCTTGGTCACCAGACAAAGATGATGAGGATTGCCTCATCATCTTTGTCTGGTGACCAAGTAATTACTGCAAATACATTGTATGTACTTGCAGTAATGTCATAATTGCCCACAACGAAGCTTTGTAATCATGTTTATTTGATATATCGCAGGAACCACTGATAAACGAAATGCAGCTATTTGCTCACAGTCTATGACAATTAACGCGCAGTCATCAATAACACGGCACCATCACCATAGAAGTAATATTTCTATCAGAACACGTAATGGTGGAGTCGATCGCTCAATGACCCCGTCCGTATACGTACGAGCTGGCGAGATGGTTTATTACCAGTGTTACTACCAATCTTACTACCAGTAGTAAGAACGGTTAATGAATTACCGTTGTTACTACTGTAGTTGAAAGTTGTTAGAACAGCAATAATAAATTACCCGTCTTACTACCGAAAAACTAAAATGTAGTGCTTTGGGATGAATGTATTGCATATTGGCAGCAACCACTGATTGCATATTGGCAGCAACCAAGGCAGCTATTTCAGTTTATTCAGTAATAGGTAGAGTTCAGACAATCTCATCTCATCAAAAAATCACAGCATCATCGCAATAGAAGTAATATTTCTATCACGACACGTAATGGGCACGCGTGGTGGTCATTTAATGGAGCCGATCGCTCAATGACCCCGTGTGTGTGAGCCGACGAGATGGAAGGACGTAGTGCTTTGGGATGAATGTATTGCACATTACGTTTTATGATTTCTTAGGTGGCGCATACGCACCAAAAAAAGGCATTTAAAAATAACATTGTGTTAGGCATCATGATAATAATGTGATAAGGTATTTTAAGCCTGATATCAAAGTTGAGGTTACATATAATTGCGAGTATATTTTGTGCAACGTAGAGATCAAAGGAATTAGTGATACTGCCGCACGGCGCGCTTTTTGACGCTGTTTTGCACAATCGAAACTGAGCGCAAAGAAATTTGTTGCAACAAGAGTAAATTAATTTAAAACAAATAACTATACCTACTTGATAATAACCACATAAACGGTACGCCTTCAGTCTCAAACGCAGGTCAAGTATGTAAACAAGGCAATTTAACAAGCCATAAAACAGAATTTAAATAGCATTTCTCCAGCGATCCATCAAAAGCCTTTGGCACAGATGCAGTCGAAGCTTACGTGGTAACTAACCCGAGGTCATTCTCTACTGACGGCTGTTATCAATCAAACGAAAACGATGTGACGGTTTATGCAAATAATAAAGGAGATGTCCACAAAATGTATGGAGGCTGGTATAATAATAATCGAAAAATCGAACCACAGCACTCGCTATATCTCGAGAAAGTACGTATTATTTTGAGTCTATAACATTGGTTAAAAACGAAAACCAGACCTCCATTTTTTTTTAAATTAATTTTGAATTTCATAAAAAAACAGTAAATAAACTCGCCACACTACATTTTTTTGCTCAGGTAATTCTTACTAAATCACCACCATGGATGTATTACTCATCGCTTCCATTTATTGCACAGACTGCTTGCAAGCAAACAAACAGGGATACCGATTTGTAGGGAATTCCCTATTTATGGGGAATTCTACTCGTTGAGGATTGGTGTGCAGATTTATATTTATAGAAATGAAGGGAAAATTCGAGGAATACGTAAAAAAAAAAACAAGAAATCTAATGAAAAAACTTAAATCATATGAAAAAATAAACAAGCCCCTAGACAAACCCCCAAATGTTTGGGGAATTTGATTGTGGTTCTTGGGTAATTTGGTACATGAGCATTGGCAACGCTGTAAGCACAAAACAAAATGTCAGACGACTTTTCGACTCCGTACGTAATTTCGTTGTGTTTTGCTTTTGCTACGCCTTCATTGTGATTGTTTTTCCACCGACGACCCTTACTTTCGCCCCCTGGACCTTCGATTTTATCCTGACCCTAACTGAAAATTGCTACCAAACACGATCCTTGCTTACGCCCCCTGGACCTCAAACCTGTAGCATCGTCGTCTTTTGCAAAAAAGGTAAGTACTTACGTAAATAACGTTATTATTCTTCGTAAATAATGTAATCCAAAGGGCTTGTGAAAGATTATGATGATCGCCGAATCTATCTATCTACATCTAGGTACGATCCTCACACTTGCACAATGATCTGGAATTCTACTCACAAAATATTTATCTAAGTGCAATATTTGTAGCTTTTATCTTATCTTTGTAGAATAGCAGCGGACACAACACATACGATTTCAATAACAATCCCTAAAATTCAGATATAAAGGTCACTTCATGATGATATAGAATTGATATTGATGCCTATGCCTTTATCATGAGAGCTTTAATTAATTAACCACTCATATGTTTTTGATGGTTTTCTTTTCAGACACCATGGCTGTTTGTATTAATTGCCATATTCTGATACGACATCAGCACTACGAATACCTTGCCGTCAACTTGAATGGTGATTTGGTTTCAATATTAGAAGAATGGTGTGGTCGTGAGGTATAGTTTTCGTTTGTATTACTTTGTACTTGAACATATGAAATGATGTTACTATGTCTAAGTCATAAAAAGCCATTGATATAATTTTTACCATTAATTACCATTGCAGATTACTGACACTGATCAGTTATGTCAGGAGTGTGCGCACCTAGTTGTTCAAGAAGCCAACAATCGTAGTGATGATGCCAACTACATGTCCAATAGACAATTAGGCCATACCAGTGTGTGTATAGCTTGTGGCACCTCACTATCCACACGAACAGGACGCCATCGTCGCAGTCTTCCAGAGATGTCTATTGAGAGAATATACTTGGAAAATCAAATATTTCCCCGTCAGGTAATAAATGCTGATGATATTATTTCATATGTGATGCATGCAGCTCTATCACCTGCTTTTCTTGTACCTAAATGAGTTTTATGTCAAATGTAGTTTATAAAAATATAATGTTATTATTATATCTATCTATGGAAATTGAAAAGTTATTTTTTAGGGTTCCGTACCCAAAGGGTAAAAATGGGACCCTATTACTAAGACTCTGCTGTCCGTCTGTCTGTCTCCAAGCTGTATCTCATGAACCGCTATAGCTAGAAATCTGAAACTTTCACAGATAATGTATTTATGTTGCCGCTATAACAACAAATACTAAAAACAGAATAAAATTAATAATTAAGGGGGGCTCCCATACAACAAACCTGATTTTTAGCCATTTTCGCTCTATTTTAATAATGGTAACAGGTGCTTGAAATTTTCACAGAATATTTAATTGTATATTCACTTCAATAATAAATAATAAAATAAAATAAATATTTAAGGGGGCTCCCATACAGTACCGAACCCTCCGTGCGCGAGTCCGACTCGGACTTGGCAAATTATTATGTACATTCTAAATACCTCTAAACTTTTAAAAAAAGAGTTGTTAAAAGTCTGGTATAATGAAGAGCTTCTCAAACTAAATACATATTGACTGCCTCGGTGGCTCAGTGGTTAGTGACCCTAATTTCTGGGTCAAAGGGGCGTGGGTTCAATCCCCACCCAGGGCAAGTATTTATGTGATTAACATAGATATTTGCTCTGTGTCTGGGTGTTATTTAGTTACTATATATATAAGTATGTATTTAAAAATATGTATAAGTAGTAAATCAGTCTCTTGTTGCAGATGCCAACCGAGGCTTGGGCTTGTACTGCCTGTTGGCTAAGAGCGCATAGAAATGTACTGCAGTCTGTACCAACGGAACAAGTAATTTCTGCTCAGCCTGACATAGACGAGAATATTGTTGACCACAGCATAACTCAAGAACACGCTGATCTCCTGTCAACTTCAGTGACTATGCCAAGCTCAGAAACTAATTCTTGGTCTGATCAACCCATTCATGAACAAGCAACTACTCCACGAGATGTAATTAATTTGACTAATTATTCTCGCACACCAGAGACTGACAGAGACGCTCAAACTATGGGGAACATATCCGGGAAAATGGTACATTTAATGTAGAAGTTGAAACGGACTCAATGAACTATAATATAAATTCAGTTTTATTAAGAGGGAGGATAAAATCCAGGTATCAGAGTAACAAAATATACTATACTTACATATTGCTGGACCTAAATAGTGAGAGGAATGATTGGAACAAAAGAATATCCGAATACTACTGTTCCTGTATTATAGGTAGGCGGACTGTTGGATGCTGCGCGCATATTATGACAATTGTTTGGTATTTAGCATGGGCTCGGCATCAGGATGAAATACTTGCACCAGCCAGGTTTCTAGATGGTATTCTCATAAGAGACGATGTTGAAAATGAAGATGTGGAATAAATACTTTTATTTGTGAAACTGACTTTTATTTTTGTACATCATAAAGCAAACATTTTGATTGCAAAATACCTACATATTATGCAATAAAATTAAAGAAAACTAAATGCAACAAAGAAACCTAACAATAAATGTTTACATCCATCTTCCAGTAGCTATGTTGTTAAATGAATTTCATGACTTGAAACAATAATAATTAACTTATCAGGTTTTATTGATGCACCTATACCTCACGGGGCCTCCATACAGGAAGAGAGACGTAGAAGAATGATCATCACCAGACAAGATAAATTTTTGAAACAAATGTTATTTATTTATGAACATGCTTATGGTATAACTGCTCCAGTAGCTTCCAGTAGCTACGCTCCGTTATTTTAAGGAGCTGGGCTGGCTCGGGTAGACGCTGGAGGGGGAAATGCAGAAAACACCCCATGCGAGACGTCAGTGCAGGACTTATCACCCCCACTTCGAATTAGATTAGATTAGAGATCTTTTTTGATAACTAGGTAAATAATATTGTTTCCATGTTTTCCTTTCCTGTTTTGAATGACCTGCAGAACCAGCTACTGACTACCGGCTTGCAATAAAAATATTATTTAAAATTATATTCTATAACTTTGAAGCAAGCCAATAATATCTAATGAGCAGTATTTTGCAGGCAAGCCTATACAATCAATTTTGTAAATAAACTATCTCATAATACTAATCTTGACCAGTTATAAGATTGGTGTAGTTACTTATATTTACTCACCTGTTCATACCGACTTGCTAAGTATCCATGAACAAAAATAAGTAGGAGAGCCTGCTATTATGACATATTCCATGTATTAAAAACTATCAGCTGGAATCAAAATTATCTAGTTGACAAAAGTTAAGGGTAAGTGCCACAAAAATAAGGGTAAAATTATTTAAAAATAGCCATGAACACTTTCGAACAATTGATGAATTAATTGAATCGAATTTGTTTATTTACAGAAAATATGATAATGCAAGCAAGCTATCATAGGTGTGTAGATAAATAGATAACATTTGATAAGAAATGTGTCTCATCTGGTCAGTGATGTCAATCTTCAGTGGCTTTAATTAATTCTTTGGTCTAAACCAATGAAAAAAATCAATTAATCTCAGTTCAAGTTAACTGGGCTAGTCCATTCTAGGCACAAGGAAATCGTGGCACGATTGCTCTATATACCTTAGTCTTAGTTTGAGTAGGTTTTTCTGAATTATAATTCTTTGACGACTTTATCGGCAATTGCATCAACAGTAGCGAATTTATTATTATCAGCCTTTTATTCTCAGCGAGTTTTTGTTAAACGCATTTTGGTTATTTTTGCTATAAAATGCCCCTTATCTCAGTGTGCCTTTTGGCAGGTCGATCTCCACTGTGTCTCTATCTTCAGCGACTCTGGTCCAGTACAGTCCCAAGGTTAGTCTGATATTGTCGTCCCATCTTCGGATTGGACGTCCTTGTCTTCTAGTGCCATCTCTTGGGTACCATAGTGTGACTAGTTTAAACCAGGCATTTATTTGCTTTGCAACGCAATTTGTGTCCAGCCCCATTTCTGATGATCTATACGAGCAAGTAGGTATGTCGGCGACTTTGGTTTTTGTCCTATGGTTGTTTTGGGAATTTTATCATTTAATTTTATTCCCAGTATGCTCCTTTCCATTGCTCGTCCACACAGGGCTAGTTGGCTGTGATTTTCAGTAAGAGACCAAGTTTCGCAACCGTACGTAACAGTAGCGAATTAGCGATGTTAAAACTTGAGAAACTAGCTGAAATTCATTATAAGCGGGTCGGCAGTCGTCATTAACCCAGCTTTAAAATAAAGAACATTCTATTAGCATCTTATTTACGCAAGTAAAACAACATTTAACACGATATTTTTTTGTGAATTCACATTGAATCACAAAAATAAATAAAAATCGCATTCAATGTTTTTAATTTAAATATTGGTTGACATTGACACTGACATAACTGACAACCAAATACAATGACAGCTTTTTGACAAATGCAAAATATTTTTTTCAAAGATGATGCTCCAAATCAGGGATGTAGTGTATACATAAAATAATAGTTCAATGTAGAATATATTTTATTTATTATGCGATTTTTCTAAAATAAAACAGATATTAGAGCAATAGAAAAGCAAAACATACTAAGTTTTGCTAGGAGAGCACGTTACTCTTGCTAGAACAGAAAAAATACTTCTTTTCTGTAAAAAAGGGGGGTAAAAATTAAAACCTGATTTAAAAAAAAATGGAGGGCTCAAAAAAATTAAATTATATATTTATAAAAAGCCCATAAAATAAGCTTTCTTATGATATATATATCATCTTGGTTCGATTTTTCTATGAATAATAAACCGCTTGTGGACATCACCTTTAAACTAACCCACTTTGCAGTCGTAATGTACTGTGAAGAAAGGCACATAAATAATAGCAAATACGCGTACACAGATGGTTAAAACAAGCTAAAAGACAGCGTACTGTTCTACAACATAACGATAGCTTAGCACATGAAGTGACCTTAAAACTAAAGGTGAAAGAAAAAATATGGCAGAACCAGTACAGACACTAGAGGCTAAGGTTAATGATTTGTAACGAGGAAAACTGGATAAAAACATTATCACAATGCAAGGTCTTTTCGAGTTGATGTACTGTAAGAGAGTTATTTTTAAACTTTATTGCTACTTAACTTTTTTATAATAAAACTTTTTTTGTTTGGGCAAAAGTGCCTTTATTAACTACAATAAGATACAATACTACTTTATATGCTAAAACTACCTACACTACTACTAGGTACATAGAAAGCAATTGGATCATGCACACACCCTTGAAGGTCTAAAGATAATCCAAATGCTAAAGCCCACTGCCAGTCGGCAGCGCGAGCGTACTCAACATGCTGGCAGCATTGCCACGCTGAATAGCAATGCTTATACGTTGAGCCAAATAAACGCCAGCATTTTGGTCACGCGTCGCGTCCACCAGACGCTCAGAAAGACTTTTGAAAACAAGATGAGCTCCCGGCCCCCACGGACCCAATGTCTCAACTCCAAACGGCTCAAATAAGTAACCAATAAAACTTGTGTTAGCAGAAAATTAGTATGATAGATATACAAAGAGAAGTCAAGAGTACTCTACAGAGTCAGAATATCAAGTATATAGTTATTAACATTTAATGCCAGTTCCGTGCACATAAAGAACATAAATCAACATTACATCTAAACATGGTAGAGACCAAAAACGAACTGGTCGGTTATCTCTATTAATATTTTCAAGAACGTAGACTTGTCAACTGCCATACTCTCCTAAGCACTCCAAGCTACTGAATTTCTCTAGTCACCTTCAATACTTTTTATATTCATAAGAACTACGGGTGTACCATCGCCTGCTTCTTTATTGTTATTAAAATATATGGTAATGTTGTCCATTCATCGGTTTATACGTTTGTTCCCAGCTTCATTTGCAAGATCTTGTTTGCTTACTCTGTCATCTCGTGTGGTTACGCTCGACGTTACATCTCTTGTAGTTGTAGAGCCAGAGCCCGTTTTATGTAAATAAATGTTTTAACTGTACAACTCAATTAAAATATCAATGTTGCTTTATCATCACCACGTGAGTTGTAAGACTGCTGGACAGAGTCGTTTACTGTACCAGTCCTTTTTTTAATATACCCACGAAGGGTGATTTAACCATATTCACCACGCTGGCCCAGAGCGGGTTGATGGATTATTATACGCCATAGAATTTCTTCTACGAACGTATGCCTCACGATATTTTCCTTCACCGAAAAGCCAATGGTGTGAAATTCCGTACATAAGTTCCAAAGAATTTCATTGGTACGGGAGCGGGATTTGAACCCACGACCTCACAAATAATAGGCTAGTGCGACACCACTAGAACACCACGGCTATATACACGGAGTCGTTTAATATAGAGTAAAGATTTAGATTTTTAGATCAAAGAGACATTATTTGGAAGCGACTTTCACCTCTTAAAATCTTTTGTTTCCTCTGTCCTATATTGTTTGTTTTTAGGGTTCCGTACCCAAAGGGAAAAACGGGACCCTATTACTAAGACTTCGATGTCCTTTTGTCCGTCTGTCTGTCTGTCTGTCTGTCTGTCTGTCACCGGGCTGTATCTCATGAACTATGATAGCTAGGCAGCTGAAATTTTCACAGATGATGTATTTCGGTTGCCGCTATAACAGCAAATATTAAAAACAAAATAAAATAAATGTTTAATAAATCCCATACAACAAACCTGAATTTTTAGACGTTTTTCGCTCTACATTAATAATGGTACCAGGTAGATGCTTGAAATTTTCACAGAATATTTAGTTTTAAATTCCCTTCAAAAATAAATAATAAAATGAAAATAAAATACAATTTTTAGGGGGGCTCCCATACAGTACAGAACCCTCCGTGCGCGAGTCTGACTCGTACTTGGCCGATTTTTTTACCTATTGATCATCAATTTATCACTTACGCTTTACTCTTGTTAACAATTATTTATTATCAATTTTTGAGGGAAACTTACCAAAATCTTTCCTTTCTGGGCTATTCGAATTACTTTTAACAGAAACCTGCATTAGGTATATCATATCCGGTACAATTTCCCTTCTTATCGTAGCCAAATCTATACATAACTTAAATGATTGTATGTTTGTCGAAATCACAATGAGAGAGATCTATTCAATGGTGCCAATTGTGTCTCCGTGTCACGTAGATTTAGACGTGTGCCTATTCTTAGCGGAATTGATGGCTGAAGCTGATTCAGATAATGTTATGGGCTATAAAAATTCAAATAGTACCTTTGTTTCTCTTTCAAATTTTAATAATTGACTCAATTGTCGTGACTAAAATGGGAATGCCTAAATGCAGGTAATCTATAAAATAATATGAAATATAGTTGAAAAAGAAGAAAGAAGATGCACGAGAGAACGTTAGAACAGAGAGAGAATAGAGTTTACAGCGTGATCAAAACCTAGAAGATTTATTTTCGTTTCCGCGCATTAGAACCAAGCGTTTCGAATCCTCATTCCTCATACGAACAGCCAGAATGTGGAACGCTTTGCCTGGGTCTGTCTTTCCGCTAAAGTACAATGTGGGTGTCTTCAAATCCCGAGTAAATAGGTATCTTCTAGGTAAGCGTGCTACAACCTAGACCGCTTATCTGCTTAACAACAGACAGTAGGTATGTGGTCAAACGCAAACCTATTCAGAATATTAAAAAAAATCTATAGTTACTGATGGATTATGAAGTGAAAACTTTCTTAGCAGCGTTGTGCACTTTTTGGGATAGGTAAAAATATTTAACTCGCGTCAAGACACGTGACCTGATCGGAAAATCGTAAGACGGCGCAGAGTGCATGTGCGAGTGTGCGTGTGTGATATTGTATTTTACCACATAAGTGATAGTATTTTCACCTCTGCCGGCACTCCCTGAGTGCAGCCCGTTGTTTTTAGGATTCCGTGCCCAGAGGGTAAAAACGGGACCCTATTACTAAGACTCCGATGTCCGTCTGTCTGTATGTCTGTCACCAGGCTGTATCTCATGAACCGTGATAGCTAGACAACTAAAATTTTCACACATTTTTACAAACGATCACAGATGATTTCGGTTGCCGCTATAACAACAAATACTAAAAACAAAATATTCAAGGTGAGCTCTCATACAACAAACGTGAATTTTCAGGAGATTTTTGCTCGCTATTACGGCAAAAGGAATGGGGCTAAGGCAGCTCTAACACGGTACGGAACCCTTTGTGCGCGAGCCCGACTCGCACTTGGCCGATATTTTTTATTCTTGTTGTCAACGATACGAGTAGAGACCAATGCTGAAAGGACCCATCCTTGATCCCCTGGAGAAAATAAGAGATTTCCTACGAAATCTAATGACAGTATATTATAAATAAATTGGATAAAATTATTGGTATAGATTGGTGTATTAAATTAAGCAAGTCATGGAATCGATAATAGGGAATTTAGCTTGATTATATGTTAATAAACCCCATAACATAAAAACTGAGTACATAATTAAGTCTCGTTTGGAAACCAGTCGTGTATTATAACCAATTGGCACAGTTTAGTAATATGATATTTAAGAACAGTAATAGTAATTACAGACTCAAAGTTAATAAAGTAATAAAATTATTGGTTGGGCTTTTCGTATTACCGTTAACGTCAATCAAGCTTATCAAGTCGGTGTATATACTAACGTTAAAAGGTTGTTTAAATTAACAAGACGAAATGGGAATGTGTAAGTTGGAATTGATGGTACGGCTTCCGATAATAAACAGAGTTCATGGACTAGAAAACGAATAGAATATTTTTTATTTCTGGCCTAATGCCGGGGCCACATATTAGCTATAAATTATGGTCTTGATTCCAACACTCCAATGTGTGGTTCTGTCTTGGACTAAAATTGATCGTCTAATATCAATCCAAGACCTACCCACACATTGGAGTGTTGGAACCAAGACTACAATTTGTAGCTAACATATCCAATCTGGCCCCGGCATTATAAGGCAGCCATCTAATCCAAGCTACACAAGAAACCACAACTTTGTTTTCAATAAAGAAGTCAACCGTTAAGTTCAAATCAGCTGGGCAGCGTTCGGAAAACTGCCTGAAAAGTTTTTCCACGCAGGCGATTCCATTGATGATTTCCCAACAACACGGCGTGTTCGTCTTACCTCGCTGAAAATTATCGAACACATCGCCAGAGTGCAATAAACTCTTGTCTTCTCGTAAGAAATATCTGAGTGCTCAATGCTGAGGATTCCATAGAGAACCAAAAGATATGACAACCCAGACGATTACCAAGTAGCAATAGCTTTAAACAAAGCACTAAAACACATAACTCAGAATTTAGAGGTAAAGTTCTTTGCCGAAGACAGTGTAGGTACAGGAAAGAGTCAGCGTTAGGAATAATACACGATATGGACAGGACTGTCAGCCTAATTAATCGAAAGTATGCGCTTTATTTAAACCGTCACCGAGCGGTCTTAATCTTATTAAAAATCAATAAGAAGACACAAATAGCTAGTAATTTGATGTCCTACGGCTGAGATCAAATTATATATTAAAGACAAGGGTAAGTTTTAAGTATAAGGCAACATTAAACGTATAAGTATTAGCAATTAACAACACTAATTGTTTTACAGATTTATCAGCTTTAAAATAAATTCATAAAATATGGTTAATGTTTTCAGCAAAGCGTACTTGCGGCTACCACAGAATAATAATTAATTTACCAATTAACTTTTTATTGGTTTCTAGCAAAACCTCTAAGCGGTTCTAAGTAAACAAGAAAAAGATTGTAGCTCTAGGTCTTTACATAATTACAAAAATCAAGGTCCAGGATTGTGGCAGTATGGACTATTGATAAAACCGGCAGACTTAAGTTCTTAAGAGTTTATGGAGGCATATGATTATAATTTGTAGATCGAATATTGGAGGACAGAAGGATCAAAATTGCCATAAGTCGGCCAATGCCATGAGGAGACAACGAGTATCTCAACTGCTAAACAAATTAAAGAAATGGAATAAGTAGTCTATTTCGTCTTGAAATATAATGCGCAGACTTTTTTCGTACTTAGACTACGAACGAGCTTGTTGTACTTGAACCAAAGAAGTAGTCTGGCTATCTTGTTTTGAAACATAATGCGCGAGACACTGCGAGACTTTTTCGTAAGTACTTGGACTAAGCTAAGAGTTTATTGTATAGGACTCGTGTGCCATGGGCCCGAGAAAAGCTAGCAGCTAGTTCATAACTGATGCAGGCTTTAGGGAGCATTCTCAGTGAATCCGTCTAAAAAAAGTTGAAATTTTAAAGTCCAGGTCAGCAGTGACTCCATCTTTTGGACAAAACTTAAATTTTTCAGGTCAGTAAGAACAATTGTAGCGTCCTTACTCTTCGCATGTTATCACTAACGTGTCTTGGTCTTGCCGACATAATTGCTCTATTAAAAGCCGCCATTAATCAAGCCACAGATGCAAGCCAGAGCGACTCGTCGGGAGATTGCATGAAGTGCATTTATCTTCATGAACGTTCACATGGATCCTGGCGTTTGTTTTGTTTTGCACTTCTGTTATTACGGGAACGTGCTTGTACCGAGAGTGGTTTAATCTCTGTAATGTTATCAACTTTTAAGAAAACGATGTTGACCTTGTATCTTAATTATCTACAGTGGCGTCTGCAAGTCGGAAATGAATTAAATCGGGTAGAAAACCAATGTTTTACCATTTTCAACAATATTTCAAAATACAACTTACAGTCTGTTCGAAGGCATATACTCAAAGTTTTTTGAAAACAAAGATTCTCGCGAAATAGTTTCAAAATCATTTTTCACTTAACACGGTTCAACAGTTTTTTTTTGAATGAATAAATAATTTTATTTTAAGTACTCTAAGTATACAATTAAAAGCCACTCTACTCACGTAGTTTAAGATTATTTTCCTTTAAAAATAACGCTGGAAAATCTCAACTCCGCATTTTTACGTGACTATTTCCCGTTGTTATATTTCAGGTGAAATGTAAGTGTTATTGGAAGAAGAGCTTTACCAGGAAATCTCTTTATCATGCCGAGTTTCCAAGATGATAATTATCAACATATCACTGAGTAAACAAGACGCTCAATTACGAAGTTACAAGGACGTGTTAAGAATAAAATTTTCAACAAGCATAAATTGCAAGCAATGTGGAAACTTTACATATTATGCATATTTTAGACGTAGACCACCACCGAGTCGCAATTAGCATTTGATGAGACCTTCAATAACGGAAAACGTTAAATTAAATGATGAACGTGATATTTTTTCAAATTACTACGATTTAAATAAAAACCCGTCTCTTGCTTTGAAGCTTGTTAGTATATGATTAGCTAAGATTGTTGGATTAATATAACCTGAAGCAAATCGGTTAGAAGAAGCAACTAAGAAGTACACTTAAGATGGTTGATTACAAGTTTACAACCCATTCGTATTATTAAGGTGTGTTACGCTAAAGGACATCATAATAATCATCAACTTAAATTTGCTGCAAAAACTTGATCGTTTTATGATGTAAATGGATCGCTACTTCAAGAACGTACAAATTGAAAAAGTATGCATAATCAACTATGTAAAAAATTAATAAAAATAAACTAATCAGTAGGTATAATCTTTTAGTTTGTCGAAATTGACTAGTAACAACACAGTTTCAGAAAACACTGCGCAAGGATTTCTAATAAGAGTTGGTCTCAGAAAATCATAAAAATTGCACAAGTAAACTAGACTTATCAGAATTAGGAAACTAGCGTATATCGCTTCACAAATCTAATACAAACAAGCTACTACAAACATCACAAAAAACACTTCACAAGAGTTTCTAATAAAAGTTTGACTCAGAAAATGATAAAAATTAGCCAAAACTAGAGTACTTATATCACTTTATACAATCAAACATCACAGAAAACACTGCGCAACAGTTGTTAGTAAGAGTTTGTTATAGGAAATGATAAGAGTAAAAAACACAAGCAAACTAGCGTTATTATATCGCTTTACAAATCCAATACAATCTACACATCACAGCAAATACTGCGAAGAGTTTATAACAAGAATTTGTCCCTAAACTAAACTCATCAGAATTAGAAAACTAGCGTATATCGTTTCACAAATCCAATACAAACAAGATACATAAATATGAAACAAAGTTTTTGATAAATAAAGATATTTATTCATTAATATTTATACTACCAACATTACAGAAAATACCGTGAAAGAGTTCTAAGTAAGAGTTTGTTTCAGAAAATGATAAAATCACACAAGCAAACTAAACTATTAAGAAATAGAAAACATGTTTAAAATGCTCTACAAATTCGATACAATCAAGCTACTTTAAACATCATATAAACACTGCGCAAGAGTTTCTAACAAAACTATGTCTCGGTAAATGATTAAAATAAAAATAAAAGCACAAGCAAAATAGACTAATCACAGATAGAAAACTATCGTAAATAGCACTTAACATCCGATACAAACAAGCTACTTCAAACATCATAGAAAACACTGCGCAAGAATTTCTTACAAGGCTTTGTCTCAGGAAATGATTCAAATATAAAACACAAGCATACTAGACTCCACAGAATTAGAAAAAGAGCGTATATCGCTCTACAAATTCAATACGAACAAGCTACTACAAACATCACAGACGTTCATAGATCCACACTTCTATCTTCGCCATAGTAAAAAGATCGTAAATCTCCCACCCACTCCCTGCTTATGGGGAGCTGTTAAAAGACGACGTTAACGGTTGAAGGGTCTAGTTTCAGAGCAGGGAAGTGATTTCGATGTAACGAGACGAGCGAGATGTTTGATTAATAGTAACCAAATGTTAGAAACAGAACGTTTATTGTGTCAACAAAAAACCGAATTGTATTCTGGTATCACCATTGTCTAGAGAAAAATCAACTGAGATATGACACTTATGTTGTCAAACGTATCAGCTCTATTGACTAACTTAATATGTGTAAACTAACTTTTACTTACTTTGACTATATAATAACATTGAAAGTCCTTCCATGGATAATATGATACTACAACAAGCGTAGGATATCTACAGAAAAGGTAGACAGATAATTAGAAAAAGGTTGCAATTAATACCCTGAACCCAATAGGTCTCTCAGTACTTATATGGCTTTGAATAGGTTTTTGTCCAAAAGTGGTCGTTCTATGCCACAATTAATGAAAATAATGATTTTGTACTAAGTAGATAAGATAATATTCGGCTCAATAGAAACAATTTGTTAAGAAAACGGACCTCACACTGCCAGACAAATCAGTGTACTTTTATTGAGAGAGAACTTTGAACTATACATAGTTTGATTACGTAAGACGTATTGATTACACCCGTCTATCTATTCTTGAAAATATTTTCGATAAGCAATCAATTTCCTTTGATCGTACAATAATTTCATATCACGACTTTCCCATCAATAATCTGAGTTCGAGATGATAAACTATAGAACACATACATTAGTAACGGTACAGGGCAAAGCTTGCTAGAAAGTTGTGACCTCTCGATAAGTACATTTAACGCACGTTTAATCAATTGTGATTTGTGAACTTATCTTTAATTATTACTTTAAAACAACCTGTAGAGGGATAAGGAATGGGGAAACCCAAAGCTTTAAAATATTTTATGTTGTCATCAAAGTTTTGTTTGTTTTCTTATAATACGAGTATACAGAGACTGTAGATCGAAAATCGAATGAAATCATTGTGATTCTCGCAATACATATATACGAGTACTCGTATATCAAAACGCTTCCAAGCTTATAGCTATTAAGCTATATAGGTTAAGAATTTACAACAGTAATACAAATAAAATTAACTTCATTTACAGCCAGAACATCGAATAATGAGTTTTATTGTAGTCTAGCAATGTGTAAGTAAACGACATTGACATTGGTCAAAGCAATAATGAGTCATTACGTAATGCGGTTACTACGGTGCGTGGCCGATAAACAAATACTAACTGTTACATAAGCTGCGATTGCATTCGAACACGTGTTATTGATACAATAATAATAGCACGTGGTTAGATTAACCTCAAAAACGAGAAGATAATAACAAAACATGAGAGAATATTCAAAGATTAGGACGGATTAAACACCACTGTAATCATGAATAGAGTTCATTTTTAGGGTTCCGTACCCAAAGGGTAAAAACGGGACCCTATTACTAAGACTCCGCTGTCCCTGTCTGTCACCAGGCTGTATCTCATGAACCGTGATAGCTAGAACGTTGACATTTCTTCCGACATGCTTGTTGTTGAATAACAAATACTAAAAATAGGAAAAACATAATATTTATGCATATATACATAATAATACATCCCATACAAAAAACCTGTTTTTTTTTGCCATTTTCCGCTCGATATTAATAACGGCGACAGGTAGACGCTTGAAATTTTCACTGAATTTCAATTAAATATTTAATTTAAAAAAAAAAAACAATTAAAATAAAATAAATATTTAAGGGGGGCTCCCATACAAGAAACGTGAATTTTTTGCTCGATATCAATAACGGCAACAGGAAGACGCTAGAAATATTCACAGAATATTAAGTTGTATATTCCCTTCAATATAAAAAATAAATTAAAATAAAATATATTAAGGGCACATATATTCCATACGGTACGGAACCATTTGTGTGCGAGTCCGACTCGCATTTGGCCGATTATTTGCAAATTTCGTGACGCAACCATAAAATCAAGGCTTTAATTGAATAAAAATAAGAGACCAATGCCGACAATAGAGCTTAATCTAATTTATTTTCTCGGCAATCATTGTTTACAATCCTGGTTACAATGCTCCAGGGTTTCGTACCATTAAACACAATGCTATCATTTAACTTGCATCAGCTCACAGTACCTTTATTTAATTTCATCTTAAAGGGGCAGCTGAGGCGGGACTTTGTACGTCCCAGTCATTAATATCAGAGGTAAGATAGATAGCATCAGTACCAACTGCTATTTGCGCCTTTAACAACTTAGGTAGGTTAAAGTTATAAAGGATGGCAAGTGCTATTTTTTTTTAGGACAGCTTACAAGAGACCAATCCAATTTATTGGAGACAATGAGTTGTAAAATGTAAGATGGTATTAAATTTCTTCAAGAAAGAGTAAAAAGTGGGCTTGTGATAAACTAGTACTTTCCTAAAGGGGCCAAGATAAAAGAACACTAACCATTTCTGGTAGCAGTTGGTGCAAAACCACATCCTTTACGAGATCAGTATGAATTATGGAAAGACAATATTTATGGGTCGATTGTATCCTTTTTGAGCTACAAAAGGAGGAAAGAAAGTTGGTCGTGAAAGGCTGGAAGGTAAGAATAAAATATCACTTTGCAATTGTAACGCAGAAAAATATCATTCAAGCTTGAAGCCGGTTATTAATGTGGTATTGAAGATAGTGCATCAGAATATTAATAAAACGAATCTTGAGTCGGATGCTATGCGAGGGTGTAATAATAACCATTCATTTCGCATCCCCGGAGCTATATTTCAAAACCTTTTGCATTCAAAGGCATACAATTCTTAGATTTAAATTGTTCTTATTGCTTTCGTATACTATTGAATATCTAGACGACGCGGCATTTTGAATTATAAATATAGGTACTAGTAAGTCTCTAAATCATCATATGATCAAGTTTTGACATGACAAGCCAAATTTTTAACCGACTTCCAAAAAGGAGGAGGTTCTATGTCCGTCAGTGTGTATTTTTTTGTGTAATATACATTGTTAATTTCGCCAATTGCGAACCTAATAGAATTTTTTTTTAGTTCAAAATGGTACACTGACCCGATGTGGTCCCATTTAAATGTTAAAGAAATTCGCTGAGCCGTTTTTGAACAATCAATCAACAATAATATAAACAATTGGAGAGAAATATTCGAATTTTGTACACGATGGAAGGCGGTTTTGCCATTTTTTTGCGAAAAATAATTACTATCGATTTAGCGATAACGATGATGAAAAACTTATAAGGGAAATTAATTTCAACTGTATTAGTAGTTTCAATATTTTGATGACTTTATTAAGTTCAATTTTAGAACCAACTTGAGATAAAGTGTTTGTTATGGACGTAAACGAGTAAAAAAACATATTTTCTCAATTTAAAATCACATAAATTGATGCCACACAAATTGAAAATCACATAAATCACGAAGCAACTATGCAAGCTGCGAATGTCCCAACACGAGACAAGCTATCGCACTTACATAAAATAACCTCTCACGTCTAAGGTAAGCGTTGGCAGCGTTGCCAGCTCTACGTATTTTGACATAGATCTACGTATGTTGGCGTTGATCTACGTATTTTAGACCTTTCTTGCAAACCTACGAACTTCGAACTCAAAATCTACGTATTTTGATATTAATAACATAACATGACTTATTACGTTGAAAACCCATAATTTCCACTACGTTTAAGGAAAAGCGTAAGTAAGATTCTCAAAGTTCCAAAATTTTGCCCTACGACCCCTTATAAGTACTTGGCCTAGTTTGCACAAAAAGTAGTGAAATGTCGATCATTAATTTTTTTTCCTAATTTTCTTTCATCTCAATATATCAGCTTTTTACGATCAATCTGATGAAAACTTAAACAAACAAAAATTATTAAAATTAATTTTAAAACGGTGTTTTGTAATTAATTTAATTTATTCGTTTTCTTTATTTATCATTTTTCATTTAACTTGTCCTGAGCAACTTTTACAAATTCTACGTATTTTTCTAACGTCATCTGCTCTTTTGTTTAAATCCGAGTTGGCAACACTGGGTACCCATCGCTTCAATAAACCAAGATGGAGATTCAACTGCGTGGGTGTAGCATTAAGAACTCATAAATCCTTGGCGAGCATTAATTATTTCTCTGGGAAGAGGCGGGGTGTGTACAAGAGTTTTATTTCATTAGACAGGAAGATAAGGCTTGCAGTTGATTTATGGATCGCGATCAACCCCCGAGTCTTTAAGACTTTATGACAATTAGGACAGACACTTCCTGCCCAGGATTGTATAAGAGCTGTTGTTGGATGGTTACATAAATGTGTTAACAGTTTTTTTTGTGAGATCAACGTTACAATCAATTTATTCGTTTATTAGATGTGTCATGTCTGACGTAGCCGGAAGATTGGAGATTTAGAAATATTCAAGACCATAGAGGGATTTTCCACAAGCACGTATTTATGAAATTCCCTATTCGTATAGATTCCCCAGTGATTGAGAAGCTTCTTCTGTTTTTAGGGTTCCGTACCCAAAGGGAAAAACGGGACCCTATTACTAAGACTTCGATGTCCGTCTGTATGTCTGTCACCGGGCTGTATCTCACGAACCATGATATCTAGGTAGCTGAAATTTTCACAGATGATGTATTTATGTTGCCGCTATAACAACAAATACTAAAAATAGAATAAAATAAATATTTAAGGGGGGCTCCCATACAACAAACCTGATTTTTTGACGTTTTTCGCTCTATATTAATAATGGTAACAGGTAGATGCTTGAAATTTTCACAGAATATTAGGTTTTATATTCACTTCAATAATAAAGTAAAATACAAGAAATATTTAAGGGGGCTCCCATACAGTACGGAACCCTCCGTGCGCGAGTCCGACTCGTACTTGGCCGATTTTTTTTTTTTGGTTTCGAACATAGGTACCCCCTGCTATATTATATTAACTAGCTTTTCCCGGAATAAAAGTAGACTATGGCTTTTTGAGCTCTAACTCTACAATCGTGCAAAAATCAAATCGATTCGTCTCTACATTGCTTCGTAAAATAGTAACAAAAAATTCAATAAATCAACAAACACACTTTCGGATTAATAATATTAGTAAGGTTACCAACAACTGTATGGGTAACAAGATAGTCAAAGTACTAATAAAACTGAGTAGGAATTATAGAAATAATAAAGAAAACATTTCGCCAAACCATAATCCACTTAAACACCAGACCTATGATCCCCGTGTCACAAACCCGATTAAGTTGGTTAGTCAATTGGCCACATTCCCTTATATTGAACACAATTAGATGGCAGCGCGGATGCAGCCATTTCGTAACATCCTCCCGACACTATATTATGAGCAATCTAGCGCTCGTGCAGTGAAAACTGCACAGGAGCTAAATATGCATCCAAGAAAATAAGCACCCACGCGTACAGATAAATAAGTATTCATACAGAAAAATAAGCATGCGTCTAGGGAAATAAGCATCAATTTACAAACGTAAGTGTAGATTCGATAAAAAAGAAAGTACCATCGATGCTCCTTGATCGATAACTAGCTAGTTAAGGAAGGAAGTTCAAAATTGAACTGAGCTAATCATATACGATGGTGCACGATTCATTTCACGCCATTCGTGTTGATATATTAAAAACTGTTTATTTTATTTCGTATAGGTTTGCGTTTGACTACACACTGCCTGATGTTAAGATATAGAGAAGAGATCTAGGGTGTAATACGCTTACGTAAAAGATACCTATTTACTCGGGATTTGAAGACACCCACGTTGTACCTTAGCGGGAAGACAGACTCAAGCAAAGCGTTCCACATTCTTGCTGTTTGTATGAGCAACTTGTACCTACAACGAAAGCATCTCAAGTAAACTAAAATTTGTCAGCTTTAAAACTATCATTATTTTTTCACATACCAAATCGAAAGAAATGTGAATAGGTTTAAAGTCAAGATAGATTAATTTTGTTTACTTAGTGAGTGTCGAAATAGAATCGAGAGAGATGAGTAACATGGAAATACCAAAAAAAATTGTGCGAGTAGGTGGAACCAAAAGACGTTTATTTCCATGATGTATAGGTAGAAACTCAAGGACGTAGAATTAGCATCATCTATTCGTAATTTAATGAAAACGTAGAGATTGGTAAAACTTTAAAACTATATAAGTTCGTATAGATAGGCCGGGTGGCTAATCGTCTTGCTTACGCCAAATTATCGTAAAAACTTACGCCAAATAACACTTTTGACAATCGTCTTCACTCGATCATACATTCGTAATTTTGTTAGTCTTTGTTTTGCCTAAGCCGCATCTACGCCTATGTCAATCCGTATCACATCATATCTATCGTTTAGAGAAATCGCTAATGACTTGTGTTTATCTAGATCCTTTGGTTCAAGTTCGTATAGGCCGGTGGCTAGCCCTGGTGTCAGAGTTTTTAGGTCGCCTGAAAGCTATTCTCACTAAAATCCTACAACAGCTAAAAACGGCTCAAACTGTCAATAATAAGGAACAGCACTTAGTAGAGTTCAAGATTAACATAATGTTGTTGACCTCAAACATCAAAGCAATTCTAATCGAATGTTTACAAACACGCCGTGACATGATTGCCGACGCTGATAACGGTAGCTGACGTGATTTACCAACCGTAAAAGATATGGTATTGGTAGTTAAAGCAAAGAAGATATAATAATACTACGTTGTTAAAGCAAGTTCGTATGGGCCGGATGGCTAGCCTAAGAGCAGGCATCGGGCCGAGAAACACGATAACGAGTACTTTTGAATGCGCGATGTGAGGGGACGAAAGATTTTGATTCAAATTTAAAAAATATCATAGATAAGGAAACATCTTGAAAAATTTTATGAACCAGACCAAATTTTGAAAAGTAAACGGCTTTATTAAAAAAAAAACTTACAAATTTCTCACCAAAAAAAAGTTTAATAATGCGAATGCTAAAAATTATCAGCGACAACATCCCATTATTTTTTACGAATAAAATAGCCTGATCATTTTTCTATTTTATAGACCGAGAAGTTATGTTTTTTAATGTGTAGATTATGAGTAATTAATTAAAAACTCACTGCCGCCCGTCGCACTGGCGCGATCCTGTCGAGCGCGATCGCGTTAAATTTGTCCGAGTGAAGGGGCGCGGTACTCAATTTTTGAAACATTATAGTTTATCAATGCGTCACCTTAAGAATCGTTCGGCACGGTCAGTCTTCGGATGGGTGACCGCGGGTGGCATTTACAATGGCGCGCTATCCTGGTTCGGATGATACGTTAAATTGTTGATCGCGGTTGTTTTAACCGTTTAGCTACGACAGAGGCCTCTAAGGTGACGCATTGATAAACTATAATGTTTCAAAAATTGAGTACCGCGCCCCTTCACTCGGACTTTAACGCGATCGCGCTCGACAGGATCGCGCCAGTGCGACGGGCGGCAGTGAGTTTTTAATTAATTACTCATAATCTACACATTAAAAAACATAACTTCTCGGTCTATAAAATAGAAAAATGATCAGGCTATTTTATTCGTAAAAAATAATGGGATGTTGTCGCTGATAATTTTTAGCATTCGCATTATTAAACTTTTTTTTGGTGAGAAATTTGTAAGTTTTTTTTTTAATAAAGCCGTTTACTTTTCAAAATTTGGTCTGGTTCATAAAATTTTTCAAGATGTTTCCTTATCTATGATATTTTTTAAATTTGAATCAAAATCTTTCGTCCCCTCACATCGCGCATTCAAAAGTACTCGTTATCGTGTTTCTCGGCCCGATGCCTGCTCTTAACTTCGGTGATTGCTGACATACTCGTACACCTAGTCAAACTGCGCTATGAGCGCTATAGGTATTGGTGGTTACTACGAGTATGGGGGTTATCCTTCGAGCATATATGTAGATATTTGCTCGAAGGGCATTACAAAGAAAATGTTTGTACAATAAGCTCGATTACAGAGGCGCCATCGTTATTATATTAGCTAAATAGCACAGTTCTGTTTCTTTTTCACTTTAGTCATTAGATAGAGATAACGTTTTTTACGTTGCTATTAAATTTACGCTGTACTGTACCAGCCTTTTTAATAGTCCACTGCACGTAGGCCTACCCACGAAGGGTGATTGGGCCATATTCACCACGCTGGCCCAGTGCGGGTTGGTGGATTAACGCTGAATTTACGCTGGCGCGTCTGTAATCGGGCTTAATGTGAACGGAAAGGTCAGAGAAGTTATTATTTGTCATGTAACACCCTATCACAAACGAAACCTCATTTGTTTAGAGCAAACTTCAAAGTTCTTAACTACGAAATCATAACTAAGACCTTTTAAGTTTACCTTTGCACTAATTAACAGTCTAACACCTTTATATTTAACTTTTGTTAACTAAAGCATCTACCAACAAAGGTTTTCTTTTTGTTCTCGCTACTTACAGGTTTCGAGAAATTTCTCGTGCTCACACCTTCAGACATCTACTGTTAGTACGAGATCCGTTTGCATAATCGTTACACTCATCACGTACACGCTAAAAACCTATATTTTACATAACTATATGAATAAAAAAACAAAAATAAATAAATAAATACTAAAAAAATACGAATAAATACTAATTGGAAATAAATAAATAAGTCTACTACGTTGCCTATCAAATTGTGGCCGCTAGAATATGTGTATTAAGTTACAGGTTCACTGTCCACAACTGTATATGGGCTACAGGCCGATAGCGTACATGAGTCCACAGCCCATATATTGTGGGCTATCCGCCTACTGAGTCTTAACGGATCGTATTTTATTGGACTGAGGAGGAAAGTCTTAATTAAACGTGGAAATGGTAAGAAACATTACTATATTTTTTTTTTGTTTCCTACCTGGTTTTAAGCGTGCGCGTGATGAGCGTAACGATTCTGCAGTCGGATCTTAGACTATGTTTGTCTACGTCTGACACCTAGTGTTTGACCACTAATAAGTGTTATATTTACTAGCAAAGATAATGTTTGAGCGTACAGTCAGGACAACTGTGAGGTCTATTGAAAAGCATACAGGAATGTTGGTCATGTACCTTAAGACAATTTGCCATCTTGAGATATTCACTTGTGAGAAGAAGTTGAAATTCTAGGGAAGGATCAAATAACATTTTATAATAGAGGACTCTTGGATCATAGTTCCATCTCATTAAAATACTTTTACTACAGAATCAAGCACGAGATCGCAAATAAAAAAAAAATGCTGATCCATTTATTTTAACGAGATATTTGATTTTCGAGTTGGTCCGAACTACGAGTAGTTCCCAAGATATTTGATTGGTATGTACGAGTAATACGTTACCAAAATAAGCGTATAATGCCTAAGTATTCGTTTGCGTATGCAGCACAAAACGCAGCCAAAGGTAAACTACCTTAAGAAAACACTAAACTAAAGAAAAAACTATCGTAAATTTTAAATTGGCCATTCCAAATGATATCAAGCTGTCCAATAAAAGAAATTCCCGTGATAAAAATGCACGACCATTCCAAGCAGCCTTAACAAGAGACTCGTTAGTGTCAGGCTAATCCAAAATTGTGGGACCATAAACATTTTCAAACCTTTTGAAGACTTCAAAGCTTTCAAATTGTCAGTTGTCACCATCTGTGTAACGACCACTTGATGTCATTGAGGTGGATAACTACTAATAACTAGGTACTTTTCTTACACAGCACTATACGAAATCTTGTGAATGTTATGGTAAGAACACACGTGCCTTCCACTTTTGTTTATAGATACTTATTGATCTGAACCCAAAAAAAATACTTACTCGAATTTCAAACCATCAGCTGAAAATAGTCACGCAAGAAACCTCACAGCAGAGCTCAAATTTTACAAATTACAATTTGTTTGCTAATGTCGATTGTTATCGATCTGACCCAAAAAAAACTTACCCGTGCCGTGGCTTACTCGAATTTCAAACCTTCAGCAATTATAATGCATAAACTTAGCACAGCTCAAATTTCAAATATGACGATTTGTTTGCAAATACCCATTGATTGGTCACAGTCGGATCGAAATTCTTTTATTATCCAATTGCTTGTGTTTTGTTGTTTTTAGACTATACATTTGTTGTTTTACCTTCTAGCTATGCAATGATCATAACATGCTACTGTCTTGGATGCATAAAAGCAAAAGGATAGCGTGCATCAACCCAATCATCAACACTTCACATCGTATCATAAGGCGCTAACCGTTTCATTGGCACTGCGATATCCTTATTCATGTTTATCAAGTCTATCATATTCGTGAGTGTCCCCAATTGGTTCACCAGACAAACGATGGCTTCCTGATTTGTGAATTACTTCCCACTTATTTGAAACATGAACGTCTGAATTTTGGATTCAATTTCATCGGTATAATGTTACCTCGCAAATGCCTCGAACAATTTAACAGGAAATTAAATATTCAAACGCTAAATTGTAATTGGAGACCGTCCTAAATTTAATAGTGGTAGTGAAATTTACTGAAAAAGTTCTAAATATGTATTGATAATACATTAGCAAGAGAGTAAGAAGTTTGACTCATTGCTTGCCGCTTTTCTTGTTCTCTGTTTGGGTCTGTAATAAGCTGTCACAAGTATTTTCTCTTTATGACAAGGGCTGGGTCTTAGACTTCGAGTACGACGCTGGCCAACTTCACATATTTATCTGAACATGAAGAAAACAGGCATGCACATTGCAGGTATTTCTACAAGATGTTTTCTTATACCATTTGAACCAAGAAACCACTTACACACTTACGCATTTATATTCAAAAAGTGAGAGGTGTGTGGCTTAGGATTTAGACTTGAGACCATTGAGACCTAGCGATTAGAAATTCCATGGCTAGTGTTAGAAATTCCTAGATGATGATAGGTATACAATAAAGAGTAATAAATAATGACCATACAAGTGCGCATATGTCAAAAGCTGACCAAGTACAAGTAGAAATAATGAAAGAAGTATAGGAAAAAATACGAGTACAACTCGGGAAAAGAATCTCTGAAGGTCTGATAAATAAACCAAGAGCTCCAATTAAGGAACATGAAGGAAATTGAATATCCTTGTTGCTAGATGTTCAATTGAAACGGAACGTGACGAAGACAAGAGAAAGATAGTCGTGGCTGCAAATTACGATCATTAATCGTCGGTAATTTAGTAACTGATAAGTCGTCAGTCTCAATTAACTGTGATCAAAGAATTTAAGGGAGATTATGCTTTTCGTCGGGAAGGCTGTTTATTTCTGTAGCAGACATTGTTTTGTCTTCGTCAATGAGAGGATTTTTAAAGTCGTTATGATATTCAAGAAATGATTTACTGTCTTTGTTTGCGTTGGCGTGTTAATATGCATTGTGTTCAGGGTTCCATCTGTCCATCCATCAGAATGAAACAAAGCCTCATAATTTATTTATTTACGAACTAAATTAAATGCTTTGTTTTTCCCTACTGGAAAATACTGGTGATTAGTGGTTATAAAGTTACCAATACAGTATTACAATTTTACATTTCAAGGTATAGTATAGCCCTAGTCTTCGCCTGCAAAATCGGGAGGAAAATGCATATATAGTTCTACGAGAACTTTTCACTGCGATATTTTTATTCCAATCTCATAATGCGCTCAATTTTGCAGGCTTAACTTGACAGATTTAAGTAAAATAACTAAAAATATAGCTGTCTTTTTGAATGCGGTCTATTACACTAAAACAAGGAGAGCAACACTTTATAAGTATATTTAGAGCAGACAAAAAGCCTTTAAAATTTCGCCTAATGTAAATCTAAAGGAACAAACCGATTTCTCTACATTTCCAACTAAGAACATATCACAGAACTTGAGCTTATTTCGACTATCGTAAAAACATATCTAAACCCCAAACCAGAACCATATTGTATTTTAAAAAGAAAACTAGAAAACCATGAGAAAAGCCAATAGAGAGGCTGTTTTAGTAATAAAATGGAAGGTAAGTAGGTACAGAAGCCATTGTACGTACTAGGTACGTTAATTAACTTCGCAAACCCAGTCGTAATGCCAAGTCGTAAAATGGTTTCCGATAAAGCGTTTGAGGTTGCAATTGTTGAAACATTACTCGGTGAGAAATTGGCTAAGTTCTGTGGAAAATGTTTAAGGTGAGATCTGAATTAAAAACCGATAGGATTAAAGTTTTTCTTTTCTCGGATTTGCTAAATAACTGCAAATAACATGACAAAAGACAATTTGTAGTCTAGCTGCTCTTTCTCATGGAACTTTATAAATGCATATTATTGCATTATGTTGTGTGAACGTATTTTATTCATAGAAGAGAGACAAATATTGTATAAGAGAAAAATACAAGAAGCTATTTAAGAGACAAGTATAATAAGAGAAAACAAAAAAAAAAAAAATTAATTAATCTAAACAATAACAATGGCCCAGATAAAAATAATTGAGCTTCACTACATAGCATAAAACAAAGTCGCTTCCGCTGTCCCCATGTCCCCACGTATGCTTATACCTTTAAAACTACACAACGGATTTTTATAGATAGAGTGATTCAAGAGGAAGGTTTATTTGTATAATAAACCTGTGCGAAGCCGGGGCGGGTCGCTAGTATTCGATAAAGGATGATAAGTAGAAGGAAGAATAGAAAGAGATCTATTACATCAAAACAAATATTGTAACTCGTTTTGTTGCAATTATGTGTTATGATTGATGATTCATTATACTTAGGTACCTACTTACATCATAAGTTGAAACAATAACAATAAACCTTAAATTCCCGTCACAAAGTGAGTAAATATAGTAATCTATAAATAAACTAGAAGTTTAAATAAGCACCTCACTCGCGATAACTCAAATTGCATTGATAAGAAAACAATACTACTTGTAGCAAATGCAACTACGCGTGTAACTGTGTAAACTAGTACGACAACAAACTTGCAATATTGCTAGAAAACTGATTTTCAAACAAAGAAACTAAAAATAGTTATTCAATCGCGAAGAAGGAAGAGACAGGAGGAGTAACATGACTTGATATGTTTTAGACAATCTTAGACCAATGAGGAAAATATCAAAGGACATCTCAATGACTCTACGTCTGTCTGCTAAAAGAAAGGAAAAGACGGGACGGGAAGCACGCAGATTTTTTAACGCGAATAAGTTTGCGCTTTACCACTAACTCGTCTCTTGGTAAGCGACGTTGTGGTCGAAGATGAAGCACGCAGACTCAGAAGATACCTATTCACTCTGAATTATTCAAACTTGTACTTTTACGTTCAGACATTCATTTGAGAACATACTCTCGATTATGGAAAAGTAGCACCCTACCTATCTTGATTTAATAGCAAATAAAATTTATCTTTATCAACTTAGCACTGAATTTTGGTGTTTAGACGAATCGATGTCATCCATGTAGCAATTTTTACATGATAGTCGATTTTTCAAAAACGGTTCAGCCGATTTAGTAAAAATTTAAATAGGACCACCTCGGGAGTATGCCCTGTCGTTATAAAATATATTTTACTAAATCGGTTCATATCCATGAACATACATAAAAAATATATACAGATGAACATAGTACCTACTCCTTTTTGGAAGTCGGTAAAAAAAGCAAATCAGCTAATGCTTTACTTAATCATATAAGCAGGTATAATCCCACACTGATTCAATCCCATTCAGTCACAACTGCACAAGACAGGTGCATCAATTCAGACGCACATGATTGAATTAAACAAACATGGACTTAGTAGATGGTACGGATAGATAGATAACACAGGTAGATGCGTCCGTTGATACGCCACACGTGGGAATCCCAGTGATGATGCCGACACTTTACGCAAGATGCTACTTAACATCGGCAAGGATGAGACTGTTTAGAAGGAACTAATGTAAACAGAGATACGATTTATATCAACATTGGACAAGACAATTGGACATTTTTAGAATTAGCCACTGTGAGAACTCTGCATTTGTAGAATCAGGCTTTCTAAGATCTATAATGCCATTTTTAACCGACTTCGAAAAAGAAGGAAGTTCTATGTTCGTCAATACGTATTTTTTGTGTATGTTCATCGATATTTTCTTCAATAGTGAACCGATTAAACAAAATCTTTTATTAGTTCCGAGGTTCTCCCAGTTAAATTTCGTCGAAATCGAAGTCGTTTTTAAAAAATCGAAAAAAATCGATTCGAGCGAACTAATCATAATCATAATCAATTTATTGATAACAAAAGTTACATTCGAACTATTCGAATGTATTCGAATTCGAAATTCAAAATCATTGGATACAATTATTTTTAGTTCAATGTTCAAATATTGTACACGATTGAAGTCAGTTGTGCCATTTTTTGCGAAAAATCGTCTAAAATGAACCGGGAATCAAATTTTATAAATGATTTTGCCGATAAAAACTAAAATGTAACATGGTAATAAACTACTCGTAAACGACACTACATAATACTTACGTAGTCATTAAAATTATTGAGAAAGCCTTTCAATGTCACCATTATTCTACTCACGCATTTCTAATTTAATTTTTACTATGAGTTAATGAAGGTACTAACAATAACAGCGTATTATTATTATGGCCATAATCTACACTAATTAATAACATCATAACCATAAAAGGCACTTATAATAATTGTCTGCAGTCATGAAATTAATGTAAATTTGAAATAAATATAATTGATAGCTTATTTTAAGCAATCGGTGAAAGCTAGTAATGACCTTCACACGTCTAATTATGATAAGTAATATTTTTAATTCTATTGATTACCATCATTAAATTCCTATACAATTAATAACATTGAGCTGCGTATAATTGAAAACAGCTTTTTAATTTATTATTACGTACATACATCAATGTTTTGTAGAAAAACAATACTTTAGGTACATAGCGGCATAGGCGCATACAGTTTGTAAGCCTCATTTGAACGAACATGAAAATAAAAGTATAATATAAAAATAAAATCGAACGTAAAATCACAATAAAAAAATAGCTGCTGATCTATCCTCTATCAGAAAAATATATTTCAGCCAGTGTAGGCAATTTTTTTTTAGCAAAGTTCTAAATAGCTCCTCTGCACTAAGCAAATATTATAATCTTTGCAACAAGGTCGGCTTCGCGCACTAAAAAGTTGCTTTCCACTTCCTAATCACAGCAAAGACTGTTGGCATCGTAAAGATAACTTACACATTGCCCTGCATGCAATACAGGGTTGCCAAATAAAGTTTAAAATACAAATAGGGGTATCAGTATCACTTAGTAGCGCTCGTAGCGTAGTTTAACTAGGTGATTGTCAGCGATCACCGAAATTAAGCAACGTTCCGCACGGTCAGTACTTGGATGGGTGACCGCGGGTGGCATTTTCCAACTGAGCGCTACCGTGGCTCGGATGACACGTTAAATTGTAGGCCCCGGTTGTTTTAACCGTTTAGCCATGTCAGAGGCCTTCAGGCGGCCTAAAAACTCTGACACCAGGGCTAGCCACCCGGCCTATACGAACTTACTTACTTAGTATCACTTACTGCAGGAAATCACTGTCAGCGATCACCGAAGTTAAGCAACGTTTTTCACGGTCAGTATTTGGATGGGTGACCGCGGGTGGCATTTCCAACTGAGCGCTGATGACAGGGTAATTTGTTGGCCCCGGTTGTTTAAACGTTTAGCGGCATGAAAACTCAAATTGAACTCAACTTACTACAGAAAATTGCACCGAAGTTGATTGCACATAGCCCAGCTGATTGGCAAGTTGTAATGGCAGTCATTGACAGTTCTCGAGAGGAGACCATGTATCGACGGCAAGCGTAGCGTATGATGACCATCAATAAGGTGGATCGTTGATCTGATCGAGATGAAGGACCCCACTAGATGCAAGCATCTTTCAATCGGTCTTATTAGAGATCTACAGGAGAAGGTCTATGCCCAACAGTGAACTCAACAACCTCCACTAAAATTACTAAACTTAGATCAGCTTTCTCAAACATCGGTTCGACCTTCGGATTAAATGTGTTTTCACGATTCAATCAACCCTAACGATTAAATCATGATTATGCGAGCAATATTACAAGTGCCGTGATTTGGCAGCCCTGAGGTCCTTGTCTAGTCTAGCTACTTAAGAGATGTTAAGTAACTCTACTTAAGTAAAGTGCCTACTACTTAACGCTTTAATTGCTCACTTTTATACAGATACCGCGAACGCATTTCGTTAATTGGTCACAGGTGGCAGTTGTACTGATTTCGAGATAGCATACATGTGTGGGGTGTGTGGGAACATTACCACAAACTGTACTACAACGCAGATTAGATAATAGTTACAGACTAAGTATACTTGTACTATATCGGCTATTTAATAGTCCACTGTTGAACATAGGCTTACTTACGAAGGATGCATGATTAGGTCATATTCTGGCCAACGCCGCGCTTACCAGTATGTAAGCTGTATATAAGAAGTTTACGGTTGTATCACATATCCCACGGCCGTCAATACTGCATGCTATGTGTCCTGCCCACTGCCGCTTTAACTTGGTTAACCGCTGCACTATGCCGACAACTCCTGATTAGATCGCGCAGACAATATTGCATGTCACTCTACTCAATTGTGTAAACGACAATAAAATTATAACAACAGCGGAAACCGCGAATAATACCGAGTATGAAATCAGAGTTGCCTTGACCCGATAACGAGATATCAGCAAAGCGCTGGTGGTGACCACTGCCCACCCAGTTCTACAACCGATTTGATAAGATTCACCTACTCTATATAGTATTCTAGTATATCCTATATATCCGTTCTATATCCGTACTAAAGCACCAGGCTAAGCTGGAGATGGACAGGACATTTAGTAAAACGGGATGCAGTTGCTGGCCTGGCATCAACCAAGGCAGTGCAGAATTACACCACTGAGTAAGTTTGTATAGGCCGGGTGGCTAGCCCTGGTGTCAAGAGTTTTTAAGCCGCCTGAGGGCCTATGACATGGCTAAACGGTTAAAACAACCGGGGCCTACAATTCATAGTGTCATCCGAGCCACGGCAGCGCTTAGTTGGAAAATGCCTCCCGCGGTGCCACAATGATGATGATCGGCAGTAATGATGGAATAACAGTGTTCTACCACCGAAATAATTTTAGCTTAAAACTATCTTCAGAGAATGACAGTGACGCAAAAACTTCGCAAAAAGAAATAGCTACTTTATTCCTTAGACCTTGACACCATCGCAAAAGATTCGCGGAGGGAGGACACCCTAGGCTCAGAACCACTTCTGAAGTAGTATACCGCGCGGCACATATCGCACATATGATGTGCTATGACACATTTATGATGAGATATGACCCAGATACCAGCCCTCAGTGGCAACTATCATTCTTGCCAGGTAACATTAATTCACGCAGGATGTGAATCACGGACACTCCTCTAAACCGCTAGGTTATTGGTGAAATTCCAATCTCAATGCCTTGAGACTTGACACCACCGCAAAAGCTTCGCTGGGGGCAGAAAACCCAACGCACAGAAGTGGATACCGCGCGGCACATATCACACATATGATGCGATATGACGCAGATACCAGCCCTAGTGGCAACCATCATTTAATCCGGTCACATTAATTCACGCAGGGTGTGAACCTTGACACCATCACAAAGCTTTTGTGGCAACTATCATTCGTGCCAGGTGACATTAATTCACACAGGATGTGAACCTTGGCACCATCGCAAAAACTTCGCGGAAGGAGAAAACCCTACGCTCAGAAATTCAGAAGTGGCGACACATATTACACATTTGATGTGATATCACCCAGATACCAGCCCCCAGTGGCAACTACCATTCCTACCAGGCAACATTGAAGGGTAAGTAATGGATTGCAAGGATTCAAAACCCTTGAATTTTGATACCACCGCAAAATCAATACAATCGCGGGGGGAGAAAACCCTATGCTCAGAAACACTTCAAAACCATACCGTGCGGCACATATGATGTGATATGACCCAGATACCAGCCCGCAATGGCAACTATCATTCGTACGAGGCGACATTGTAGAGGAAGTAATGGATTGCAAGGATTCAATTCCCTTGAATTCTGATACCACCGTAAAATCAATACAATCGCGGAGGAGAAAACCCTACGCTCAGAAACACTTTAAAACCATACCGCGCGACACATATCATGTGATATGACCCAGATACCAGCCCCCAGTGGCAACTACTATTCGTACCAGGCGACATTGTAGATGAAGTAATGGATTGCAAGGATTCAAATCCCTTGAATTTTGATACCACCGTAAAATCAATACAATCGCGGGGGGAGAAAACCCTATGCTCAGAAACACTTCAAAACCATACCGCGCGGCACATATGATGTGATATGACCCAGATACCAGCCCCCAGTGGCAGTGGCAACTACTATTCGTGACAGGTGACATTAATTCACGCAGGATGTGAACCGCGGGCACTCCGCTAAACCGCCAGGTAATTGGCGCGCTGTCAAAACATCCGACACGCTGCAAACTGTCGGATTAACCGTATCCGCTAAGGAGCGAAGGACTTAACGGAATCCAGCACGATTTTAAATTAAATTTGTGAGGAGCGTGAACAATTATGGTTTGCGATTCAGACCGAGCAGTGTCAGTACAACTGAGGGCGAGGAACATCAAATTTTTAGGGTTCCGTACCCGAAGGGTAAAAACAGGACCCTATTAATAAGACTCCGCTGTACGTGTCTGTCTGTCTGTCACCAAGCTGTAACTCGTGAACTGCGATAGCTAGAACGTTAAAATTCACAGATGACGTATTTCTGTTGCCACTATTACCAAATACTAAAAACAATAAAAAAATAAAAAATTAAGGGGCCTCTCATACAACAAACCTGAATTTTTCGCTCGATTTTAATAACGGTGACGGAGAAAGGTAGATGCTTGAAATATTCACATAATATTTAGTAAAATTATCATTTTAAAAATAAATAATTACTTAAGTTAAAATAAAATCATCAGTCAAATTAAAATTAATGGGGGGTTTCCATACGGTACGGAACCCTTCGTACGCGAGTCCAACTCGCACTTGACCGATTATTGACAGTCCAGAACCCGTTTGGCCAACGAGCTAAGAAAAAAGCTATACTTGTATGTCTATGGTATAGGCCAAAACTTAATGAAGTCTGTGAATACGAAGCGAGTCGTTGCACAGAAGCTATTTAATCATTTGTCAACGGCACAAAGAGAGGGAATTTGCGCAGCTTGTAGATAACTTTGCAGACGCCATTAAGTTTGATTCAACCTATTCATCGGTGACTTCTTGGTACGAGTTAAAATTAGATCGAGATAGTACTTAGTTTTTGAATCACTTGTGCTTTAGTTGAAAAAGCGAGAGCCAAGAAGTCAAAGCGAGAAAATTTTGGCTCCTGCAAAGAGCATCCGGTATGAGTATGGATCCTGATATTTTGAATTGAATATAAATTTTAATAAAAATTACTAAAGAGATGGAGAGCCTGGAAGAAATCACTTCAATGATAAGGCCGCCGGTTACTTCACATGTTGTAGCATCTATTTTGCCCTATTTTTCTGTTTTACGTGTGTGTGAATGTGAATCAATAAAGAGTATTTATCTATCTATCTATCTACTAAATTTTAGTAAAAATTACGTTGTATTATAAGTTGTAACAAAAAATTACTAAATTTTTATTAAAAAATTACTTACTAAGTACATTATTAGGTATGTACATATATCAGTAAGCAGGTAGGTAGGTACTATTCCCAGTACTAAGTAGGTAGGTGTTAATTTCAATGTATAGGTTTAGACCAAACTTCCTCCATTCTAAACCACAATGTATAAATAGAGGTCAAACATATCAATCAACTAAGTAATAAGTTATAAATTACAATTCCTTAAAATGCAAATTAGATTTTTGTCATGAAACCAGCTAGTTCTGCTAAAAAATACCTATTAAGTACTTAGTCAGTCAATAATTTATAACTACCTATCCATCAATTTGAAAACTACTAAATCAACAATATATGCTAATTTTATCAATATTCAGTAAACTTGATTAGATAAGTGCATACAATGAGAACTAAAGAGAAAGACAAAACAGCAAGTACAAGGGCTTTTAATGCTACTAGAAAGTTTTTAAAATCCAATCCTATTTTCTTAGCTAAACTACCAATCGTTTTTTAACTAACTTCCAAAAAAGAGGAGGTTCTATGTTCGTCTGTATGTATTTTTTTTTTTGTGTATATGTTCATCGATAATTTCGCCAAATGTAAGCCGAATCGAAAAATTGTTTTTTAGTTCGAAAGGGTATACTCCCGAGGTGGTCCCATTTAAATTTTACAGAAATTGGCTGAGCCGTCTTTGAAAAATCAACAATGTAAACGATTCGAGCGATATATTGGAATTTTGTACACAATGGAAGGCAGTTTTGCCATTTTTTGTGAAAATAATTATTTTACTCATAATGAAAAATTCTGCAGAACCCCTTATCACCTGGGGTGTAAATGCCTGTATGCCTGCTACCTATTCTCAGTCCTATCAACTACCTATACATAGTAAAAATCATAAAAATCGGTCAAGCCGTTTTGGAAGATTTTAATAAGAAACACATGAGTACTTAATTATTTTTACATTTTTATGAAATATGAAATTTTACATATTATTATACTAAATCAATATTATTCTTTATAATGGAAAAATTGAACAGTAGAAAAGTATTAAAACCAAAATACAGCGAGTAAAACATTCACAGTCTTAATGTTACAAAAACCCAACACGGTTGTCGTTCTTGAAATGCAACATTGAGATACACAATGGCCCCCTGTTCTCCAGTCGGAGTGCATTGGATAACACTGCTGGACATGTGTTAATATGCATGTGTAATGTTGATAAGCAACGCTCAAGGGAATTAGTGTGAGAAGTATATTTACTTCAATCTTTGCGAAGAGTTTACGGCTTTTCTTTCATGTTAGACAATTCAAACAAACTACAACCAGTCTCTTTGGAGATCTATAAAGAAGGACTATGTCCTGCAGTGGTTATCCTTTAACTGATGGATGGATGAATTACTAAAAGTTGTGACTGCAGGATTTGAACTTGCATCGCTGATGCTTGGGTTTCTGTCCCAGTGCTTTACTAAGGTAGGTGAGAGACTGGCACTCACACCAAATTAGGTGTAATGGGTCTTAAACAGATGTCATTTTTGCTTATAATAAAAAAGAACCTTCAAGTAACTAAATTAGGCAGTTAAGCAACCCTCGCTAAGAAGTATAGGTAGATCTATCTCGATCATATTATTAGCTTTAGATTAGAAAAATATGCATAAAATGTGTAAGTATGGGAACTAGGTATAAAAGTACACATAAATTTATATTGATAATGAATTGCATAGGTATTCTTGTTTTTTTTAGAATCCATACAAATAATATTTGACAAATAGCCTTGAAACACTTCAATTATTTCTCTTGAATTAAGAATAATAAGTGTAAATGAAAATAAAAAAAATCTGCTATAATAACAATCATATAGGAATGGAGTAAGACAAAAAAATTAAAACAGTTCATGTTTATGTACCTATTGTTTACAAACATTTACAACTATACCATTACATCACCTTGTTGCAATTTGATTAAAAAAAATAGTTTACAATAGCATGGACGATTGTTTTTATTAAAATGATATAGGAAAACGAAATATTGCTGCCATAATAACCCAAGAAGCAAATGAAATTTTAGGCAGGTACTGATGTTGCTTTTGATATAAAGCAGGTAAATAGGACTTTTTGACACAGTACCTACCCACTATCAAAATTATTAGTTGGTATTATTTACTTAGGTATGAGTGATTAAATTAAACAAAAACCCTGGTTTCTCATGTCCTACACAAATCTTTATGTGGTTAAATAAATGTGGAATTAGTGTGGACATATTGACAAGCATAATCAGACACCAAAAATAATATTTTTGTTAAAACCAGCACATAGATCAAAAGTTAACAATTCCCGCGATACGAATATAAGGTCATTTAAAATGCTAAATAGGTACGTAGGTACAATCTGTATTTTAAATAAAAAGTACTCACCGATAAACAGTATCGTGAAGTCTAGTATTATTTTTCGCAAAATAAACTTGGATTCGCGGTCCATTGTGATTGTGTGGTTGCGAGAATTAATTTTTCGCTCGTTTCTGTCCATTGTTTAGTAAATAACGAGCTGAAATCGCGAAAAAAAACACTTTCACTGTGATACCGGTTACGAAATACGAAACGTCAAAATGACTGACAGCGAGACACGTCAAACGCGGAACGCATGCGCGCGCAAACTGAATTTTGTTTCGTTCGGGAATCGGAAACGGTTTTGTTTTGTTGGTGCTCAGCGCGGTGATAAAGCTCCATTCACATGTGCAAAAAGTGTCGTACATACCATAGGAATAATAAATAATGATCTAAATCTATATAAGAAAGTTTGCTTTTGTTCGGATGTGTCTTTTTACAGAATTATTATGTGTTTTTTTTCAGTAGGTACCTATTTTGTTTCCGCTATTTCGGCATAGCTGCTATGCCGATCTGATCTAACCGGTGTGGATAAAGATAAGTTCACCAGTGAGAATCTATTATTATGAGATTCACACACACATACAAGCAATGAAGAAAATAAATAAAGGCGCCACCATCGCTTTGTTAGCATAACATGTTTGCCGTTTACAATCATCAAAATAACACAATACAAGAAAAACGGCAGAAAAATAACAGCGATTGATAGCATAGATATTGGTTCTAGCAAGAACAACATTTTAGTTCCCGAATACAATAATTAATTGAAGTGAAACTTCTAATGCCATCGCTAAACGTTTAACGCTTTTTTTCTACTCTTTATGTCCACTGTATTTTCACTGGACAAGAGCCCTTAATCCAAGTTTTGCGTAGTTTACTTTCGCGTTCCTCACGTGTGGTTCCGTACATTTATGTTAGTTCTTCCTCGTTTCCGCCAGGGGCGCTATACAAAAAAGTATAGAGCCATACGGAAACAGCTGTTAGTTTACGTGTTGTAAGTTGAGGATTTTCGCTTTATCTCTTCAAAAACAGTAGGAATAGGAATTAAAACGTACGCGTAACGCACTCTAACGTGCTCCTTGTTTTTAAGAAATTCGTGTAAAAACATTTATTTTTCAAATAACACAGTCAAATTAAACTCGGTTATAATTAATTCATTTTAACGTAAAAATCCATTTCATGCGTAGTAGGTATCTGTTTAGTTTGTGCGCATTACTACGTTACGTTTTGTCGATAAAGAAAAAAGCTCTGTGCTGTGAAAACATTTATCATAAATGCATCTAGGTATTTTTCAAAGACGGTTAGAATTTGGACATCTAAGTGTGGAAAAATAAAAATATTTAGGAAGGTACAGATTTTTTTTTATCAATTCAGAAACATCTTGAACATAACTACTTAAGTACTACAATCTGTTTCAAACAGAAAAGAAAAAGTATTTGATCCATTCGTATTACTATACATATAAGAATTTTATACTTCGCTACAGAGCAATCTAGGTATACAGATTACAGAGGCGCCAGCGTAAAGAGAAGCAACGTAAAAAGCGTTCTCTCTATCGAATGCCTAAAGTGAAAAAAAACAGAACTATGCTATTTAGATATAATTACGATGGCGCCTCTGTAATCGGGCTTGTTATGTACACAACACACACCGCAAATTAAATTAAATAATTATAATTTACATTACAGCGCCATCTGTGCTATAAATGCTGTATCAATAGAACAACGAATTTTCAATGAACTATTTTGGTATTCCGAACCGTTGGCGTTGGTATTGTGCGCTTCAATTTAAAGTAGTACCACATTAAAAACACAGATGGCGCTAAAAAAAATTACGCTATGGCTACAGAGACGTTTTGTTTTCATGATTTTACTGCTGAAACTTCTCCCTCTACGACTGAAACTTTGAACTTCAAAACTTCTAATAAAGGTGGCGCTATCGGTACCGGGTTTTAACCGCGTGCACCTACAGAACAACAGAACTAGATTTTTCTTTCTCTCTTCTGTGGGTGCACCCAATGCAGTCGGCATTAGGCACTGAAGCAAGCCGCTACCGACCGGTCTTATCGGAGATCTATAGGGGAGGCCTATGTCCAGCAATGGACGTCCTATGACTGATGGATGGAGAACCGATTTATTTATTCTTTTAGTTCAAAAGAGTATACCTACTTCCGAAGTGGTCTCATTTAAATTTTATCTAGAGCGGCTGAGTCGTGTACCTACTTGTAAAATGTAATTTTAAAATGTACCTGGATATCACATCGACGCGTGCAAATTATTTAAATTCTGTACAGTTGTAGGTACACGGTGGAAGTCGGTGTTGCGATTTTTTCGAAAAAGAATTATTAAATAAAACAGAATGTAAACACTACGTGAAAAACATAAGACCATGGCCAGCTCGATTATCACGGCCTAACACAGGCCTTGCAAAGAGGTTTTATTCTATAAAATTAAACAGATACGAGCACCAAAGAGGTTATTAAGTATCCTTACTATAATATTATAAATCCGAAAAGTTTGTTGGTTTGTTGGTTTGTTACTCTATCACGCGCCAACGGAGCAACGGATTGACTTGATTTTTGGCATGGATATAGTATAAAAGGCGGAAGGAGCTTTAGGATACTTTTTATCCCGAAAAATTGCATAGTTCCTGTAGGACAGGACAAAAACCCTCGAAAGCGAAACTGTCGCCACTATCACAAAGACGCTAAGTGATTAATTCCTCTATGACGCTAATATGGACTAACGAAACGTCACAGCCAAACGTAAATAGACGACAGGTGACATTGTCTGCAGACTTTTATAAATCACAAGTAGCGTGGCAAGGCGACAAATTGTTTTTCTACCATTATATCCCCTTGAAGAGGAAATAAAGTATGGATTGAAAATGACAACTGACATTAAAATTGGATAAAATGTTATTTTCCCTCTGCATGCTACATGTTACTATGACGTTTAATACCAGGCCGTCATTTTGTCTGACATTAAAAATATTTTTAAATATTCTATCATTAGAGGTTCAACATGTTTTTTTATTCTACCTTTATGGTACAGAATCATCATACTTTAATACTATCAATCCGAAAAGTTTGTTGGTTTGTTCCTCTTTGACGCAGCAACGGAGCAAAAGATTGACCTGATTTTTGGTATGGATAACTATGGTTTAATAGACAGAAAGTGATAATAGGATACTTTTTATATCTAGAGAAAATTCGTGATTCCCATGGGATAGGACAATAACTGTTTCTCAGCAATGGAGCAACGGATCGACTTGATATTTGGGGTGGGCATAGTTTGGAAGACGGAAAGTGACATGGGATACTTTCCATCCCGAAAAAATTGTGGTTCTACGGGAACCACAATTTTTTTCGACTTAACGATAAATTTTTCTCAGCAACGGAGCAACTTGCCTTGGCATATTGCATGAATATAGTTTGAAAGACGAAAAGTGACATAGGCCACTTTTTATCGCAAAAACTTTAACAGTTCCCGTAGGATGGGATAAAAACTAAGTGAGTGGGCTGCGGTAGGAGCCGTCTAAGCGCCAGAAATAACCTGTCATGGCAAGTTTAGGACGTTCCCACATATTTCGCACTCCTTTGCGGCACTCAACAGCACTAGCCCAGACTCGGGCTCCATAACGGAGCTTGCGCTCTCGCCATAGTGACGGAGTGTTTCGGAGCACAAGACACATCGTCATCCACCACTCGGGACTAACCAGTACTGAACGTCAGACAGCATTCCAACGCCTTGGTCCCAGTGCAGTGGGTCAGTCATAGTAGCCCAGCGCCTGCCTCTTCAACTGCAGAGGGCAGTGAGAACGGCAATCGCGATACCGACACCTCTCTTCCCCTGCAGCCCCACTGCGTCTGCCAACACGTTGACGGCCTAGCAGAAGGTAGGGTAGGTGGCGGCACCCACACCACCAGTTCCATATATCCCACCGCGGCCCCTTATCCTCGGCTGTCATATCAGAGTCCAAGAAGCAGCCTTGCTTTATGAAACTAAGAAAAGTTATTCCCAGCAAGTAACTGGAGATAGAGAGACAGAAAAGAAGCCACACCCAGCGCAGCAGGAGGAGCTGAGCAGTTCATATGCCTGGCAGACGGAGCAGCACTAGAGCAAAATCTTAACCGAGAAATTAACATATTTACAGACGGCAGTAAAATTAAAGGGAAAGTTGGGGCGGCATTATCCATTTGGGATGATGCCGCTGAGATCAGTACCCGCAAGCTGAAATTGGCCGATTGGTGCTCTGTGTAACAGGTCGAGTTATTGGCACTTCTTGAGGCTACCGAAATCGCAAAAATCTTTTGTGACTCCAGGTCTGCACTGGAAACGGTAGTTGGCGTATCTTCCCTCCATCCCTTAGCAGTAAATTCAAAGCTAACATAAAGTTACTACACGCACAAAATAAAATAGTGAAACTTTATTGGATTAAATAGCACGCGGGGATGGAGAGAAATGAGAGAGCGGACCAGCTAGCAAAGGAAGCAGCACTGCACTCGAAGTGCAGACCTATTTAGGATAACTGCCCCGTTTCATTCGTCAAGCGAGAAATCCGAAAGGACTCTCTTGACGAGTGGAACCGGCGGTATCAGGATGGACACACAGCGGCGGTAACCAAAACATATTTTCCGGATGCAAGGGCGGCATACAAGATCGTAAGAGAAATAGCACCAGTGGGAATCATAACTCAAGTGCTGACGGGGCATGGTGAGTTTTCCCAATACTTACATCGATTTAAGTTGAAGGAAAGCCCATCGTGCATCTGTGAACCCACAAAAGAGGAGACTCCACTGCACATAATCTTGGAATGCCCAGGTTATGGAAAGCAGAGATTTGATTTAGAACAAAAAATTGGAATAAATCTAACACGAAAAAACCTTAGAAACAATTTTATCGAATTTTTGCACAAATATTTGTAAAAAAGCAATACTTAATTAGGAACAAGTAGGTATAAACTTTGCTGTACCATTGTAATGTTTATTATAACTGCAAACAGCCAAAAACATTGAAATATAGGTATACTTAGTTTTTATTCATTTGTAATTAAGACCCCTGCTGATCATGTCAGGGATATTTCGCGATATAATAAAAAAAATCCTCGGATGCAGCGTCGCAAGAGCGGCACTGCAGCCCGCCTAAGTTGCGACACTCCTCATAAGGCATGCAACCTACCGGCCATCCTCTCAGCTGCTTTAGTTAAAAGCGGCTGAAACTCGAGTGCCAGCCTCTAAGCTTCCTTGAGGGAAAAGACCCAAAGAAGAGGGAGACTTCGAGCGCCGCCTTTTCAGCTGCCTCAGACCTCCCCCACGACAAGGCGGGAATACACGGGGGGGTTGTATATTACACTCCAACCGTAACTTAACCAACAAAAGCATTCCTCTAAGGTATTTTGATATTTGTCAGTTAGGTTAGGTTTCGCAGCCGACATAAACATAAGCCAAAATCAAAATACAACGCGGGCGAAGCCGCGGGTAAAAGCTAGTATTCTATAAAATGGAATAAATCCTCCTTACAATGCCCGTTGCCGCACAATGCAAAGAGGTTTAATTTGGTTACACAAAATAAGACCTCCTTACGATGTCCTTAAATGTTCTAAGTTAAGAAATTTTCATACGAATAAGACGTTCCAAATTTAAATAACTTTACTCCCTAGGGAGTTTCATACAACATATTTATTGACCTGCCATAATATAGCCCTCGAGATTGTGTTAAGATACCTAATAATGAATTATTTAACGTTGAGATTGTACGATATTTCTCGAGATTTTCGAACAGGTGGTAGGTATGAAAACTAATTTTCCTACAAAAATATCGACTTACCTACCTATTTATGTAATTATTTTATAACTCAGAATCATTTATAATTTGCCACTAAGTGTAGAAGTATATTAGGAAAGGTATTTTTGAACATGGTCTTAGTATTGGTCATCATCATCATCATCTTGCCCTTATCCCACTAGGTGGGGTCGGCACAGCACGTTTCCTTTCGCCACTTCACTCTATCATTCGTCATCTCATCATCAACTCCTTTCTCTCGCAAGTCATCCTTCACACAATTCATCCACACTTTTTTGGTCTTCCCCTCCCGCTTTTGCCATTATACGTATCATGGTCTTAATATTTGTATGCTAAATAAATAGTTCTTGTAGGTGTGTACCTACATTATCTACCACTAGGCATTACTTACTCCATAAGATAAATCCATATTTCAGTCATCAGAATATATATTATATGTATTATAGGTAGGTATCTATAATAAATATATCCATAACGATAAGCGTACACTTACTTTTATGCTGTTTTTGTCTAAGTAGGTATAAGTAGTCTGACCGTTTAACTCAGTCCACGCCTGCGCGGGACAGGGGCGCGGGGGTAGACGACAAAGGGGAATTGAGACAGGTGCGGGCGCCGGCGACCCGCTGCCCGCGCCTGTCTCAGTCCCCTGTGTCGTCTCCCCCCGCGCCCCTGTACCCGCGCAGGCGTGGACTCAGTTAAACGGTCAGACTATAAATGCTAACTTTAATATCGCGAAGTGCGTACTTACCTAAGTGAATTTAGATAGCTTAGTCTCAATTATGTCGTTGAGTGGGTACGAGTACTATAAGTATAAGGAACAGGTAAATCAGGTAAAAATCAGGTACTTACCTACAATGACCTACATAATCCCGTTTTATGTCAAGTCGATGTTGCGCCGGCTTTTGACTGAAATTTAAAATCGTAATTTTTACTTAGAAGTTGATGAATTTCTATAAGCTATTTACGAGTACATACTAACTTACCTCGGCTTGACACGCGTGAAATTGTAAGCAGAAATCATAAATATCAGGATTTAATTCAGTCCAAATCTTTTGCTCTACGGCCTACGCTCTATGTAATCATAATCATAATCATTTATTTCATAATTGTTCATTACATGTCATAATTGTTATCTGTGGTATCTACATTATCAATGTAAGTTCAAAAAATAATTCAAAGTAACGTATAGGTAAGTAAAATAAAACGCATTAAGGTAAACGCACGTAATTGCGGACGAGTCCCAGAACGCGGACGTTACTCGGTTTTTTAATTTTTGTAATTTTTAACGAAAGTTTAACTTAATCTTATGAATGACAATAAATTCTTGGTTATATTTCAAAGTATTATACAAGAAAAACTGTACACGTAGTGTAATGGTGTCCAAACCAAATGATCTCAAAAGTGCGGTGTCGTAAAATTTTCGTTAATCTGTTAATTCAGTAGCTGAATTTGGTGTCTACCCTGTCATAAACTTCAGATCATTTCTTAGTTGTGTAATGTGATACGGTAAGTGTGCTATTTTATTACGATACTTAGATAAATTACCTAATATTATAACCTTTAATCTAGACGTAATCTTGTTGATTATTTATAATATTTGCGTATCCGTCTAATAGTACTCACAAAACCCGTACTTGTCCCAATGCACGGACAATAATCACATTTTTCGTCCGAGAAGTGGGACACACATCAGTTTTTTAAAACCCGTTGTACCAAAGGTTGGATCTCGACCTTATTGCCTTGAAATAAGTCTCATTTTTCCTTGCATGTAAGAACGTCGTTTTCAAAACCGTGAAAAAGACATTATTATAATTCGGTTGCGTCTCATTCAAAGGAATTAAGAATTGTTTTGGACTGGTTCAAACAATAGTCGTGTCCGATTTGCTTTAGTATTGTTTAAACTGTTTTTTGTGCATGACAAAAACAATACAACATATATTTTAAACAATATTACATGGTGTTTAAAAGATTATCTTAAGTAAGATTTATTGTTCTCAGATTTTGATATTATGTTTTTATTTTTTATGAAATACTAAACTTTTGGTGTTTCATAGAAAATAATAAACATTTTACTTTTCATAAATAGGTACTAAAAAGTAAATAAGGACGTTCGTATGGGCCGCGTGGCTAGTCCTGGTATCAGAGTAAACATCTGTCTCTTGATTGTGCCATTTTTTTGTAAAAGTTGATTATTGTATCGATAGAATAATCAACTATAGTACTAAAAAATTGGGATTAAGATTATATGATTAAGATTATAACAAAATAAAACAATTTGATTTTCTAAGTAACAACTGAATCTTCTCTCTATGGAAAGCGTGTCTGCTATGTTGCTGCCTGAACATGATCTGTGACTCTTTTTCCATCGCACTGTTTATTTGATAGAGTTTGGAATGTTGCAAGACGCGCAGCGATTAATTTTGAACTTGTTATAGGTCTTCTGAGTTCATAGATAATAGCAGCACTGTCAACTGTGAACATGATCACTTCTTTGGCCTCACTGTTTCCAGTAGCTGTTAGAAGCTCAGTTCATATAAATTTTCAAGTTTTTTTGCGGCTAGCAAAAGGCCCATGGCTTCCGCTTGCAAAGTTTATATGGTTTTACTCAGGGCAAGGGAGTCTCTTAGTCCAAGCTTGTTTCTTGCACTATCCGCGTATATGTTCCAAGATAGCAATATATCGTCAGATACATCGTTCTCTATAGTCATAGACTCGAGAGAGAAAAGCATGAGCTGACTAGCTCATGAGAGTTGTTTTCTAGCTATTGTAAAGGTTCCCTCTTTATAGCTATTTTGAGTTTATTTCTAAAAGTTGCTATATCGGTATGCTTCACGTTCAAGCTTCGGAATCAGAGTATTCATCAGTTACCACACAGTTACCACACGCCACTCATTGATTGTTTTAGAGATATTACTCGTAGCAGGTATGATGTCGATAATTGATTCCCAAGACGTTACGAAAATAAACTCAGAGCCATGGTTTAGTAGATTTGAATAATGCCTGAAGATGGAGTCAAGTACGTCATTTCTCCTCTCATTTGTATTGGGACATTCCCAGACAACACAGTGGGCGTTTGAGTCACACCCTACTTTAGTTTCTTGTTTTTTTCTTGTACTGAAAGCATTAATTCTTCGACTGCCAGATGTTGCGCCACTTCTACGATATCCAGGTACGCCGTGCTTTAAAGGTAAATATACTACTGAGGTTGCCTTAGAGACTGGTATCAAATTTAACTACCGTGAAATCATCATTATGCAAATGTGTCACCTAAGGTGCCTTATACGGACCTGTGGGATATAATTATAAAAAAGAACGCATTTTATTTTGCATGGGAAGACTGAACACATTACCTTGGGGATCATTTAAGCCGATTATCTTGCCACGGACTAAATACGGTTCCTATACCAATGCTATTGTGCTAACTACCTAACGTTTCAGCATTTTTTTTTCATAATGTGATTATTGTTTTGTTTGAATTATAATTTATTGCATGTAAACCATTGTTTCTTTGATTTAAGACACCATGAATGGCTTTAGCTAAAATATTCTTTAATAATAGTAAGAAATAACACAATATAAAGGCAATTTAAATTCTAATGTAAAGCAAATAGAGTTCTAATTCGCATAGCGTCCGTGAATTAGGACGATTTGTAATAGATTTGGGTCGATTTTAAAGTTCATACAAATAATAATACGGTAGAAAGGCTATTTAAACCCTAATGTAAAACAAATAGAGTTCAATTTCGTATAGCGTCCAGGAATTGGGACGACATTCCGCGCATTAGGACAAATCGTCCGCGGTTTGGTACATTTGGGTATTTTTTTATATTTTGGGTATTAATTCCCATTACAGCTCAAACAAATTAGATAAAATTTAATTATTATAAAACTCAGATAAATGCCCCATATGGTCATATTCACTTTGTTGTTGTAAGTCTGTTAGTATCAGCGTAGTATTACTGCAAAGTCAGCGAAGTTCAAAAACGTCCGTACATTGGTACGTTTACCTTACACCTTGACTCTACTGCGGCCGGGATTTAAACCCTAGACACAGGCATGGATGCATGTTAATGGCTCCTAAGTACTTACCAACTGAGTCAGGAAAGATAAGTTGGTTTTGTTAGTGTTGACGTTACCTAAGTATATTACCTATTAACAATAACTGGCTATTTTTCTAGATAGTGATTGTTTTCCTTCTCTCTCTTCTGTGATATAAACCTATGTTATTGACAAGTGAATGAAATATTTTACGAACAAATTGAATATGTATTTTAAATATTTTATTCCAATTTATTATTTGGGCTTTTATATGAAGTATTTTTGCATTGTCCATTTACTATGTACTTAAGTAAGTAAGTTCGTATAGGCCGGGTGGCTAGCCCTGGTGTCAGAGTTTTACATTTACTTATTGTTATTTTTAGTATGGATCCATAATACGACGGCTCGAAAAGCGTTTTTCTAGGTAGAGAATAGGAAATAATTATACAAAAAAGTGAAAACAAATTTAAATCAAAAGGCTGTTTATTTATCTGCACCGTTTATAGCCCAGGAATAATGAACCAATCTATATGCCCACTTACCTACCTACCAACTTTTAAAATACCTATCTACTAGGTAAACTGAAACTGGAAGAGACTGATTTTAGTGACAAGACCGCCACTTATTACTTACCTATATCTACTTATACCTAGAAGACTGTGAACCGAAAACCGTTTTCGCATTCTTTGAACATTGAGATAGGTAGGTAATTTTGGTTACATTTTTGATAAAATTTATGTTTCGGGAGAAAACTTTTTTCACCCCTAAGGTAAATGTCAATTCAAAAATTCAAAAAAATCAAAATTATTTATTTCGGTTCACAAGTTTTTAGAATAATAATACATTGGGGATTCCCTTTAAGCAAGATACCTATGCCTGTAATAGGAGTCCCCGCTCTTCCTTAGTATAGCTACTTACCTAATTAAATGTGGCTTTCGGTGTCAACCGCTTGAATAAAAATATATTGTACTCTCGTAAGTAGGTAGGTATTTATATTTATATTTTTTTTTTTTATAAAAGTTTTAGTTTCAGTAAAATACTTAAATCTTTTCAGCCAAGTTTATTCGTAAAAATATAGGCTTGTAACTTTTAAGACATTTAAAAAACTGTGAAATAAGACGTTTACTTAACCCCTAGCGATTGAAGTGCTGATTACATGAAAAAAATCACTCAAATCGGATAATATTTAGAGGTAGATAACAGCTTAATAATTTCACTAAAGTTTTTATATGGCCAAGTTTGCGGTACTACTTACATTGGCTTTTTGTACTTAAGTAATGCTTTTTATAACTTTTTTGGTCTGAACGCTAAAAAGTGTATCTACTTAAGTAGATATCTTACATAAGTCAAATTGAAATATTGAAGTACCTAGATATATATTATACCTACCACCAACCTAATCAGGTAGGTAAGTATTGGGTAGGTACATTTCTTTACCAACTAAAAACCCATACGACTTTCAACCGTCCAAATAAAATCCTCCTCACGAAAACAGCCCAAAACTCGCGCCAAACTCAACAAAACGTCTACAAACAAAATCGCCACAGAATTTCAATATAACAACAAACAAAGGCCGAATTCCTTCATCAGCGATACAATGCCTGCCGCCTACATACAAATATCTAACAGCGAGACTCCAATTTAAATAACAAGCTCGCAAAGCTGAAAAACAAGCCGTAACCGAAGTTGGGAATAAATTAGCAACCCCCTTACCCCCCTTTTACCCCAATGTGTACATTGTGCAAAATATTATTTGCCTTTGCCAGACAATAATAGGATCTAATGCCCCGCCCTGACATGTTAGCTTTGCCGGACTCCGCCCTAGAAGGATCCACCGCTCATTGGTCGGGGGGATATCGCCCTCTCTGTCTGAACGATATTCCTTCCCCCTCCCTCGTATAGCTTTTCCTTCAACGCCCGGGGGGTAAATGTTATGGTAGGAAACATATACGAGGCTTTTCTAGGGATCCATGAGCATTGTCGCGCTGGGATATTTTTTACGCGCGTTTTATTTGAAGATATCCCACCTGAATGGAGTGCTAGAATTCGCTTTATGAGATTTTTTTCAGTGAAATCGTGACGAGTCCTTTAGCTTTGGATTAAGGGATGTCGCGTGTCGGTAAACAGTTGCCTTTGCGAGAATGTAGACGTTTTATTGCTTTTCGTTTGAGTTGTATTTTGCGTTTGAGGTCGAAAGCTCGTTTCGATGTCTTTGACTAAGGAATGTTCTACATTGGATTCCATATTTTGGGAGATTTTTATGGTATGGAGAAATAGAGGTGGTAGGTATGATGTTTATGGCAATTAAAATTTGTATACACTATACATACACGTACCTATTGTAACAATATGTAGCTGAATATTTAAATTTAATTATTATGATGATGGTGAAACGTTAAGATTTTATAAATACACCTATTGCTTATCTATTATTAAATCTCTGATAGATTTTTAAAATACCGGAATACAAAGAAATAATTAGAAAAAGAAAGATTCATTTGGTGTCTCTGAAGCCGCGTGACTAACGAACAATTAGTCTCTATACAGAATTCACCTCACCAGAATAAGAAACAGCGCTAAAACAAAATCCAAAAGTTACAATACTAAAACAAAGGAGCTACAATTGAACCGACACAAAATAAATACCGCAACAAAGTTGAATCGATGAGCTCCGAGCGGCCTAATAATTATTAGTCGACTCGACGGCCTGAAATTCATGCACAAAGCTCCGACCCGCAGTAATAATAACGACAATTGTTGTGTTTACTGGAACGTAAACGCAGCCCGGGGCTCGGGGCTTGGGGCGGCCTGTGGGCGGAGCCCGGCGCAGCCCCCGCGGCCGCCGGGACGCAGCGCCAGTCCGCGTCGCGCCACGCGCCTCACCGCACCTCTGACATGTGACCGAAAGCATGGAAGATTGTGATCTAGCCCAATACCGCGACATGATCCTCGACGGAGAGCTGCCCCTCGACCTGCGACCGCCGCCGCGACTCTATCTACCACACTACCTCCGCAACGACACGGAACCAGAATACCCACAGGACGACACCTACGTCTCCGTAGACGAGGACACTCCAGACTTGCCGCCGCAATCCAGCGACTCAGATAGGTACGACGCGTCCAGCCCGACGGACACCAAACCTTCATCGCCAAAGAAACCCAAATCGAAATCGTCGTCACAGCTTATCAAACCGCCTTACTCTTACATAGCGCTCATCACCATGGCGATACTCCAATCTCCACACAAAAAGCTAACCCTGAGCGGCATCTGCGAGTTCATCATGACCAGATTCCCATACTACCGGGAGAAGTTCCCGGCGTGGCAGAATTCGATTCGACACAATTTGAGTCTGAACGACTGTTTTATAAAGATCCCGCGAGAGCCGGGCAATCCTGGAAAGGGGAATTATTGGACGTTAGATCCTTTGGCGGAGGATATGTTTGATAATGGTAGTTTTTTGCGGCGTCGGAAGCGGTATAAGAGGCCGGCGCCGTCGCTGCAGCACGCTCATGCGGTGGTGGCGATGCTGGCGAGAGAAGCTTATGCGCCACTGCTGCCTCTACCGTGCTATCTTCCCCCGACTCCGCTGCTTTCTCTGCCGCGGCCGCCGCCGGCGACTTTGCGGCCCGTGCCTCTTCCGCCGCGGATTTCGGAGACCACCGAGCCAAGGTGCAAAAGATCCCGGAACGGGTTTTCTATAGAATCCATCATCGGGTCACAAGAGTCAGTGGTTCCGGAGCCTCGGCGGAGCGCGTTCTCGCCTCTCCATCAAGGGAACAGCCCGCCGGACGACTGGGCGAGGTGAATGTACCTAAACGGGTGTGTTTCCTCACCACCCCCGTTTTAAAATTCAATCTCCATAATTCTTGTAGATAGAGGTGACTTTGAGGTGAACTGAACATTGACATTTCTGTAAATATTTCGTGAGTTTAGATATTAAATCTATGATATTGACCAAATTGTAGAGTTACCGATTTAATTTAAACAATGGAATATAAACGTAAGTAAATACATATTTATAAAACTTAAAACGCTTGTGAAATGATCAAATAGGTTTTTTCTTTGTAAATAAGTATTATAAAACGTCCATCATCATTGTGTTTAGTCATCAGTTACAAGAAATGAAAACAACACAAAGAATTGGATAAAGAAAATAGTATCTACCATTATAAAATAACAATCAATATAAATCAGCGATTATGATAAAAGAAAAAGCAAACCTTTTGTCATTCGTATTTGATTATTATTCATTTTTATTAAAACCGGACATTAATGATTAAGTATTTTCAAACAAAATATTGCAAATAGAAAGCAGTAAACTAACATGAGGTAGCAATTTTATTACGATAAATATTGCAAAAATCATTTAAAAATAAATCTCGGCCAAGAAACAATGTTCATTAAAAAGTAGAGACAAAGGCGCGGCGGTGGATGATAGAAGTATTTTTTCCAGCTTTGTATGTCATCAATTTTTAAATTAACATAACTTAGTTTTTAACGTCTTATTTACTTACTTAGGTGTGAAAAAAGAAGTGGTTGTACTCTAATCTCTAGCCATATGCACAGTAGGTACCTACTTCTAATTACTTTAGTATGCTACAAGGTGTCTAATGAAGATCTTTTCATTCGTACTTTATTTTTCAATTTAATTAATTTGCCTTAGCAAAGTTTCATTTTTAAATTAATTTATTTAACTTCTTTTCACAATAATCAGCTGGTGGCATCTTAAGTCTAGCTTAGCATTTTAAGTTCTTAGAGCAAACTATGAAAGATTGTCTTTGTCACAATTAAAAAAAAAAACTATACCAGACCACACCACCGACGCGTCTTATTTCCCGTCTCTCTAATGGGTTATTAGTTATAATTGAGTTACTGCTTTCAGAATTTTCAATATAAATTTTACTCTAGGAAAACTAGCTACTTAGGTATATACCTGTTACGAGAAAATCTTAATAAAACAAAAGGTCTTGGTGAAAATTCTGTAGGTACCCACTATATTAATTATACAAGGTGCCTTTTCATGGGCTAGTAAGCTGTCTTATATGTCGGATGATGTACTTCACTTATGCAATGCTGGTAGTCATACCTCAAAAGGTTTTATTTTAATTTGAGTACAAACCCTACGTGTCTGTACTTAAAAATTGTCTTTTGAATGTTAAATTAAAAAAAACGTGTATACTTCCAATGTATCATTATTGTACATTTTCCGAGAGAGTCTACCTCTAGACACTTAAAAAACGCCTTGCGTTGAAAAGAACCGTGATAAGTTGTATGTCACTTAAATTTAATTTTACCTACAAGCATTTTTGTGAAAAAAAAAAATGTTATGTAAATTATATGCATGGATTCTTTTATAATATTTTGAATGTAATCTTAAATTAAAATGATGAGTCTTTTTTCACAAATTGCAATGTACAGAGCTGCCTAAGCTGGTCATTAAGTTTAGTCTTATGAGGTTGGTGTATAGTACTTACAACTTAAAAGATTACTTAATATTTATCACAGTCGCAAAAACAACTGTCAAATACAATTTGAAATAAATCTAGTCACACCGTGTACAAAATAGCTAATGTTCTAAGGCTTATTGTAAATATGTTATGTATTATATTTATACTTTCCACTCTGAATTGATTGTGCAATTGTTGTGAATTGATTGTGCAGTACAGGCAAGTGCTTATTAAACATGCAATAGGTACCTTCATATGCGCAGAGAAAATTACTATCGTTTTTAAAATCTGTAAACGGGAAAAATTAAGTACCTATACCTATCCTTGACATGACGTGTAGAATACATTACACACTGTTTTTTTTAGTTATCAAATCAACAAGTAATTACTTTGTATTGTATATATGCATGCATGACATCGTTACGAGAACTTCGCTGTTTAAAATTCACCCTGTATAGAAAAAATACATTTCACTACATAGTATAAAACAAAGTCGCTTCCCGCTGTCTGTCCCCTCGCATGCTTATATCTTTAAAACTACGCAACTCATTTTGATGCGTTTTTTTAAATAGATAGAGTGATTCAAGGAAAAGGTTTATGTGTATATAGAAATTCACCTGTGCGAAGCCGGGGCGGGTCGCTAGTATACCATAAGTTATATCATTGGGTTTTAGTCAAAAATGTATATGTTAAAATTACAATTTTTTTCAATAACAGTAAATTACTAAAAAGTAAACCACTAAAGCTCTAGATTCATAGGATAGCGGTGCCGTTATATTGCGGCCTTTATATTCCTGATAATAAGTCTTTAATAATGTCGATAGCTCTATTAGGATTTCCGTGCCGTTTCGTTTGCATAGAAAACGTTTTAGAGACACCATTCACCGCTGTATAACAGCCGCTATAGGACGGACACCGGTATTCTAATGGCTTATATTTTTTTGAGATTTTTCCATAGTGTAGTGAGTTAATAAAAACAAATATTACCTAAAGCTTATGCCAAACTTTGTCGTCCGATACCAAAAACTTTTTAAAATAACTGTATAAATTGTATTGTACATGTTATGTAGTATATTTTGTGTAACTAATTTATAAGGTGTATAGGGTGTAAGTAAATAAAAAACTTAATTATGAAGGAATGAGTTAAGTTTTTAATTTTATCCAAAAAGGTTTGATAAGAAAAATGAAGTGATACGTTTACTCGGACCAGTCGGACCAATAATCGGACAAAATCTTTATAAAAATTACGGCAATTACATTGGTCTACTATCGTTTTCTCACATGAACTGTGATAGCTGATCGAGTTAAGAACTAATTTTCGAAAATGTAAAAATGTAGAGCAATTAAAAATTTACTAAAGAGCTTCCATTGGCATATAAAGCTTTGGAAAGCAATATATCACTGAAAAATAGTACTCTAAACGCATTTCTGAAGACATTCCTTGAGTTTGGTAGAGCTGTAAGTGAGGTGCATGGACAAAGGGTTTCACCGGGATATATAAAAGATGGTGAAGCGTTACCAAGAATAGGATAATCAAATTTGATTTTCCGTAAAATTTCAGACAAATTGAGAACCTGTCTTTTACAGTCGTTTAAAAACTTGTCTGAAATTCTTATAAAAGGCAGTCTCATCGTTATTCAGACGTCATAGATTAGCGGTAAATCCGAGTACATAAGCATTAACATTTGTTTGTCCACATTGTGACATCAGTACCTGCACTCAGATAGACTGCGGTAAGTTGAAAATTACAGCCGAGGCGATATTGCAAGCCCAAGCCGTAGGCGAGGGCTATAAGGAAGCAGAGGCTGTAATTTTCAAAGCGCACGTATGTCATACTACGTTTTATAACATATTTGCGAGGAAATTAATAAAACTCTGACTTTGAGTTAAAGTCGTGCATCAGTCGAAGCATCGTACGTTTTACATTACCGCACAAGTGCCGTAATGTATCTCACTCTCTTGAGTGAAAGTAGGAGAAACGAGACCACAGAGTTCTGCAGTCGGTGGTGGCGTGCGTTTTACATTACAATAATGCACAAGTGCGTAATGAAATACATTACGATATTGAAATTGGTGTAATTACAGCCACTTTACCAGCAAATATGTTGTAAATATAATAAAAAGTTACAATAATGTAAGTAAGTTCGTATTGGCCGGGTGGATAGTCCTGGTGTCTGAGTTTTTAGGCCTCCTGAAGACATCTGATATGGATAAACCGTTAAAACAACCGGGACTTACAAGGCACGGTAGCGCTCTGTTAAAAAATCCGCCCGCGGTCATCCATCCTAATACTGACGGTTCGGAACGTTGCTTAACTTCGATAGTCACTGAAAAACACCTAGTCATTTACGCTAGTACCGCTACAATCACTAATACATGGTTTAAAACAAAGTCCTTTCTGTCAGTCCCTATGTAGTATGGTTATATCTTTAAAACTACGCAACGGATTTTGACGCAACTTTTTTAATAGATAGAGTGATTCAAGAGGAAAGTTTATATGCATTATTATACAGCTGGCGGGTCGCTAGTGTGAAATAAATATAAAATTGAGAGTTTAGACTTCAACCCAGGGTCTGGATGGCACCGTTATAATTCATTTGATGAAACTCAAAATAATAGGTATAAATATATGGTCAGTCAATTCTTTCTACATCTCGACACGCTATGATTTTCTCCGTGTCTAGATTTTGAAACTTAAAATAAATCACTTTCGTTAAATAAATCACACACATACACAGCTTTTTTGCGAAAAAGTTGTTTATCGCCTAGGCCAATTAATGAATACTTAATTAATTCCTATAATTTTACTATCTATGAAATAATATGTACAAATAAATTTATAAATAAATATTTGCTGATCTATTACAATGCATATTGTTTTTAGTAACATAGTAAGTAATATAGAGCCTTGGTGTGCACTTGGAAACCGTACCTTGCCTAGACTAGAATGACTGTGTGTAAATATTTTATTTTCCAATCAGATCGTTTCTTGCTATAAAGTTTTTTAAATGTATTTACATATAGCCATCAGAATAGATAAATATTAATACGATCAGTTCGGCTATCTCCGTAATCATGAAGAAAATCAGCTAAAACGAGGTAGGTAATAATTATACTTATAATAACCTAATCGATACAAGTTAATGTATAGGTAATACTTATGCAGCGTAGCATAGATGTTCCTTGATAAGAATCGAAGTAAGTAAATCAAAGGTCAGTACAGACAATTTTCAGATTGGTGACTGTGGGTATCATTTACAACTGAGCGCTACATACTTACCTCCCGTTCTAACTATGTCATAGTGCCGTTAGATAGCTTAAAACTAAGGTACCATTGTTAATCATCCGATTTAATTTAGATTAAAAAACATAAAAACAACAGTTAACTACTGAACACACATGCAGGCCTGCCGTAAAACTGCTATTACCAAAGAATATATAATAATACTATTACCCACATCCACAATGCTGCCCTAGTACGGATTGGTCATCGATTTTATTCTACGGACGTTATGATATCGGTTTTCTCACATTTATTTCCTTCACCAAAAAGTATGAAAATCCGTTGAACTCATTAGTACGGGACCGGGATATGAATCTATCAAGTATAACTTCACGATTCCAAAACCAGCGTCACACTTAGCCACCACCGCTGATTATTACAACTAAGGTGATTATTAAGGTGATTATTACAACTACAATTAACTTGTAGGCATAGAATAATAACGTATTCTATGCTTGTAGGTATACTTGTTAAATGTAATCAACTAATCATCAATAATCATGGAAACCAAAAAAAAACAGAAGTCGATTGTGTTAACAAATAAATATCTACATCTACTAAAAAGTTATTTTATGTCAGTAGAATAGAATAAGCCGCTTCCAAAAAAACTAAGTAATGCCAGCATCGTGTGAGGTAAACAGGGACGCTGTACCAACACCCAAATCTCTAGGATTACTCTCTTATCACTGGAGTGATAACTTGACGGACGCGAATTAGCGTAACGTTGGCTTGTTTGGGTGGTCTGATGTTGCTGATTCTGATACAAATATTGAATCTAAAAAAATTGGTGGGTCAAAATCCACTGATTGAAGCTCACTTAAGGCTATAAGAATGACTAAAAAATATAATTAGTCTGTCAGATACGGATCACATTGACGTGTAATATTTTTCTTACGAATCAATACATAATTTTATTTCTGTTAAATGTTTAATCACAAAAGAATATTTACAATGTTAATTAAAATTACAAATAAACTAAATAAAATAAGTCCGTCCGATAGATTGAAAAAAAATATTAGACATGTATTTTTTCTTTTGCTAATTAAAAAAAATTGACAAAGATATAGCCCGTTAAAGTTCCACGTGCCGTCACGAGTGCACTACAAACTAAGTAGGTCGCATTAGTGACGCCACGACCTCCAACTCCCAAACTTTGACAAGGTTTATCTTTGTCATTAATTGTTTGATTGACAAAAGTAAAAATACGTGTCTAATATTTTTTAATAGTCTAACTAATGGATGAATTATAAAAATGATTTTTTTACCCAGTATTCATGCCTATTGTAAGGCGCCAACTTGTCCATACAAAAACAATAAGCTGTTATCTACCTCTAAATATTATCCCATTGAGTGTTTTTTTCATGTATTCAGCACTTCAATCGTTACGTCTTAGTTTTTACAGTTTTTTACATGACCTTAAAGTTATGACTTTACACTTAAGCCTCTAAAAAGTCATATTTTTAACCGACTTCCAAAAAAGAGGGGGCTCTATATTCGTCTATGAGTATTTTTTTACGCAAAACTGTGGCTAAAAAGTAAACATAAACTAAAAACATTTCTGAAAAAATAAGACTTATAAGCGTGTAATACTTCTTACTCAAGCGATTGACACCAAAACATATTAGGTATTTGTTACAATTTAAGGGATGAAAAGAGTTTTTTTTCCGAAACGTAAATTTTATCAAAAAAGTACCGCGAATTTACTCGATGTTCTACAGAAAGCGCGAAAACACTGCACGGGAAGCATGGCAAAGGGACAAATTGTCTTTCCACCAATTTATCCCCTCAAAGAGGAAATAAAGTATGGATTGACAATGACAACTGACATTTCAAGTGGATAAAATGGTTTTCTCTCTTTGCCGTGCTACCCGGGCTGGAGGTGCGCGAGGATAAGGTGAGTGCGTTCGGATTCGTGCAGCTTGTAAGTAGCTAACTTCACAGCCGCTAAGGCGTTTGATTCGGCCTACTAAAGACTTACAGTGCCTGTACCTGTAGCAGCCTTTTTTCTAATAGTCCACTGCAGGACGTAGGCCTACCCACGACGGGTGATTGGGCCATTGACCTACAGTGACTTCCTAATATTTGAGAGACATTTTAACACGTTCAGTGTGTTAGGTATGATCTCCTACGGGACCATCAGCCAGTGCTTTCAAACTATTTTTTTTTCAATTCTTGAGGGTGCTCTACAGTCTTAATTCTGATCTAAGACTAAGAATTTCTCAAGTTTTCAACGAATGTCTTGAAAAAATACAACAAATCCGACAATAGTAACCAACTGTAGCTCATTATGAATACCTACCAATAAAATTAATATTTAAATAAGATCTTATGTGTCATTGCTGGCTTGTAGATGATAAATTTAATATGATATTATATTAAATAAAAGTATATAAGCGATCAAACAGTTTTCAATAAAAATTCTGTTGTTACAGTAAAAGTAAATATGAACAGCTGCTCCTAAGGAAAAATTAAAAATATTATTTTAAACTTATAGTCAATACGGAATCCAAATTATTATAAAGTATACTTTGCGTGTTTGCAATTTATTACTGAACAATGAATAATAGAGAGTAATATTGTGCATAAAACATCTGTATTTGTTTAACTTGAACAATTAAAAACCTTGGAGTAACTACACGTGTAAAAATATAATTAAAATAATAATATAATAAAGGTACTTTCACACTGAGAGAATTCGCCTTTACCATTGCAGATTACATAAGTAAAGCTATCTTCTCTTAGGTGTCCGCCATATGGCGGCCGTAATACAGTGGTGTTTGAATATGTCTCTACAATGTAAAGAAAATAGCGCGTATTCCTAGAGAGCGCTAACTGGATTCCGTAAAGTGAGAGGCAACTTGTAATATCAGTAATATTACGACCGCTATATGACGGCACAGCTATCTTAGGAAACAAAAGCTTGGGAGAAAACTGTTATAAGCAAAACCATCAAACGATTTCAAATTTAATCAATGTTATAATCAAGTAATCAATTTATTTTTATTTGGTTTGATATCATTTTAGGTTTCATATTTTATGCTATTTTGCAGTGTACCTAATTTACTAGGATATAATGGAAGAGTTTAAGCCATTACCGATGTTATTACAGTATTCATTTATTTGCTTTATTTGTTTTGGAAAAAGATTTTTCTAATATTTTCTTTATTTACGAAGATTTTCGTAGCGTGATGGCAGCCTTGATCAAAATACAAATTAGAAAATACGAAATTACATTCAAATTAAACGTTGAATGCCAATGTTTTATTTTATTCCTGCGCTTTTATTTACCATATTTTAATGGCCTTTGAAAGATCTTCTTTTATTTCTAATTGAATTTACCTGACAGTACCTACTGTATACAGTGTATTAAATAATTTCATACATAATAATTTATTTTTCTACTTATTTTTGTCAAACGACTACGTCACTTTACCTGATTATTTTTATGTGCAGTTGCAGATTACAGGCGTATGCTCCCAGTGAGTGACCACCTTTATGATCATATAAAATAGGAAAAACCTGTGTTCACTGTTATTTCACATCTTAACATATAATAATTTGAAGTAATGATCATTATTAGTCACAGTGTAGATAAGAGTAGAGGTACTATGGAGATATTTTCGTTTACAGCATGTACAAATTGTACAACACTCGTAGAGTCGTATTCTGTATTTATTATGGTTTGTATGTCTGATATCAAAGTCTAGGTTCCAAAAGTTTCAACATGGAAATAGTATTAATATTGCAATGGTATTTTAGATAATGACTCTACTGAAGTAGTAGGGTCTTTGTCTTAAGAATGAAATTTAAAACAAGGATTAAGTATACATATGTATATAAAACGTTTTTAAAATAACTATTTTTCTCCGAAAATGCCACTAAGTACCTTCTCCAACGTGTACAGAATTCGAATATGTACTTAGTTTGCACGAATCGATTTACATTATTGTTTTTTCTATTTATCAAAAACGGCTCATCCGATTCCAATAAGTTGGAACCACCTCGGAAGTATACTCTTTTTAAACATTTTGTTTTTTAATCGGTTCACATTTGGCAAACATATTGATGAAAATACACGAAAAAAATACATACAGACCAACATAGTTTATGTACCTACTTTTTTTTGAAGTCGATAAAAATAGTGAAATAACTTCACAAAACAAGTACATACCTAAAACTACTTAATACTTAGGTATTCAAGAACGGTACCAATGTGTGCTAAGCTCCAGATATTGAGCCTTTTCAGGAAAAATATCGTAAGCGCTCTAATAATATGCAATTTGTATTTTTATCGGAACCTCTTGTTCAAGCGGCTTTACGAGCTCACTTCTAACTAAAATTTCAAAGAGGTAGAGAGATATTATTGACCATTAAATGTCTAAAAAAAAGATATATATTTACGTAGAGTTATTAAGACGTTTTTATCGTAAATAACAATAACGTCATTTTCTATCTTGACCACCACTCCACCACGTCCAGTATAGTAAATAAAATACCTACTCGTACTAGGCGCTATCGATTTTTGAGAAAAATTCTACTTCATTTGAAAAAGGAATTTGTCGGTTACGATGATTTTCCTGAAAAGGCGCAATGACTTTTTTGGGACGGTTTTTAAGAGTAAACTGTAAATCTTGTTTATTCTACATAAATCTTACATCTATAAGTAGGCACCTATCTTCAGATTTAGCATTTTTATGTATAACGGTAGATACCTGTATTTCGCAATCATACGACTAAGAGCTACAAACATTGAAGAGAAAAACAAACAACATTAACAACACAGTTTTTGTCTGAAAAAACAAACTGCACCTTTTATTTGAAGTACTTATGTACAGTCATTGAAAAAAATGTAACTTACTTCTGAGATCATCGAAATACCGTGTCTTAGGTGACACGTTAAATTGTAGATCCCGTGACTGTTCTGACAATTTAGTCATATCAGAGGCTATCAGGGCTAGCAACCCGGCCTAAACGAACTTACTCACTATGTAAAAAAAATGCTGTTTTATGCATTCTTTAAGGGTGACCTACCATTTTTAATACTTTAATGCTTTAAAAGTACTCTCAAAAATTGATAGAATAGAAACGACGTACGTAACTGCCTACCTACCTATTGTTTCACTATTAGAGCGTCGACCGTCAAAGAAAGTTTAGTCAATAGAATAAAATAATACAAGTAATAGTTCCTGAGGCTAAGTTTCTAAGATAATAATGTACCTCTAAGATAATATTATTCAAAACATTTATATTATTTTTTCAGTAGTTACATTTTTGTAGACGAGTGTCCTCATCCGTCGTAAGGAGCAATTTCGTTGAATAAACTACAACTTTGTATGCGTGCGCTAGTTTACGAAGCATTATGACACTTTGCCTCAAATCTCGCGATGACGGAACTTCTTTCTGCTTTGCCACCAGCGTTTTTAGGGTTCCGTACCCAAAGGGAAAAACGGGACCTTATTACTAAGACTTCGATGTCCGTCTGTCCGTCTGCCGTCTGTCTGTCTGTCACCGGGCTGTATCTCATGAACCATGATAGCTAGGCAGCTGAAATTTTCACAGATAATGTATTTCTGTTGCCGCTATAACAACAAATACTAAAAACAAAATAAAATAAATATTTAAGTGGGGCTCCCATACAACAAACCTGAATTTTTAGACGTTTTTCGCTCTATATTAATAATGGTAACAAGTAGATGCTTGAAATTTTCACAGAATATTTAGTTTTATATTCACTTCAATAGTAAATAATAAAAGTAAAATGAAATAAATATTTAAGGGGGGCTCCCATACAGTACGGAACCCTCCGTGCGCAAGTCCGACTCGTACTTGGCCGATTTTTTATTTATTTTATGCTATCCCACAGGAACTTATTATTTTTTCGGGATAAAAAGTAGCCTTTGTTATTTTCCAACCTTTGAACTATATTCATGCCTAAAATCACGTCTATGCGTTGCTCTGTTTCTGCGTGAAAACGTAACAAACAAACTTACATTCACATTTATAATACTAAAAAACTAATAGGGATGTTGCTTTGCAAATTGCAGAGACTTTCAGGAGGTGTATACCTATACTTATTATTATTAACAACTTTACTGCGAGACCATTTGCGCTAATCGCAAAAAATCAGCTGTTTCATACAAAAAGTTCATTGACTCTTGATAAATGTATTGTTATTGATATGGTTGATTGATTTTTCACGATTTCGAAGTTGACTCATAGTAAAAGTTATTTGTAGTGGTGAGTATGTAAAACCTCTAAAAGTCCGATTATTTCTGTTTACCAGAGTCGGTTAAAAACTTCGTCGCGGAAAATTCGTATTTTATTCATACAATTAACCGTGATAATTGACAACCTTTTAACGTTCACGATTATTGCATAATAGTAGTTTATGCAACTGTCATATAATGAAGGGTATTAAAACACGAGTGTGAGTTTATGAAACGAGCGCAGCGAGTTTCATAATAGTAACGAGTGTTTTAATACCCGTGTTATATGCAGTTGCATACACTACTTTATCTTCCTTACATAGTATAAAATAAAGTCGCTATTTTCGTTTGTTTGTTTGTTTGTTTGTTTGTCTGTATGCTTAAATCTTTAAAACTACGCAACGGATTTTGATACGGTTTTTTTTAATGGATAGAGTGATTCAAGAGGAAGGTTTATATGTATATTACACCTGTGCGAAGCCGGGGCGGGTCGTCTAGTCACTAATAAAAATAAAAATAACAAAAAAAACGTATTGCGAAACATTAAATTCACGCGTACGTGTATTGTCACAGTGAACTTGGCGCCATTAAAATCTAACCAATGAGAGCGCAGCTGCGCGCGCAGGGCCAAGCTGTTCTTTTTTTATTTTATTGACACAAGATCTTACCAAAGAGTTTTGTGTATGTAAGTTTAGTAGTTTCGACGAAGTTTTCACGTATAACCCAACTGTTTTCAAAAGCCAGCCTAATATCAAAATGTTATACAACTTGTATGAGGATTTTGACATAAGGCTCTCCAGGTTAATTGGTCGCGTTTTATCGATGTTATAATGAGATTTTACAATATCGATGTGGATATTATAACATCATTTGAAATTGCTTAAATTGAGTGTTTTGTTGTCTGTGCTATAACAGTAGTCATTATAAGTCAAGTATTGGAAACATAAGTAGAATGTTACAACATTAGTGTAGATAAAATAAATAATGATTGGAATAAATCAGTTGTTTTAGCTATTTAAGCTAAGCCAGAAGTTTTAGCTATTTAGCCATGTCAGAGGCCTTCAGGCAGCTTAAAAATTTTGACACTAGGGCTAGCCAACCAGCCTATATGATTTATGTTAACCACCACTTAAGTTAACCAGTGTTCTGCGATATAATTTCTGCCTAGTGTGGTAGGTGAAATGAGGAGTGTTAGAAATGAAGGAGAACTTGTGAAATAAAACTGTATCAAACGTGGATGCTAGCAAAGATTTGAAAGCATTTATTTATTTGGCCATACCTAGGTAGGGTTTCTCTGAACTCTACAAATGTACTTATTACTTGTGAAATCAAAGTTTAAGATTCACTGGGAAACATACTCATACTTTTTCCATCTCTCCTACGATTCAAAATATTTTAAGTTATACGTATATCGTCTGATGATTTGAACCATCTGTTATGATAAGTCATGGAAGCCATGGTGGTCTAGAGGTAATGACACTCGCATTTATAATCGTGAGGTCGTGGGTTCAAATCCCGGTCTCGTACCAATGAATTAAAACATGAAATGTATGTACAAAATTTCACACCTCTGGCTTTTCGGTGAAGGAAAGCATCGTGAGGCAACTTGCATACGTCTGTGGAAGAAATTCGATGGCGTATGTGAATCCACCAACCCGCACTGGGCCATCGTGGTGGATATGGCCCAATCACTCTTCGTGGGTAGGCCGACGTCCTGCAGTGGACTATTACAAAGGCTGGTTTAGTAGAGTACAGTTATGATAAGTATTGAGTACAAAGTGAAGAGTTTTCATATTACTAAGAGCAAAACCAATGGCTTAAATGCATAATTATATTCTATCTAAAGATATGAACGGTTCAAACATATCACAAATAACTTCGCAATCTCCATAAAAATAACTAGAACTCCAACTATTTGTCCTCCAAAAGCCTCATCAAATTCGTCACAGTTTATCAGTAGTTGCTCTACGTGAGACGTGACAATTACGAAAAAAACAAAATAAACAAACAAACGACAAAACCAACATTAGATTGTGTAAGTTTACTCATTACTCTACTAACAAATGTTTTGAAATCGTCACATGGGATTTTTGTAGATGTAGAGACATCGAAAAACGATCTTGATAAAAACTACGCTAATATACACGTACTTCACAAAAAGTTATGAAATACTGTACTTACCTAGTGTCTCTGTTGACTATGAAGCTCTTGTTTAATCTCTATATTAAACACGTCAATTAATTGATTTCATTTGTATATGAATAATTAATTGTGTATTAAACTAACAAAATTTCAAGTTTGGCTTTAATCAAATGCAATAATTTATTCTAACTTATACTAAAATATTTCAAAACACCTAAAGTAATATAAACAACAAACGTTTCGAGTCCACATTTATCATACGAACAGCCAAAATGTGGAACGCTTTGCCTGAGTCTTCCCCCTAAAGTACAATGTAGGTGTCTTCAAATCCCGAGTAAATAGGTATCTTCTAGGTAAGCGTGTTACTTCCTAGACCGCATATCTGCTTAACATCAGGCAGTGTGTAGTCAAACGCAAACTTAAACGAAATAAAAAAAAATTAAAAACAAATAGAACTTAATCTAAAAGCCCTTTTGTAGAAGGAACGTGGCCAGAATGCTGGCAAAATTGCCTCGCTGAATGGCAATGCTCAGCTTTTGACCTAAATAGTTCCCAACAATCTGGTCACGCGTCACCTCTACTAACCATCTCTATATTTCATTTAATTTTCTTTTGCGAACTACGAGTAGCTAGACTAACGAATATATAAAAGAAGACTGAAATCGATTTCAGCTCCTTAATAAGATAACATTTAAAATTTAATAACCTCCTAACGCAATAAAATTCCTACCGCAGCAACAAAAGAACTGATAAGTTTGAAAATGCTGAACAGGTTATGATTAATCATATCTAAGAACAATCCCGATAAGTTCACCTTTCAAACAAAACCAAATCAAAATCTGTGTTTGGAATATATGTAGTTTTCTATTTCCTAGAGATCTTTTGTCTTCCTATTAAATCTATCTTTATAAAACGATCAAAGACTATCTACTACTTACTTGAATAAGTTTATACTAGTTTTACCCGTGGCTTCTCCCGCATGATATTTTGATTTTTGTGCTATCCCATGGGAACCCTTTATTTATCCGGGATAAAAAGAAGAATACATATGTCACTTTCCGTTTTTCGAAACCGAGGCACTACCTTACCACCCTTAATAATGGAGGTGGAAAATAAAAAAAAACGATTTGACGGTTGTTCGATTCTACAGTTGTTTTTTTTTTTGACATTTCTTGAAGCGCACTCTAGAATAGCTCGCAGATAGCAGATTTTTTCCTACATAACACTTATCGTTATATTATGGAAAATTTACGCAATTACGCAAAATCATTTTAATTTAGGTATAGCCTATGTGTTATTCTGATATATAAGCTATATTATTGCAAAGTTTCATCTCAATCCGTTCAGTGGTTTTTGCGTGAAAGAGTAACAAACATCCATCCATCCATCCTTACCAAACTTTCGCGTTTATAATATTAGTAGGATAATAACTTTGTTGCAAAATTTACAGAAATACTCACGAGCTGATTAGAAAAGAAAATATTTACCCACAGCCATTCTAGTCTGGTCTAGGCTCGGTACAGTTCCTAAGTGCACAACACTTAGGGCCGCTAGAATGTATCGAACACCAAGGCTGTACGTTACTATGTTGCTAAAGACAACAATCATTGTAGGTAATGGATGGGCTAATATTAGTTTATTAAAGTAACTATTAGACAGATAGCAGAACTATGAGTATTAGATTGTACCTATCTAAGGCTGATGGAGCAACTATTATTGTACCGCATAAATGTATGTATATGCAAGCCGCCGTGGATTGGCTTATGTTCAAAAGAGGATTAATAAAACGCAGATAGTACAAAGACCAGTGCAGGAGCCTCGGAAAATGGTAAAAACTGAAAAAAAATATAGTAGGTTGAAACTCATTGGAAAAGTAAGAGAAAATAACAAAAATGATAGGAAAAATAATTTACAGGCGATCTGAGATTGGGAAGGTTAAGGGGGGAAGGGTTAAAGATTAAAAAAGCTGTATCTCGATTTCTGGCGAAACTACAAGTCCTATGGAATACAACTTTTGTATTCACACTTTTATCACATAACCTCAAAATTTAATTAATTACGTGATTGTTTTTTTTATGTTTTAAAACATTTATTTTATTGCTTTATTTTAACGTAATATCGGAAAATCACCCTTGTTTTCAATCAAAAATTCTTACTTCAAATTACCTGCCTTTAAAAAAAAGCGGTAGTTTTTTTGTTGGTTGAAAATCTCTACCTACCTACTATTTGATGGTGTAAAAGAGAAGAAAATATACATTATTGGTAATTTTATCAGAAAACGAAAAATGCATATGTATAATAAACTTAGTCGTTAAGTTTTCTTAATTTTTTTATGTGTCTGCGCATTTTTTTGCTTTTTTTTAAATGTCAACCTTCTACGAAGAGGTCAGAAACCTCAGATCGCCCGTAATTTATTTTTCCTATCACTTTCGTTACATTAATTCTCTAACTTTTGTGTTTTTACCATTGAGTTTCATCCTAAAGTATATTTTTTTTTAGGTTTCAAAAATTACCTACCCTAGTCTCCTAAGAGTAGGTAGTCCGTGACTGTAGTGCACACAAATACCTGCATCTTAAAACATCAACTAGATGTCTATGTATTTTTAAAATTTTGTGCTTAAATCATGGTTTGGCTCTCAGATACGGAAGCAACTTACATCAAGCAAGATTTTTCCGTTCATCCGACCGATATAAGCTGCCTAATTTGTTATTAAATGTAGGTAAGTAGCTACCAATGCATTTCTTGGTAGCCTTCTTTTTTTTTTTTTTAAATATTAGGGGACATCTTACACACTTTATATTTGGGTAGATTAATTAATTATTAATCCCGAGTAAATAGGCATCTTCTAAGTAAGCGTGTTACAACCTAGACCGCTTATCTGCTTAACAAGAGGCAGTATGTGGTCAAATGCAAACCTATTCAGAATTAAAAATAAAGATTAAATACAGTTCTAAAAGCAAACAATAGGTACCTATTTTAGAGAGTTATTTTTGTCATAAACATTTCGAAAATAAGTTGGTTAAAATGATAAACACTTCACAAATTTGACGCAAAATCAGGACGCGAATAAGCTCAGTTGGGAGAGCGTCGGGCTAGTGATCCGAAGACAGGTTCGAGTCCTGCAATAGCGACGAATTTTTGAAATGTTTATCACAAAAATAACTCTTTGAGATAATCCTAGTGTGAGATGCACTATAAAATTAAAATCATTTCAGGTACCTACTTGTTGAAAATAAAGTAGTACCTACTAATAATAAGTTTGTTAAGTAACTAAGCTCGTATAGGACGGGCGGTGTCAGAATTTTTAAGCTGCCTGAACAAGGCCCCTGACATGGCTAAACAGTTAAAACAACCGGAACCCACAATTTAACGTGTCATCCGAGCCACGGTAGTTAAAAATAAAAACGATTACTATCTTTCTTTCTCATACCATAGTGGAACAAAATTTCAATCGCAATACGTACTAAAATTACCTTAGATATCGCAAAATAAACCGAACCATTTCTCCTCTATTTGCGGCGCCAATATTTGCGAATATCTTGCAAAGACAACACTTGTATCTACAACAATGTAGCAACAATAATAATTAAATTTGCCGTATTTGAACAAACCTGTCTAGTGCAAATGGCTGTGATAAATGTGTGTAGTGCTTTTTAACGCAGATTAAGAGAAGCCAGATGGAAATTCGACAGATTTTTGCGTCGGCGTAAGACCCAGCGTATCATCACACTATAAACATATTATTGAACAAAGTTGCTTTTGTATTTCTGTCAGTCTTTGATTATGTATCTGTCTAGATACCAAATTTGATCAAAAATATTGCTTACATGTATATGGACTAGAAGCATACGAATTTTGACAATTTAGACACAATAATACGCTGGTCCCAACATAATATCAGTGCTGGTTGTATAATACTACCAGCAATATGCTGAGTTGGGATCAGTTTCGTGGCAAAGCATTGGGTAACATACTTGGTTTGTGTACTATTCTATTTTTAGTTGTTTCCGTGTTTTGTTTGTGTGTACCTAATTGTTTTGTCCCGAATAAAATTTTCTGTATTTTCTGTATATAGGCCCAATTAAGAAGGCGCCGTCGTAAATTTAATAGCAACGTAAAAAGGTTTCTCTCTATCGAATGCGTATAATAAAGTGGAAAAAAAAAACAGAAATCTGCTAATAAGCTATTATAATTGCGATGGCGCCTTCATAATTGGGCCTTATGTACGCGCATAATGTTAAAAGACTAAGCCGTATTGTTAGTGATTGATGTTTATATTATTTGTCCATCAAGACAAATACATAATCAAAGCTGCCAGCGTGTTCCCTTAGATCTTTTAAACTACACAACAAAACTCAATGCGGTTTTCAATATGTTTTAGGATTTCTTCCGGAACGTTTATAGCTATGATTTATTCAAAACCGCCGGGCCGGGCAGTTAGTATATGATGATATGCTATGATATGTAATTATGACTGCGATCATACAAAAATGAAGAAGTATATTATTACGAATTTTGTTATTATTGTTACGTTTAAAAGTCAAAATGTTACAGTGACATGAAATCTAAACTCTAGGGTGTTCCTAGCGTTTTTATTACTGCCGCGCCTATTTCTAACAAAATCTTCGTATTAATTGCAGACAAGTTCAAACAGATAGAAAAAAAAGGGGTTGAATAATGTTGTGCGTACACGTGTACCTATTTTGTTGAGTTTTTTTTACTTTCGTAAAACGTAATTTTCTTTGAAACAGATGTATCTGCTTACACAAGCGCTTACGATAGCGGTTTTTGTTGGTAGAAGTTGTTCATCTGCGGTTTGTAATCTGTTACTATTTTTTTAATTTATACAACCTGAGCTGGTTATATACCTGTGCAAATTGTTTTTGCAAACGTTTGTCATGCTGACATGATAATGCTTCTTTACAACATGTATTTAGGTACTATTTTTGTTTTATGCTTATATATGTATGTACGAGGCGATACTCTAACTTAGGTAGGTACATTTTTATAACAGGTAGGTATACTTTTCTTTTTTCTTTTTTTTACTAGCGGAAATCCTACATAACCACCACACCCCGAGGGCAGGCGGGTGATTATGTCGGAGTCCTCGCCGACTGGACGGTATAACCTTAAAACCCTTTGGTTTTCCATCCTCTGCGCCTGGTTTCGGGGCTACGGGACACACTTCCGCACTCCTCCACGGTTAGGTAGGTAAACCTAGGTATCTTTGGTTCGGTACTATTCTTAACTTTATCGAGTCAGTCTAGTTTGTCCAATCACTAAGGTTCTGGGTAGGTAGATATGGGGATATTACAACGGGCCATGCACGGGACGAGCCCGGTCCAGGGCTCGGCCGAGACCGTTCTGTGCATGGCCCGTTCTTATATGAATCATCCCATATGCTATTCTAGATTTCAGTTCCGTACAATATCATCCATTCTCAAAAAATGTACGGAACAGATGATTTTTTTGCAATTTTAAAGTTGCGACGAATTTTGAAATCTACTACTTAGTAAACGTTGGTCATAATGATGATTATAATTTTTTTACAATAACTAGATACGTCCGTTTTCTAGAAAACAACTCGGTAGATCAATGTCTTTACTTGACATCCCATACTAAACAGTAGAAAAAAAATGGAAAAAAGAAAACAAAGTTTTTTTTCTACTAGCGGCCGTTTCATAGTGTCATTCTTAAAACGCTACTATGGTAAGATATAATCTTTGTATTCGAAGGTACAAAACAGTAATTGTATGCTCCTATTATGTCATCACATGCACAATTGAGTGCACAACACAACATGCGTTGGTTGCTCTTAACAATGGTCGTTCGCGTTTTGTCCGACAAGATTTGTAATAGAGATTTTTGAAGTGGTGTAGAAGGGATTTGCTACTATAGGTACTCATGTACTCAAACGGCAAATTATTGTAATAATAATACTTTAAAGGACATGTTCTTTTTTGTATGGGACTTTGGCTCAATGACGGGCTATAAACTATAATAGGGAGAAAAATCAACTTAATTCGATGAGGCATAGTGTTTCTTAATTGAACAGTCAATTAAAAAGCAAACATTTTTTTTTGCTTTGCGTTATTGCCATATTAACCGCCATTAAAGTCATCCACCATGTTGTGGATCATGGATGTAAGAAAGGAGCAACAAGATTCAAAATCTGCAGATTTAAATGTCACGGTTGTCCAAAAAAGTCATCGCCAGATCTGTCAGGTTTGTAATACATCGAAGTCCATTATTGTAACCATGTCGTAAATAATAAGAATCGAATTGTCGCAAACATATCACAATGCATTCGTACATTTACAGCCGAATGAGATAAAACAATAGCAAACCGTTTATATAGTATTACCAGTTTCTATTTTCTTAGTTTCCAGAAAAATGAGGCGAAATTCTCCAATAGCAAATAATAATATAATGTAGTAAGATGATTTGATACCTACATTGTGTTTTCGCAATCACTAAGATTGAAAAATATCGTATCTCATCTCATCAACAATTATGTGAGTTTTGTCGCGAATATCTAAAGAATTTCGCGACAAAACTATTTATCAAATCATACTACGACACTCATATTTAGCATGAAGACCCATTTTTAAATAATAATGCCTCATGATCGATAAAATAATATAAAAAATCCCTGCGTTTAAATTCAATTACCAATCGAGTTAAAATTCCCCGTGATTCGGGTGATTTCCCACAAAGCGGCAACGCTGAAATTAACTTTTTCATTCTCTAGGTACACTAGATGGCGGAAAATTCAAATCTTGGGTTGCTAGGCCTGCGATAATGATAAATGTTTTGCTTTTTTTCTAAAGCGTTTGGATTTTTTTCAGTATTTTTTCGTCATTCGTCATATTTTTGTCTATAAGATAAAAGCGAGCCAGGTATGGGCCAGGTTTGAGAACATCACCTTTAACCAAGTATCACTTCAGCGCACTAAGTAATTTAAAACATGAAAAGCGAGTTTTAACTTTTATCTAAATCAATTTAATCCCATGCTTTTCTTGAACGACACGATTACTCAGACGATTTTTTTTAATTCTTACCTAAAGTTTTAACGTTTGTTGCCCTTGGTAGGTACTAGTAGTACTATGGACACATATTTTATTCCCATAGCACTACTAGAGTGCTTGGTTATATTGTACTACGAGATTTGTATGGTAATTTGTGCCCATGTCATGATACTACGTGGTACGTGGTAGAGTTAGTACATCTGGTACGTTTTATTTTATTACGTTTTGATCAGGCTATAATACCTTTGGAGTTACATAATTATGTTCTAGTATATGTATATCAGAGCATGTATTTTTCTTAAGGAACCTTTAGATAAGCTTTCCTCTCAGAGGAGACACATAAATTTGCCTTCAACGCTGCTCTACATAGACTACTTAATCGTTATTCCTTCGCCCCTATAGTCCAAATTATTCAGTAGTATGATTGCATCTACGGTATTTGAATTGTAACATCACCATTATGACGTTTGCATTGAAGCGTGGAGTGGCTACCACTCGAACACATGGGTCCGGGTTCGATCCCCATTTATTCTCGAGATGTTTTTGTCATAAGTGGAATTTAATAGCTATTGTTAGTTTGCAAATTGTGTGTTATCGAACATTATTAAGTTAGAGCAAGTGTGTTGAGGAGTCTTAAAAGAATGTCACTTTTTGTAGCATTTATACTCAATCCTTTTTAGTTGTGGGTAAGCAGCCGGTAGAGCTCACAGATCAGGGAATCAAGGTTTGTTGTATCCCTGATCTGTGGTAGAGCTGTTTCGTAACCTTTTTTGTGCCGTCTTATTTTATTTTGATATGTATTTTATTGACCGACAAAACGGAGGAGGTACTCAATTCGACGTGTATATATTTTTTTTGTTTTTTTTTTAACGCATAACTTTTTACGTAGTAGAAGTTTTATTGACGTGATTATGATAATTCTTTTTTTATTGGAAAGAATATACTTCGAAATTGGTCCCATATAAATTATATCGAAATCGGCTAAGCCATTTTTGATAAATCAACAATAATGTGTAAAATGCTATATCGATCCGTGCGAAATATTCGCGGATTCTGTACACGGTTGAAGTCGGTCGTGCTATTTTTTGCAAAAAAATAATTATTGCTTGAAACTCGATACACAATCACGATTCGCTGGGTAGGTATAGTATAACATCTGAGCTAAATGTACAGAACTGTGTAAAAAACAAGACTGCTTCAATTCAATTCTTATCTATTGTATATAATGTGTAGTAATGAATATTACAATGAAATGGGTCCGAAATAGTAGATAGTGCTATTTAATATGTAGATGAAGTTTAGAATTAATAAATTGATGTATTAGTTCGTTTTCTTCTGTTGTCTAGACTAGGCTTATGTTGTGCAGAGTTTCACTCTTCTAACGAAAAAATGGGGATACAGGACATTTATTTCTGTAGGTACTATTTAAATACGAATTTTCGTTACAAATATTCATATTGGATCTACCTTATTCTAAATCTCGACACCCTTCAACAAAACATTATTTTCAGTCATCGAAAACAGCATTTGGCGAGCCTTCCATCAAATCGCTTCGAGAGGCCGGAATGAAATCAAGCCGATCTCGAATTGTTTTGCAAATGTCCACAAGGGATGTTTATTAGATTTGCTCAGCGCCCATCCCTTCCTTTATTGTGCCTACTATATACTCGTACGTTGTAGGTACATAGTCGTATCTACGGATTTTGTTGTTTTGTATGTTATCGGCCGTGAACATCGTGGTTTATGCGTTTTTTTTTTCGTTTTTAGTATTCCTTACCGTCCGTGTGTCCGTCTGTTCGTCTGTCTGTCTGTCTGTCACCAGGCTGTATCTCATGAACCGTGATAGTTAGAACGATTAAATTTTCAAAGATGATGTATTTCTGATGCCGTTTTAAAAAAAACAACTAAAAAAACATTTAAGTTTCAAACAACAAATCTGAATTTTCAGTTCTTTTTAGAGTTCAAGTACGGCTGCGATATTGGCGGTGGCAAAAGCCCTGCGTATGACATCGTTAATCGTTCCTACTTAATTGTATTTCGATGGTATGTAAGTATATCTACGTCTACGTGAACTATAAAAGACGGATACAATACAGTATCTGTCTTTAAGCTTTAGAGGCACGTTATTTCACTTTTTTGGTCAATATGGCGTACCTAAAAATGATCATTATTTTAAAATGTTTTAGTAGCTTCAGGTTATAGGCAACATAAAATATAGGAAACATATTATATGAAATCACGATTAACACACAGTAACTAAGTAAGCAAGGTATTTAGCAGCATAGCGTTTTTGGTCAAAAGACAGTTCATAAAATTTATGACAGTCTATGAAATAATTTCAAACATTTTTGCAGAATCCCGATCTGTATTGTGCCTTCGTTGTACAATTTATTTATACTTAAGTGCAGATTTTGTTGTTTTGTTCGTATTATTGCAGCATTTTCGGTGGAAAACCATTTTGTTTTTTAAATAATTCCAAGCATTTTTGCAGTTTTTCACGGTGTTTCGTGTTTCGGCGGAGAATGCGTCTGGCGTCAGCAACCGGGGCCATGCCTACATAGACTGAAAGATTTAAAGTTACATAGGTATAGAAAATATATTGACCCCTTATTTATAAACCATTACACTTAATCAAAACTCTATATTTTGTCTCCAAAGTGTGTGCCTTAAAAGCTAAACTTAAAAATAAAATTGTTACATCATATTACGCGTCTTAGGACACCTGGCCTTGTATATAGAGATCCAGTAAAAGTGCTGAAAACTGTAGAAAAGTATGTAAAGGAGAGTAAGGAAAAGTAAGGAATATATCGCAGAACTTTAGTATCAAAATAAAATTGATTTCAGACTGAGGTAGGGTGAGGAAGTAATGGTAACATATAATAAGCTTTATCCCAAGTGATTAGAAAGCATTTAGAATGTATTCATAAGCCGTTAAACTTTAATTGAAGAAGATTCACTCCCATTGTGCCCTCGCCAATATCACAATATCGCCGTCAAAATTAACAGTCCGAGCCACTGTCTAGATGAATTAAACGAATCCTACTTTACCCTTATTCACTCTCGATCTTCTCATAGGAAAATGTTCTGTACTACACCGTGATAGGGATTAAAATACCGTATCATTTTCGTTGATAAAAGAACTGCGTTTGATCGCGGTATTATCCACACAATAGTGTTCCGCGGAGACGATTCGTTGACAAATTGTCGATGTGCCAGTTTGAGTTTTATAGGGGTTGAAATAAGGGTGGTTTTGAGGGTGGTTGGATGATAATGTCACTGCGGGGGTTCGGAAAGCCTACCCTCGTAGTGACGCCCCGCGAAGTAAGCTATGATCTGTTTCTGGATTGTCTTGTTGTTGGGGTGTGGAGAATCGGGCACTTTGGAAAGTGTCTATTTGTTAGAGATTTGTTGTCATGATGAGTATTAATTTACTAGTCAGATTTCCGATTTTATTTTATAATACTGAGGTAGTCATTTTTAGACAGTGGGTAAAATTATTCTCTTTAATATTGTTATTTGCATCTTGCAGTTCGACACCGTTGAACGGTGTCGATCCGAGCTCGAATTCGAGCTCGAGATCCATTCGGGTCATCTATTAAATTGTCTATGCGTAAATGTATACAGGGTGATTTTATTTCCAGTGCACAAACTTTGTTTACGGAAAGTATAATAAACAAACAATTAAACCTCTACTTTACTTTCACTGACTTTAGTACAAAAATATTAAAATAACTTCAAGAGAAAGTATACAGATAAACGGGGTAATCAATGTCATCCTACGTCTGAATACCTACGGCTGCGTCGCGAGACGTAGGTATTGTAACTACTAAGAACCGAGGGGGGCGAGTTGTACGCCGCGCCGACTATTTTTTCGTACCTACGGTGAGGGGCCATTGACCGGTAGCACTGACCTTGAGAGAGCTAGCTATACGTTTTAGGTAGTAATAATTATTGTCTGGAGTGTAAGGTGCATGCAATTTAATTATTTTTGGGATAGTTTTCCAAAAAATTGATGAAAAAAAATCTTTTTATGAGCGAAATATGTCCTATTAATGATATCTATTGCGCGATAAAAATTTGTGCACTGAATAAAAGGTCTTGCTGTATTGTTCTCATCTATTTATCATTTTATCTAATTACCGTGTTTATATGTAGACTGCTTTTTTCTCTGACGAATCACAAACAAACACTTATGTAAGTAGCAAAGAACTTTTGGTTCGCTCCGTTTCCAATACTTATTCACTTTTCCATCTCTAAGGATTTTTTTAAACTATTGTACGTTATATGCCTTATTTTACTATCTACTTGTACAGTAAGTATTAGGTAGGTAACTAGGTATATAAAATAAGTCTAGTATAAAGATCATAACTTATTCAAGAGCCCATCATTAATTTATTAATTAATTTATCTTACTGGTATTACCTAGTAGGTACATAAATATAACTTAACTAGGTAAGTACCTACTAGGTAATACCAGTAAGATAAATTAATTAATAAATTAATAAATAGTACCTAATTCAACTTAAAAAAAAAACAATGTACACAATTTAAACTCTCGTTTTCGAACTTGCACCGCAACGCAGATTAGAGCCCATGAATAGGAGTAATGAAATAAATATTTTGCCGGTGGGGCAAATTCGATAACGCCCGGGTGCGCAAACCCCCAATTTGACGCAACCCGGCCATTTGGCGAAACGCCCGGATTGTCCTCGGATATGCACCCCTAGTATGAGTTCGCATAAATTCATACTAACCTCTCTACACCTAGCATTAATTTTCCAGAAGCCTACAGGCGGCTTAAAAACTGACACCAGGGCTAACCACCCGGCCTACTTGCTTCAATTTGTTTTTTACGCGTTCGATAGAGTTAACGGATTTAATGTTGATGCTGTTCAGTGGTTTAATAGTTTCCATTCAAGTCGTTCACAATCGGTGAGGATAAATGGACTGTCAATGGAATCTGATTCGGAGTATGTCAAGAGAGGAGTACCACAGGGTTCCATTGCCGGTCCGGTCCTCTTTTCCTTGTATTCTGCAGATGTCACGCAACATATTAAATACTGCAAGTACCATATATACGCAGACGACATTCAAGTTTACATTTCTTGCAATCCGTCTAACATTGATACAGCTATTAGCAAGGTGAACGAGGACCTCGTCAGAATAGCTGCGTGGGCGACAGATAACTGTCTTGTACTTAATCCACTTAAAACTAAGTATATTATTTTCGGTAGTAGGCACTAACTTGCTAAAGTACATCCATCTATAAATGTCTCACTTATGGGTGAACCCGTTGAAAGAGTATATGATGCTTGAAATCTTGGACTTCATATGGACTGTGAGCTTCGTTTCGAGAAATACATCATAAATTGCGTAAGAAGTTGTTTTTATAAATTGAAGGTGCTGTACAGGACTAGACGTTTTCTAAAAGAGGAGTCGAGAGTCCAGTTAGCGGAGTCTTTAGTGTTATCCTAAGCTAAACTATATGGATGCGGTATACGGACCCAGGTTACTATCTAAGACAAAACGGCTAATACAAAGGGTACAAAATGCATGCGCACGTTTTTGTTTTGATATTTCGTACAGGTCTCACGTGACTCCATATTTAAATAAGCATTGCCTCTTGAAGATGATGCACAGGCTTAAGATGCATTTAGCGTGTCTCCTGTTCGGTGTAGTAAAATACGAAACTCCGCGTTATCTATTTGATAAGTTATCATGGAAGAAAGGTCGCAATCCTCACTCAGTACGTGCATGTCAGAAGTTGTCTTTGCTCAGAACAGAGCGCCACAGCAAAACTGTATTTAGGGGCAGCTTCAAATATGCAGCAACGAAATGCTGGAACAATATACCATCACCCATTAGGAACCTGCAAAGTATTCATGGTTTTAGGTGTAAACTTAAAAGCTTTCTTCTTGTCCATCAAAAAAGTGAAGAAAACCTGAAAACTGACACCAGTGTTATTTAAAAGTGCTGTTTGTATGTATATTTATTTCAAATATAGTTAAATATTTAATTATTTAATATAATGAAAATATTTCAGCGCGTGGAGCGTGTATGCCAATAGGTCTGGCGAGGTTTTATTTCTATTATTCGTTGTTGTCTGAATTTTTCAATTATATTTATATATCTTATTATGTATAATTGGTAATTTTTTCATTGTTTAGACTTTGTTTGTTTCTTTTCTTTGATCTGTTTGTTATTTTTTTTTTGTTTCTGTCCGCACATTTTTATCGGTCGTAATGTCACTTGCTGGTTCCAACAGAATATCAGCGCGCGCATTACGCTGAGTTGGGACCAGTTTTGTGACAGAAATACTAGGTAAAATACTGTTGTTTTTTGTGTTTTATCATTTGTTTTGTCGTTATGTATTGTACCTCTTATTTTTGTTGCAAATAAAAATTTCTGTATTCTGTAACGTAAATGTCGTGGCTTCTAGAGAAATTCGACCCCTAAATCCGCTACGTGTTCTTCTAACTAGTTAGCGGGAATGGAATGAAATCCTTTAGTGATCACCATGATTTTAATTATTCAGCAAATCTTAACAGTTATATTTTGGATAAACACGCGTGTTAATACTGGTGCGGCTTGGGGGACAATCGTTAGTGATATAATTATATGTGCGTGTGCTCTACGCTCTACATCACTTCTTCATCATTCTTTGGCGCTTACCACCTTATCAAGTTACGATTTTCTATAGGATTTGTACAGCGCTGTCTGTCTGCATAAAAAAAAAATGCAGTTTCATTTCCATACAAAATTGAACTATAATGCTAACTCTATCCAACGTATAAATAACTTGACGAACTCATACTAAGTACAATTAGTCCAATTAAGTATTAATCAGTTCAAATATATAAGTACATAGTTTTCATGTAGAGTTATAGACTTTTACACAGCGCCCCTGACGGAAACTAGAAAGAACTAAATAACTATGGAGCCACATAAAAACGGTAATAGTTAACGTTTACTATACAAACTCATACTAAGGGCTGAGCTATTTGGTATAGGGTTTGATTGTGTGGAAACTAACTACCGGTGAGTTTTTGTCTGGAAGCTAAGTCAAGTATGACAAAGTGGGTATTTATTTACGGTTTGCTTGGCACCAACGTTTATTTTGATCCGAGTGAGAATGGAACTGTTTTGCGGGTTTATGTCACAATGATATTGTATCACTTCCTTATTTCTGAAGTGGTATAGATGCATTTCTATTCTAAATTCATCTTTGTATTCATACTTTTAACTTTTGTATTGAGAGTGTTATTCGAGTAGAATATATTCAATGCATCAACAATCAACATGAAAAACCAATAATACGTTGCAGTATTTAGCAGTGTTTTTTTATTTTACGTTTGTTATTTTATTTTTGTTTGTTACTTTTGTAGGAGTTGCGCAATCTGGTCCCACCTGCCCCTTTCTTCCATCGTACGGCTAGACAGACGCGACCAAAGCGCCACCCTTTTATGGTGGACATTCCGCGCATTAGAACCAAGCGTTTCGAATCTTCATTCCTCATACTAACAGCCAGAATGTGGGACTCTTTGCCTGGGTCTGTCTGCCCGCTAAAATACAACGTGGGCATCTTCAAATCCCGAGTAAATAGGTCTTCTAGGGGCGTGCTACAACCTAGACCGCTTACCTAGATGCTCAACATCAGGCAATATGTGGTCAAACGCAAACATATTTGAAATAAAAAAAATCGCTCTGTTTTTACTAAGCCTTGCTTTCCTAGGTAGGTACATGTTCTAACTTTGAACGCATTGTAGTGTTGTTGTACAAGTAGCAGGTAGCTTATTACTTCTTTATTGTTTTGAATGTTAAATCGAGATCAGAAATTAAGTGACTATTATTGACATCGAAATAGAAGAAAAATTGACATAGTAGATTTTATTTGAATCAACAATAATGTACATCGATGATACCTACATTGATTCGTGCGAACTATTCGAATTCTGTAAGTAACAAACTAAGTTAAGTTTTGACAAAAGTAATCATTTCTGTACATCAAAACAAAACTAACAACTTTTGTGCAGAACAAAGCTCCCTAAAAGGCCGCTAATTGATTAGGAATAACCCTGTACATCCATAGTTTAAAGTTTAAACTGTCAGAAAGTGCCACAGGCTCTAATATAACGGTGAAGTCGCAGGTTAATTCTAGTTACTCAATTTTGTTATTATTTTAAATTACTCTCATTAAAAATTCTAATTTGTACTTAGTTCAAACATAGTTCTTAGGATAAAAGTGACGAATAGATCAAACATGGGACAGTAACACACTGTCGTTCCCACTGGGACACTTCAATCGCAGTTCGGCCGCTTATCCGACAAAAATGTGCTAAAATGTTGACTTTATCAAGTAAAAACTTACAAATGAGATTTGAATGTCAATTTTTCTACATAAATATAATTATCGGCCAAGTACGAGTCGGACTCGCGCACGGAGGGTTCCGTACTGTATGGGAATAAATTAAAATGTTAAATATTTAAACATTATAGAAATAGTTATTTTATTTAAATTTTATTATTATTTATTGAAGTGAATATAAAACTAAATATTCTGTGAAAATTTCAAGCATCTATCTGTTACCATTATTAATATAGAGCGAAAAACATCTAAAAAATCAGGTTTGTTATATGGGAGCCCCCCTTCAATATTTATTTTATTTTCTTTTTAGTATTTGCTGTTATAGCGGCAACAGAAATACATAATCTGTGAAAATTTCAGCTGCCTAGCTATCATGGTTCATGAGATACAGCCCGGTGACAGACAGATAGACAGACAGACAGACGGACAGACGGACAGACGGACAGACGGACATCGAAGTCTTCCCGTTTTTCCCTTTGGGTACGGAACCCTAAAAAGTATAAATATCTCATTATTTATCAATAAAAATGTTAATTTTTTTACTTACAAATGAGATTTGAATGTCAATTTTTCTACATAAATATAAACAGTGTAACAGTGTAACTCATGGAGTCTTTGTATCCCAGATTTCACCGGACAACAATTCCATACATGGGAGTCATGACTTGATCCACCATATGATGAATCAACATGTAAGATGCGTAAATTAGCATCACATATCTGTAAATTGAATACATTGATTTAATTTACTATCTCCGTCACTGTAAAGACCTATTCGACCAAGGTATTATGTATTTCTTACCACTAGCACATTCAGTGAGTGGTACATTTTCCTGTTGTAATATCCTTCTTCGTGTTCACTAGGCCGAATTATAGCAATATGGGTGCCATCAATACAGCCTAGAACACCAGGAAATCCAAATTGGTCATTGAACCTAGAACAAGTCAGAGCTTTTGTTAGAAAATAAATGAGAAACTGAATCGAGGTAATTAATACATCCATATATAATAATTATTTACCTTCTTGCAACTTCACGACGTTCAGCTGACGTTTTTGGGAAAGTTACATACTTCCTCCAGATCTGAGGATGATTCAATTCCTCTGTTACTTCCGCAAGACAATCAGACACAGATGTCTGTGACAATCCTAAGCTGAAGTCATTGCCTACAGATTTTTGGTAGCTACCACTAGCATAAAATTGTAATGCCGCCAATATCTGTAAAACAGTACAGTGGGTAAATGTTTGTAATTAGCACTATTTAACACATCATGTAAGTTGCACTGAATTCATAAACACCTTGATCTCCGGCCTAATAGCCGTTGTCCTCTGTGAAGAATGCAAAAGAGGAATTACATCATCACAAATTTGCAAAAAATCGTTCTTCGAAAGGCGAAAATTTTGGATAAACGTCCTCTCCGGCAGCTGCATGGGCTCGCTTTCTTCTCGCAGCTGTCTCCTCCGTAGAGTCAGCATCTTTCTCAGCCTTTCTTCTTCAGCTTCAACCAGCAACAGCATTCGCGCCATTTCTCACATAAAACAGAAAAATTAAACACAAGCAGTATCTATAACATGTGATGCTGAATTAATGAATACTGAATTACATAAATAACATCACAAAATCGATAATAGCCAAGTAATTATCCAAAAAATACCAAAGCCTTTATGAAAACGGTTTTTGTTTTCATTGAATAGCTAATAGCTGTCAATGAAAGCAATTACGCCATCTTGAATATTTGGGCGGTACAAAATTTAGCTGTCGATAGTACATTTTTTTAAAGTTGTTCATTCAACGATTGCTTTCGCAATCGGCGCAAAGCAATTGATAGCTAACGTCACATCGGCGGTGCCGATTGCTATCAATTGCCGAAAATGACGTCATAAACTATTGCTACTACGATTGCTATGCCATCGGCGGTCGGCCCGCAGTATAAATATCTCATTATTTTTCCAAAAAAAATTAAATTTCTTATTAAGGTCCTTTTTTTCCCAGAGAAAATCCTTTATGGATACCACCCTACCCCGGGGGAGGCAAGGTGGTTATGTGAGAGTCCCGGGTTGGTGTACCCACTAAAAACCCTGGGGTGTTTCTGCCTGACGCCCATGTGCTGGAGCTACGGGAACGTTTTCGCATTCGTCCGCGGCTCCAGCGGCGCTGATCCCTAAGACCCGGCCCTGATTAGTGGTGGAGCATCTCCACCCTACTTTCCTTGAGAGGCGCGCGGAAACACCGCGCGCGCCATCTCAGGGGCTACACTTGTCGGGCAACGGACTCCCCCGAGTCCGCCGCCCAAGCCCCGTGTTATGGAGGTTGAAGGAGAGCGTGGAAGACCCTCCTCCGACGCCCAGTTCTCTTTTGGCGCATTGGGAGATCCGACAGGATCTCCCGTTCACGCTCCGCCGTTTCCTTTTGCAACATAACTTGTACGCAAAAGGATACGGCCGCCTTCCACGTTCTCTCGCAACTGACCATTAAATTGATCAACGACGGAAGCGAGAGATCGTTTCCTACGACTGCGACTAGGTCACGTCGCTCACTCGCCCATGCTAGGCACTCCTTCAACGTATGCTGCGCTGTGTCCTCGTCGCAACCGCAGTGATGGCACTCGGTTGTCGGTTCTCTTCCGGCTATTCTACACAAGTACTTGCCGACGCATACGTGCCCGGAAAGCACCTGCACCAGCCGGAAGGTAAGCGACTCGTGCGCCCTATCCAGCCAGTCCTCAAGAACGGGTTGGATAGCTTCGATGGTCCAGCTGCCAGCTCTCGGCTGGGCCAGCTCCTCCTTCCACTCCACGATCAAGGACCTCCTTGTTGACCCGGATTGTGCCCGCGTTGTCGAAGCTCTATGCGCCATGCATACATGTTCGCATGGACCTCCGCCTCTAGATTCCACGGAGGTGATCCTGACAAAACGCACGCCGCCTCGTACGAAATTGTGCTGTATCCTCTCGCCACCTAGTTTGCCATCATAAGTTGCAGTCGCCTTAGTAAGGCGACCGTTTCACGATTTAAGGCATCCGCCCATATTGGCGCCCCGTACAAGGCCATCGACCGTATCACTCCAAGATACAGGCGGCGACTACCAGCTTTCGGTCCCCCGAGGTTAGGCAGGAGGCGTTTAAGAGCGCCAGCTGCACCTGTAAGTCTAGGGACCAACTGCGCGAAATGCTCCCGAAAATTCCACTTTCCGTCGAGGCAAAGTCCAAGATACTTCATGATGGGCTTCACCTCGATCGATCCACTCCCAATAACGATGCTGGCACTCCTTGGAGGCGCTTGACGAGGGCCATGGAACACCAGGGCCTCCGATTTGTTAAGCGCCACCCGGAGCCCCAGCCTCGCTATTCTCCCTACCACAAATTCTACCGTCGTTGTGGCAAGTCGTGCAGCCTCTTCATAGGTCTTGCCTCGGGCAGTCACAAGCGTGTCGTCTGCGTAGCAGATCACGTTGGCTCCTGGATTGAGAGCTCCCCTCAGTCGTACCCGATGTCCCACATTACCGTCCCGAGAACCGAGCCCTGCGGGACACCGCACGACATCTCTAAACACAGCAGTCGACCGCCCTTTCCCGGACTTCTTTTAATGTCCTTCGTCAACCCAAATGACTATCAATTCTTACATAGGTACTTAATAACTCCATATCTCCATTTACCCATCAAAGACAGGGCTCACACTGCAGGACATGAAGGTACAGGTCTCCGCTATGGATCTTTAATAAGACCGGATAGTCGAGTGCGATCCTGTAATCTTAACGAGGCCGTCAGTTCAGTCAGGTGGACGTCTTACGCTGCGCTTGCCGGTGTAAGGTCTGTAGTAGAGAACTTTTCGACCCCATCAGTCATCAGCATCAATGTAACATTCTAATACTTTTTTTAAACATTAGTTTTTAGGATAAAACCGTTCAAACATAGGGCCGTTAGCACACTGTCGTTCCCACTGGGACACTCCAATTGCAGTTCCACCGCTTATCCGACAAAAATCTACTAAACTGTTGACTTTGTAAACTAAAAAGTACAAATAAGATTTGAATGAGAGCTCTGGGCGACGGAAAGGGATGAATTTAATAAGGGGTGGCGTTAGTGGGGTGGCGGGACGTGACTAATAAAGTGTTTGGTGATTTTGAGGAATCGTTTAAGTCCGTTCTGTTTGATTTATTTTTATTACAATCGATTGACATTGTGAAAGTTGACGCATATTGTGTGTGATACCTCAGGGTTAAACACCGCTTAAAAAGTTTGAAAGAACAAAGTATTACTGTGAAAAGTTCCTATACTATAGCTTCCTTTTTCTGAAACCGAAAAATTTTGTCGCTTACATATTAAAATATAGTAATTAGCATGAAAGTGCTTTTTTTTCATCATTGTCATATGAAAAACTGTAAAAAAATCAATGAGTCCCGCAACACAGTTTTTCTACAATAATAAGATTAGATTCATTAGAAAACTAGCGTGGTTTTTGCACATTTTAACTAAAGTATAACTCAGTGTGGTGATCTTTTTCAAGATTGGAGTACCAGCACGCGGGCTCTTCACTGTAGTTTGACTGCCTCGGTGGGTCAGTGGTTAGTGACCCTGACTTCTGGATCAAAGAGGCGTGGGTTCGATCCCCACCCAGGGCAAGCATTTATGTGATGAACATAGGTGTTTGCTCTGTGTCTGGATGTTATTTAGGTACTATCAATATAAGTATGTATTTAAAATATGTATACGCAGTAAGCTTTGCTTAGTTTGGGGTCAGAGACCGTGTGTAAGATGATTATTTATTTATTTATAGTAGCAGTTATCTACTAAAATTAAGCTTAAGTAACACCTGTGTTATACTGTAATTTAAATAATTAAGTGTACATCTTTATAATTGATGAACAGATTTAAAAATGTACTAGGTAGGTAGGTACATCTGTTTCGAAAGAAAAAGTAAATTGTGCTATTGAGTTAAAATTATATGTAAAAGACTCTACCACTAGCATAAATAAGTCTTTACTCTTATTCAAATTGAAATACGTAACACCTCTCATAGCTAAAGTCCCATCAGCACACCGTATACTTAAAGCTGTAATTAGCAGTGCGATGTGTCGCCGCGAGCATGTTTGCAGTTCGCACTGCATTGTCACGTGTCTGCGCTCAGCCTTATGATTGGACTTGTAATGGGACATGAGAACATATAAGTGAAATAAGTCCGTGATAAATAAGAGAAGTAGTATATTTAATTTAAGAGCTCGCGTATTTATTACGAATGTTTCTCTACACGTCTAACATATTCTAGGATATCACTGTATTTATTATTAATTAAACCATCGTCCATCAGTCATAGGACGTCCACTGCTGGACGTAGGCCTCCACTAAAGATTTACAATATGCCCGGTTGGTAGCGGGTTGCATTCAGCGCGAGTCATCCATCTACCTTGTGGGTCTGTCCTACGCTGCGCTTGCGGGTACGTGGTCACCACTATAGAATTTTTCCACACCATGGGTCATCATAGTCCTCGGTGATATGCACTGGTCTATCCAAAGATAATAAGCATAAAATAATACAGTCAAATTAGTAATCGTTTCGGTAAACCTTTCGTACTCTACTACTTCTAATTCTTCTCTATCTTGTAGAGCAAAGCATCAAATTACATACCACCGTCAACAAAACACTTACAAAGCAGCCAAGTGTAAAGTGCAATCACTGACACAGGATATTCAGCAGTAACTACAGCTTTGATGTCAGGTCACGTGCGACGCGTTATTGACGCCTTTTCATTAAATACTAACACTTATTAAACGCAGTGTGTCCTCAGCTTTAGTATAGTTGTTACAAACTACAAGCGCAGCGCGGCCTTTATTACTGGAGTTGGAAAGACTTAGTTTTCAAAGTGACCTTTTGAATTCATGTACAGGATTTAAAAAATAATGTTTAAAAAAGCTAATACAATATCAAAAACGTGGTCTCTCACTATCCAATGGACCTTATTAGTAAGCTTCAAGTTGCACAACCAGATACGGAGAGGGCTATGCTAGGAGTTTCTCTGCGAGAACCAGGAGATTCAAAGAACAACTAAAGTTACCAACATAGCCCAGCGAATTGGTAAGTTGAAAATTCATATGCTTGCGTAGAGTTTCTCTGCGAGATTGAGTCAGGGATGAGGAGATCCAAAGAACAACTCAAGTTACCGACATAGCCCAGCTAAGTGGTAAGTTGAAATGGCAGTCGGCAGGGAAAAAAACACGCAGGGTAGGTGACCGATGGAAAGTGGACGGATGACCTCATCAGGACCGTAGGATCGCGATGGATGCCAGCCGCTTCCAACCGGTCTTATTGGAAATCAATAGGAGCCTATGTCCATAGTGCACGTCCTATGGCTGAAACGACGATTCTGGTGAATACAATACAGTACCAATGGGTAGGTAGGTCTGTATCAGAATTCAGTTTGCAATGGTCGGGAACCTCGCCAGTTGCACATCAATAATGCAAGCGAGCGGACAAATCACTTAGCGCGATTCGATACCCTCCTTTTGTGATTGATCCTACCTAGCTGTGTAGGTATAGTAGTAACTGTTGGGTATTTTGATATAATATGAAGAACTGTATTAAAGAGGGTACAATATAGTATAGGTACAACCAAGGACGATTATTCGATCATACTGACGACTTTTCTGTTGAGTTCAGTGTTGGCGAAACTTTCGCGTTTTTTTAGCACGCTTAGTCACTGCCCAGTGTTAGTGTCTTTACTCAATAATTATTATCATCCATTTTTTGTAAAAGAATAAGCACCGTTAGTATTTTTTTCAGAAATAACTAAGGAACAACTTGGTCATTTCGAATGGGGAGCTACGATGCCACATAATCTACAGACTCAATTTGGACTATCGCACAGTGACTTTTTACTCGTAGAATCACTAGTTAAAAATTAACACACCTATGTAGATTTGTAACCTTTGTGGTACAACGGCTAATATCTAGCCTCTATGGTTTATACCAATTTGGTTGTAGACTTCATCTTCATTGTCAGCCAATAATCGCCAATAGCATAGGCATCTATCTTCTTGTACGTCACTCATCTCGGTCCTGCGCTAATCTTGTCTATGTTGGACCCGTGATTTTTACATATACCTACATGTATATTAGATACCTATACAATAATAGGCAATTATAAAGGCGCCATTGTACATTTAGCAACTTAAAATTGTTTTTTTTCTATCAAATGCATACTCGTATAGTGAAAAAAACAGGGCTACTCTAAATTGCTATTATAATTACGATGGCGTCTCTAAAATTTGGCCTATCTCGTCTACTTAATCTCGTTTAAATTTTATGTTCACCAAAAATATTTGAAACATCAAACAGGACTTCTTGAGCCCGTTTAAACAATCAAAAAGGTTTTACAGAACACTCAAAAAACCGTAAACATTCCACCACATTCACTTCCCTTATGAAAATGCATAAAACGCGAGGAAATTAAAAACTGAAGGCGACAAAAAGGCATTTAAAGGGTCTGGCCATATTTTCCTTAAAAAAGGCAGCTTCATCAAGACATCGGTATTTAATTAAGTTCCTTAGACAAAGCCATGCGCTGCCAACTTGAAAGAATAGACCTCACATTCTTAAAGACGCTCACTTAATGAAGAATGTCCATTTTATAAGTCCGGTCGCAGATTCCTTGGCCTTTTCACGTTTTCCTCTGTCCGAGGAAATGTACTCTGGATGGGACTTTGTCGTTCTTTTGTTAGCATTGTGTGTTGAAAAACTTTCAGGTAAGCGTATTTCACTATCGGCCGCATCTTTGTTTAGCATCAGACAATATGTGGTCAAAGCCTATTTCAAATCGATACGGCTATGTTCTACACCAGCTTTTTAACCGACGAAAAAACGTACGCTTTTATTTATATTATGTTTATAACATAAGTAATATGATATCGCACAACTTTTTTCACATTGTCCGATTTTGATCATTATTTTTATTGGAAATGTTGGTTTCCCTGAAGTTGGTCCCACATGCATTTTATCGAAATTGATTAGTTAGTTTTTGTAAAATCAAAAAAATACGTTTAAAATGGTTATGGCTTACAAACACTTCAATTTGAGTGAACTATTCGAATTTAGTACGTTAATTGTTTTTAATGTGAGTTTTAAATATTTGTAGTCAATTGTGCTATTTTTTGGTGAAAATTAACCATGGATACAATTAATATTTCATTCCATTCCTACGAAAAGCGATTGGGCCCTACTCACTACGTTGGCCTATTCGGCTAACAGATCTGCGTATCACATACGTACGTACGTACTTGTTTACGATATTTTCCTTCACCGAAAAGTCAATTACGTGAAAATCTTTACATCGTACAAAACGTTTACTCGTCATAAAAATTAGGAGTACTACCTAACACAAAACTGGACTTATGTGAGAATGAATTTTGGTTTTTCGTCCCTTCAGCTCGCTCGACGGAAAATTCAAAAACATCTAATCTGATACGATTTCCATGGGAACGGACATCATTCTCAAATAGTTATCCACTCTATGTCCTAATATCCGTTGAGCAAACTCTAAACACAGCTCTTGACAAAGTTACTAAACTACCCACAAAAAAATGACCTCGTTCTTACTGCTGTCGATATAAAGCTGTTTTTTAGCGTTGGGTTGTTTGGTGAGTGTAAGCTTATAAGTATGTGGGGTAGTATTGAAACATGTTGACAAGTTTTCAAGGGGTCGAGAGATAAATAAAAAAGCAATATCGTAGTAGTGCAGACACGTGGCGGCCACACAAAGTGATGTAATATTGCGATGGTGTCGAGATAATTGGTGTTCAATTTGCTGTTAAAAATGGGTGTTTGTATGGATGATTTTTGGGGTGGAGAGCAAGGAAATTACTTGGATGAGATTATTTTCAGTAGGTTTAAACCTCTTTTTTTGGATATAGATATAATATGTACTGTACAAAAACGTTTTCTCTTACTTACCCAAAATATTTTTATTCGAATTTTCGACGCTACCTTACGGTTAAAACTTTGGAGGTTTTGAAGGAGGAAGACATGCCCTATCGTTGTAATCATCAGTATAAAGCAATAATCATCGGTGTAGCTTAAAAAATCTCTTGGGCTGCTTTTGCCCTTCCCAAAAGTACAGGGTGTATGGACTTTTAAGTTTTCTTTGGTCGATAAAATGTCGACACAGACATTTCTATGATGTTAAATTGTTTATCATTATAGTGCTCATTATTAGCAAATTTTATTATGAAACCAACCCTGAAATCACAAACAAATATCACTTGTTCCGTTAATTTTGTTGAAAGGCATTATTTTTTATTAGGAAAATGCGTATATAGTTGAAGTTAGTAGACCGTACGTGAGTAATATAGAATTTTATTGTCATCTTTACATTGAGTACAAATAAAATGTGCGAAAACCACTTAAGTTTCCATAATAATAAAAAAAATGTTGCTAACCATCTAAGTAATCGGTTTGTTTGACTGATTAAGTAAGTAGTAAAACGCCACGAGTTAAGCTTCTACCTAAAGGAAAACATTCTGTATTTTTCATGATTCCATGCAAGATATATACCGCCTTACCACAAAAGACTTATTTATAGTATTTTTGACATTTATTTTTTGACATTATAATATATTGTGTTTTCATTGACATTTTAATTTGTAACTTTTAGTGGACATTTATTTACTTACTATTTCGTGTTTTTATTTCATTAAATATAAACTAATATGACCTATTTATGGTGCCTTCCTCTATTCTGTTTTTGCTGCACCCGACGGGGTCCATATGCTACTTTGTACTCATTATATTTTTACCATCATGTACTTTATGGAAGCAGAATAAATGAATTATGACTTAAACACGATTTGAACAATGTTTAACCGCGTAATTTGTACTGCAAAACACAGTCTCAAGCTTGCGTAAAACTATTGTGGTAAGACGGATAATGTTTTCCTCTGATTACTAACAGCGAAAAAGCCACCTGCTGTTGCACTACTTATAAGTTGTCTCCTGTATTCTTCTCATATAATTACTCGTATTAATAAGTAGTTTTAACAGTCAAAAGTCATCTATCTTTTTGAAACACATACTCTGTTTGCTATAAAAAGCCGTGGTGGTCAAGTGGTAATAAAAATAGCGGTAATGACACCCGCCTTACAATCATGTCATCGTGGGTTCAAATCCCGGTCCACCAATGAATTATTTGGAAATTATGTAAGGATTTTCACACCACTGGCTTTTCGGTGAAGGAACACATCGTGAGGTAGCCTGCACACGTCCGTAGAAGAAATTTTATAACGTATGTGAATCCATCAACCCGCACTGGGCTAGCGTGGTGGATATGGCCCAATCACTCTGCGTGGGCAGGCCTACGACCCTACGTCCTGCAGTGGACTATTAAAAAGGCAGGTACAGTACAGTACTCTATTTGCTATTGCTAACATAGGTACCCAAAATGTATATATGTATTTATTTCTAGCAGTCGGGGAGAGTTAGAAAATCCAACCATCCATTATGATTAATTTAACCCTTAAAAGCATGTTGTTGCCAAAATTCTTCAAACTCAATGTTTTTTTTTTGTAGAGTGAAACAGGTATCGGCAATACATAAATTTTGTATAATAAATAAATTATCGAAATTTTGAAAATCATGCATTTAAGGGTTAAGATTCGCGCTAGATGCAAGGTTACCTATTTATAATCGGTCCTGTTGAGATTCTATTGGAGAGGCCTATGTTACGCAGTGGACGTAGTATCACTAGGTTTAAATCTTATGGTAATATGTATTGTGTAGACTATATCAGTTTGTAAATGCAATGTTTAGTAATAATTTACGTATGCTCTACAGGACTCTACATTATATTATCATTCATCTTTAAGGATGGTTATATATATATATGAATTTATGGATTACCATGTTAATCATCCTTACTAATGTTATAAATCCGTAAGTGTGTTTGTTGGTTTATTGGTTTGTTCCTGTTTTACGCAGCAACGCAGCAACGGATTGACTTTATGTTTCGCATGGACATAGTTCAAAGGTCGGAAAGTAACATTTTATCCTGAAAAAATAAAAGTTTCCTATCGGATAGCACAAAAGTCAAAATTTCACGCAGGCAAAACCGTGGGCAATAACTAGTACTTACTTAATAAATAGAAATGAAGATGATGATGAGAAAACTTGGAGTTTCATATTACAAGTCCTCTCATCATCATCAAGAAAAGCAGTGAAACATTTAGTGGTAGAAAATGCAATAATATTATAATGTGATTGTTAAGGCGGGACAAATTAAGCGCAGCCGCGTCCGACTATAACTGAGTAATAACTGTTAACTCCCGAATAATGAATATTATCCCTCCCCTTTGTTGGACGCGCTCATATTGTGATACTCGCTCGTCGTAAATTACAGTGTTATTATTGACTAACTTTTGTCTGCGGCTACGTCCTCCTGGTATTTTAATTTATGGGCTATCCCATGGGAAAACAATATTTTCCTGGGGTAAAAGTAGCTTACGTCACTTTCTGTTTATCAAACTATGTCCATGACAAAAATCAAGTCAATCCGTTGCTCCGTTGCTGCGTGAAAGAGAAACAAACTAATCGACCAACAAGCACACTTTCGGATTTATCCTACTAATATATACCTATTATAAACGCGAAAGTTTGTATGTATGGATGTTTGCTCCTCTTTCACGCAAAAAGTACTGAACGGGTTGAGATGGAATTTTGCAACAGTAATGCTTATACAACAGAATAACACATAGCCTAAGTATAATTTATAAAGATATTGCTTAAAACGAAGTTCGCCGGGTCAGCTAGTACTACATTATTAATAATAAGGATACGGTAATTCCAGTAGTGTTTCCCAGAAAACACGGCATACGGCAGGCTTTTCATTGCCGTGTAATAAATACTGCTAGAGCTATGTAATTTGCACATTTAAAAGTCTGTAAACATGTATTGACTGTAAAAGAGCAAGCATTTTGGGAACTATGCTCGCTGGCAGCTGCTTTTTAGATTAGGACTCATTCCGTTATAATTTTTTTCTTAAGATTTTGACTTGTTAGTTTTCGTTTGTAAATACGTAAGTGGTTTAGTAATTATATTTTTATTAAAACCCACTTTTTAGGGTTCCGTAGCCAAAGGGTAAAAACGGGACCCTATTACTAAGACTTCTATGTCCGTCTGTCCGTCTGTTCGTTTGTCCGTCTGTCCGTCTGTCTGTCACCGGGCTGTATCTTATGAACGGTGATAGCTAGGCAGCTGAAATTTTCACACATGATGTATTTCTGTTGCCGCTATAACAACAAATACTAAAAAGAGAATAAAATTAATATTTAAAGGGGGCTCTCATACAACATACGTGATTTTTAGGAGTTTTTTGCTCGCTATTAATAACGGCAAGAGGAATGGGGCTCCCATACGGTACGGAACCTTTCGTGCGCGAGCCCGACTCGCACTTGGCCGATTTTTTAACTAGTGCAGCCAATAAACCCAGCAGCAGAGTCCAGCAAGATATGCTAATACTTAATTTTCCAACATTTTGAGTCATTGTCTTTCGTAAGAACTGTGAAAAGTTTCAGTGTTCATATTCCCGACAACATTTCTAAAAAAGTAATTTCTATTCTCCTTAACTTGTAGCCAAGTACGAACGAGCAGAATTAAAATGGAGCCCGGGAATCCGGCCGGTTTTTAATTGAAATATTTATAATTGCGCAGGCTTTCAAATCTTTAATATAGCCGCCATGAAATATGAATACAGAGTTCTCCTAACGCAATTATTGTTTTTGCTCCTCAGATGAGTTTAATGGAATCTGGGAAAGACACTTTGATGTAGGTTAATTCTTTATGAGGTTGGATAGAGGGAAATATCGTTTTATATTGGAGAGGTTTTGCTTATTGTATATGTAGCCTTTGTGCTACGAAGCACCACACGACAATGATGGCAGCATACAGTGTGCATTACTGAGTTGGTTTCTCTGCACATTACAAATAAATAATATTGAATCTTCGAGCAAATATCTACAGAGCCACAGTTCCTAAGTGAAAGTACTTAGTAAAAAAATGTCCGAGCGCCGTCATACATACCAACTTTCACATTTACATTAAATAATTCCCAATCATCCGTTTTTCAAATCTCGACGTTATGTCACCTAATTAGTGCTTGTAACCGAGCTTTGGCATCGCGCGGCGTTGTAGTCGGCTTGCAATCGCCTTACGACTAACTAAAAAGCCTGCCCACTACGTAGCTTGGACAGATCTTTGACTCGGACACATTTTTTGTCACGATTGTGACTCTACAGATATTTGCTCGAAGCATTGAATCTATGAAATACATTCCGTAGCTAGTGACGCGTAGTCTGCCCAGTCTGCCGCAACACCTGTAGGTATACGTGTTGCCCGATGACACTTTATGCTCCTACTATTGTTGAGAGTAGTCTGTCATGAAATTTTAAAGCATAAGGTTAGATTCTAAAAGTTCTAAATTCAAATCTCATTTATTAAGTCATAAAGAGTTTACCTAATACTCGTAGATGACCGTTAACGATAATAGACGATGCGTACAAACATGATTAGGTACTTAGTTTGTTTTTCTTTCTTTCACAAAGAAATAAAAAATTAACGTTGTTACAATGATTAGGTATACTAACCTACATAACGGCTACATATGTCAGTCTTTTAGTTTACCTGTCGTCTGTAGTAGACACTGATTTTTTACCCTCTCGATTTTCGCCGAACTTTTTAAATGATTGTTTAAAAAGTGAAGCATTGGTACATATCTTTTGACAAAATAAATTAAAATATACTTATTATGTATAAGTAACTACTAACACATCATTTTTGTAACCCATGATTTTATATTACGTTATCTAGGCAGCAAAAATCAACTCATACAAACTTCACCCTTCACTTATTCCATTTTAACACCAATTTCATTCCACCACATTTTCAATTGTTTATCAAATTTTAACTCCAAAGATCTGTATTGATCCCCGGCGGGGTGCCGTCGGTTTGCTGTGGAGCTTACTGCGCACTCATCTGGCCCTCTCGGGGGGAAATCACATCGCCAAACACACCCGGCGTTTAGACAATGGAGAAATAGCCCTGTTGGCTGAACGCTAATAATTATTGATTTTGAAAACTAGTTCAGAAAATGTTTTGAACCTTTTTATTGCTTTGAGGATAAACATAAGTGAAGCCTATATTTTAAAGGTTAGTCTTCTCTCTTCTAGCCCTCTTGGGGAGAAATTACATCGCCAAACACACCCGTCGGATAAACAATGGAGAAATAGCCATGTTGTCTGAAAGCGAGAAACTATGTATTTGTGATGCAATAAACGATTGAATAAGAATATGCTTTTAGAAAACTAATGAGTGAAACTTTCATTATGAAAATCAATTTTATTGCATATGAAAAATGTAGAAATACCTCCTATAACCAAATTAGAAGTTTACAATACCTACTTACCAGTGTGGTTTTTATTTAGGTTAAGTATTTCTGTTGCCGCTATAACAACAAAAACTAAAAACCGAAAAAAAATATTTAAGGGGGCTCCCAAACAACAAGCCTGATATTTTACCCGTTTTTCGCTCGATATTAATAACGGTGACAGGACTTGAAATAAGTATTCACAAAATATTTTGGTTAAATAATAATTTTAAAAATAAATGGTTCAACCATAATCAAAAAATAAATGGTTCACCCATTTATTTTTAAAATTATTTTAAATGGTTCAACAATTTATTTTTAAAATCAAATAATAATTTAAATACTCACATTTATTTCATGGGAACCCTCCTATGAAATAAATGTGAATTTTTTGCACGATATTAAAAACGGCAACAGAAAGATGCTTGAAATATTCACAGAACATCAAGTTGTATATTCCCTTCAAAAACTAAAATAAAAATAAAAAAATTAAGGAGGGTTCCATACGATACGGAACCCTTAACGCGAATCCGACTTGCATTTTCATTTCATCCGACCGATTATTATTTTTAATTATTGTATCGAGAAATTCTCGAATGCTCTCTAATGATCTTTTTTTTTGTCTCAAGCCCCCTCATTGATGTTGGGTACAGAACCGTAAAAAAGACTCGCATAGAATCAATTGAGCACATGTGCTCAAAAAATTACGTTTATTTTATTTTGTTTTATTATTATTGAACAAAATACTTAGTATTTTCCGATGTCTTCTAAAAACGGCATAACTTACTTACCTACAAGTGAATTTTGTGAAATCGTGTTATCATAAGGTCACGGTTATAAATAATGTAAATGTAAATACCGTCTCTACATTACTATCAATAGGAGTATTCATAATAAATAGGTACTAGGTACTCTGGTGACGTGTAGACATATCCCTAGCCTTTTGTGAAGGCTTACACACACTGGCAGTAGCTGACGCTGGCTTAATCTCACTTTGTGTAGCGCGGCGAGTGTGCTCGAAAACGTGTCATCAGACTGAAAGGCACTATTTTCATACTTTTGCAGACGGGACACGTTATCTTCTTTACGCGATACAAACAGCTTCTTATGTTAATTAATTACCTACAAATTAGTGAGCTTTCTTAGAAAGTGCTAGTACAAGACCAAGTTTGTAGTGTAATATACTTGATTTAAAATAACTGAATGATATTTAATATCTTTTAAAAATATTTGCAGAACCTTTTACTTTCTAGGTCGATAGCAAACAGTTCCGATACATTTTTATACATAAAAAAAAGACATTAAAATTTTAGAAAGACATATAAAATACATATTAAATACTTAGACATTTTATTTAAAATAATTATTTTTCGCAAAACATGGTAAAACCACCTTCCATCGTGTACAAAAATCGAATATTTCGTTCGAATTGTTTACATACGTTTTTTTTTTTTTCAAAAACGGCTCAGCCGATTGCTGTAAAATTTAAATGGGACCACTTCGGGAGTATATCCTTTCAAACTAAAAAATTATTTTCCGATTCGGTTTTATCGACAAACATACACAAAAAAAACATACATACGAACATAGAACCTCCTCCTTTTTGGAAGTCTGTTAAAAAGACATTTCACGGAGAGATATTTTTTTTATTACTTAAATATTTTATGTATTCTTTTATTTTAAAAATAATTCTTTATTGCAGCATTGCAGTATCTTAGCTGTTGATGTTACCATGGGCTCTATGTATTACTGGAACGGCTGAACGTATGTGTAAATGGTCACGAAACCGAATAAGAGCGGAACCGAGCTTAAAAAATCTATGCATGTGCGAACGGGAGAGCGATATGGCGATCTATTTTATTTTATACCATCTGTAAACTAACCCATATCCTACGCAGTAAATAAATGACTATGAAAAACTAACCTATTAAAAATTGCTCCATTTTACAAAATCTCTCGTCTGCAAGCCCCGGCCACATCCTCCTTGCTTGCCATCTCCGGTTTATTTGCGCTTATATTGTGTGGACACAATACTCGAGGCGGATCATGTCGCCGGATGGAGCGTGTGTGCTCAGCCTTACACTAAGACTTGAGATCTTGTACATAGCCGCGAACTTTGAGGAGTTAGCCTTCTGTGGCTCTTTGCGCTGGGAGATTAACTGTGCGCTACTACCTTGAGATGGAGAGGTAGAGCTATCTCGCGATGTAAAGTTACTGAGATAGGTTTTTTTTTATAATAATAGCAAATTGATAATCGCTAGCTTTGCTTGCAATTACGCACAAGATGCTTTTTTGGATATAATTATTTTTCGCAATAAATGGCAAAACCATCGTTCCATCGTGTACAAAATTCGAATATTTCGCTCGAATTGTTTACATTATTCCAGATTTTTCATAAACGGCTCAACCGATTTTTATAAAATTTAAAGGAGACTATCTCGAGAGTATACTCTTCTGAACTGATAAAGATTTTTTCAATTCAGTTCACAATTGACAAAATTATCGATGAACTTACAAAAAAAAGAAATACAGACGAACATAGAAACTCCTCCTATTTGGAAATTGGTTGAAAAAGAAGCCTATTTATTATATTTAGTTACTAGCAGCGCCCCACGGTTTTACCCGCGTTGTGCCCGTTCCCGTGGGAATTTCGGGAATTTTTATACATATAAACCTTCCTCTTGAATCATTCTATCCATTAAAAAAAACCGCATAAAAATCCGTTGCGTAGTTTTAAAGATTTAAGCATACAGACAAACAAACAAACAAACGAAAATAGCGACTTTATTTTATACTATGTAAGGATGATACACTCCGATCTTGAACTATATCACAGCCAAAAATTAAGTCAATATGTTGGTCTGTTACTGCGTGAATGAATAACAAACAAACCAGCTTACCACTTAAAGTAGTTGTACCTATTTGTGATAAGATCACAATTTTTAAAAGTTTTGTGAGTATGTATACACATAGAGCAAAACTTGTTCATTGTTGACTAAGGAAGCCTAAAATATAGAAAAATATATTTTTTCTCAACCGGGAATAGAAGCTCTTATGTAAATTAAGTCTCAAAGCGTATTTATTAATCTAATATCATACTATTTATGAAGAGAGCGTTGGCAGCGGAAAACTATATTAAATTAAATAAATTAAAGATCTAGACACTTGACTTAATTATTACTTGTACTTGTATTATTAGGTACTTATATTTCAAATAGCATGCTTTTTGTATTATAATCGTGTTACCATAATAATAACTACTCATTTAAAACTATTATTTTTTATATAAAAAATAGGATTACCTACATATAGCCATCAAATCGCCATCTGGAAAGCGATATTGTAGCTGAAAATGGAGTATCCAAACCTAGAAGATTCACTCTTGTCATAAAGATTTCCAGAACGTAATTAGAGATGTTTTACTAATTATTTTGTCACGGACCGATAATTAATTTCAGGGACGACAATGATGTGATTCAACCATGTGTTTAGAGACTTACTGTTAAAAATAGGTGTTCCGATTTTCTTAGACGGTTGGGTAAAAAATAAACCAACGCGTTCCCGCCAAGTTATAAAACCAGTGACCCAAGTTCTTCTTCGCTTTGCAGCTTGCCGCCTGGAAAACTGCGGCCTGCGCCCCGCGCCGTGAGACAGTTTGTACACGATTCTGCGGTGTCTCGGAACTATCTTGCCTTATACCGCTGCTATATTTTGATAGGCAGGTGCTCTACTTCTATAAAATTAAAATAATTATTATTCGCAAAAAAATAGCAAATTCCATCGAGTACAAAATTCGAATATTTCGCTCGAATTGTTTACATTATTGTTGATTTATCAAAAACGGCTAAACGGCCTTGGGAGTATGTATCGAACTAAAAAGAGTTTTTCGATTCGGTTCACAATTGGCGAAATTATCGATGTTCATCGTGTACAAAATTCGGAAATTTTGCTCGAATTGTTGTTTTTTTTCAAAAACGGCTCAGACGATTTCTGTAAAATTTAAATGGGACTACCTCGGGAGTATATCCTTTCGAACTAAAAAATATTTTTTTCGGTTCGGTTCACAATTAGTGAAATTATCGACGAACATACACAAAAAAAATACACATAGTAGTTGAGTAGAGTACTTATTTGTTGTTATAGCGGCAATCGAAATACATGATCTGTGAAAATTTCAGCTCTCTAGCTATTACGGTTTGTGAGATACAGCCTGGTGACAGACAAACGGACAGACAGACGGACAGCGGAGTCTTAGTAATAGAGTCTCGTTTTGACCCTTTGGGTATGGAACCCTAAAAAGTATCTCTATTTGAAAATCAATTTTAAATTAGCATCTTAGTAATTTGTTTTGTGCTTTACAACACAGTTACAATCACGTTGCAACAACTTGCTTGACTTAGAATTTCTGGTTGTGGTGACACGAAAATTTAGATCGAATTAATCTCAACGGCGTCTGTGATGTCAGCTAGAAGCTGTGCTAAACTCTTCCTCTCACTCCCATTGAGATATTAATTTCGTACTGCGCAATGACTCGCCTCATGTTCACAGACGCCATTAAGTGTGAATCGAGCTATATCTTGCCTTAAATATCACTGTTGTAAAGCGGATTTACTTTTATTTTTAGAACTTAACTCTACTTAAGTATATGTCAAAAATTTTAATTTTTCCAATCTCTTCACAACCTACTGTTTGGTAGGTACTACAACAACTTATTTTTTGTGCACCTACTGCAAGAGTTATCGTGCTCTACGATTTGTTAATAATACTGGAAACTTAAAATCATGGTCAAAACTTTGAAAGTAGAAATAATATAGAAAGATCTTCGAAATATAGAAAGCTTAAAGTCATTGGGTAGTACAAATTTTGTTTAAGAGAGTAGACCTTTAAATCTAGTAACTACACTAAAACCTAAACCTTTTTAGGTCACACACCGACTGTGCTCAACCAAGGCCCGAACAATCAAAACCCACCAAGCCTTTCATAATGTGTCAAAGCGAAGCCACTTCCGCTCCGTCCTCAGGCAGGTGCGAATCGAACACGATTTAGCCATCAGCGTGGCGTCGTCAGTCAGCCCCCACGGGGGTGCCCCCTCGCCCCCACTTGTCTCGCTTCAAATTGAATAGGAGCCGCTGTGTTGCCAGAAAGCGGTTTTTCACACAACTAGGTTAATTCGGAAGGCAAAAAGTTCAAAAAGTCTGACATTAATTTTTGCTACAAAAAAATGCCAAGTCGATGGTGTTTGTCGAGAAGAAATAATTTGTGTCACTCTCGTTTGGATTGAATTAATGGTTAGATACTTTTCTGTTATATGTTGTGCTTATTTATTCTGAATTTCTTGTTATGATGTTTTGGACAAATAATTGACGTATATATACTATCTAATCAAATCAATCTAAAAAACGAGTACATGTACTATCAATTAAAATCAATCTAAAATCTAATTTCATAATTCTTTTTCGCAAAAAATGGCAAAACCGCCTTCCATTGTGTGAAAAATTCGAATATTTCGCTCGAATTGTTTACATTATTGTTGATTTTTCAGAAATGGCCCAGCCGTTTTCAAGAAAATTTAAATGGAGACCTCGAGAGTATACACTTTCAAACTAAAAAATAATTTTTCGATTCGGTTGACAACTGGCGAAATTATTGATGAACATACACAAAAAATACATACAGACGAACAAAGAACCTCCTCCTTTTTGGAAGTCGGTTAAAAAGACAAAGTTGACATGATTTGCAAATTTGCCTGATGCTATAATTATTTATAAAAAATAAGTTTATAAATATGGAAAACAAGTGAGACACATGAGACTCGATTTTAATATCAAAATATACCCAAGTATTTCTGTAGGTGCTAAACAAAACAATACTAAGAAATATTCATTGAAAATACTTACCAGTCTTTCGGTCTCATAGTCTTCAATACATCAAACTAAATCTTGTAATTTGGTGATAATCTATCTGTTGTGCTGGCAACACAGGCTTATTGAACAGGAGTTGCAGTGGAGTGCGCCCAATTGGGCGGCGGCGTGCGTGGCTTCCTGCGAAGACAATGCGGTGGATGCCTCGATCGATACATGTTAAAATAATCAGCCAAGTACGAGTTGTACATGTTAAAATAATCAGCCAAGTACGAGTAGGACTCGCGTACGAAGGGGTCCGTACTGCATGGGAGCCCCCCTTAAATATTTATTTTATTTTAATTTTATTACTTATTATTTAAGTGAATATACAACTAAATATTCTGTGAAAATTTAAAGCATCTACCTGATTTCATTATTAATGTAGAGCGAAAAACGTCTAAAAATTCTGGTTCGTTGTATGGGAGCCCCCCTTAAATGTTTATTTTATTTTGTTTTTAGTATTTGTTGCTATAGCGGAAACAGAAATACATCATTTGTGAAAATTTCAGCTGCCTAGCTATCATCGTTCATGAGATACAGCCCGGTGACAGACAGACAGACAGACGGTCAGACGAACATCGAAGTCTTAGTAATAGGGTCCCGTTTTTCCCTTTGGGTACGGAACCCTAAAAATGAAACAAATTGTCATTTCGTATTTCGAAATTCAGTAGTGCCGCGGATAATGAGCAAGTTCACGACTAAATAGATTCTATAGACTTAAGCAGCTATAGAATTTCCTTTGGCACTAGCACAATACCTACTAGTTGTGTCAAGCAGTAGAGCCACGGGGGATAAAGGGCTATTATTGCATAGCTTTAAATCTCTGCTGCTTTTTAGGGTTCCGTAACCAAAGGGTAAAAACGGGACCCTATTACTAAGACTCCGCTGTCCGTCTGTCTGTCTCCAAGCTGTATCTCATGAACCGTTTTAGCTAGAAAACTGACATTTTCACAGATGATGTATTTCTGTTGCCGCTATAACAACAAATACTAAAAATAGAAGAAAAATAATATTTAAGGGGGCTCCCATACAACAAACCTAAATTCTGGAGTTCCCCAGGGATCACATTTCGCTCCTCTTTTCTTCAACTACCACATAAACGATCTCCCAGACTGTCTGACCAGTTGCACTCCATTCATGTTTGCTGATGATCTCAAAATCTTAAAAGTAATCGAATCAGCTGAAGATGTCGAAAAACTACAAAATGATCTGAGCAATTTAAATAAATGGTGCGAGTTAAACGGAATGGTGTTGAACGCAGATAAATGCTGCCAAATTTCATTCAGTAGGAAAATGCGCAACATCAACACAAATTACAAAATAGGAACAACTATATTAAAAAAAGTCAAAACCATTAGAGACCTAGGCGTGGTATTTGATGAAAAACTAACTTTCATTCCTCATATTGACAATATTATGAAAAAATCTTCAAAAATGATGGGATTTCTCATTCGTAACAGCAAAGAATTTCACAAGCCTAGTACCAAAATATTATTGTATAACTGTTTGGTTCGTAGCGTGCTAGAGTATTGCAGTCCGGTCTGGAGGCCGCATTATGCTGTCCAATCATTACGGCTAGAAAGGATACAAAAAAGATTCCTATGGCACCTGGCCTTCGCAGCAAGAAAAGTAAAAGTATTAAGTTCGTACAACAAACGATTAGCTTTTTTCAAAATTCAAACTTTGGAAGACCGTCGAAAAAAATTGGATTTAATTTTCATTCACAAATTACTGCACAACAGCGTTAACAGTCGGATTCTTCTAGCCAAATTTAAATTCAGAGTTCCATTTAGATACCCGCGCAAACCCATAACTCCATTCGCTCCTATCTTCCGTAGAACCGTGTTAGGTGCAAACTCTCCAGTTCCCAGAATAAGTAGGCTCGTTAACGAATATCAACATAATCTTAATTTGGATATCTATGGAGACAGTTTGTCTAAATTCAAAATTAATTTGAATTCTATTCAGGCCGAAATGGCCAAATAGATTGTAATATTTTAATTTAATTCATTTTTAGATTAGTTTAGTCTAGTAAACTATCTGAAGATTATGAAATACTGGTAGTATGGTGCATTATGAATTGTTAGTAGTATAGTACATTATTAATAATTAGTTAATGATGTACATATAGTTTTTATTTTATTTTTAGTAATATTCTTTATTTGTATTGTAAGGTAAAATGCATGCTGTGCTTCCTTAAAAAAATAGCACATTAAGTTAAATTAGATTGTAAGTGTTTATAACCAATGTAATAATGTAGTTATTAATGTGAAGCCTTAATAAATAAAAATAAAAAAATAAAAAAACCTGATTTTTTAGCCGTTTTTCGCTCGACATGAATAATGGTAAGTAACAGGTGGATGCTTGAAATATTCACAGAATATTTATCTGCATGTTTACTTTAATAATAAATAATTAAATTATAATAAAATAAACATTTAAGGGGACTCCCATACAGTACGGAACCCTTCGTGCGCGAGTCGAACTCGTACTTGGCAGATTATTAATTTCTGGTAAAATCGAATCAGAGATACTTATTTAAGTAGATTCGCAGACGAACCAAAGCTAGTCCAGCTGATTAGCAATTTAAAAAAACTTTTATTTGAGCTATGTGCCCTGCCCACTGTCATTTGCAGGCTGGATGCAGGCTGCTTCCAACCGATCTTTTTGAAAATCCACAGGGAAGGCCTATGTCTAGCAGTGGACGATCTACGGCTGATGGATGGATGGAATTAAATATTTAATTTTTGAACTAGAAATCAATTTGATTTCTTCCAAAGCAGGAAGCTCTATTTCCAGCTGAACTTTAAAAGCAACTCAAATAAATATTGCACCTACTTACCTACTTTTATGATAATTATAAATATAATTAACCTTTTCTTCCATACTTTATGATTGAAAATTTGACGACGACAAAAATACCAGTAAGTATTAAAAAAAGTATATCAGTACATGTAACACACAATACATGTAATGAAAAACTTTTTACATATGAAGTTATAGCTAGACTAGTGTATTGCTCGAGCTCCAGTGGTTTAAAAAATATTTTTTACTGTATTATGTCCTACAAAAATGTAGCTCTAACGTAAGCTAACATTTAACATGATTAATTTCGTCTCCGATAATGTTGTCTGTGTTCTTATACCTACAGCAGCCACAATAAATGAGTTTTAAATATTTTTACTCTACCTAAGTAACTGAGCATTTGGCATTTTCTAAGTAAAGGCAAACAATCAGAATTTCAAATTAGTCTACAGTGAAACCAACTGCTATTAGCATTTCGCAAAACTCTATTCACGTTAATTTAATAATCCCTAATTTTGGTGGATAATCAAATTCATTCTATATTATTCTCAGCTAAATTCATTATCCATTTACGGTTTCGCAGGCAATTGTTTTAATCCGATACCGAGCGCGGCTCGATGTGGAATGAAATAATTTAATAGCCCCCCCTTCACCCCCTCCCGGATTCAAGATGGCGGCGGGGCGGAGCGTAGGGTGGGGCTAGCCGCCTCATTTGAATTTCGAACGTGAGCTTCCCGAACGTGTGTTCGAACTCCGAAACGGTTTTCGGCCAATTAATTTTGGCATAATTCGGTTGCATTCTGTCTGTTCCGGCCTTTATTGTTATTATCAGTTACGAGGGCTTATTACTGGTTGGAATCATTTTGTTAAATGGGCTAATAAAAGAAAATCTTTAAAAAAATGTTTTTTTTTATGAGTAAAGTTGAACAAGTAATTATTTTAAGAATTGCAGTTTTTATATTATTTGACGGTTCAATTAATAAATTATTCATAAGTTTTGTTTATGATTTCATGTTGTGATTGTGAACTTTTCACTTTGGTCTCGTATTTATTTTATTATTAAATTTAATTAGTATGAATATCAAAGAGCAGCTGATTTTCTTGATCACGATTTTGTGATTGATCCCCTAATCCAAAACTGGTCACAATGATGAGTAAATTAATATTTTAGAAGATGTTCGTCGTGAGCGTGACGCTAGAGAAAGATTACTAAGTTATTGTTGTTTGTAGCGCTCTCTACAGCGCGTAGACGTCTGCGTAGCGCTTGTCTACGAGAACGTCGACTACGAATGCCGTAGACCAGCTAAATGCTCTACCGGCTACCCGAACTAATTACTATGAAAGATTTTTTTTGCCCAGGTTATTCCTCAGTGGAATCAATTTCAAAAAGTAACGAATGACAATGAGTATTCGTTTCATTAAAAGAAAATTTACGTAATTATCATGGAAGGTATATGGATTGAAGAGAAAACAAGAATTGTTAGACGTGAAAATCGGTTCAAAACTTTAAAAAATCAATGTTATATTCTAATCGTACCTTTTTATTTCTCCAATTTAGTATAGTTGAAATAGCTGTTTACTTTGATTACTATAAAATAAAACTCACTAAAAAGAAATAACACTGATGTGTTATTTATCACTGCATCTTTTAAACGTGCTTTAAACATGCAGATGCAGATATGCGGATCTGCTTAAAATCGGGGAGTATTGATGAGTAGTAATTATGGTTAAACACAAACCTTTTATATCTAGAATAATTAAGAGTAAGTAATTAAGTAACTGAAAAGTACTTACTGGCTGACCAGTAACCCAGCTACATTGTATCCTTTTAAAAAAACACTCAATGCCAGTGGAACAAACAAATTTCAAATCGATATAAATTCAACTATTATAATAATTAAATCACGACATAAACTGGATTTAATAATTAAAAAACAAAACTGGCTATAAAGATAAACGCTTTAAACATGATAACATATTCGTAGTCACTTATCTACTTTGTAATTGATAAGTACTGGCTGAAAAAAGTCCCAGCTTCATAGAAACCTTTTTAAAAAATCGGCCAAGTACGAGTCGGACTCGCGCACGAAGGATTCCGTACCGTATGGGAGCCTCTTCCCGTTATTAAATAACGAGCAAAAAACTCCTAAAAATCACGTTTGTTGTATGAGAGCCCTCCTTAAATATTTATTTTATTTGTTGTTATAGCAGCAACATAAATACATCATCTGTAAAAATTTCAGCTGCCTAGCTATCATGGTTCCCGCCCGGTGCCGGCCGGTGACAGATGTATGTCTGTCTGTCACCGGGCTGTAGACAGACGGACATCGAAGCCTTAGTAATAGTCCCGTTTTTCCCAAAGGTACGGAACCCTAAAAATAAGAATACATTCCTCAAAGCGCTCTCAAAACCAGTATTCCTAAGATCTTCACCACCGTTGTGGCAAATATTTTAGATCGATATCAATAATTACAATAGCTAATACCTGCCTACTCAAGTACATATATTACATCATAGCAATAACTGTACAGTGCAGTGTATAGTTACATTATTTTTCACATTAAAGTATAAAAGTTTATATAGGGCGTGTGGTGTCAGAGTTTTCAAATCGTTAGTAGGCCTCTAATTTCTAAAAATACAATAATACTCAAGTATAACACCTAACAATACGACATTGTACAGTTACACTAAGTGAGAGTTTTCAAGCCGTTAGAAGGCCTCTAATTTCTATAAAATTAAACTTACTCGTACTATAACAACAAGACATCAGTGCACCCTAGACAGCATAAGTATTTGCTTAATACGAGCCAGACATAATGTAGTCTAACGCGAACCTAACTCGAAAAGAAAAAAAAGAAAAACGGCACCCGATAAGTACCTACTGGCTGAAAAAAGTCCTAGCTATATAAAACCTTTTTAAAAAAGAAAAAATAATCCCTCAAAGCCAGTAGTCCGCAGATCATCACCGCCATTGTGGCAAACATTTCAAATCGACTCGAGGTCTTCGCGCTCTCGAGAGGTAATCCTTCAGGGGCATTGTTGGCGCGAAGACATGGCATTAATCCTGCCTTTTGAAGACAAGAGATATCCATCAATTGTCAACATTGGACGGGGAGCCTCCCCAGCCAGCCTCCCCCTGCGAGGGACCTCGCTACTCACACAGGGAAAACTGGGCAAAGATTGGAGGTACAGATATGATAAATGACAGTTTTTTATCACCTTCAGTTAGAGTTTTATCGAATTGATTTTATTTATAAAATGTTTTAAATAACGATGACTCAATTTAGGTAACAAGCAATCCATTTATTTTTAGACATAAATAATTAAGCTAATCGTAGGAAGTATATCGGTCTTAGATTTAAATTCTTGACCGTAACAGAACTAGCAATGGTCCAGTTACCTAATATTGATCACCTTTTGAGAATAGTTCAGCAGTGGACTAAGTATTTAAAAAAGCCAGTACATTCCAGTGCCCAAGGTGGAGAGAGTTATGCTAAATAAAAGCTCCAATACACTGACACTATAGTTAGGACACTAACTATGTAGTAAGGACTATCCAGTAACCTAGTTCCTTATTGGGTGTACGTCATCCCCTTGCAACTCTGATTTTCATGACCATCATATAAGCGACATGTCTCTTCTTTTCTATTTCTACATTTATTGACATGTTATGTTTCTTGCCTCACACTATTTCTTTACATTCCACATTAGGACCGGTTGTATATGATTTCATTTTATAACCTTATTTCACGAGAAACTGCGGTCCCTCTGCGTCACCGACGTCGCTAGTCTTTGCCCCACAGCTATAGGCGAGTGAGCTAGTGATTGTCAAAATTTGTCGTCCTAGGAACAAAGCGTTATTTACCGAGTGAGTCTTTGTGTCGGCATTACGCCACTCCAGATAATATTGTGGAACTTCGCAATGTTGTTTGCTGGAGACTTTGCGGACTGAGCTTGAGGTGATGAGGATTTGGTTTTTTGGCCTTATTTTATGTATACCTTCTTACGATTGAGTGGCGAAACCAGCAATACGCTTGTCTGGTACCTAAGCGTACTTACCTACCCAGTTTTTTTTTTTTTTTTGCCACAACCATGCATAATTATACATTTAAATGGTACAAAATAAGACTTAAATTGCAGTCTCTCATAAAAAAAATCAGGCATAAGAAATACTTATACATATTGTATTCTAAATATGTACAACATTGAAATTTAGTAGGTATTTAATAGACACCAATATTTTGGAACTTTCCAATGTCCTTTATTTTGCTTATGATTTAGGCGATGGTTTTTAATTGTTATGTATTCATTCGTGTCTTTTTTACCTGATAGCTCACTAAATATTAAATATTACTTTGAGAACATTGTTATCTACTTTGTTTAGACTGACTGACTTAACAGTACAGCTGACCGACGCGACGTTTTAATTTAGTGCAGTAGAAAATTTGCGGGTAGATTATAAAAACTCCTATATTCAAAATTTTTGTAGCTTTCTGACGGAGACACATAATATGTTTTTGAGCATGGTTTTATTTATTTAACTACTAATTTTAATTGATGTTATTAATTATTAGGTTTTATGATGATATCATGTTGGACGAGTCCATAGATAGGAACATCAACGCTAATAGTTAATTATTTGTTATCAGTGTAACTATTTTGCCAATAAATGATTTCATTTCATTTCTAAAATAAGTCGATTTTTAATTGTTATTATTTCAGCAATTTCATTAACATCCCGGTTTAATTCCAATATCAAAAGGCTTCACTGTAAACTGGTCTACTGCATCATCATCAAAGCCATTTGCTGCTGAACAAACGGTTGTTTTATAAATGTCAATTAAACAGTTGGAAGCGGCTACTTTACTGTTTTTTGTAAAATCATTTTTTTTCTAAAGAAAAGTACTTAGAGCAACCAATATCACGGCTCTTCTGAATAGCCCTGTATTTAATAACATTTTCCAATAAATAAGATCAGTGTAAAAAAAGCCTAATAATAATATGTAATTTCATAAAAGGCTTTAGGAGCCCACGGGATTTTTTCGACCAATGTCATAATAATCGATTTCTCAAAACAAAAGGTTTTCTCGGTTTCTTTATATGACTTTTCTAGAGTGAATTTCCATTTCAAAATCCCAACAGATTCTACGAAGCACATTCTAAGTTCCATCTCCTTGTCTTAACCCAAATCACATCTGACGACCAACATTATCGTTGACATCGTTATCGGAGTGCGCAGTAGTCATGTTGTCCGGACGGCATTCGTCCCTCGGACGTATATTGACTCGTCCAATAAGCGTGCAGTCCGAGTGCCTTTTGTCCTATCGCCGTTGGTCTAGTATGGAGACGGCTCTATTTTTTTACGAATTACTTATTATTTCTGCTATTATACAATGTAGCTTAATGTTGTGTTTTAAAACAGTTAGCTACATTGTGATGTGCTATTTAGCTTTCACTTTGCTATTATCAATTATTACCTAATTTCATAAAACACAAAAAAAAATTACGAGTAAAAAGAGATATCCAAATTCGTTTCTCGGCAGTATGTTTTAAATTTTTTGTATTTATTTTTACCCAAATCACATCTGACGACTAAAATTATCGCTGACATCGTTATCAATAGTCATTGTGACCGGACGGCATTCGTCCCTCGGACGTATGTTGACTCGTCCAATAAGCGTGCAATCCAAGTGCCTTTTGTCCTATCGCCGTTGGTCAAGTATGGAGACGGCTCTCAGTGTGACCAGATAAAATATCAGAAAAATACCGAAGCACCTCAAAAAAATGGAATTTCGGTATCCAAAAGTTCCTCGTAAATCGCAAATCCTATTTGCCAGCATAAACTTTTAATTACGCAAATACACTAAAAATCTTTTTTATACTTAAAAATACTGCAAATGGGTACTTCTTCGAGTAAGACATTCTTTGGTGATTTTCGTGGCAATTTTCGAATTCAATTTTTTTTTCAAATCCTTGTCAGAATCTTAAAATATATGTAAAAGTAATATGTTATATAGAAGAGGCACCTCATAGAGCGATACAATTACAGAGATAATCGAGGTTAAAAAAATGGAGGCCACGCAAATCATAAAACACCCCACGAAAATGATAATTTTAAATTGACTTTCTCAGATGAGTTACTTACTGTTACTTCATATTGAAAATAAGTTATTATGTTATGATAAGGTAAAAAATAGGTAGGTTACTAAAACAAAAAACGTTTTTAGTGGTATCAGTCCAACATTATTTATTACTAGCGGACCCGCTGCTAAACGAACTCTGCGGTCAGAAGCTGATGGTACTGGTGAATCAGCACGTGACAATAGCAATGGAGTAAGAGTTTCTTCCAATGGATCACGGTTTTCTTTGTAATGAGTTTCTGGTACTTGTATGAGTTCCTCAACAAGGCAACGTTTAGCTTGTTTTTTTTTTTTTAGGTTATATTTTCGGGAACTTATTCTACTTTTCTTTCGTTTTGCTTTTTGCTCGTGGCGGTTTAAGTCATGAATATAAGTATTTTTTCTTCGGTTTTAGTTTCATAATATCTCGTTTGGTTTTTTGCTTTGAACTCTTCATTATATTCTATATTAATAAGCCTATCTCTTTTTCTCTCGGATAAATTTTTTCTTTCTATTTTTTCTTATCTTGTTAATGGCATTTGTGGTCTAAAATGTTGATAATCCATTATAATTTTACTAAACTTGAATAAAGGTATCTAATCTATTTATTAACTAACTATTTATTTTAAAAGCTATTTTCAATTGTTTTATTTATTTATAAATGCACGATTAATGTGACAACGCGAACTTAATGGTACATGGAATTTTTACATGGAATTCTCTGCCAGTTAAGTCAGAAACCAACAGAACGTGACATTATAAGTTTGATTTAAACTAAGTTACATTTAACTTAAGTTATATAACAAATTATCATTCATAACTAATACAAAACTCAAAGTGGTTTTATTTGAATGGGCAAAAATTGATTTGCGTGGGTCAAAACTACCACGTAAACCACGCAAATCACGACCACGTAAATCAAAATAAATACTTTATGCTAAAAATATATAAAAACCTTTTACACAAATAAACTGTGTTTTGATTATAAGTTACGTTACTTTATACTTGTTCGCTACAATATTTTACTAAATAAATAAATTCACAGACACTGGAGATAATTAAACCACGCAAATCAAAGTTTTGAGAAACCAAACCCACGCAACAATGTTCTTACCTCTATTTTTTTTAAACTCGACGCACCATCACACAAGCAGTCTGCCCGGCAGTCGGAGCGCAATTAGTTGTTAACTTGAAGTAGGATTACGAAACATCAGGTCGCGAATTTAGAGATGTGCTAGTGAAATTATAATAATCCACGCAAATCAGGAACTACCTTGGGACAGTTACATTTAGTTTTTTTTCAGGCAATGTAGTTCTTTCAGAACTATGGTCTAATTTTTTATAGTATTTTAAACTTTTTAGGACTTAGTGTTATTTTTTTGGTAACGATGTAGCGTTTAGTTTAAAATATAAAATTCACTAAGTGATCAGATCGGGGCTTGGGACACTCCACGAAAATCAAAGAATGGGGGTATTTAATTTTTTTTTCATATTTATTTTTAAATATAATTGAATAATAATCAGTATCCCAGTTTAGAGAGGTTTTAAGCTTTGCGCGAAAAAAAAACTGGCTTGCTGACTTTAAAATTTCTATTATTTTTAAGTAAAGCCGCTTGAAAACTGTGACCAAAAGAATGACCCAAATATACCTAAAAATACCGATGTCCGAAAAATATACTAAAATACAGTGAAACCTGGATAAGAGAGAGTTGAAGGGACCGCCATCTCATTCTCGCTTATAGAGGTTTTTCACTTATCCAGGTTTCTCACTTATCCAGTTTCGGAAGTGGCTACTCTCTCTTATAGAGGTTCAAAAATAGGTCTAATTTGTATGTAGGTATCTACATGCGTGAAGAATGATAAATATGTTTATAAATAGTACATAGGTACTAATTGTTTGGGTTGTGTTGATTAGAATTGAACATAGATGATAGTTTGTTTTATTCTTTCTAAAAAACACACTTAAATATTGGGAAAATCAAAAAACTACTTTTTTAAATATTTCCATGCCCTTTAGAGCACTGAAACCTTTTAGGGACCGTATATATTTTGATTTTATAATTTTACAAAAGTAATTCTGATAAGTCAAATTCATTGCGTATTTTATTTCGAGATTTTCTACCTTTGAACGCATACAATACCTAGCTATTTTATCCTATAGATTTATTTAATAACACCGAACCTTTCTCCTCAATTTATACTTATCAACTAGAGTAAGTTTGACCAAAAAGATAGTGTAAGCGCACGTGTAGCTATTCCAAAAGAATGTGATATGTACAAAAATAATGTTAGGTAGATTAAAGAAAACCACAAAATAATTTTAAATACAACACTATTTCAACAAACAGGATAATTTGGACGCACGTGTGGCCATTCCAAAAAAAAATCGATACAAAAACAATGTTACCTCCTTATTTCCACAAAATACAAAAAAAATGTTTGAATAGAACACAATCCGAAACTAACGGTAGTTAGTTCCACGAACTTTAAGAATGGATCATAAAGTGCAGATGTTTCATTACCCTCAACTCTCACTTATAGAGGTTCAGACAAGTAGTACTCTCAGTTATAGAGGTCCATGAGGGAAAAACGACTCTCTCTTATAGAGGTTTTTGTCTCTCACTTATAGAGGTATTTGAGCGGTAAAATGACGGGACCTGGCAATTACTCTCTCTTATAGAGGTTTCTCACTTATCCAGTTCTCAGTTAGTCAGGTTTGACTGTATACTGAAACAGTATGAAAATTCTGATCACACTGACGGCTCTACTTTTTGTTTGAGTTACTTATGTCTGTTACGTGGAGTAGCCTGATGCTGCGTTTATTACAATTACTTAAGTGAGATAAGATTTTTAGATTTTACTTTGCTGAAGTCTATTTATTTCATTTTAAAAAATTCGTTATCATCGTGCATGTATCATCATGTATCATGTATCACTATCGCCAGCAGTAGCACACACTGCTTAGATCTGAATATGCTTTAACTTAGGGAGGTTAGACTATGGCCTTAATGAGTTTTTTTTTTGTATTCACTTCGCCCTAGGGACCCCCGGCCTAGGGAGCGCGGCGCGGTGGCAGTATCAATCAGCATGTAGACCTAGACATTAACTGTCTTACCACAAAAGTTTTACGCACGGCTTAGACAATTTTTAACAGTACAAATAGCTTGATTAAACAGTGTTTAAAGCGTGTTTAAATCTTTTGTGGTAAGGCGGTGCTTGTCTAACGTTTCGGGAATCTTGAACTTGCCTTAAAAAACCGTTGCCTCTTGCAATTGTACCTAGGTACGCAGGTACTTAACACCTACATAGCTTGTAGCACAGAATTTTTGACGCACATATTTCCGCCATCAAAACTACCTTTTGAAATGAAGGAGTCTTTTCCACACTCCGAAGCCGTAACGGTCTTCTTATCCCCGCAAATTCCTCCGCGTGATTAAATGAGCCGCCGGCCATCGCTATATTGCCGTCCCGCGACTACACGCGCTAATGTACCCCCTTCGGACCCCCGGCCGTAGTAGCTATTACCTAATCTGTGCCCCGGCCCTGGGCCCCGCAGTTACAACCCCCCCTACATAGTGGACATGGATGCCCCAACGTGTTAGGAATCTTGACTGCTTCTTTTGTTTTGCTATTGTTCAGTATGATGTTCTTTTATTCATGTTCTGTTTAATATTATTTGAGGTAGGATGTATGATGCCTTTGTATTGTCTTATAAGCCAGTCAGCTTGATCAGAGTTTTATCCAGCTAGCGGTAACTTTGCGGGAAACCATCGTTAAATTGTGTAGGTATTATTAGTTAAAGTCTACCTTTTTGGTGTAGTTAGGTAGGTATCTATACCAAATTCATGGCAAGCACAATGTGGAATAGTTTTATGTGAACTTCTGAAATCTACAAGATACAACATTGGTTTATCCAACTGGCGCTAAGTTTGCTACAAGCCATCGCGACCGTCAAACGTGTGTTTTTGTCCAATTCATTTCTCAACCTTTCTGGGGGTAGCTAGATATCTACATCATATTCACTATAAGTACACGGTGGAATGGTTTTATGTGTGCTAATGTAGTAATGTACTTACCCCTTTTCGGACCCCGGCGATTGGCCCGCAGTTATAACCCTCCTACATAGTGGACGGACACAGATGCTCCAACGTGTTAGGAATCTTGACTGCTTCTTTTGTTTTGCTATCGTGCTGTATTCTATTTTATATGGCTCTGTATGATGATTTCTGGTTACGTTGTGTTAAATATGTATTAGACGAAAGGGGGTAGGTATTGTTACGCAGTAGGCCACGCCGTTAGTAACTATTTATTAATCTGTGGCCGCGCGCGGTACGACGGCTAGTTGTTTACACTTAACCGCGAGATTTATGGTTTTATGACTCAGGCGGCACCGGCCTTTGTGTCGCGTCTATTGTTTGTTGTTTGTTAGATTTTTTGTGGTGTTTTCGTAATAATTAGGAACAATAGGGTTTCTCGAACTTTACACTTGTTTACTTTGTCAGTCACAATGGCACCGAATATTCTACAGATTTCTAGAGAACCCTTATTCCGATATAAATAGGGCGATGGTTTTCGTTTGTGGCAGTTATCGCGTTTTATACCGGAGTGAAAACATCTCGTGTTCAAGTGCGGTACCAGTGATTGTAAAGTGAATAGTTGTGTGAATTTCAGTGCCAGTGTGAAGTGTTTGTGCGAACCAGTTGTGTCGTGTGTACTGTGATTGTGTGCAATAAAGTGCAAAGTGAACAATCGGCGTTTTAACTGATTATCCAAGAACCCATCTCGTAACAGTATAATAACCTTCTGAAATCTAGAAGATCATTGTTTTATCACGCTAGCGGGATGCCATCGTCAAATCTGTAGGTATTCATTAATTTTTCGGAATCCATAATCACAAAACTCTACCTTTTCTGGTGTACAGATAAGAAGTACCTTAAGTATATGATATCAAGCACGAGAGGGTAGGTATAATTTAATCCAAAAGAATATAAATTAAAAGGTCAAACTAACTTGAAATAACATGGCATCATTTTACTTTGTTTTATACATACATATACTAGACAGTACCTATAGGTACGAGTATAAAAATGTAACCTATACTAGACTGACAGTTACATTCTGCTCTAGATTATTGATACCTATTCTGAGAATCCGTTAATTCAACTTTTATTTCATTAAATACAATTCACTCCAAGTTCTAAGTTCTAACTTTCCAACTCTAGCTCCGAACCAATCGCCCGTTGGGGTGGTCAGTGTCCATTACCTACCCCTAAATTCATTACTGTCGCCTCCACTGATTGCTTTTGGGAAAAAATATTTCTTTTGGGCAGACACAATCGGCAGCGTCTGAAGGACGTCGTGCCAATAAAGGTTTTGATTAGGAAAGTACAATATATTATGTTGTGTTTATGCCAAGATAGTTAGAAAAGTGAAAATGAATGGTGCTAAAAGCTGTATTTTATTACTCGTATAAGTACGTACAATACTTAATTACATTGTGTTGCTTTGCAAAGTGTCTGTCTGTACAATAGCACTCTTTCGTTAGTATTTTTAATGATAAGTATAACCTACTGGAAGTAAAAGAAAATGGCCCTCATTGTATGTTAAAAATAAATTTCTGGACCAATATAAAATAATATTACTGGTATGGAAATACAATGTAATGTTTTTTTAATTTTTTGTTTTGTTTATTTTTGATAAAGTAATTCGTATAGGCCGGGTGGCCAGCCCTGGTGTCAGAGTTTTTAGGCCGCCTGAAGGCCTCTGACTTGGCTAAACGGTTAAAACAACCGGGACCTACAATTTAACGTGTCATCCGAGCCACGGTAGCGCTCAGTTGGAAATGCCGCGGTCACCCATCCAAATACTGACCGTGCGGAACGTTTCTTAACTTCGGTGGTCGCTGACAAACACCTAATTAAACTACGCTACGAGCGCTATTTTTGATTAAAAATACAAACATATACTTGTCATGAATTTATTGCATTGAGTATTCTTTTTCAATTTTATTACATTACTTAACTTTATAGAACTTTCTAAAATTTTTGTTCGTTCCAAAACCCTCACAAAAATGTAATGGGTGTCATTTGTCTTTTAATAATCGGCCAAGTACGAGTCGGACTCGCGCACGGAGGTTTCCGTACTGTATGGGAGCCCTTAAATACTATTCATTTTATTTTAATTTTATTATTTAATATTGAAGAAAATATAAAACTAAATATTCTGTGAAAATTTCAGGCATCTACCTGGTACCATTATTAATATAGAGCGAAAAACGTCTAAAAATTCAGGTTTGTTGTATGGGAGCCCCCCTTAAATATTTATTTTATTTTGTTTTTAGTATTTGTTGTTATAGCGGCAACCGAAATACATCATCTGTGAAAATTTCAGCGGCCTAGCTATCATGGTTCATGAGATACATCCCGGTGACAGACGGACATCGTAGTCTTAGTAATAGGGTCCCGTTTTTCACTTTGGGTACGGAACCCTAAAAACCGTGCTAAAAACTTCTCGAAAATCTAATAAGTACGTAGGTAGAGGCAGATATTTTTCGTCTATAAAAATATTCCAAAAACATCTAAAATGATATTCACGGCGACGCAAATATTTTAGAACGGTAGCAAAGAATATACGGTAGAGTGCGGGCGGCGGCGGCCGACGGAACATTTTTCTGAGTAACAAAGCGAATATTGGAGAGGCTCCACAAAGGCCACGAGCTGGAGTTTCTAGGGATGTTCTATAGGAAAATATATCGATAAAAATGTGTTAACCAGAAAAATCTTAAACTTTTTTCTGTTATAAAATGTGTGTGTTTAAAATAAATGTCCTTACTGAATGCCACACGCAGAATAAATTTTCAGGCAGCTAAAGTCATGTCTATCTACAATCCGAGTTTCCAGGACCAACTGGGCTAGCAAACGAATCAGGATATTTTTGCCACGTGTCGAAACGAGTTATGGTTAAGTATGGTGAAGTATGTAACTGTACCAGTTAAATAAGTTAATTTTAAGTTATAGGCATATAATTGTTTACTTACCTTGATTAATAAGAACAAAAATAAAGATTTTTTTATTTATCATAAACCTACCTATTTGTTATTCCACACCTCCACAAAAATTATGTCGCGGTGCCTACGCTCAGCTAGTTATAGTCTGACCGTTTAACTGAGTCCTCGCCTGCGCGGTACAGAGGCGCGGGGGTAGACGACAAAGGGGACTGAGACCACTGCGGGCGGCGGGTCCCTGCCGCCCGCACCGGTCTCAGTCCCCCTTTGTCGTCTACCCGCGCGCCCCTGTACCCGCGCAGGCGAGGACTCAGTTAAACGGTCAGACTATAGTCGTTGCAAAGTTTTACAAACTCCGCAAAATTCTTCTAATCATGATTTTAACCCTGTTGTAAGAGTACTACCTACCACAAGAAACTCTACTCTACCATTACAAAAAAAAAACAGAAAAATCTGATTAAGTTAATCAATCGACATCCATAACTTTACCCCATCCCTATAAACTGACTCAGCTACGCCCGAGTGCCCTATACTTTCCTACATACATGTAATTGTCCGTAAGTACATTTTTCTTTGAGGTTACTCTCTATTATACGCTCAAGTCAAATAGTAGGTACCTTGGCAGACCACAAAGGTGTATAAGATCAAAGGCGGCTTAATTGTTCCTCAAATTATTATGAATTTGACAAAGTCAAAGGGCAATGGGGCTAGGGGTGTAATTATTGCAGGTTAGAGGCAGGCCGACCTTTGATGCAGCATTTAGGTATACCTGTATAGTACCTAAGTACAGTTAAAACAGTGAGAGGTTTCAGCTTTTCTGCGCGGTGGTTTATAAATCAATGTGATACCTAGATACTCTCTACTAATTAGTACTTACTCGTACCTAAGTTGAGATTTTGATCAATCAAGAAGTAAGTAAAATAGTCTAATTCAATCGCACAGGTGTAGTATGTGATTACGTATTAGGTACTTAGTACGTCTAGGCACGTACTATAGATACTATATAGATACTCGCTACGTACGCTCGTACTAGAAGATACTACTGAAGAGCGAAATGTTTGCAGAGAAATTGCCAAAACGAAACTTTCATCTTTGATACTTATTGCAGAAAGTCGAGTCTGCGTCGTGCAGGGCTTAAAACTGGAATCGTCGTCGTTCGTAATTTCAGCCATAGGACTTCTCCTGCTGGATATACGAGTAGGTCGCCTCTAAAGATTTCAAATAAGACTGGTAAGCAGCAGCTTGCATCCAGCGCGATTGCGCGATTGCAAACATGCGATCTTGATCAGGACATCTGTCCACATCGTCTGCTGGTACACTTATCCCTACCAAGCCATACCAGACTGCTACGCTGGCTCAGTGGTTAGTGACCCTAACTTCTGGGTCAAAGAGGTGTGGGTTCGATCCCCACCCAGGGCAAATATTTGTATGATGAACATAGGTGTTTGCTCTGTGTCTGGGTGTTATTTCGTTACTATATTTATAAGTATGTGTTTAAAAATAAGTTTAAGTAGTTTAATTATCAGTCTCTGGCCGCCATATCACAAGCTTTGCTTAGTTTGGGGTCAGAGACCGTGCGTAAGATGTCCCCAAATAATATATTTATTAAATAATATATTTATAGGTACAATAAATCTAGGTATAGACCTCCCATAGAGATTTCCAAAAAGATCGGTTGGAAGCGGTCTGCATTCATCGTCATCCTGCTGAATCCAATAGTGGGTATAGGCCGAATCAAAGTTCTTGTCCTCTGTGAAGTTAGCTACAATCAGCAGAAAACCCAATCCTGATTGAAGCTCAATATAACAGCTGCGCGAAGATTGGGTTTCGCGGAGCTTGGAGCTAACATCACAAACGCCATTAACTTTGAATCGGTCTATTCTATACGATACCTAACAATACTCAATACTAAAGCCCCATATTAATGTGTTTACCGCCCAGTCATACTCATACCGAGTTCCCATAGTAAATAACTCATAAACTCTCCTATTATCCCATAATCCAGGGCAACTGTAGCGGACAGCATGCCATAGTGTAAATATTTGTACAGCACGTCATGTGTACGATGTGATTTACGGGATTATTGTTGCTCTATGGACCGAAGATGTTTTTTATGACGTCGTTTTAAGATTATGAAAAGTTGAGCTAACAATCTGGCAATTTGATTGACTGGTGTTTTTTGTAGTAACTACCTACCTACTTACATACTTGAAGGGGTGATAAACCTGTACCTACCTACAGGTCGCGTCGCGGCAAATTAGTCTAGCGCTGAGCGAAGTATGGAGGGGATGGCTGCGCATGAGTTTAGTTTAGCGGTCAACATGCGCAGCCATCCTGTCCACAGTACCTACTATGTACCTACCCTCAGCGCTAGACTTTCGTGCCGCTACTTGTACCTAATCCAAAGTACCTAATGAAAATGGACCAAACGAAGCAAAGATATACAAAGGTAAGTAAGTCTTCCATAAAAACGTAGGCAAGAGTATAGATAAGCAAGTATGATATTTTTATGATTCCAAATCTATATACATACTCGTACCTACCTACCTAGAAGGTATTCACACTTCTTAGGTACAACTGGTTCCATACTTATCATTTTGATCCATCCATCCATCCATCATCCGTAAGACGTCCTCTGCTGGACATAGGCCTCCCCAATGGATTTCCAATAAGGCCGGTTGGAAGCGGCCTGCATCCAGCGCGTTCCTGCGATCTTTATTATATCGTCAGTCCACCTAGTCGGTGGACGTCCTACGCTGCGCTTGCTGGTCCGTGGTCTCCATTCGAGAACTTTACTGCCCCATCGGCCATCCGTTCTCCGAACTATGTGCCCTGCCCATTTTGATCATTTTTAACTAAAATGTGAAGGTTTATTTGGTAATTTATTATGAAAATTAAATTATTAATTAGGAAGGTACCTAATTATATTTACCTATCATACTTACCTACGGTTAATATTTAACAATTTGGGGTAAAATGTCCTATTCTAGTCATCATCCTATAAGGCCCATTGGAGGCTCTATTTACATGTTCTATAAAACCTAGAGTAGAAATGTATACCAATACCTAACTTGAATTTTGTATACTTATTTACAATAATGTATGTAAGTATAGGTACCTACCTGATACAATTTGTTTTATGGGTAGCTTGGTACGTACATACCTAGAAGAATATAAGTAGCGTCGTCTGCATAGATGTTGTTGTGCAGGGACATTCACAAGTGTGTATTGATATATCTACTCATGATTGGAAACAAATATAACCTACTACTTATGGGACCAAAATCTCGAAAAAAACATTCATTATGGCAACAATTGTCTCATACAAAAAGTTTATTGACTCTCATCAAAATTTAGGATAAGAGCTGATTATTCCGGAGTTGGTACCTTAGTTAATTTATTCATAATGATGGCATACCTATACCTACCTACAGTATACAACTTTTTTAACGCGAAAAAGTCCGCGCTTAACCACTAACTCGCCTGATGGTAAGCGACGTTGTGGTCGAAGATTAAGCACGCAGACCTAGAAGATAGATACCTATTCACTTTGATCTTTAAACTATTAACTCTGAAAGTGTCTTTGCATTTTGCGAAACAACACAATATTGTATTTATGGAAAGTCTTGTCCTATGCATGCCAAGTCATCTATTTTAAAGCTTAATTAGACACTATAATCCATCCAAGCTCAATATGTACGATTCACCATATTGACGATTAATCTTTCAAACAATATTTCAACTCTAAATCCTCATAAACCGAAAACTCATTGATTTTATTTACATCATAACCAATAACGATTCGGCCATTATGCGGTATTAGCCCCCGACGCCATCTGTCGACAAAAGTGAACAACAAAGGAACTAGCTTCGCCTTAACTGGGATGAAATTGAACTTTAAACTTATGAGAACAAGGGTTACGAAAAAGCTGAAATCAATTTTGCAAAATTCACCGTGAACAGTTATTCAGTTTTGAACTTAACTGCTTTCAAAATAAGAACGCGTTGTCGCACAATAGAAGTGAACAGTGAAACATGCACCCCATGGTGTTTCCATGGTTGATCAAATTTTAAACCCTATATTGTTAGTTTTAGGTTGAGAATCCTATGTGGAGTGTAGTTAAGGTGGCAGTGTTTAAGTCAAGTTGGGTGGCAAACGATGATCGCGGGTGGTCATTACCAGATGCGATGACACCACTTGTGCGGCTAAAATGTTGCTGAGGAAACCCTTTCTGACTGTGTTTAGCTGTGACGGTGGGGCAATTTTTTTGGGATGATTTTTGGTTACTAATACTACAGAGAATATAAATTCGGTATATCGGTCACTAAATAATAGATAAGTACCTACCTACCTATTTTTTACTCACTACACGCAGTCACTGTATAATATAACAATGATTATACAAGATTTAGGGGAAGGTCGGGTAGACACGGCCACGTATGTGAAACCAAAGAATATATAATAATACTACGTAGTGAAACTAAAAAAAATGATAATGATATACAAGTTGTACCTAGCTATCCTTACATATAACAGAACTGTGGAGCGTGCACCTACCGTGTATCAGTCTCAATTAGTTATGTAAGTACCTACTCTCAATGCGCAAATTCCAGGGAACATCACGACAAATATAAATCTAAAGAACCCGTATATACCTTACCTACTTAACAAACTTCCAGATTTGTTGAAAATCAGACGTAGAGAAGCCACAATAGGTACATACGCACAGATGAAAGCCAAATAATAATTGTGAAATCGAAACAGAGACGCTTCGCTCACTTAGTTTGCTCGGTCAACTGGGTACCTATGGGCTAAATCAAACTTCTTGACGGCTGGATGTTAGCTACAAATTGCGTATATCCCCTCTCTTGCGCCACTAACATAATTATGAATTATGAATATATTTAATGCCACTGGGCAACCACTCGCTTCGTGTTCTCAGCAGCCAAGAGGTTTGACTCGGCCTATTATTTTGGTACCTGGTATTTTATCATAAACTAGTATCCCATTGCAACATTTTAGCGCCCACTATAAAACGCTAACCTATGATCGTTCCACTATAATCCGATTCATTAAACACTTGCTGAGACAAGTGTCCGTATTAACTATACGCATAATCGGATCATCCGGTTTTATTGAAATCAATACAATAAAATAAATTCACTTAGTTTAGCGTTGCAGTAGCGAGTAGCGAACAAGGGCAAGTTAAACGCACAGCGGGTTTCGTTCCTTATTATAGTTTAGACAGTATAGAGTTTGTGCAAAAAGAGAAGCGTCATAGTTTAGGTCGCCCGTGCACGACACGTGTGCCATTTTACGTTGACAACACTGCTCTATCATTGCTATTCTTGAGTGCGGCGAACATTTTTCGATGTGTTTTCATTAAAGGCCGTACCTATTTGTAGGTACCCCTCCAAAACCCCCTTGACTAACAATACCCATCCTCAACACCCCTTAAAAAATGAATATCATTAATTGCATCACATTGTTCAAATTAAATATGTTCATAAATTAACAATTATAGTACTATGTACGATTTCTTTGGAAACTAAAACTAGATTGGCGGTTCACGTACGGGAGCTGGCGATATCGTTTAGCATACCCGCTCGATGCTTTTTGTAGGAGACTATAGTTTTGCTAAACCTAGAATATAATTAAAAAAAAAACTTCGGTTGACATTGACAGCCAGTATTGTTTTGACATTGTCAAAGTGACATTGACAACTTGAATTAAGAGAATTTAGACATTTAAGATTTCGTGCATGATTACAACATCAAGTTTTTGTAATTTATTTCTTTATATTTAAGACAAAAATCATGTATAAAATCAAAGTCAACTAACCTAGGTTAAGTTCTAGTAACAATTAAAATATGTGGCAGATACTACAAACACAGTCTTGCCACTTATTGCGGCAAAGGTAACCCTTAACCCTAACCAAAGTTTATATGTTAATATCTTTATTTTTCTGAATTAAACGCCGCCAATATTTTCTCTCACAGGTTGCTACACTCAAAAACTAATGTGCACTTTGCTAATTTGATCAAGAACAAGCCTTCAAATGCTGTGAAAAGATATTTCAGTGAAGTGAAAACATCGTCAGACAAACGAGTGCAAACCGGTGTGCTCCTGCTATGTTGCCCTTGGAAGTTGTGTACAGGCGTTAGCTTAGGCCTCGCTTGCCGTTTATTGTATAATAATGGCCCGGCGTACTGTAAAGCTGTCCAGCATTCTAGAGTTATACAAAGGCGGCCCAATGTTCAACATGATACTGCAAAGTTTGATTGGAGAAGACTATTTCAGTATTTAAAGCCTCATAAATGGTTACTTATAGCTGCAGTTGGTGTAAGTATTATTAATAGCCGTTTTTAAGTCATATATCCGTCCTACGGACATTCACTACTTTACTGGATGTACCTAGGCCACTGCTATGGATTTACAATAAAGCTGCTTAGAAGCAGCCTGTATCCAGCGTGTTCCTGAGATCTTTATTACATCATCAGTACACCTAGTTGTTTAATTGTGATTATTTATTTTTTCAGTAGGTAAAACAGGACTTTCTTTATATGAAATACAGAATTTTTTATTCAGAACAAAACAACTATAGGTACACGAAAACAAAACACGGCAACACCAAAAAATAAAATAATATGATAATTTATTACAACAAAATGTTATAGAAAAGTATAGTATTAAAGGTTGAAAGTTAAATCAATAGCCTTAAATTTAAAGGTGGCCATCGTAAATTTTATAGCAACATATAAAGTATTCTCTCTATGGAATGTATATTGTGAAAAAGAAACAGAAACCCTCCTCCCAACTGGTCAATTTGGAAATAGAGCAGCACTTTTGTGCTCACCAGAGGGTATTCAATAACAAGATAAAGATACAAATCAAATGACCTAATTGATATGTGAATGCTCATTATAATTGTTATGAGTATTTACATACTTTGCCTTGAATACATTACATTGCATCAGACATTTTGTTGTTAGACATTTCAGTACATTTTCATCTTTGATGTTGTTGATCTCAGTAAGTACAGTAAGTATCTTATAAATATAGATAAAATTCGATTAGTTTTTGTTAATAGGTTCTGCTTTGATTCTAATGAAAAATGTTCATGCAAACTTTGCACTCTAAATTTAAAAATCTCTAATCAAAAGCCTGAAGTTAAAAGCTCCATGTCCGCCAAAATTAACTGTTGATACTAAGAGAATTGTACCACCATTATACAGTTTGTACAATAAAAGACATAATTCATATTGGGCTAATTCTAAATGTAAGCACCAGCTAAAACAATTGAGAAATAGTGTTAGTACATATTATTCTGAGCATTTAATACTATGCGACCAACCATCTAGGATCACTCCCTGGGTAGTTATTGAATTTTATAATGAATTATTTTTTATGTATGGGCATAAATGTATGGACTGTAAGTCGATGGAGTCCTATGACTTTTATTTATCTTCTGTCATGATTTATAGTACCTATTGGTAAAATGCTTTACAAATTTGTTCTTAAAGGCCAAATCACAATCAAAATATTCATAGAAATTTCAATATGTTAATGTACCTAATTAATGTTTGTTACATTTCAGTCAGCATTAGCAGTAGCATTCCTAAATGTATACATCCCAGCCATGCTTGGGGTAGTTGTGAATGTGCTGGCGAATATGAAAAACAATCCCGGAGCCAACTTCGTTGAAGAGATCAGAGGACCTGCAGTGAAACTATTATCCTTGTATATTGGACAGGTAATATCTATTATACTTATACTACAACTCTTGAACAATAGTGATAGACCAGTGGAGGTACAGGCAATACAGCCACCACATTGTTTATGCGTTTTGGTGTTCGGATTCGCTTTCTCTTGCTTGCTCCTGTGGTGCTAGTAACTGGCATGAGCAAGAGAAAAAGTGAACATTTTTCAAAAACATAATCGATGCGAAATTATAACAATAGAAGTTTGTGTAGGCTGGGTGATTAAAAACCCTGCCTAAGCTACGTAGTGGGCAGGCTTTTTAGTTAGTCGTAAGGCGATTGCAAGCCGACTACAAAGTCGCGCAACGCCAAAATGCTCGGTTACAATAATTATAGTTCGGCCGTTCAGAGAATGCGTTCCTGACACGTCATCTTGAAAAAATGTTTCGGCGATTGCAAGCCGACTACAAAGTCGCGCAACGCCAAAATGCTCGGTTACAATAATTATAGTTCGGCCGTTCAGAGAATGCGTTCCTGACACGTCATCTTGAAAAAATGTTTCGGCGATTGCAAGCCGACTACAAAGTCGTGCGGCGCCAAAATGCTCGGTTACAATAATTATAGTTCGGCCGTTCAGAGAATGCGTTCCTGACACGTCATCTTGAAAAAATGTTTCGGCGATTGCAAGCCGACTACAAAGTCGCGCGACGCCAAAATGCTCGGTTACAATAATTATAGTTCGGCCGTTCAGAGAATGCGTTCCTGACACGTCATCTTGAAAAAATGTTTCGGCGATTGCAAGCCGACTACAAAGTCGTGCGGCGCCAAAATGCTCGGTTACAATAATTATAGTTCGGTCGTTCAGAGAATGCGTTCCTGACACGTCATCTTGAAAAAATGTTTCGGCGATTGCAAGCCGACTACAAAGTCGCGCGACGCCAAAATGCTCGGTTACAATAATTATAGTTCGGCCGTTCAGAGAATGCGTTCCTGACACGTCATCTTGAAAAAATGTTTCGGCGATTGCAAGCCGACTACAAAGTCGCGCGACGCCAAAATGCTCGGTTACAATAATTATAGTTCGGCCGTTCAGAGAATGCGTTCCTGACACGTCATCTTGAAAAAATGTTTCGGCGATTGCAAGCCGACTACAAAGTCGCGCGACGCCAAAATGCTCGGTTACAATAATTATAGTTCGGCCGTTCAGAGAATGCGTTCCTGACACGTCATCTTGAAAAAATGTTTTTGGCCGATATCTCGGAAACTATGTACTTAAGGGCAAAAAACATTAAAATCATTATTGTACAAAATAAAATTTCGCATCTTTTGTTTCCATTAAACTTTTTTGTAAAACTTACCGTTTACGATTTATGGACGACATTCTCTGAACGGCCGAACTATAGGTGACATAACGTCGAGATTCGAGAAAACGAGTCATTGTGAATTATTTAATGTAAATATCTAAGTTGGTATGTATGACGGCGCTCGGACATTTTTTAACTACATTCACTTAGGGACTTTGGCTCTGTAGATATTTGCTAGAAGCGTATTTTACATTGTTTCTGTTTAATACCTATGTGTTTAACATCTACATTTGCGTGTACGTTAACCTCTATAAGCCCTATTACAGAGGCGCCATCGTAATTATATTAGCTAAATAGCATAGTTCTGTTTCTTTTTCACTTTAGGCATTCGATAGAGAGAACGCTTTTTACGTTGCTATTAAATTTACGCTGGCGCCTCTGTAATCGGACTTTATATTCTAACGGCGATAGTAAAAGTAAGTTCGTATAGGCTAGCCCTGGTGTCCGAGTTCTCAAGCCACCTGAAAGCTTCTGATATGGCTAAAAGATTAGAACAACTGGAATCTACAATTTAACGTGTCGTCCAGGCCACGGTAGCTCTCAGTTGTAAATGCCACCCGCGGTCACCCACCCAAAGACTGACCGTGCTGAGTGTTGCTTAGCTTCGATTATCTTACTTTAATTATAATGATGATTTTATATTAGTGATACTTGGTCTTGCTTTCAGGCAGCGTTTACATTTTTCTACATCCACTTGTTGTCCCAAGTGGGTGAACGGGTGGCGACTCAGATGAAGCAAGATCTGTTTGAATCCATACTCCGGCAGGACATGGCCTTCTTTGATCAGGAGAGGACGGGAGAGCTCGTCAACAGGTGAGGGTTAGCTAAATAATTATTTTTCGCCTAAAATGGCAACCGACCTCCAGCGTGTCCAGAATTCTAATAGCTCGCACGAATCGATGTGTCATCCATGTAGTTATTTTTAGGGTTCCGTACCCAAAGGGTAAAAACGGGACCCTATTACTAAAACTCCGATGTCCGTCTGTCTGTATGTCCGTTTGTATGTATGTCTGTTTGTCTGTCTCCAGGCTATATCTCATGAACCATGATAGCTAAACAGCTGAAATTTTAACAGATGATCCATTTCTGTTGCCGCTATAACAACAAATACTAAAAACAGAATAAAATAAATGTTTAAGGGGGGCTCCCATACAACAAACGTATTTTTTTGGAGTTTTTGCTCGCTATTAATAACGACAAGAGGAATGGGGTTAAAGGAGCTCTAACACGGTACGGAACCCTTCGTGCGCGGTGCATCGGTTCACAATTGGCGAAAACGATGAACATAAATTAAAAAATACATACCATCTGGGCCCACACACTTTCGATCTTCTTAAATGCTGTTTTCAGTATCTTCCTGCAATCCAAAATCATGCTTTCAAACTAAAATTCTACATCTACTACACTTGCAGTTATAGAGATAATATTAGCCAGCACTTTAAATAACTTTAACGTTATATTTTATGGGCCTTTCAGGTTAACAGTAGACGTACAAGACTTCAAAAGCTCGTTCAAGCAGACTATATCCGGCGGTCTCCGCGCTATCACCCAGATAATCGGCTCGGCGGTCAGCTTACTCGTGATATCTCCTCACTTGACCGGCCTTACTATGATCTGTGTGCCGTCCGTGGTAGTTGGAGGCACTTTCATTGGTTCCCTGTTGAGGAAACTATCGAGAGAAGCACAGACACAGGTAGGAAGTCAAACGCAAAACTACATAAAATAAAATAAAAAGTAATATCACCACCATCCAAAGCTTTTTGACCTAATAAATCGAAAAACGCCGGCTGCACGCACGAAAAAGCATAAATCATTGTCACGTTCCGCCTGAGCCTAACGTGCAAGCGAGAGTTCGGAACAAGCGATAGAGAGGCACTAAGCCCGATTACAGAGGCGCCAGCGTAGTTATATTAGCTAAATAGTATAGTTCTGTTTCTTTTTCACCTTAGGCATTCGATAGAGAGAACGCTTTTACGTTGCTATTAAATTTACGCTGCCGCCTCTGTAATCGGGCTTAATATCGGCCTAAGCGTTCGGTTCGCTATCAAGTAAAATTATCGTCGGTAAACTGACTTTACAGACAACCAATTTTTACTTTTTTGTAAATGGCCGTGTCTTTTATGTACTACCATCTGACTATATTTATTCTTCTAATAATTTGGTCCTGCACCAATCTTGTAAAGATTCACCCTTATATTGTTTTGTCTGTACAATCCGGTGATTTCGGCTGTTTACCAGCCACCATCCATTTGCGGCCACTTTCGCATTTTATCTAAATAATAAGATGAATATGACTTCGTAATTCCAAATAAAAACATAATTTAATTAAATGAACTTCCGTTAATATTTACATACAACTGCACTATAAGACAATATCGGGCGGTCTCCGCGCTAACACCCAGATAATCGGCTCGGCGGTCAGCTTACCCGTGATATCTCCTCACTTGACCGGCCTCACTATGATCTGTGTGCCGTCTGTGGTAAATGGAGGCACTTTCATTGGTTCCCTGTTGAGAAAGCTGTCGAGAGAAGCTCAGACTCAGGTTCGTATTATCACCACCATTAACCACCCTGGAGGATTTAGCTACGGCAGAAGACTTAAACGTACCTTTCTGGTACCACTTGTTTAGTATCCAAATCCTAACACGATTTGCGATTATGTATTCTTAATCTTATACCATGATCTTTCATGGTAGAAGATTAAGAATCATGTGGAAATGAGACATCTCTCATAAGCCTTTATCTCGACTCGCTTTTGACTGATTTGGTGCAAACTCGCAAATCTTGTGTTGCAAAGACTGCCTCGGTGGCTCAGTGGTTAGTGACCCTGACTACGGGATCAAAGAGGCGTGGGTTCGATTCCCACCCAGGACAAGTATGTATGTGATGAACATAGATGCTTGCCCTGGGTGGGAATCGAACCCACGCCTCTTTGATCCAGGAGTCAGGGTCACTAACCACTGAGCCACCGAGGCAGTAAAACTTTGACATGCACTATTGTTATGATTCAGTTTACTATTAGCATGTCGTTATTTTGCTTTCCAGATAGAAAAAGCGACACTACTAGCAGAAGAGGCGATATCGAACATGCGCGTGGTGCGCGCGTTCGCGGGCGAAGAGAACGAAGCGCGAATGTTCGCCGCCGAGTGTAACGCGGCCGCCGAACTGAGCATGGAACTAGGGCTTGGTGTTGGCCTCTTCCAAGCTGGCACTAACCTCTTTCTCAATGGGTATGTCCTTTGACTTGAGGTTTTTGTCATTGAAGATGGTTGGTTTTTGCTATAAAGTAATATTGGAAATTCTGGTAGAAAATATACCAAACTTCTTCATCAACTAACAACACTAGGTTTTATACAGATAAATTGATTTATAGGAAAGAATAGGGCAGCCATATTTGTTTTTTAATTAGACGTAACCTCAGAATAAGAACTATTTAAGTAGAAACTTTGCTAAATTTTACTCAAATAAAAACTACGTTACAGCTAGCTGTCTTATTCATATCTGGTTATACAGCATACGCGAGAGTGAGTGAAACAAAAAACTCTTTATCTGTCGTTAAACGTCAATATCACAGTTGTAATGTCATAATAGTTAACATTTGGTGTACTTTGTCTTTTGCGATAATGATCGGTAATTTGAACCCTTTAGTTCCATCTGAAGGTTCAAAACTCTTTTGAACCTTCTTGATTTTGAATTTGGACATCTGAGGAAGCAACAATGCTAGTTTGTGACACCCTTTTCGGGTGTATGTGTAACTTTTTCTAACAGCTTTTAAATTTCATATTTAAAAATGGATAAAGTGATGTTCATCTCTTGCTATTTTAGTACGGTTTCTATTACTTTAGTCTTTGTTCTAAGGATGTTGCCTTCTTTTGTCAATATGATAGTAGCGCCGTGGTCAAAAGAAACATCGAATATGCGCGTGGTGGGCGCGAATGTTCGCCTCCTTCATTCGAACTACTACCTAGGAACTATGGCTTGGTGTTGGTCTCTTCCATGCACTAACCTTTTTTTCAATGGGTATGGTCTTCGGTTTGACTTTTTTCTTACTTTTGTTTTTGATAATCGTTGTTTTTGCCGTATGAGAAATATTGTAAATTAGGCGTAAGAACCAGACAGAAATTAAATTATGGCTATCATCGGCAGGGGGGTTTACGCCTGGACACCCCAATATCTGGCTGCGAGCGAGGCGGTTTCGGGAGCACGTAAAAGTTCTCAATCGTCAAGTGTATTTGCCCATCTATGAGAGTGACTCGCTGACATAGACGTTTCACATTGAAACATCGACCGTATCACACAGCCTTCGAGCAAATATCTATAGAGTCAAAACCGTGCAAATAAAATGTCCGAATACCCTGTCCAATCTAGGTAGTAGACAGGCTTTTTAGTTAGTCGTAAGGCGTTCGCAGGCTGACTACAACGCCGTGCGATGCCAAAGTGCTCGGTTTCAAGCACTAATTAGGCGACATAACGTCGAGATTCGAGAAAACGGGTCATTGTGAAATTTTTAATGTAAATATCTTAGTCGGTATGTACGACGGCGCTCGGACATTTTTAGGGTTCCGTACCCAAAGGGAAAAACGGGACCCTATTACTAAGACTTCGATGTCCGTCTGTCTGTCCGTCTGTCACCGGGCTGTATCTCATGAACCATGGTAGAAAGGCAGCTGAAATTTTCACAGATGATGTATTTCGGTTGCCGCTATAACAACAAATACTAAAAACAAAATAAAATAAATATTAAAGGGGGCTCCCATACAAGAAACCTGGATTTTTTGACGTTTTTCGCTCTATATTAATAATGGTACCAGGTAGATGCTTGAAATTTTCACAGAATATTTAGTTTCATATTCCCTTCAATAATAAATAATAAAATTAAAATAAAATAAATATTTAAGGGGGGCTCCCATACAGTACGGAACCCTCCGTGCGCGAGTCCGACTCGTACTTGGCCGATTATTATTATACTCCTTTACTTAGGGACTGTGGCTCTGTAGATATTTGCTCGAAGCACACAGCCCGCTCATTTTCTATTTAATAAATTAATAACTATATCTTTCCAGAATGGTCTTAGCCACAATGTTCATGGGCGGGCATCTGATGTCGACCGGGCAGATGTCCGCGGGCGACGTGATGGCGTTCCTAGTGAATGCGCAAACTGTGCAGAGATCTGTGGCGCAGTTGTCGCTTCTCTTTGGCTCTGTGGTCAAAGGGGTCAGCGCGGGCGGACGGGTGTTCGAAGTAAGCTCCCACAGAAAAACACTTAATAATGGGCATGATGACTAAAAAAATATAATTAGGCCGTCAGATAGACTATCAAAAAATATTATACACGTATTTTTTCCTTTGTCCATTAAACAAAAATTGATGAAGAGATAGCCAGTTAAAGTTCCGCGTGACGTCACAAGTGCCATACAAATGTATAGACTTCTGTAAGAGAGGTGACGTCACGAGCCCCACTCCCAAACTTTGAGATGGTTTATCTTTGTCATTTGATGTTTAATTGAAAAAAAAATATTATTGTAATTTATTTTTTTTCCTCAGTTATCATGCCTATTATTTTTGCACAAAAATGGCACAAGTGACTTCTTCTTCTTTTCAGCCATAGGACGTCCACTGCTGGACATAGGCCTCCCCTAAAGACCTCCAATAAGACCAGTTGGTAGTGGCTTGCATCCAGCGCGATCCTGCGGTCTTAATGAGGTCGTCCGTCCACCTTGAGGGTGGACGTCCTACGCTGCGCTTGCCGGTACGTGGTCTCCACTCAAGGACTTTTCGACCCCATCGGTCATCAGTCCTCCGCGCCATGTGCCCTGCCCATTGCCACGTCAACCTGCCAATCCGCTGGGCTATGTCGGTAACCTTGGTTCTTCTACGGAACTCCTCATTCCTGATTCGATCTCACAGAGAAACTCCGAGCATAGCCCTCTCCATGGCTCGTTGGACTACTTGAAGCTTACTAATAAGGCCCATAGTGAGAGACCACGTTTCTGTGCCGTAAGTCATCACTGGCAAAACACACTGGTCGAACACTTTCGACTTGAGGCACTGAGGTATGTCGGACGAGAAGACGCTACGCAATTTTCCGAACGCTGCCCAACCGAGTTGGATTCGGCGATTGGCCTCTTTCTTGAAGTCGGACCTACCTAACTGGACTACTTGTCCTATGTGACTTCTATCGTGTACAAAATTCGAATAGTTTACGTGAATCTATGTATACTATTTTTAAATTATTGTTGATTTTTCATAAACAGCTCGGCTGATTTCGGATTTTAGACCTTTGTTTACCAAACAAAAATCATCAAAATCGGTTCATAATAACTAGCCGAGTAATCGCGTAACATATATACACAGTCAGGTCATAAATTCTGGAAATAAATGAAACAAGTTTATTGATTATGTAACCATTTGTATATCAAAATGAACTTAACAAAACATAGATTCTTATGACAATAAAGTTTATTCAAAATGACCTCCGTGATTTTGAATACAGGCCTTCAATCTGCGCGGCCAGTCGTCTATCGCAGCACGAACGAGGTCCATGTCAATATCGGCGGCTGCCTTAATCAAGGATGTCTTGAGTGACTCCAATTTGGGATGAGGCTTTGAGCACGCCTTTTTCTCCAAGTGTTGCCATATGTTGTAATCTAACGGACTCAAATCTGGACTGGAGGAGGGCCGGATGAAGTTGATTTCACGCGCCGCCAGCCAGTCTTGTGTGCTCTTCGCTCTATGAGCTGGCGCCGATTCTTGTTGGAATACCCAGTGCCTGTTATTGAACATGGTATGAGAAACAGGTTCCACAAGGTTCGTCAGGACTGTATTTTGATACACAACTGCATTCGTTTTTACACCTTTCTCACAAAAATGTACCTCTGTTAAGCCCCAATAAGAAACTCCCAACCATACCATGAGCGAGGATGGAAAATGACCTCGTTGGACACGCGGAATACGGTTGCTTGCTTCTTCACTACTGTGTGCGTTCACCTTATCATTTTGTTTGTTGTAGCTCTCTTCTACGGTAAAAATTTTTTCATCTGAAAAAATAATTTCCCGATATTTTTTTCCCGCGTACCGCTTCTACAAAGCGCGGCATCTCTTCAGTCTCAGGTCCATTAGACGAGCATTTAAACGATGTCCTGTTTTTCTTCGATATGCCCGAAGCCCTAAGTCTTCATTTAACACCCTTTTCACCGTGGTTCTGCTTAACCCCATCTGAAGGGCCAACAGTTTCTGCTTACGTTTGGGATTTCTTTGAATTCGCGCCTTCACAGCTTTTATCACTGCTAGAGTCCTAACAGACCGAGGGCGACCACTTCCTGTCATCTACACTAGAGTCTTCATTGTATCGTTTGATGGTACGATAAACGAATCTTTCGGTTATATTCAAATTTTTCAGTATTTCAAAAATTTGAATTGGCGCGTAACCGCAACGATGCAACGCAATAACTGCAACACGGTCTTCTTTAAGCGTCCACTCCATATTTAAAAATGAGTAAAATTCTAAAAAGTATACATTTTTATTTTCATGAACAATTCGAAATTCAAATTCAATAAACTTTTTTGTGGCCAGCATTCTTAAAGAAAAGTTTTTACTGTGTGACAATACTTATGACCTGACTAGGTAAATTCAAAAGCATGCAGTCGCAAATTGAGAACCCCTTTTTTGAAGTCGGTTACAAACTAGACATCAAGAATCAAGAGCTATTTAAATTGTTTATTGAAAGAAACGAACAGTTACATCTATATCCTAAAATCATAATACTGAAATAATAGAAAACGTTGATTGCAGACACATAATCACATAACCCGTAGTACAGAAACAAAAAAAAACGATCAAATAATAATTAGTCAAAGTTCATAATTAATATGTATACTGAAATTCGAAAGCCAATTTGGTAAATTCAAATATATTTGGTGGAAAAACTTTTTCTAGAAAACTTTTGGAAATATTATGTAGGCACTATGTTGTAATTTTGCAATAACTTTTTTTTTTTTCATTTCAGTACATAAATAAAGAACCCAGTATGGACACCTCAGGCAACAAAGTGATCAAATACCACGAGTTCCACGGAGATATTGAATTTAAGAACGTTAAATTTGCGTACCCCACGCGACCGGAAGCTGTAAGTACAGTTAATTATTAGCACCTAAGCGTGTATACTGTATACCTACAGTATGTCTAAAGCATAGTTTACACGGAGCCAACACTGGCTGCCAATAAGACTGGCAGCCAGTGCTGGCTTGGTATTGGCCTTGTGTAAACAGTTTTTCAAGCCAAGCCAGCGCTGGCTGCCAACGCTGGCGAGAATAGTTTTCAGCAGTAACCCGCAACGCCAACCTGTACTCAGAAGGATCTTCTAATCTTAGTTGTTTCAGCAACAAGGCAGAAGCTCCAGTTACAGAACTATCGCTTAACCATTTTCTTATCCAAAGTCGTTTCGCTCCCTTTTTTTGTAATATATCAATCAACTCTTCTCTTAATAGTGCAGAGATATTCCTTAAACATTTCTTTTTCAACAGCCTTTGCCGTGTATTCATTATTTTTTCCAAACGTGTGCACACCAGAAGAAAAAATCCGTGAATGATTGGCCGCGTCTAAACAACAAGGGCCAGGCCAACGCTGGCTTGTCTGCAGACTGGCGCCAGCATTACTGGCTTCGTGTAAACTCTGCTTAATGCAAAATAAACGCACTCCGTGAGGGTAGCGTAGATCACACAACGTATTTTATACTTTTCGAATTGTGTTTTATTGAGATATTTTTAGTTAAACCAACCATTTGAATATGAAATAGACTATATGCCCTTTTATTATTTGATTTTGGAATTGTCTTATATAAACCCTGCTTGGACATATACTTACACTCGCTTTGGTCCGTGGCTTCGCCCGCGCGGCATTTAATTTTTGTGGTAAAAATTGATTTTTCTGGGATAAAAAGTAGCCCATGTCACTTTCCGTTTATCAAACTATGTCCATGCCACGTCAAGTCAATACGTGGTTCCGTTGCTGCGTAAAGGGGTAAAAACCAACAAACCCCCTTTGGGATTTATAATCTTACATTGCATAAGTCTATTTCACTTTCCGTTTATCAAACTATGTCCATGCCAAGTCAAGTCAATACGTTGTTCCGTTGCTGCGTAAAGGAAGAAAAACTAACAAACCCCCTTTGAGATTTATAATCTTACATTGCATAAGTCTATAGGCCGCGTCACACAAGTTGGTGGATGTGAAGTTAGCTACAAGCTGCGCAATGTCCAATCAACTCGCAGCTTTATGTGAGCTTCTGTCAGGATTGGCTATTGCGCAGTTTGTAGCTAACTTCACATCCGCCAACTTGTGTGGCGCGGCCTATACTTAGCCTCTGGTATTTCTCTTTATGGAGCTTCATATTCTAATCTCTTCGTCTTTCCTTATTCAAATATTTTAAATGAAGCTTTAAGGTCCACCAGCTGTAAACCTGAATTGCACCTTTAATTGCAGGTGATTCTCAAAAATTTCAACCTTAAAATACCAGCGGGCAAAACGGTAGCGATCGTGGGCACTTCAGGCAACGGCAAGTCTACAGTAGTGGCTTTGCTGGAAAGGTAATACTAATAATAGCTATCCAGGGTAATAAGCAGGGTTATCCAGAACCATAATTATGTACTAATTTTTCTATAGGGCCAACCCAGAATTCGAGAATAATCACACCCATTCGGATTAATATACAAGCAGATAAAAATAATCGGCCAAGTACGAGTCGGACTCGCGCACGGAGGGTTCCGTACTGTATGGGAGCCCCCCTTAAATATTTATTTTATTTTAATTTTATTATTTAATATTAAAGGGAATATAAAACTAAATATTCTGCAAAAATTTCAAGCATCTACCTGGTACCATTATTAATATAGAGCGAAAAACGTCTAAAAATTCAGGTTTGTTGTATGGGAGCCTCCCTTAAATATTTATTTTATTTCGTTTTTAGTATTTGTTGTTAGAACGGCAACCGAAATACATCATCTGTAAAAATTTCAACTGCCTAGCTATCATGGTTCATGAGATACAGCCCGGTGACAGACAGACAGAAGGACATCGAAGTCTTAGTAATAGGGTCCCGTTTTTCCCTTTGGGTACGGAACCCTAAAAAATACATTCGAATTGAGAACCTCCTACTTTTTGAAGTCGGTTGAAAAAATACCTGTAAACATATTTTGGTAAATATGATCTGATGAACTGATTATAATTCGAGTCATCTACCCTGTTATCTAAATTGCAGATTCTACGACGTAAACGAAGGTGTAGTGAGCATCGACGGCGTAGACATAAAGGAGATGGATCCAAAATGGCTCCGCGGCCGGTCCATCGGCCTCATCAGCCAGGAACCTGTCTTATTCGCCACTTCTGTCAGAGAAAACATTCGATATGGAAGACCAGACGCTACGGATGCTGAGGTTGTATAATAACTTGTAATAAAAAAATGTCTATGAGATTACGTACTATTGGCTCCATATAATTAAATCCAATCGCCATCTTGGATTTATTATTTGGCGCAGGTATAGTACAACGTGGACAATAGCTGGTATGCACTGTTTCTTTTGCGCAGTGGTTTCTAAAATCTTGCCTTAAGTGAGACCCAAATATTATCTTCCGCACGGGCTTTCTGAGATAAAAGATATAATAACATTATCTCGGTGAAATCAGATACAGTTGGCGCCAAATAACTAAATCCGAGATGGAGATTGCCATCACCATCTTAGATTTAATTATTTGGCACAAGTATAAGTACAACGTGAATAGTAGTGGTATGCGCAGTTTTATACTTTCTGTGATCTTACTTTAAATGAGAAAGAGCTGTTAGAAAAAACATCCGGTACGGAAGACCAGACTCCAGCGATGCTGAGGTACAATAAATTATGAGTTTGAAGTGGATGTTTTAGGGTTCCGTACCCAAAGGGTAAAAACGGGACCCTATTACTAAGACTCCGCTATGTCACCAGGCTGTATCTCATGAACCGTGATAGCTAGACAGCTGAAATTTTCAAAGATGATGTATTTCTGTTGCCGCTATAACAACAAATACTAAAAATAGAACAAAATTAGTATTTAAGGGGGGCTCCCCTACAACAAACCTTAATTTTTAACCGTTTTTCGCTCGATATTAATAATGGTAACAGGTAGATGCTTGAAATATTCACTGAATGTTTAGTTGTATAAACAATTCAATAATAAATAATTAAATAAAAATAAGATAAATATTTAAGGGCAACCCTGCGTGCGCGAGAAGTCCTACTCGTACTTGGCCGATTATTAAGTTTATTTTTAATTCTTATCTATTTGTATTCCAGGTGATACAAGCGGCAATGACAGCGAACGCCGACGAGTTTGTCCGAAATTTCCCCGATGGCTACGATACCTTAGTGGGTGAAAGGGGAATGGCGCTCAGTGGCGGACAGAAACAAAGGATCGCCATAGCGCGGGCGGTGTTAAAGAATCCACCGGTTTTGATACTCGACGAGGCTACCAGGTGAGATAGACATATCGGTTATTAATGTGTAGAAAAGAGGTAGTATGAGGTTTAGAGATTTCTCCAAAGGATACGATAGCTTAGTGATACCTGATACCTTAAGGGGAATGGCGCTCATTAGCGGACAGAAACAAATGATAGCTATAGCGCGGGCGGTGTTGAAGAACCCGCCCGTTTTGATACTCGACGATGCTACCAGGTGAGATGGACAGATCGGTTATTAATGTATAGAAAAGAGGTAGTATGAGGTTTCGAGATTTCTCCAAAGGATACGTTACCTTAGTGGGTGAAAGGGGAATGGCGCTCAGTGGCGGACAGAAGCAAAGGATCGCTATAGCGCGGGCGGTGTTGAAGAACCCGCCCGTTTTGATACTCGACGAGGCTACCAGGTGAGATAGACAGATCGGTTATTAATGTATAGAAAAGAGGTAGTATGAGGTTTAGAGATTTCTCCAAAGGATACGTTACCTTAGTGGGTGAAAGGGGAATGGCGCTCAGTGGCGGACAGAAGCAAAGGATCGCCATAGCGCGGGCGGTGTTAAAGAATCCACCTGTTTTGATACTCGACGAGGCTACCAGGTGAGATAGACAGATCGGTTATTAATGTATAGAAAAGAGGTAGTATGAGGTTTAGAAATTTCTCCAAAGGATACGATAGCTTAGTGGGTGATACCTGATACCTTAAGGGGAATGGCGCTCATTAGCGGACAGAAACAAATGATAGCTATAGCGCGGGCGGTGTTGAAGAACCCGCCCGTTTTGATACTCGACGATGCTACCAGGTGAGATGGACAGATCGGTTATTAATGTATAGAAAAGAGGTAGTATGAGGTTTAGAAATTTCTCCAAAGGATACGATAGCTTAGTGGGTGATACCTGATACCTTAAGGGGAATGGCGCTCATTAGCGGACAGAAACAAATGATAGCTATAGCGCGGGCGGTGTTGAAGAACACGCCCGTTTTGATACTCGACGATGCTACCAGGTGAGTAAAAAGATCGGTTATTAATGTATAGAAAAGAGGTAGTATGAGGTTTAGAAATTTCTCCAAAGGATACGATAGCTTAGTGGGTGATACCTGATACCTTAAGGGGAATGGCGCTCATTAGCGGACAGAAACAAATGATAGCTATAGCGCGGGCGGTGTTGAAGAACCCGCCCGTTTTGATACTCGACGATGCTACCAGGTGAGTAAAAAGATCGGTTATTAATGTATAGAAAAGAGGTAGTATGAGGTTTAGAAATTTCTCCAAAGGATACGATAGCTTAGTGGGTGATACCTGATACCTTAAGGGGAATGGCGCTCATTAGCGGACAGAAACAAATGATAGCTATAGCGCGGGCGGTGTTGAAGAACCCGCCCGTTTTGATACTCGACGATGCTACCAGGTGAGTAAAAAGATCGGTTATTAATGTGTAGAAAAGAGGTAGTATGAGGTTTCGAGATTTCTCCAAAGGATACGTTACCTTAGTGGGTTAAAGGGGAATGGCGCTCAGTGGCGGACAGAAGAAAAGGATCGCCATAGCGCGGGTAGTGTTGAAGAACCCACCTGTTTCGATAATCGACGAGGCTACCAGGTGAGAGATAGACAGATAGATCATAGACAGATCGGTTATTAAATTAAAAATTAAAATATTTATTTTGGTTCACAAGTTTTTAGAATTACAGTACGTTGGGGATTCCTTTTAACCAAGAATATGCCTCTGTGTGTGTGTGTGCACATTTATGGAACCTGCATCAGATTTGAACTTCACTATAACTAAAAGTGGAGTTACCCACTTGCTAATAAATTTCTTACAATCGTATAATATCTTAGGAAATATATCTAAGTCTATGTTTATTTTGTTAAATAAAGTTACGAAGCCGAACGTGCGTTACACTGCACTGCTCACAAGCAAATTCAGTTTTGTATCTAGGTATCTGTGTACTGAGATTTCCATTCTTTTTGTTGGGTTCTGTATATTAGCATAATAATGTTTTATGCTTTTTAAGAATTATATTGATGAGATAAAGTTTTATGATTGGTCATTAATGTGTAGAAAAGAAGTAGTATGAGGTTTAGAGATTTCTCCAAAGGATACGATAGCCTAGTGGGCGAAAGGGGAATGGCGCTCAGTGGGGGACAGAAACAAAGGATTGCCATAGCGCTGGCGTTGTTCGATACAGTTTGTAACGCTTAAATACCATCTCTACATAGTCGTCATACCACCTGCTCGTATAGGCCGCGCCACACAATAGGCAATCAACGTGCGGCTTTACACATAAAGCCGCACGTTGATTGGCAATATCCAATCCCGACTGAAGCTCACAAGCTATATTGCGCAGCTTATAGTTAACTTCACATCCGCCAACTTGTGTGGCGCGTGTACTAAGCGATTCGCTTTATCCTTCATAATACGGACGACCAGGGACTGGAATGCTCTACCTCCGTCATTGTTTTCTGATAATTACAATCTGGATATATCTTTAAGGCAAGAGTGAATAGGTATTTTCTAGGTCTTATTATTTGATTATTGAAGTGAAACTTTTAATGCAACTTTCAACAAGATTGCGTAAAACGTTTAACGCTACCATGGAGGGGGTATGAAAGCACTGCTTCGTCGGAGTTTCACTTCTTCCGCGTGGAAGGACTCCACTTGCGTTTTTATTTGTTCTGTTACCTGAGGTAGTGTTTGCCATAGAATAAGAACTAAAGTAATAGAACCAGTACTAAAAAAGCAAGAGATATACATCTCCTTGTCCCATTTTAAATATGAAATTTAAAAGGTGTTAGAAAAAGATGTACATACGAAATTTCGAAAGGTTTTACAAACTATCATTGAGCTATCTTGGGTGTCCAAATTCAAAAAGGTAAAAAGAAGGAAGGTAAAATGGTCAGCGATTTGAACCTTTTTAATGGAACAAGAGGGTTCAAATATCCGAAAAAGACAAATGACCAAGTGTAACCAAATTTCAACCGTTTTGACATTCCATCTGGTGATTTTGACGTATGCGACAGACATAGCGTTTTTTTTTGTTCCACTCGCTCTCGCGTTTGCTGTATAACCAGATATGAATAAGACAGCTGTAACATAGTTTTTATTTGAATATAATTTAGCAATACTTCTATTACTTGTAATTTTTCTGAGGTGTTTGCTTACTTATTTCAGTGCTTTGGACTCGGCCAGTGAGAAAGTGGTGCAGACTGCGCTAGAGACGGCCGCCAAGGGTCGCACGGTGCTGGTCATAGCGCACCGGCTCTCTACTGTCATGCACGCTGACCTTATTGTGGTGCTAAACAGGGGGAAAATTGTTGAGGTAATATTATACAATAATATTTTATTAATTAATGAGAAAGTGGTCCGAACGGTGCTAGAGACGGCCGCACGGACCCACGGTGCTGGTTATCCTACTAATATTACAAACGTGAAAGTTTGTAAGGATGGATGGATGTTTGTTACTTTTTCACGCAAAAACAACTGGACGGATTGAGATTAAACTTTGCAATTAAATAGCTTATATATCAGAATAACACATAAGCTATAAATTATAATGATATTGCGTAAATGTATTATTATAACAATAAGTGTTAAGTAAGTTGAAAAAAATCTGTCATCTTCGAGCTATTCTAATTCTAGCGTGCGCTTCACAAGAAATGTCAAAAAAGAAATGTCGAATCGAACAAAATTTCAAATCGTTTTTTATTTTTTATTTTCCACCTCCTTTATTAAAGGTGGTTAGGTAGGGCCTCGAAATGTCTCATGCGGGCGAAGCCGCGGACAAAAGCTAGTATATAATAAGTAATGGTTTAAGCCAAAAGCAAAAAGGTCTGACAGGGACAAAAAGAAATGGACTGCGTAAGAAAAATCTGGACAGATAGACTATACTATTGCACACCTCATTGTCTCCTAAATGACCATGGTCATAGCACTCATAGCACATCGACTTTCCACAGTAATGCACGCTGACCTTATTGTAGGCTGAACAGGGGGAAGATTGTTGAGGTAAACCCTTTTTAGGGTTCCGTAGGTACCCAAAGGATAAAAACGGGACCCTATTACTAAGACTTCGCTGTTTGTCTGTTAAAATTTTCACAGATGATGTATTTTTGTTGCCGTATAACAACAAATACTAAAAACAGAATAATATAAATGTATGAGCGTATAATAATAATAATATAAGTATGTGGACTCGACGATCATTGTCCCGATAGTCGTTTCGGTAAACGGCTTAATAGCGAAGAGTCTCGACCACCATCTTAAGAGGCTCTCGCTCGACGGTTGGGTCAAGGGTCAAATACAGAAGGCAGTCATCCTGGACACTGCACGCATCGTCAGGAGGTTCCTCTCACTGTAGCCCCAACCACCGGTAGCTTGGGCCCTGCCCCGCTGCCGGCGGCACTCTAGTTTTAAGTTTTTATGATATATATATATTTTTTATACCTTTATATTGTAAAAAACTTAGAAATTAAGAAAAAAATAAATGTGTATATTAGTATAAATATGTAAATATACAACAAATGTGATTTTTTTGCCGAGGAGCTACCATAGGGTACGGAACCCTTCATGCGCGAGTCCAACTCATACTTGGCCGATTTTTATGGAACGTTGTAGCAAACAGGCTCCATAAATTACGTGAGGCATTTTTCATGTTTTTTTTCCTCCTCCCTCCTGGTGATATAGTGAGATTTGCGTCGACCCCCTCCCCTACTAATACTAAGTAAGCTTTTTCAAAATTCTTAGTGCTACTGTAAGGGCGTTGGATATATTTCAAAAAATACAAGTTGATTTAGTACCTACTTTATTGATGAAAAATTCGTGTGTCATTGTAAATACATTATATTTTTACAGATGGGAACACACGAGCAACTGAAGAAGCAGAAAGGGTTCTACTGGAATCTCATCAAACAGCAGGACCAAGACAACAAGCCCGAAGATGGCAACACTTTATGAAAATAATTTGCAAAGCTCTAGACAATTCAATACGTAGGTAAATTTAATATGGATAGATGTAAAAGTAGTCAAGGAACACTGACTTCATAAGACAAACAATAATGATTTGATAAAAAAAAAACACATTATTATAATTAGTCCCTTAGTTAGATTATGAAAAAATATTGGACAAGTATTTTTTCTTTTGTCAATCAAACAACAAATGACAAAGAGAAACCTTGTCAAAGTTTGGGAGTGGGGGTTGTGACGTCACCTCTCTTACAGAAGTTTATACATTTGTATGGCACTTGTGACGTCACGCGGATCTTTGACGGGCCATTTCTTCATCGATTTTTGTTTAATTGACAAAAGAAAAAATACGTGTCTAATATTTTTTGATTGTCTATCTGACGGACTAATTATATTTTTTTAGTCATCGTGGCTATTGCAGCATAGGCTTAGTCAAACTTAATGGTGTATGTGAAGTTAGCTACAAGCTGCGCAATATCCAATCCTGACTGAGACTCACATAAAGCTGCGAGTTGATTGGATATTGCGCAGCTTGTAGCTTACTTAATTTCCGCCAACCTGTGTGGCGCGGCCTACAATAAAATATAATGTACACAGATTAGTATGTAATAGTGTCAATGATATTTCGCCGCTACATAGTTAGCGTCCGAACTTTATTTAGCCAATTTTTTGCGTGTTTAGGTGGTTGAGAAAGTTTTGAGGTAATAGGGGTAAAAAGGTGAAGTTCCGGACTCGTTATTTATATTTTGCGTGTGATTTTAGTGAGAGGCATGTGTTGAAAAAATGTGCAGTGCCCTTATAGCATAACTTTTAAGCGAAAACGGACGGTTGCGACTAAAAAGTGTTTTTATAAGTGCCTCGTGTATGCTTTGTTGACGGTTGCTGAAAGCGGTAAATAAAATTATATGACAAAAGTAAAATTATCCGTTCAGGTATTACGTAAGCACTATAGGGGGGCGGAGGGGTTTATCCTTTGCTTATTTTTGATGACATTGGGGTCTAGATGGTGATTTCATGTCAGCAATAGTTATTTGTTTCTGTACGCATATGTGTGTTGAAGTCCTATCGAAATCTATTTTATTATTTCTAAAATTAAATCTGCTGCTCATGAATCAATAAAAATTTACGTAACAATGTTCAATGTTTACGTAACAATGGGGTGGGGTAAGAGCTTTGCTTACTTTTGCTGACAAGGGGGGGAGTGGGGGTAAATAATTGTAATAAATCTGCTTACGTATACTTGAACGGCCCCAGAGGCATTTTTAAAGTAAACTTACTACACAGGGTTATTTGCTTGACTTGTACTAAACCGAACTGAGGTGATTAAGATCATCATTATGAATAAGTTTTACTACGGGGCCACACGGAAATCGAGAAAAAAAATCTGTAGTTTCATATCAAATTACAGCTTAGAATTGACAAGGTGTATAAAACTGCTAAACTATAACTATTTTTCGCAAAAAATGGCATGACCGACTCCAACCGTGTACAGAATTTGCGAATAGTACGCACGGATTGATGTAGCAATTTCACATTATTGTTGATTTATCAAAAATGGCTCAGCTGATTTCTATACAATTTAAATGGGACCAATTTCGAAGAATACTCTTTCCAATATAAAAAGTATTATTGAAATCGGACAACCACGTAAAAAGTTATGCGTGGTTACACATAAAAAAAAAATTGCGTCGAATTGAGTACCTCCTCCGTTTTGTCGGTCAAAAATGGGATTGGGCGGGTCACGTAGGTCGTTTGCACCCGGAGAGATGGGCCAGAATCGTCACACAGTGGGTACCGGAGGGCAGATGAAGGCAGGGAAGGCCTAAAGACGCTGGCGTGACGATCTTGACACTTACCGGGAAGGTTGGCGGGATTTGATTAGGCTTAATTGATTTGATTTGAACGCGATAAATGGAAGGAAGTGGGGAGACCTTGTTCAAAATGATGATCCGAATCACCTCTTTATCGCTTATAGTACACACTATTTCTAGAAAAGCCTGTATTCTGTTGTTATCCAACCTATTTACTTTTATACCATACTCAAACCAATGTTATGAAGCTCGTGATTAGTTTTAAGAACAATTTATTTTATTTATTGACATTTACTAAAATAATGACAGAAATGGCTATGGCAAAGAAGGTATATTGTAATAATACTACATGGTGATGGTGGTCTAGTGGTACTGACACCCACCTTACAATCATGTGGTCGTGGGTTCAAATCCCGGTCCCGTACCAATGAATCCATTGAAATTTATGTACGGAATTTCACACCACTGACTTTTCGGTGAAGGAAAACATCGTGACGCAACCTGGCGTACGTCCGTAGAAGGAATTCGATGGTGTATGTTAATCCACCAACCCGCACTGGGCCAGCGTGGTGGATATGGCCCAAACACCCTTCGTGGGTAGGCCTACGTCCTGCATTGGACTATTAAAATGGCTGGTACAGGTACATGGGAAACATAAATATCTATTGCAAAAGTTTTGGCTCAACTTCACAAAAATCATGTATATTTCTAGCATATTTTTTATTAAGAAAAGATGCGTAAAGTATAGTGCGCGCAAATCTTTTTGAGGTCTCGCAAGTTAGGCACGAGTCACGGCCTTTCGACACCTGAGATATATGCGTTCTGCGCAGCCTCTTGCGACAGATTCAGAGACCTGAACAAAATTGGCGCATACTGTATTAAAGTTTAAAAAGAATATATAATTCAATGCGAATTTATTTATTTAACATTAATTTGATTGATTCTAAATTCAAACTAGCCTATCATTTTACATTTAGCTACCGTTACGCGATGCTTATGGAGCACATAAAATGCTGTGCAAGTAATGCATAACAATGTTTAATTATGGATACTCTAATTTTCTTTTTTCAATTTTTATAAATATAATAAGCATTGAACTATGATACACAACCATCATTACACATCATTGATAATAAGTATTTCCAAAAGCCATTGGCGTAGTTGTGCTAGAAATAATGATTTAGTAAAAAACAGTACCTACTACAGAAAAATACTACATATGGCTTAGTTTTAAAGCCTTAGTAAAAATATGTTATCATTTTCATTGCGAGCCAAAGATACCTTTTAAATTGAGCTTGTATAATTTATTACCAGCAATAATGTATCTGTCAATTATTTATTTATTAGCATAGTGAAAGTGGGCTTATCCATAGTTTACGTTTTCATAATTTAGAAAATCGTTGAGCTTGTGATAGAAAATAAATAATTTATTGTTACTAATGTTATATTGTTTTATTCAACATACACACGTAAGGTGCGTTCGTTTTGGGCTCGATGGCATTCTTAGCATTTTCAAAATTAGCGTTGATGTAAACCGTTATTTTTTTTAAATTTCGCCCATTTCGCCAAAAATGCTACTTTTGCACGACACTACCCAAAACGAACGCTAAAACGTCAAACTCTAACGATCACACAAAGAACCCACCTCCGAGGTGGGTCAAAAGTGGCAGTTCACGATGGCCTTTTAATTGTTTTTGAGCTATCCGAACGGTGCACGAAAACAGTTAAAAATGCCACTTTTGCTCACACATTCTCGAACGAACGCTGAGTGTGATCGTTGTGGCGTTTTTATCTGTTAATTTTGCCATCAGTGTAGAAAGTGCTGATAGAGAGGCAATGATCGACGACTTTTTTCAATACTTTCTATATTATCGTTCCAAGTTATAAGTACAAGGTCTTTGGTATTATTAGAAAGAAAAATCCTTTTTATCACAGAGATAGGTTCTAGATCATTTTATAAACAAGCTGAGTCTACAATCGTTAAGTAGGTAACTACAAATATTTCATTGCTACCTACTTGTTCCCGATAGACAACAGCTGGAAAATACATTTTCCTTACTACAAATGAAAGAGCACGCTCGATTTCCGACAAAAAAAAACTCATAACGGCTAATGCATATAAGATCTGACGCCAAAACTTTCTATAAAATTTAAAAAAACTGTCATTTTGACATTGACAAATTTTGACAATAAAATTTGTGCTAGAGTTTGTTCGAAAACTATTATATATTCTGATGTTTATATAATATATTATACGATTTTATTATATTTATTGCATCCAAAAAATGTTAAGAGAACAATTTCATTTCAATTAAAATAGGTACTCAACCATGCCAACGCTTTCGCTCGTAATGATTGACACAAACATCCGTGGTCCGTGTTTGACACTCGACAAAGTATTCTAATATTTGAACGCACCACAATAAAAATGCAAAAATCACGACTACATCCTTGACAAAAAAATAATCAAAACCCGAAAAGTTGGATTGTCATTTTTCACGTATTTATTTTGAAAAATTGTATTTCCTTTTGTTCTAGAAATAATTCGAGGTGAGTTCACAAAACTTTTTTCATTCTATTGTTTAATAATAACGATAACCTAGCTATCGAAAATTCACAACTGAGTGCGTGAATTGATAAACATTTTTATTACGTATTATCTTTACCATCAAATCACGCGTATGTTTGCAGATGAGTGAAAACGAACGCGGTATGATAGACAAATCTGAGAGTAGTTCCTTCGAGGATCTTGCTTCGGCGGCTGCTCACGAGATTGAAGAAGCAAAGTTAGCAGAAGCGGCAGCCGCAGCAGAGAAGAAAGAGTCCGAAGATGCCAGTCCCAAGCCCGAGTGGCAAGACGTCCTTGGTTCAGGCGCTCTTCTCAAAAAGGTAAACGACTACAAAAGCATATTATGGCAAATCGCCGAGATCAGTACGTCATTGCGAAATTCCGCAGCTGTTTAAATTTTATTTTACTTATATACCCCGCGATCCCGCTCAGTTTTGACCCAATGGTATCGAATACTACTTAGGTGTGAAGAGTCCTATACTCCATAGCTTTAATTAGTTGCGTAAATACGTATTACTATTGAGCTTTTGTTGTGAATCAGCTGTATAAACTGTACAGTTGGTGAGAAGAGTGTAACAGGTATTTTTGAGCAACCAATATGAAAAATCGATCTTTTAAATTGTAAATCTATTGCAGATATTAAAAGCTGGCGATGAAGAGAGTGGACTGAGACCAAATCGAGGCGACATCTGCAGAATTAGTTATGAAATTAAAATTAAGGACAGCGACAATGTATTTGAGAAACGGGACCAACTTAAAATCTACCTGGGTGATAGTGAAGTAAGTATTGAGCAACATCATAGAAGTTAACATATTAACTACTGAGGTACTTTATTGCAGATAAGCCACATGCGCATGTCATTGTATTCTTGCACCTTGACAGACAGACAGACAAAATACAGACATGCATATTTTCAGCAGTTAATGTGGTTTTCCATAATCCTGCCCTGTATTCTTTTTAAATAGTCCTCTGCTGATCATGGGTTTATCCAAGAAAGTTGTTTGGGCTATATGGACCAAACATGCCCAGTCGGTGTTAAATATTACAACTAGGTTGCTTACAAAAGTGCTTTGTGATATGGGTAATTATTATTTTATGTGCATTAGTACTCTTGAAAAAGGCTATCACATGAAGTCATTATAGTCAATAAGTAGTTAAATATTTCTGATTTTACAATCAGAAATAATACAAAGAAGTTTGAACATTTTTGTATGGAAGCTGCATATCCACCCATCGCCATTTTTATTTTATTTCTTTTATAAGTTTCTGCGTACAATGAAAGTAGTATATGGGTAGGGGACACTTATACAAAAATAGATGTTCAGTACTCTGATACCCTAACTTAAGTATCATGTCATATTTGGATGTAAAGATCGCTGTATGAAAACTATGAAAATCACTAAAAATGCATTAAATACAAGTGTATATGCATTCCATTTAATTTAAATAAAAAGTCCCTGGTTGATTTTACTATTTAATAGAATACATTATAAATATTTACACGAAAAAGCCGCTTTAAAATGTTCACTGCAGTGCAATTCTACACCTTGTGTTTTCGGAACATAGTATAAATATGGAAATACGATAATAAATTATATAGCCTCTAAAAAGTCATACTTTTAAGCAAAAATTTGCAAAAATACACCAAAAATTCTCACGATGTTTTGCAGAAAACGCGAAAACAGTGCTCGATTCATGATCCTCTTATTAATCTCAGCAAGAACTTTAAACTCATTTAAGAATAGACTGGACCTTTGGATAAAGAAGGAAAAATTTCTTTAACAGATAAATACTAATTTTATTCGACTCTGCTTGATATAGGCATATCAGTAGGTATACACTGCTGCCTAAAAAAAAATAAAATATAAATATGTAAATAATTTATTTTTTCTTTAGTATAATAACACTCCAATCAAAGGTCAGTCTTAAATGCTATCTGTACATACTCAAGTTTGTTGACCCAGTAAGCCTATTGATTGCCTCTTCCAGTAACTTGTACTCTAATCTTATCTGCAAATCTGTCTATCGCCCTATTTGCACTGACTTTTTGATAACATTGTGCTATGAATTATTTGTCTATATAAGTCAAATAATATGCATAAAGGATAATTATACATAATGCACTTCATGTCTATCTATTAAGTTAGCCTTATTTTTAGATATTCAATCATCATGCATCCAATACATTGGATTTCGTGGATTATGAGTATTGAAAAATAAAAATCTGCCTGTTATTATGCAACCAGCATGCAATATGAGTTTGGAAAAATCATAAATTGAAATCAATTGACGGTAGCTGCCATAGTCAAACTTTTAAAAAATAGAATGTTATTAAATATATGTTAATTAAACAATAGGGTAGTTGGCTGGTGTTGAATTAATTAAAAGTATTAGGATTAGTGAATTCTGAAATTAAATATCACTACATAGTATAAAACAAAGTCGCTTCCCGCGGTCTGTCCCAATGTATGTTTATATCTTTAAAACTGCGCAACGGATTTTGATGCGTTCTTTTTTAATAGATAGAGTGATTCAAGAGGAAGGTTTATATGTATAATATAACTGTGCGAAGCCGGGGCGGGTCGCTAGTGATTCATAAACTGAAAAAATAATTACCATTGGCTAATCAAGTTAAGAGATATAAGCTTGTAAAGATTTTGATAGGGGTAAAGTGGGGATGCCTTGTCCCTTTCCCACAAAGCATATCTTAGTATGGCGAATGTATGACACTTATGGGCAGTGACATCATAGCCTACCATAGTGCGCTCTTTGTCTAGCAAGAAAATAAATATGCTTGTAACATCTTTATTTCTAAGTTGATTTTATTTTTGTTTTTGTTAATCGGCTCTGTTTAGGGTCGGTTAGCTGTTACAAGAGGACTTAAAAAAATATTTTCAACTAGCCTATTAATTGTTTTTTGAAATAATTATTACACAAATTCAGCCTTAGCAGCTAACTCTCGAATAGAATCACAAAATCTAATAAATAAATGAATAAAAACGATGAGATTCCTAATATCATAATTAATGGTTTTTATTTAGTTATTTATCAGATTGGTAAGTTGAAATGGGTAGGGCACATAGCGCGGTGGACTGATGACCGATGGGGTCGAAAAGTTCTCGAGTGGAGACCACGTAACGGCAAGCGCAGCGTAGGACGTCCACCCACAAGGTGGACGGATGACCTCATTAAGACCGCAGGATCGCGCTGGATGCAAGCCGCTTCCAACCGGTCTTATTGGAGATCCATAGGGGAGGCCTATGTCCAGCAGTGGACTTCTTATGGCTGATGGATGGATGGTTTATCAGATTTTTAGTTTCGATTCGATAGTTTACCCAAAGGCTTAATTAGCTAGGCTGACTTATGATTAAAAAATAACGATTATGGTATTTTAATAAATATTTGTGAAAATATGTTTGTCATCATAATACAAAACAATAAACATAAATGGTCCTTTCCAGGTTCTTCAAGGTCTGGACCTAGCACTAACGCTGATGTACAAAGGTGAAGAATGTCTGTTACAACTAGCTCCACGATTTGCTTACGGAGATGCTGGATTGAAAGCAGGCGAAAGCCTGGGCCTGATCGGTGAGACGGACAGCCCTAAGTACCAGGGAGAGCCAATAGGGCTGGATACTTGGCTAGAAGCTCGGCTGGAGCTCCATGATTGGACAGAGGAGCCAGAAATTGATACTTTGCCCATTGCTGAGAGGATGGAAATCGGGTAAGATTATGAGTATGTTTAGGTTATTATTAGTAGTCGTCATATGACATCGCCACTTAACTCTGTCATATGTCATCTTATCATCCTTTCTCTCGCAATTTATCTGTCACATAATTCGTCCACACTTTTTTTGCTTTACCGCTCCTACTACTTGCCATCATTGCTCCCTTCTCGAATCATGATATGCCCATACCACTGAAGTCTCTCTTTAATTTCTCAGACACTGGCCCTTTTTCGCAGACTTACTGCTGACTGCTGACAAAGGTTCATAAAATATACAAGTTACTAATCCACACTGAGGTCGAATTGTACCCTATCCTTATGAAAATAACTTTTACCCTAGAATCTAAGAAAACTACACATACCATAGAGTATCATTTATTTCCTTTTATTTTGTTAAGTTCAATAACCTTGTCATTTATTATCTGAGATTTAGATAATAAGAATATCAGAGGTATGCTAAAAGCCTACATATATGCAGTTGAGATCATAAACCATTAGTAGCGATAAACCATTACCAGCTAGTTTCCTTAATAAACTATTAATATCAAACTTAGCATAATAAATACATTGTAAGTAATTGGTAATCATATGATTCTGTGACATCTGACTGTGATCCCTACAGAACCGTGCCAAGGTTAGAGTTGACCAATCAAACGGCATGTTGATAAGAAAACCTTGATATTTTGTTAGGAACACAGATCCAATTGTATATAAATATGCTCAAGGGCAAAAGTTGATCTAGCCACGCCTTCGGTTTTGCATAGATTTACGTCATTTCGTATACTTGTATGTAGAGATCTGGTGGGTGACTCTGTATAAAAACACATAAGCTCTAATTTACTCTTTGTTTTTAAGAAATTCGGCTGAAAAAATATTATTTTTCAAGTAAAATAACTTAAACTCGGTTAATAATTCATTTTAACGTAATTTTACATTTATCAAACATGTCTCCAAACGAAATTCACGGAAATAAAAATAAAAATACTTACCGCGTTACGTTACGTTTTGACGATAGAGAGTCAGGCCCCTGAAGAGACAGGCCATTTCTTATATTGGCGCGGCACGTGAGACGGTTAAATGCAGCAGATGCTCATACACCGCCAAATGCATGTTCATAAAACATACATTAGTGTTGTGTGAGCTCATCGGAATAAAACACCTAAGTAACGCAAAAAGAGAACAGTCGTGGCGTCACGGTGAACTAACAATAAGATTTTAATCAGCAGCCAAGGTACCGACTACTTGGTAGACGCGAGGATACCGATGAAAACCGAATTGGTGTCTACCAAGTATCAAACACTTTTAGTTGTACTGGCAATGACACAGCAGTATTGTCAACGCAACAAAATTGGTAAAATGGCACACGGGCGACCTCACCTACAACGCTTCTCTTTTTGCACAAACTCTATATGCGTATTTAGTTTCGTAATTATTGGAGAGTGACTCGAGAGTGCTCTGTGCGAGAGTGAGAAATGCTCTGGATGCTGCCAGTCAACGCGTTGTTGTGATTTTAAGAGGATTCTGAATCGACCAGTGTTTCCGCGTTTTCTGTATAACATCGAGAAACGTTTCAATACATTTTTGATAAAATTTACGTTCCGGGAGAAAACTCTTTTCACCCCTTAAATTGTAAAAAATGTTATGTTTTGGTGTCAATCGCATGAGTAAGAAATGTTGCACGCTCTTACGTCTTTTTTTATTCGAGAAAAGTTTTTAGTTTCTGTATACTTTTTGCGTAAAAATATGACTTTTTAGAGGCTTACAACTTTAAGATAATTAATAAAACTGTAAAAAACTAAGGCGTATGAACCTAGTTATTGAATTGCTGATTAGGTACATGAAATAAAAACACTAAAATCGGAAGATATTTAGAAGTAGATAACAGCTTATTGTTTTTGTATGGTCAAGTTGGCACTTCACAATTGCTTTAAGCTGAGAGTTTCGTGGGAGATTAGGATATATCGAAACGACATGTTCTATCTCGCGAGATCTTAGGTCTTACGTGATGTATGTACTAAATCTACCTGAAGAAAGAATTTAATGTGATAATCGAAACTATCTCTTAGTCAAATAAAACCTAAAGTGCCCAAGTTATTGGCAGTCCGAATCTTAAGCAACTGCGATCTATTGATTGTTCTCAAGTCAATGTCTCGCCCAAGGGTAGCGCAGCAATTGCTGTATTAATTAAAATAAATAGTGCTGTTTAACACGAAACAACTTGGTCATTGCCCTGACCTTTCGTTTGACATTTACCAAAATTTGTACATTTTTTAGGGTTCCGTACCCAAAGGGTAATAACGGGACCCTATAACTAAGATTCCGATGTCCGTTGTCTGTCATCAGGCTGTATGTCATAAACAATAATAGCTAGAGAGTTGAAATATTCACAGATTATGTATTTCGTTTACGGCTATAACAACAAATACTAAAAACAGAATAATATAAATATTTAAGTTTATTGTATGTGAGCCCATACAATAAACGTGTTTTTTTTTTTGCCGAGTTACCCCCAAACGGTATGGAACCCTTAATGCGCGAGTCCAACTCGTACTTGGCTGTTTTTTTATTTTAAACTCAACAGATGTAAGTTTGGCACGCGCGACTAACCAGTGAGATATTTTCGCCAAAAACGCACAACTGACTAATCATTGCAATCTACGTACAAAATTCGAACAATTCGCTCTAATCGATGTTTACCATTTTTAGGCTTCTGTACCCAAAGGGTAATAACGGGACCCTATAACTAAGATTCCGATGTCCGTTGTCTGTCATCAGGCTGTATGTCATAAACAATAATAGCTAGAGAGTTGAAATATTCACAGATTATGTATTTCGTTTACCGCTATAACAACAAATACTAAAAACAGAATAATATAAATATTTAAGTTTATTGTATGGGAGCCCATACAATAAACGTGTTTTTTTTTTGCCGAGTTACCCCCAAACGGTATGGAACCCTTAATGCGCGAGTCCAACTCGTACTTGGCTGTTTTTTATTTTAAACTCAACAGATGTAAGTTTGGCACGCGCGACTAACCAGTGAGATATTTTCGCCAAAAACGCACAACTGACTAATCATTGCAATCTACGTACAAAATTCGAACAATTCGCTCTAATCGATGTTTACCATTTTTAGGCTTCTGTACCCAAAGGGTAATAACGGGACCCTATAACTAAGATTCCGATGTCCGTTGTCTGTCATCAGGCTGTATGTCATAAACAATAATAGCTAGAGAGTTGAAATATTCACAGATTATGTATTTCGTTTACCGCTATAACAACAAATACTAAAAACAGAATAATATAAATATTTAAGTTTATTGTATGGGAGCCCATACAATAAACGTGTTTTTTTTTTTGCCGAGTTACCCCCAAACGGTATGGAACCCTTAATGCGCGAGTCCAACTCGTACTTGGCTGTTTTTTATTTTAAACTCAACAGATGTAAGTTTGGCACGCGCGACTAACCAGTGAGATATTTTCGCCAAAAACGCACAACTGACTAATCATTGCAATCTACGTACAAAATTCGAACAATTCGCTCTAATCGATGTTTACCATTTTTAGGCTTCTGTACCCAAAGGGTAATAACGGGACCCTATAACTAAGATTCCGATGTCCGTTGTCTGTCATCAGGCTGTATGTCATAAACAATAATAGCTAGAGAGTTGAAATATTCACAGATTATGTATTTCGTTTACGGCTATAACAACAAATACTAAAAACAGAATAATATAAATATTTAAGTTTATTGTATGTGAGCCCATACAATAAACGTGTTTTTTTTTTTGCCGAGTTACCCCCAAACGGTATGGAACCCTTAATGCGCGAGTCCAACTCGTACTTGGCTGTTTTTTTATTTTAAACTCAACAGATGTAAGTTTGGCACGCGCGACTAACCAGTGAGATATTTTCGCCAAAAACGCACAACTGACTAATCATTGCAATCTACGTACAAAATTCGAACAATTCGCTCTAATCGATGTTTACCATTTTTAGGCTTCTGTACCCAAAGGGTAATAACGGGACCCTATAACTAAGATTCCGATGTCCGTTGTCTGTCATCAGGCTGTATGTCATAAACAATAATAGCTAGAGAGTTGAAATATTCACAGATTATGTATTTCGTTTACCGCTATAACAACAAATACTAAAAACAGAATAATATAAATATTTAAGTTTATTGTATGTGAGCCCATACAATAAACGTGTTTTTTTTTTTGCCGAGTTACCCCCAAACGGTATGGAACCCTTAATGCGCGAGTCCAACTCGTACTTGGCTGTTTTTTATTTTAAACTCAACAGATGTAAGTTTGGCACGCGCGACTAACCAGTGAGATATTTTCGCCAAAAACGCACAACTGACTAATCATTGCAATCTACGTACAAAATTCGAACAATTCGCTCTAATCGATGTTTACCATTTTTAGGCTTCTGTACCCAAAGGGTAAAAACGGGACCCTATTACTAAGACTCCGCTGTCCATCTGTCCGTCTGTCACCAGGCTGTATCTCATAAACCGTTATAGCTAGAAAGCTGAAATTTTCACAGATTGTATTTCTGTGGCCGCTATAACATCAAAAATAGAATAAAATTAATATTTAAGGGGGTTTCCTATATGACAACCCTGAATTTTAACCGTTTTTCGCTCAATATTAATAATCGTAACAGTGCTTGAAATATTCACAGAATGTTTAGTTGTATATACAATTCAATAGTAAATAATTACATTTAAATTAAATAAATATTTAAGGGGGGCTCCTATAGAGTACGGAACCCTGTGTGCGCGAGTCCTACTCGTACTTGGCCGATTATTGCTCATCCTTGACCTTCATTTTATATTAAATTCCTCCTCTCCATCCTAAGGTTGCCTGGCAGAAATCGCTGTCAGCGATAAGGCCGCCCATTATTACACTGTTTATGTATCTTTGTTTCTTCTTTTTGTTTTGTTTATTTTTTGGTGTGCAATAAAGAGTATCTATCTATCTAAATTATTTTCTCCCAATATTTGCTCACTATGCGACCCCGCAAGGTGTGGCCTGGTATAGACCTATAACAGGACCTAGTAAGATCTACTAAATAAAAAAATTGTCATCCGAATCGGAATCGGCGGAATGTGGGCATATTATGCGAAAATCCAGGCCTGTCTGTTCTCCGCAAAAAAGTGTCCCTTCGCACTGTCGCCTATATTTCGAGATACTCCTTTAACAGTGATAGACCGCCTTGAACTGCTGGGGCCAACACTTACTCCCACATTGAACTACGGCACGTACCTAGAATCTAGGGCCAAATTGCCTGGTACGAAGCTGGGTATCCTGAACAAGGTTAGGCTTAGGCGGCATTTCACACCGGGACAGTTGCTGACAAAAACATGCGTCGAATTGAGATCTTCCTCCTTTTTGTATATCTGTCAAAAAATAGAATTGCCTCTTGGTAGTCCATAGTACTTATGTGGTTGTGTAGTCGTTAAGATACCTAATAAATAAATATCGTTTCATAGCTCTAGGATTACCTGTGAACAACTAACAGCGAGATAAAAAGCATACTTCCTGCGTCTATCTAATCTGGCATAAGTACCATTACGACCATTACCCACGAAGGGTTATTGGACCTTATACACCACGCTGGCGCAGTGCGGGTTGGTGGATTCACATACAGCATCGAATTTCTTCTATGGACGTATGCAGGTTGCCTCACGATGTTTTCCTCCACCGAAAGATGCATATAATAAAACAAACATCACTACCATGATTTCAGTCCTAGGATATTAATTGCTGTCTTCTCTTCTACCCTAAATGAAGTATTGAAATGTGTATATTCCAGTGTCCGCCGCCGCGCTCGCGGCAACTGGTGGTACGGTCGCGGGGAATCCCCGCTGGCGGTGCAGCTGTACCGACGCGCGCTCGACGTGCTCGACGAGTCTGAAGGGGGAATCACCAGCCCCACCGCCACCGGCGAGCTCGAGCCCACTTCTGATGCGCTCTACGCTTTATTGGAGGAGAGGCTGAGAGTGCATAACAACATGGCCGCTGCGCAACTGAAAGCGGGCGCTTATGATGCTGCTTTGCAGGTAAAATGCGTTTTCTTAAAAAAGAGGGGGACGGATTGTTTTAAAAGTATTTATTAAGCGTGGTACTGCTTCAAAGGTGCCGCGTTACGTTTTTATAAAAAGGGGGTAAAATGTAGTTTATAAACGAGTGACATTGAATTTCTTGTTGAACGAGAGTGAGGAAGGAATCATCAGCCCCGCGGCTACTGGCAAGCTGGTGCCCACCCTTGATGTATAATTTCTTATCGCGTATATTAAGATATATTGTACTGTAAAAATATAATATAAACAGGTTGTTAATCATATCAGTCAAGGGAGAAATTGTTTACATTACGTTTCGAACGTACTACTCGTAATAGGTTCAAAATGTCCGACGTCTAACGCTCGCAGAACCAGTAGTTAGTAATTACATTTGTTTAAGTGATCCTCAAAAAACAACCACTTCACCCATTACTTTTCAGGCCGTCACACAAGTCCTGAGCTGCCAGCCCAAAAACGCCAAAGCTCTGTACCGAAAGTCCAAAATCCTATCAGCCATGGGTCGCAACTCCGAAGCCCTAGCCGCCGCGCGCGCCGCCGCCGCAGCAGCCCCCGACGACTCCGGCGCCAGGAAGGAACTACAACGATGTGAACAGAAAGCCACGAGAGATAGATCAGTGGAAAGGAAACTAGCTAAGCGAATGCTCGGCACAACCGAGTCTAAAAGCCCGTCCAGTCCTGATAAGAAACCGTCTAGAGCTAAGGTTCGTTATATTGATATGTTTGAAAAATTCGCCAATGACAAACGAAATAACAAAAAAATGTCTAAAAACATGAAATTATTGATATGCTAATGTTGTATTTCGACATAAAATGTCAAGTGAGTAAGCTTTCAACGAGCGACGCACTGAGGTGATTTACAAAGATATGAACAGAAGGCAGGCAGAGATAGATCGGTCGAAGGGAAACTGGCTAGCATAGCGAATTTATTTTAGTTTGTAACGAGAAAATAAAAAAATCTTTTGTAGCCGGTTACAAAATACGGTTACATACGCAGCCGAAAGTTATAAGCCTCGCCACTCGCACGCGTTCAGCTCAGGGATCGTAGTAGTGATGTCACATTCGGATTTTAGACTCGTTTAGAAGTATCTATAGTATTTAATTTTCGTTTCAGATGTTTGTGTGGGGTTCGCTGCTGCTGAGCCTGCTGGTGGGCGTGGCGAGCGTGCTGGTCTACCGATACAAGATCCAGCACTGACCGCGCTCGGCCCAGCGTTACATCACGTGAGTACTCCATTGTCTATATAGGTATATATTAAAATTAATCGTGGTTGTTAGTCTCGCTAAAACTTGAGAACGGCTGAACCGATTTGGCCACAGAGATACCAGAGAGATGTGGTCGATCTAGAAAAAAAAGAGATGTAATGATTTATTATGGTATGAGTTAGAAAGAGACATGAAAATTATCTCGATTTTGTGGCTATAGTTCGGCCGTTCAGAGAATGCGTTCCTGACACGTCATCTTGAAAAAATGTATTTGGCCGATATCTCGGAATCTATGTACTTAAGGGCAAAACACATTTTTTCAAGATGACGTGTCAGGAACGCATTCTCTGAACGGCCGAACTTTAGTTGCCGTGTTTTTCTCTCAGTAGTGTCAAATTCCAATACATATTTGACAGTTTTTAAAACTCTTACTCAGATTTTCCATACACTTTTGTGGATGAGAATTGCCTCAAGCGACAACAGCTTTTGTACTACGAATATTGAAAGATAGCAAAAAAATTCGTTTCTCCATACATTTTGTCGCGCGTTGAAGAACTTTTTGTATGAAAATGCTGATTTTTTTCTTCGTGATTTTCCAAAAGTCCTAGAACAAAAGTTGTTTGTCTAGATGTACTAGATTACTAGACCCTCCCTTAAAAGGTTTTGCTTTTAATATAATATGACCTTGTATAAACAAAGTTGACGTCAGGGAAACAATTTCTTCAGTGAAAATCCTAGTTCACTTCTTATACTTCAAATACAAGACTAAGTACAAAATAAGAATGATTCATTATCGCTTACCATCAGGAGAGTTGGTGGTCAAGTACATACTTTTTCGCGACGAAAAACAGGGCATATTTTAAATAATTAACTTCCAAATTATGACTTATTGTCATTTTTATTTTTCAGGTAAGAGATTCCAATTATTCTATTGGACGGGAAAGGTGCACATTTTACTTAAAGAGATGTCAAAGATGATGATATCAATACGCGGGCTGTCGGCACGTAATATAAATAATACATTGTAATTCACAAGATATTAATATCAGATATCTTACGATAATATCATCTGCTGTCAGCTTCCAAATCTTATAGAAATTTTATCAGCCGACTTAACTGTATATATTTTTCTGTGAAATGTTTATAGAATATTTTTGTATTCATGTTTAAAGCTGTGTATTTATAAAGGAGAATTCCCGCTTTGCTGCGGTATCTTATTTGAAACGTGTAGGTATATTACCATTTGAAACATATAGTATTTACCTGTTTAAAAAAACATTTGAGGTTCGTGTCCTCTCGCTTGCTATAACTAACTATAACTAAATGAGTGCAAGCAGGATAAGACGAACTTTCGGATGTTTTCTTTACTGAACCAAGTTTGACCTAGAAAAGCTATTAGATTTTAATGCAAAGTCCCATATTATGAGGTAGTTATCTGATACTTACCTACTAATTTAAAATAATTGGTTTCTTATCAAATATATAAGTGTTTACCATAGATTGTAATAGAAAGTAGATCCGGTGATTAGTAATTTGTCATAAAAAATAAGCCTTGAAGCTGTTTGAAGTTTGTCCGCCATATTGCTGAGTCACCAATGTGACATTTGATCAGTAGTTCAAGTGTCACTTGTGTCAAGTAATTTTTTGATTTTATAGTGTTTTCGACGCCATGTTGTTACTGTGATCATGTCTTTCTCAATTTTAGGGCAACTTCTACTCTTTCATTTTTCTATGGTGTATACAGTACATACTCAGAGAGAAATTTAATCATTTTATGGGAATTACACATTGAATCTGATCTATCTATGAACAAAAATACTGTTTTTATTTTACTTTTTATACAAATAATTGTTTAACTGAGAATACAAAAAATAAATATCGGTCCCGACTCAAAAGATTTTTAGATAAACCCAAACTTAGTTTGTACCATGTCTGGGCATTCTCCTTTTTTTAAAAGCTGACTCAACATATTTAGACTTTTAATTATTTAAAATTACAAATTTGTCTTCCTCCTGTACACATGGCAGTTAAATTGTTTAGCATTTATTTTATACGTTTTTGGCCCAAATACTTATAACTATATAAACACTCCAGCATGTCGATCTTATGTATTTTATAGGCTGAATCAAACTTCGTGGCGGCTGGGAAGTTAGCTACAAGCTGCGCGAACCCAATAGGCATGGTGACTGGGTAAAAAAAAACATTATTATAATTAATCCGTGAGTATCAATAAATATTGTGGACACGTATTTTTTCTTATGTTAATCAAACAACAAATGACAAAGATAAAACTTGTCAAAGTTTGGGAGTGGGGGGTCGTGACGTCACCTCTCTTACAGAAGTCTATACATTTGTATGGCACTTGTGACGTCACGCGGAACGTTAACGAGCTATCAACGCGCGGCTTTGTGTGAGCTTCAGTCGGGATTGGACATTGCGCAGCTTGTAGCTAACTTCATTTCCGCCAACTTGTGTGGCGCGGCCTATAGCTAACTTCTCTGCCGCCAACAAGTTTGATTCGCCTATGCTTAGCTAATTTCAGCTAGCGGGCTAGCTCTTTATAGTTAAACTGATCAAATTGCTATTTCCATTCTTATTCGTAGTAATGTTTTAGTTAGTTTCATTTTATCTAATGCATAATGTACCTACTTCATTGTATAAAGGGTCGTAGATATATCATCTAGAATTTTAGACGATTTAAGTATACAGGGTTGTATAGAAAGTTGGTAACAACTGAGAACATGTTTTTTTATGTAAAACTTTTACTATAAGAATCTGAAATCTGCTGTTGTTCTATAGAAAAACATTATATGACTTTCGCTTTTTCTGGTTTTACGTATTTGGTGACCTATAGTGACATCAAGATTCATCGATTTTTTTTCTTCGTGTGTCATGAAAATCTAGCTAAGGCATAATGGATATAAGAGAGGGGATCGGGCGTTAAATCACTCTGTAAACTACACCTAAGTTTTCCGCCATTATTAAAAATTACTTGCCTGATATTTGAAGAATATTTCAAATGCTACTTTGGCGACAAAGTACCTTTTTAGGAAAAATCATGGCTTATGCCCGATTCGCTTTCTTTCTTACATTTATGATGAGATGGCACAAAATGAAATTATATAGGTGTCATATGTTAGCATATGTTTCAAGGAAAAACTGACACTGAACTGTCGATTGTCGTTTAGTGACGTCATTGTAGACGGATATAATACTTTCGGGACTGACCCAAAAAATAACTTAATTTTCAAATGGGAAGTGAAACAGCTTTGTTCGCTCTGTTGTTTGCGATTTCAGTATTATTCTTATAGTTCAAGTTATTCACACAAATGAGAACAATACAATACAAAATCCACTTCGCCACTTCTATTTAACCCTCCCTGTACGATAAATGTATATCATTGGCTTGTATGTATGTAAAAATGTCGTGTATTTATGTCCAAATTATCTGTATGTATATTGTAGGTATACTCGTTATTTTTTTAGTAGTGCCAAAATTTAGGTGTTTAGATATCAATGCCTAAATTTCATACAATTTAGCCCTCAGATCTATCCATTGATTTCTTATGTTGGTTTTATTTCCTTATGCCTACTGTATACTATACGGTTTACTGAAAATCAGTTCAAAAGTTTACAAAAAAATCTATTTTTTATAAACTTATTAAGAACTAAGGATTAAAAGTAACTAGTATTTCGCCTCATGATCAAAAGTACATATAACTTAATTATAATTGCGCAGGGAATAAGGTTGTATGAAAATTAGGCTTTAAAATCTATTTTTATCAGGAAAATACTATTGAGCACGGCGCAGACCTTCGTATTAAATAGAACACATATTTTTCGATTCTTTACAAACATAAGAAGACAAAAAATATGAGGCATTCCACACTTGGACACGATTTGGAATCGAGGTGCTTTTTTAGTTGTCACTTATGATCCGAGGATAAGTACGCATTTACGTTCATATTTTCTTCTCGTGTAATTATCAGTTTTTGAAATCAGCGTTTTAAACTTTGTATCTATTTAGACTATTTATTTAAGTATAGGAATTATTGTGTTGCCTTAGTAAATTCTATCCGCGTTTTCAGCGCGAAATTTGTAAGTACTTCTGTCAGAAAAATATTATAGTCATAATATAAAAAAATATCAATTAACCCATTCAGCGCCGAGCCCATCGGCGGGCAATTTTTTTAACTTTCACGCCGAGACCGCCCATGCGCGGTTGATTTTAAACTGTAATAATAACTGCGGCATCTGGGTAATATCGTTACTTTTCAGAAAGGCAGCGAATGGGTTTATACAGAGATGACAGCGGGAATATGCGAAGAAAAAATGAGTTTCACGCTGGCTCCCGCGCAAACCTATTTTCGGCTTTTACGCAGCGTTCTGCGCATAACTTCCCATCCGCCGACTTGTGTGGCGCTTAGTATACTCGATATTACAGAAGTGCTTTATATTTGTAATTGTTTGCAAAAAAACAATGTAGGTAGTTGCTTTATTCATACATTTATCCGGCCCAATCATGTTTCTCTACATTAAATGTGATAAATCATATAAGATAATTCTCTTTACGTAATCTTACTGTTGAAATCAAACAAGATGTATAAAACTTAGATTTATTTAATAAATAAAAATATTGGTTTGGTATAGGGGTTTACACTCAAGTGATAATGTTAAAAAATAAATGGTGGTTCCAGTATACAGTAAAGAAATAAAAAATATATTTGAAAATTGCAGCTGCGTTTTATTTCCTTTCCACAAATGTTACAGGCCGAATTATAAAGTTTGACGTGTGTGAACACGAGGCGGGTCATTGCGTAGTAGCAATTTATTCAAATGTCAGCGGCGCAAGGAGTGGGGATTTGCGCCAATCTGTCACTCTTTCACACGTTGAAAAGAGTTCTTTTCGTGGTCGCATGCTGGACTAGCTGCTGGGGCCTTATTGTGTAAGCGCTCTGACGTTCGGATTCGCTTTTTCTCCTGCTCGCGCCAGTTACGCCACGAGAGCGAGCGGGAGAAAAATCGAAGCCGAACGTCAGAGCGCTTACACAATAACGCCCGTAGCACACCTCCGCTGCGAAACCATAATAGCGGAACCGCGGTGATTTCGCCACGTCTTGTCCGCATATATGAGAAGCGGAACACTAGTGAAACGGCCTGTTCTAACGCATAAACTTGACTGTAATTCTATCTCTTTCCCCGCGCAGTTTCGTCGATCAGCTCCAACGCCAGCCACACTTCCGCGCTCCGGCCGCCATTTTCTTGCGGCGCCGCGTTATTTTCGCACGTGTTTGTGGAAGTCGACAAAATTAAAAACGAAACTAGGACATTTTGCTCCGATTGCCGCAACTAAACTGACTCGCATGATGTTCCGACGACCAGTACCGCAAATCAAACTACACTTGATCGCAGCGGAATTCATCCAGCGGTTTCGCTACTTGTATTTCGCGGCGGAGGTGTGCTACGGGCGTAAGGCCTCTGGTCGGAAGTCGGAACTCGATACGCGGCTTTCGATTTTTATGTCATGGAAATTTGGAAGCAATCTAACTAGTTAAAATGGTAAGACTCAGAAAAATGTAATGGAATGTAACGACAAATTCAATGTGTGACTTTCTGTTTTATTTATTAGATTACAATACAATTTCTATACCCCACATTTAATTTTCACAACTGATCCACTATTATGGCTCAATTCAGATATTTGTGGCACTTTAATATAAAAATATACAAAATAAATAAACATAAAGCCCCGTATTCACTAGGGAACATTTGTCCCGCGACTTTATCGCTCGACAGGATTTCTACGTGTCGGGCGACGTCGCGGGACATGTCGCCCGACATCGCAGGCGACATCTACGTGTCGACTGTCGACGCTCCGCGAGCGACTACCTTGCGCGACTTCGTGTCCCGCGACAACATTTGGAGTTTGAGTAGTGAGGACGTATCGCTCTGAGTTCCGCGACTATGGCTAGAACCAGTGTTGCCAACCCTACTGTTTCAACAGTAGATTTTTTCACATTGATGAATCTGTTTTTGTTTCACTCCTAATTTTTACTGTTTTTCAATTAGCGTTCAGCGCCCCTTGATTGCACTATGAAATATAAGAAAAAGTCTGAAAATACTGAAGATGAGGCAATTGAGGATGAAAGTGGAAAATAATTTTACTTTGTTTCATTGAGTTGTAATCCTTAGTGATACCGAATTTTACAGCGTTTTTGAGTCCTAGTAACTAATAAAAGTAATTGATTTAATTATAGTAGGCATTTTAATGGTGAGCTGCTTTTTTTAGTTTGCCGGGGATGGCAACACTGACGACATCTCGACCACAACTTGGGTATGTGGACGAGCGAAATGTTGAGCGACTTGTCGCGGGATAGTCTCACGTATTGTTTCGCGTCTTATCGCGGAACATGTCGAGCGACTTTGTCCCCTAGTGAATACATCGCTTAAATAAATTCGTAACTATTTACATATTTTACAACTTTTGCAGATTTTCTCGGCTTTCAGTCGTGCATTCTAAGTTTCACTCTCACATGGAATGCTACACATATAATCGGTTCGGTAGAACTAGTCGAGCGGCAAAGCCACTACCACTTGTTCGGCTAAATCACTTGAACGTGCCGCCTCGCGGCCGCCCCGCCTAGCCAAAGCCGTTCGGCATTTGCCGAACCGAATGATTAGACATATTCAATGTGTAGATGAAAGCCGTACTGAACCGAATATGTATATAGCAACTCTATCGCAAATTATCAAAATAATGATAAACTAGAAACATTATCAATCACACAAAATTATAAGTAATAATAGTTTCACTCATTAAAACTAAACTGATACTTCTCTTCCATCTCAGTGCCTATAAAAATAATACCAATTTTGGACCTGCATTTTTTACAGACAGACAAATTCATGTAAACGAAATCCAATAAATAAAATTAGAGAACATAATTGACATTTCAAATGACTGCTTAAACGGCTTATCCCATACAAACTAGCTTATTACTTCTCTAGGTATTCAAAAATGAATTTTATTTTTGGGTTACAAATGACATTTTATTTTCTATCAAATCGTAATCAATGCTTTCTGTGAGATTTGACGTTAGCCGTCTTACAACAAAAGGTTTACGCATGCTTTAGACAATGTTTAACAGTACAAATTGCACTGTTAGACAGTGTTGACGACAATGTTAATTTCAGTTACAAACAAAAACTAATTTGGTGCGATTTAGTTTTAAAATAGGCAAAAATTCTAACCTTGTGCAAATGTGTATTTACATAGATTAGCTTACTATATAATTATCTATGTTATTTGCACGCATCATACGCCACGTCGTTTAATTATCATCATTATTTGCATGTAATCGCCCACTGCTGAGCATAGGCCTCGCTTGATAGCACTTGTCCAAGTCCTGTATCCTTTTTCAGCTTGGATCCATGATTTACAAAATATCGTAGATCCAACGAGCGAGGACGTTCCATTTTTCGTTACACAGTTATCATGCTATAGGCTAAATGACTAAAATATAATTAATTCTTCAGTTTGATTATCAAAAAGTCACTCATATTTTAATTCTTTCATCAATTAAACAAATCAATTACAAAGACAGATATAGCCAGTCAGTGTCCCTCGCGACGTCACGTTCTAACTCTATACCTCTATACATATAGATGACGTCACTTCATCCCACTCTCGAACTTGTATCGGCCGCCGATATACATTGTATTGAGCTTCATTTTTGATATTTTTGTATTTTTTTTGTTATGTACAACGTAAAAATACATATCCAATATTGTTTAATAATGCTAACTGACGGATTAATTTTATTATGGTATAGGCTAATCATACAAGTCGGCGGATGTGAAGTTAGCTACAAGCTGCACATTATGTAATCCTGACTGAACCTCACATAAAGCTGCGCGTAGATTGGATTTCGCACTGCTTTTGACATCGTATCTTTCCTTCACACGATAACTTCACATCCGCCGACTAGTATGATTCCGCCTATACCATTTCTTTTAGCCAGTCATCACGCTTAAGACAAAACTTCTTGACTCACTTCACACACTGAAAAAACACCGTAAACATCTCTAATATTATCACAGCCTAGTTTTCACTGTCACCATTTTAGCCAGCCAGCTGGTAACATGCGTTATAGCTTCTATCTGCGCGATAGTTCCTAACGCTTGTATCGTGAACACTGTTGCTACGAAATCGTACAAAAGTTTGGGAGAAAATACTGTCCATACGAAGAGATGGTGTCGGAATATCGTCGCTATAACTGCGTATATGACGAGGCAGTAGACTCGTTGAAGCGCGAAAATGTTTGTGGCGCGCCACGCTTGTTGTAAGTACCTGGAAAGGAAAAATATTTTATTAAAAAACAAGCTTTTACAGAACAAGTACTCGCCAAGACGAATCAAACGAGCCGAAACTCGATAGGGTTGCGTCGTTTCATTACAGAGTTCCTATGACCACCTTTCGGCTTTATCATCAGACCCTGGTTACCATTGAAAGACAAATTACTCGCCAAGACCATTCAAATGAAACCAAACTCGATGAGGTTCTGTCGTTTCATTGCTAAGTTCCTTTGGCCATCTTTCAGCTCCACCATCAGATCAGCACCATGTCATCATAATATTGCACTGTCACACGATTTACACATGTATTCAAAATTTCAGCTCAATCGGTAACCGGGAACTGGATCAAATTTAACTTGCAAGATTTGATTACAGACCGACAGACAGACAACGGGACAGGTGAAACTAAATAAAAGCTTGTAAAAATACTGAGATGGGAAGAGGTTGAATTCGAAAGAAAATGTTGGTTTTGGCCTTGTTTTGGCTGTTGGCTCCTAAGGTTGTCATAACCATGCAATAAAATAATGAAATTCTATTTTTTTCTTCTGTAATTTACTAGCCAGTGAAAAAAATTGTGAATCTTTCTAGCAGCAGGCGCCGGGAATTGATAGGCTTTTGAAATTTATATAACGCAGTTACAGTAAAACAACGAATTAAAAAAATATCACCCTTTTTGGAGGAAATAATTATAAATGCCTCACATAATTTATAGACGCTCATCATGTTACTAAGCTATATAGTAAGGTTCGTAGATATGTTCCCAACGAGTAACACCCTCAACTGTCACACGATGGGAACATTTTAAGATTAAATTCCTAACCAGTTACACTGTTACTCGATGGGAACTTTTTTTATTAGTATTTTCCTAACCAGTCACACTGCTACAGGACTTTATGAAAATAACAATTTTAAATTTATAATTACAAAATAATAACATTGGCAAATACAGTTACTTAATTATGGATGTAAAACTTTTATCAGCATTCGTCTTATTGCTGGTAATTCTCATTTTAAGGTTTTATTCTTAGTAAAATATCTAAATACAATCAGCCTTTTAGAGGTATTATATGATATCATAGTAAAAGATCACATTTTACCACAATATCAGTTCTTAATTCTAATTTTAATTTGTTATAGGACGGGTGCTGAACCCTGGTGTCAGAGTTTTTAAGCCGCTTGAAGGCCTCTGACATAGCTAAACGGTTAAAAAACCGGGAGCTATTTCATTATCCGCGCTAGGAGGTAAGTTGCAGCTAGGTTATAGATGAGCGCGGCGCCAGCGAACGCGTGTAGTCCCATCCTTAGCACTGGTCTACTGACGTCTAGTCATCAGTTACTCACTGCGTCCAAGAGTCGGCGCTGGCAGCGAGGTTACAGAAGAGTGCGGCACCCGCGAGCGCCGGTCCGGCGTATGCGTGTAGTCCCATCCTTAGAGCCACCCGCGTCGCGCTGTACTCACGTAGACCAACGTACCCCGAGCCTAGGTCTACTGATGCTAAGCTGTTTGAGTTACCCTGGAAATAAAAATGGAGTCAATCTAGTTTTAAACTTTATTGTACACAGGGTTATTCCTAATCAATTAGCATCCTTTTAGGGGCTTATTCTGTACATCAAAACTAACAACTTTGGTTCTGCGACTTTTATCAAAACTCAAAAAAAAAATCAGCTGTTTCAAACATTTTTCGCGGGTGAACGATATTTTTCTAGTTTATGGAGTTTTATCAAAAGTCGTAGAACAAAAGTTGTTAGTTTTGGTGTACAGAATAAGCCCCTAAAAGGATGCTAATTGATATAGGAATAACCCGGTATAGGTATGTATTGTAGATAAATCTATCCCAGCCCTAAATAAACAATAAACAAATAAACGGCGGATCAAACATCTTGGCGGCTGTGAGGTTACTACAAGCTGCGCGTAACCCAGAGATCGCGCAACTTTTGTCAGAATTGGGTTATCTGCAGCTTGTAGCTAACGTAACCCAGAGATCGCGCAACTTTTGTCAGAATTGGGTTATCTGCAGCTTGTAGCTAACGTAACAGTCGCTAAGACGTTTAATCAGTGTGACCATATTAAATTTCAGAAAAAACACCGAAGCACCTCAAAAATATACTTTTCGGTCACTACACCTATATTTCACTATTTTCCACTGAAAGTTCCTCATCATAGAGCTGTTTCGGCTATTTTCATCGTAAATCGCAAATCCTTGGGTACCAGCGTACCCTTTAATTACCCAAATATTATACTCGAAAAATCACCTTCCTACAGCAATTTGATCATAATATACTCAAACAATACCATTTTACAACACATTTTCCGAAATATATTGAAAAATACCGACCTCCGCTTATAAACTTACAAAAATACTGATGTTCGAAAACGTAACTATAATAAACTGAAAAAGTATTAAAATACTGATTCTGGTCACACTGCGTTTAATTCGGCATATAGACGATTTTTATAGTCTTTCCACTAATTTCTATCTTCGATCAAAATCGAAGAAGATATTAAGATTGACATCAACAACATACTCGTACATCAAAAGTGGATAAAATGGATTAATCCCTTGCAAAGCGCAATGAGAGAAGCCTATGCCCAGCAGTAGGATAAAGAAGGCTGTGGATGAAAGTGCAAAAGAACATGTTAAGGCTGACTCCACAGCCATGAGGGGTGTACAGTACATAAATAGAGAGGATAACATATCAACTTTTCATTGCTTTGCTTAAAACTTAGTACTAATACTGATGGTTTATCCTTTACAGCGGTTTCCTTCAAGCGATTTCGGAGTGGAAAGAAGCAGCGGGGTGCAGGCTGCGGGATGATATAATTATGTATAACATAACTATGTCATAATATTTATATACTTATTGCAAACATTAGCCGTTACGTAAAATGCCACTTACAAAAAAAATTGCATAAGTAGACAGTATTTTAATAAAATATTTCAAACCTTCGCCGTTTGTTAAATTACGTAACGTACTAACTATATTGTATTTTATTCCTTCCTGTTTTGGTGTGAAGCAATAAACAATTACAATTATTATCTAGTGGTACCACTTACCTGATAAAAGAAAAACAGTATCCCAATCCACATATGCACGAGCGTCCGACTCAGGACGTCCACCACATCCGTCCTTTTCACCGACTTAAAATCCAACAACTTATGATCCATACACTTAGAAGTCAGCAAACACGTTATATATATACTCGGCACCATTATAACATTATGGGGTCTCATTAACAGAACAACTATCAACATCATGCTATTCAACATCAAATGGGACACTGACCGAGCCAAATTCAACTTTACTTCATCAATATTCCACGGCTCTTCTATAATAGGATCGTAAATATAATCTTCAGTTTTCTCTTTAGGTTTGTGGTAAACAAATTTACTACTGCTTATTTGTGTAGGAGATGCTTGTACGCCGCAAGATTTGAATATGCCAGCGAATGTTAGTATTTCGAAGACGAATTGGGCTATTAAAAGTCCCCAGAAAACGTTTACGATGTGTACTGTGTCCCAAGTTTTGATATCGTGGAAGGGTGAATGTAGGGCTGAGGTGGCGACTCGGTAGCAAAGTATGGAGATTGTAGCGACGATTGTGAGGCCGGATTGGAATTGCATTACGTTGTTTGTATAGCGAAGGTTGTAGAGGCAAATTACTAATGTGGCTAGGGTACCTGGAAATAAAAAAAGAAACAACTTTTTACAACCTAGTAACATATTCAAGAAAACTTAAAGCGTCTGTCTTCGGTCACCGCGTAAAATTCTAATTTCATTTCACTTCTTGGGCTTTTGCTATTTAAAGACAAATTACTTAACGTGTGTTAACACTACCTTATCATGGTCGCAAACTGAATAGGCTAAAATAGTTGACAATATTTTTTGAAGTCATCTTTTAACAGCTAACCATAAAAAGCCGATTATCGAAAACAAAAATAAAGTTACTAGCTTATTATTTTCTTGGTAGACAGAGAGCGCACTATAACAGTCTATGACGTCACTGCCTGCAAGTGTCATAAATTCGCCACATAATGTAAAGCTTTGTGGGAAAGGGATAAGACATCTCTATTTTCCTACCAATGCAAATTTCAATTATTTTTTCGGTTTACGAATCACATTTAATTGCATAATTCACTATTTTGATACTTTTAACTAATTTAATACCAGTCAACTACCCTATTATCGTAAGCTTATGACGAGTAGCTTGTCTATACAAATAAAAAATAATCGCGCGCTGACCCCGTAGATTTAGAGACCGTTTTGCATTTTTAGGTTTCCGTAGCGAAAGGGTAAAAACGGGACCCTATTACTAAGACTCGCTGTTCGTCCGTTCGTCTGTTTGTCTGTCTGTCTCCAGGCTGTATCTCATGAACCGTGATAGGTAGACAGCTGAAATTTTCACAGATGATGTATTTCTGTTGCCGCCATAGCAACAAATACTAAAAACTGAATAAAATAAATATTTAAGGGGAGCTCCCATACAACAAAGGTGATTTTTAGGAGTTTTTTTGCTCGCTATTAATAATGACAAGAGGAATGGGGCTCAGGAGGCTCCAACACGGTACGGAACCCATCGTGCGCGAGTTCGACTCCCACTTGACCGAGTTTTTTTAGTTTTACTTTTAGAACTATAACTTTTTTGTTGATAGAATAGGCACTTACCAATGACTAGATGTAGTTGCAAATAGAACGCGTTTTCCGGCGCGTTTAACCAATCTGCTGTATCAGGAAGGAATAACCACCGGTCTCCCGTTTGGTTCATCGTTCTCAGATATCTGGAATAATGTAATTTTTATATTATTGTTACCATCATTACTGTACCAGCCTTTGTAATATTGTTCCCCACGAGCGCGTCTGCCCGAGGGAACCCTAATGCTGGTGTGGAGCTTGGTGTTTTCGTCTGAGGGGAAACTACAGGATCACCGAAATCAAAAACCCTTTATTTTTCTTCACAAACTTATATACACTGTTTTTTCTTTGACAAGAAAGAGTCAAGCGCGAATCGCACTAATAATTTTGAATTTGGAATATTTTGCCGAAAGAGTTTGCCAAATAAATAAAGAAGATCGTAGCCGTCGTGCACAAATATTTCACTGCAGGACGTAGGCCTGCCCACGAAGGGTGATTGGGCCATATCCACCACGCTGGCCCAGTGCGGGTTGGTGGATTCACATACGCCATCGAATTCCTTTTATGGACGTATGCAGGTTGCCTCACGATGTTTTCCTTCAACGAAAAGCCAGTGGTGTGAAATTCCGTACATAAATTCCTATATAGGAATTCATTGGTACGGGACCGGGATTTGAACCCACGACCTCACGATTGTAAAGCGGGTGTCAGTTCCACTTGACCACGGCCACGTCATCGTCTTACCTTCTTCTAACATCGGGTGTCTTTGGAAGGCGGACATATTCTATTAACATTAAACTCATCATTATGAACAACTTTTATAATGGGATAAACCAGAAAAAAATAGCTATTCCATACACATTGTCCCAAGAAAATGAAGTTTTCGAATGGAACAGTTGTTTTATTTTTCAACTATGGCCCAATTGCTTTTGGCTCAAATTTTAGCTATAGAAAAGCTGGTACAGTCCAGTATATATTGGTGCGTCCACACTCTTCACGAGGCGACACGAGCACCGCAGCTGTAGCTAACTTCACATCGCCGACTTGTATACGATGTTAAGTTAGCTACAGCTGCGGTGCTCGTGTCGCCTCGTGGAGAGTGTGGCGGCACCATACCTAAAACAAGGCAGCGATTTTATTTAAATAATCATTCTTTATCAGATCATCCATCCATAGGACCTGCACTGCTGTACATAGACCTCCCTTATGAATCCCAGGGTTATCCAGAACTGATGTACTAAGCCGAAAGGAGGTGATTCAGACTATTATTATGAACAACTTTTACTATGGGGCCATCCCGAAATTCGAGAAAAAAAAAATAGTTGATTTTTTTTCTCGAATCCTGGGTTGGCTCCATAGTAGGTGAAAATTGTTCATAATGATGGTGTTAATCACCTCTTTCGGTTTAGTATAGAGCAAGCAGATAACCCTGTATAGTCATTAGCCCATAACCTTACCCTTGCGTGTACAGATTAAATAAAATAGTAAAATTAATAATTTTAAAAACTCCCCAACACAAAGTAAACTCTGTCTTTTCAATATCATTGAAGTAATACGGTATCAAATTTCGAATCAATAGGACATATGGAAGGTAGTCAGATCCCCTCATCAACTAAAAAAGAGCTGATGATTTTCAAACGGCTGAACAGATTTTTATGAAACATGGTTAAAAACACTCGGGATAAAATTATCTATGACACAAAAAAAACTAAACGAAAATCGGTTCATCCGTTTGGGAGCTACGATACCACAGACAGATACACAGACACGTTAAACTTATCCTCTCTTTGTCGGGGGTTAAAAACAGTTAAATAACGTACCTATCAAAAAGCTACCTATATACAGTGTACACGCACGGGTACGGTGGGTGGTAATGTGCTAAAGATACTACAACTCACCTATGCAAGGCAATAAGCATCACCCATTTCGGCACGATCCCCAACCCAACCGCACTCATTTTCTCTTCCAGCTCCGGTTTTTCTTGCACCTCGGTAGCTCCCACCAATTTCTTACTCAAATACATAACTACCAACACTACAGTCTTAATCAATACGAAAAACATTAACGTATTCCAGAAAAAATACCACGTCATATGCTCTTCTTCTATGAAACTTGTACCAAAAAACGACCACGAGTGAAATAACGTCCCTATGATAAGTAAATAGTCTATGGCGTTCAATTCGCGTAATGGTGACAAATCTTTAATACGTTCTATTGAAGTTTTTATTATAAAATATGTAGTTGTCATAGTGCAAGCGACAAGGACAAAAGCTAGGGACCATAGCGGGTCGAAAGAGCACAGCTTGCTTTTCGTTTCGGTTATGAAACAAGACGTGATTAGAACGAAAATGTATATAATTAGTATGATGATAAATGCGACTATGGAACCCGCGTTTGATTTTGGGTACCCGTGGCGGGTGAGGCTGGTTTTTCTTTGGCTGTCCGGTTGTAGCGAGTAGAGGGTTACGAATATTAGTGAGGTTACGATCTGGAAAAGATCAAATATATTTTTAAAATTGTCTATTAAACACAGATTGTAATACAATTACACAATAGTTACATTTTAAAAAAAAAAAGAAGAGCGCGTACATACATCTCATTTGCAATAACTTAGATTTTAATGCTCGCTCTTGCTGTCACATGGTCACAAGTTACGAGAGGCGAGAGCAGGAGCAAGCATTCAAAATCTGTGAGTGCGAACGAGATAGCATGGTATGCGGTTCTGCAAGTCATATCTGTTGTTTCAAAAATTAAGCTTCATAAGCCCATTGAATTGTTTTGTCTAAATGATATTTTTTTACAGGATAAAATAAATATATAAATATAGCAGCGCTATTACCATCGCCATAACGCCATCGAAGTTGAAGGTTGTCTCTGAGAGGTATTTGGCCATTTTTTCCAGACTCTTCGTAGAACTTGAAGTAGCGCTCAGTAAATGTCACCCGCGGTCACCCACCCGAAGACTGACCGTACCGAAAGTTGCTTATACTAAGCGCCACACAAGCCGGCGGATCAGAAGTTAGCCGCGGATGACACTTCGCCGTGATTCGCTAATTCCTGCGCATGTGTGCATAATGCGTAGGGAGCGCGCGGGAGGCATGAGGTTGGCGGGCGGGTGTGCCCCGGCGCGAGTCTCTCGTGTGTTTGTGTGGCGCCTAATATAACTTCGGGTGATCGATGAGATATCTTGTCTAACTACAAAGTATACTTACAAAGTACAAAAGTGCTATTCCCATCGCCATTGCGTAAAGATCGAAGTTGACGGTTGTCTCTGAGAGGTACTTGGCCATTTCCTCGAGAGACTCTTCGTAGAACTCTTTGGATATTTTGGCCGCGCTCTGTTGGCCGGTGGCCAAATAATGCGCAAACTGTTTCTCTGCTCTTTGGAATTGTTTATAGAATTCTGTTGAGAAAAAAAAAACAAAATATTGAGTATATTTGGTGCCTACTTTATTTACTCTACTATTTTATTAACCGACATGGACATTGAGGACATTTTTCACTAATATGCATTTAAGATGGATACAGTTAGTTATCTCCTATAGATCAGTTTATATTTTTACTCTAGCTAGATAACAAGCCCAATTATGAAGGCACCATCGTAATTTTAATAGCAACGTAAAAAGTGCCTAAAGTGAAAAAGAAACAGAAATATTCTAGTTAGCTATTACTATTATGCCGCCTTTATAATTGGGCACGTGGGGCAATTCTGTTAACCGATCTCGTTGCTGAGGTGACGCGTTCTAGAGCTTCTTTCGTTTTTTTGACAGCTTTGAGCCATTAAAACTGTCAGAAAAGCGAGAGGGGTTCGGGAGCGTATCACTTCGGTGACGAGATCGGTTGACAGAATTGCCCCGCTGTTGTCCAATCAGAAATTAGTTACTCCTAAAAACACAAGTAATTAATTTCTGGATTTACTCTAGATTCTACAGTAAAAACAGTGTATTAAGCTCACTTCACTGATTTGTACACTAATATTGAGGTAATGTAAAGTCGCTGTCGTACGACGATCGGCAGCAAAACAAGCAGTAAATGCTTCGTTTATTGAGCCAGGAAGTAAATGCTTCGTTTAGTGAGGCAGGCAGTAAATGCTTCGTTTAGTGAGGCAGGCAGTAAATGCTTCGTTTAGTGAGGCAGGCAGTAAATGCTTCGTTTAGTGAGGTAGGCAGTAAATGCTTCGTTTAGTTTAGCTAAGTCACTAGTTTTTACCCGCGGCTTCGCCCGCATGATTCCGTCTTTCAAACCCGAGGCCCTACCTTACCACCCTTAATAAAGGAGGTAGAAAATAAAAAAAAACTATTTGACGGTTGTTCGATTCTACAGTTGTTTTCTTTTAACATTTCTTGAAGCGCACTCTAGAATAGCTCGCAGATAACAGATTTTTTCCTACTTACTTAACACTTATAGTTATATTATGAAAAATTTACACAATATCATTATAATTTATAGCCTATGTGTTATTCTGATATATAAGCTATAATATTGCAAAGTTTCATCTCAATCCGTTCAGTAGTTTTTGCGTGAAAGAGTAACAAACATCCATCCATCTATCCATCCTTACAAACTTTCGCGTTTATAATACTAAGTAGGACTAGTAGGATAGTCACCTATGTCAGTGGGCAGTTGTTGCCTCCCTATGACGTGCAAGAGAGATAATAGATGCTGTCTTGTGTCAGTAGGCAGTAGAGCTGGCAGTAACCGTCCCGTACTATCGCCCGGTATAGGTACTTTGGCAGCCACGATAAAGACGTGGCGAGATAAGCAATAAACGACTCTATTTCTTAGTTATTGAGTCATAATTACCTGTGTCAATAGACAGTTGTTGCTTCGTATTATGCCTTACTATGACGCGCAACAGATAGAGATGTTGTCTCGTGTCAGTAGGCAGTAAGGCGGGCAGTAACCGTCCCGTGCTGTCGCCGGGTATAGGCACGTTTAACATTCAAAATATTACTATGAAGATGGCAAGTTAAGCAATAAACGACCCCATTTCTTAGTTATTGAGTCATAATTACCTGTGTCAGTAGGTAACTGTTGCCTCGCATTATGCCTCGCTATGACGTGCAACAGATAGAGATGCTGCCTCGTGTCAGTAGGCAGTAAGGCGGGCAGTAACCGGCCCGTGCTGTCGCCGGGTTTAGGCGCGTTTAACATTCAAAATATTACTATGAAGATGGCAAGTTAAGCAATAAACGACCCCATTTCTTAGTTATTGAGTCATAATTACCTGTGTCAGTAGGTAACTGTTGCCTCGCATTATGCCTCGCTATGACGTGCAACAGATAGAGATGCTGCCTCGTGTCAGTAGGCAGTAAGGCGGGCAGTAACCGGCCCGTGCTGTCGCCGGGTTTAGGCGCGTTTAACATTCAAAATATTACTATGAAGATGGCAAGTTAAGCAATAAACGACCCCATTTCTTAGTTATTGAGTCATAATTACCTGTGTCAGTAGGTAACTGTTGTCTCGCGTTATGCCTCGCTATGACGTGCAACAGATAGAGATGCTGCCTCGTGTCAGTAGGCAGTAAGGCGGGCAGTAACCGGCCCGTGCTGTCGCCGGGTTTAGGCGCGTTTAACATTCAAAATATTACTATGAAGATAGCAAGTTAAGCAATAAACGACCCCATTTCTTAGTTATTGAGTCATAATTACCTGTGTCAGTAGGTAACTGTTGTCTCGCGTTATGCCTCGCTATGACGTGCAACAGATAGAGATGCTGCCTCGTGTCAGTAGGCAGTAAGGCGGGCAGTAACCGTCCCGTGCTGTCGCCGGGTATAGGCGCGTTTAGCAGCCACGATATGGAAGGTGCAAGGTCGACTTGCGCCACTGTGGGGCCTGGACCCGCTCTGGAAACAAAACGTAGAAGTATAAGTGCTAGAAAACTAATAAAAATTAACTATATTAGTAGTATAGGTATAAGACTACCAACAGTGTGTACCTATATATTAGAGTAAGAATAGGAATTATGATCCAATTAAGAACCGCATGTAAATTTCATACGTTGCAATAAATGATTTGACTTTGATGACTAAAAAAATATAATTAGTCCGTCAGTATTTTTTTCTTTTGTCAACTAAACAAAAATTGATGAAGATCAAAGTCAGATCAGTCCGTCAAAGTTTCGCGTGACGTCACAAGTGCCATGCAATTGTATAGACTCCTGTAAGAGAGGTGACGTCACGACCCCAACTCCCAAACTTGGCCAAGGTTTATCTTTGTCATTTGTAGTTTGATTAACAAAAAGAAAAAATACGTCTCCAATATTTTTTGATAATCTAACTCACGGACTAATTATAATAATGATTTTATTACCCAGCCATCATGCCTAATGTTGAATTTGATGTAGTCTCTGGTTTAAGATATTTATTTCTCAAAAGAATTAACAAAAAATTCACTTAACTGAGAAACACAAGGTAATCTTATATCCTACGTAAATAGGTAATTATCTTATATCCTACGTAAATTGCACACCTAAACGCAACCACGCATTTCACAATACATGTATAGGTACATACCCAGTGGATTCATTTCAGTAAGAATCCATTGTGCAAGCCCTGCACGTAGAAAAGTTATATTTAAATAACAATAATCCAAGGTTATAGGTACCTACCTACCCACCTGACCTAGACCAATCTGGTTTAAGATTTTTATTTATTATACAAATTCATTCAAAATATTATGAGTAGTATTTTCTATACGTGATTTTTACTAAAATTTAGAAGTGGTAGGCAAGTAGATAGCGTGGTAGCTGATCGAAAGTATTTGTTTACGTATTGGCGAGCGTAGTGTGTGTGAAAGTGGTGAAGGGATTCATTACGTATTGCACTGGGAGTTTACGTTCCAATGGCGATTGTATTTTTTTATGAATAATTATGTTGACAACTTAATCTTATAATTTAATTTTAATATTGAACTATAGTACTTTAACATTGGTTTATGTAGATCAATAATACCTAATATTAATAATGTTAGATTTGGATTACTGTAAAAAAAAAACTAATAATGAATTGACGTAAATATGGTCAGATCTATTAAAATTAATAAGTTATTACTCTAACATCTTTAATTTATTATTGCTAGTTGCCACCAATCGGGCTTATTGGAAGACCATATGGGAGGCCTATGTCCAGCAGTGGGCATTTTATGGTTGATAATTAATATTCTCTTTATATGGTAGTTGATTTTTTTAGCTTTAATTTATTTTATTAAGAATGTAATGCTTAAGACTTCTTTTGAACAGTGATATTGTTTTAATTTCTTTTAAATCTTTTGGTAATTTGTTGTATAATTGAGCCCCTTCATATCTAAAATTTTTAAGGCCATAGTTATTTGTTCTAGGATTTTTTAGTAGACAAATATTGTTGGAGTACCTCATAGATCTAGTTCTGACCTGTGACTTGATAGTAAAATGTTATTGAGGAATGTAATTCTTTTTTTAAAATTTTCCTGACCAGAATACATGTATTATAGATATACAGTTGGCTTAGCGTCATTAATTTGGTTTTCTTATACACTGTTCTCGTAGGAGTTAAAAAATTTAGGCAAAAGAGTAATTTTATTAGTTTATTTTGAGTTCTCTGGAGTTTTTCTAGGTTAGTTTTAGCAGCTGATCCCCATACTTCAATGAGATATATTATATGAGATTTGACAAAAGAGTTATAGATAAGATATCGAACGGATTGAGGGTAGCATCTAACATTACTACGAAGAACCCCAAGTAACGAAGATAGTTTCGATTGTAATTTTTTTATGTGTGGTATCCACGTGAGATGAGAGTCAAGAATTAGGCCGAGATATTTTTCTGAGTCAACTTTAGATAACAATTCATTATTAATAAATAATGATGGTGGATTGTTGATTATTTTGTTTTTGGATCTAAATATCATGTAATTTGTTTTTGATACATTAATTGTTAACAAATTGTGCAGAAACCATGTATTCAAAGTGTCGAGATCAGCTTGGGATTGTTTAGTAACTGTTGCAATATCATTACCAAAGTAAAATAGGCTAGTATCATCTGCGTATAGCGTAATGTCACCGCACAAGTTAAGTTCACTTATATTGTTAATATAAATCAAGAAGAGCAAAGGGCCCAATATGGATCCCTGAGGGACTCCACATGTAAGTAATTTTGGTTTGCTGGTCACATCACCGATTTTGACTACTTGGTGTCTGTTCGTGAGGTAAGACTGTAGCATTTTAAGAGCTGTTCCTTTGAAACCGATGCTGTAAAGTTTATGTATTAGCAATTTGTGACTAATTGTGTCAAAAGCTTTTTTTAAATCTATAAATATACCAAGTGCTATTTGTTTTTTATCTATTTTGGATTTTAATCTTGACACAAGATCAATACATGCGGATAGTGTGTTTGAGCGAGATCGGAAACCATACTGCTTTTTGTAAAAGAAGTTAAGTGAGCTTAAGTGTTGGTCTAAACGATTATATATAATTTTTTCAAAAATTTTTGACGTGATCGGAAGTACCGAAATAGGACGGTAGTTTCCGGGATCACTCTTTTCACCAGATTTAAATATTGGAGTTACTCTAGCTAATTTTAGCGATTCGGGAAAGTAACCATGTTCTAGGCAATTATTAACGCATGTAGTTAATTTTTCTATAATTAAATTTTTTACAGATTTGAGAGCTTTACAAGATATACCATCGAGACCAGCACTGGTGTTAGGATTAAGGTTGTCAATTATTTTACTCACTTCGTCTACTGTAGCAGGTGCAAAAGAGAGCATTTCTGTAGGTTTAGTTTGCGTGCTGTATAAATTGTTGTATGTGTCGATGTTGTGATAGGATTGGGGTATTTGATCAGCTAACACAGACCCAATATTTGCAAAAAAGTCATTAAAACAATCGCATATGTCCGAAATTTGATTGTAACTGCCAGATTGTGTATCAAGTTGTACAGGATTATCACTCTGAGTTTTGATTTTATTCAAACTAAGAGAATTAATTAGCTCCCACATTTTGCGAGGCTTCTTCTGACAATTTTTGAAAGCTTTATGATAATAATTTTTCTTTGCTTCTTGTATTTGGTTTCTTACTTCTTTTCGCGCCTTACATAATTTTCCTTCAATTACAGTCAATTCTTCTTCTTTGTATGCATTAGTTTTCTTCATTTCCATACTTCTATTCCAAAGTTGATTTCTATTTTTGATAGAATTTAAAATTTCCTTGTTGATCCAATCAGATCGAGGAGGGTTCTGCATCTTAAATTTATATATTTTACTGTCATTTACAGCAGCAATCAGTTTCGACTCTAGTTTCTCATACGTGTAGTCATAAGTCGAGGAAATATTAAAATCCAGAGTTTTGTAAAATTTGTCGTAGTCAAAGGCTTCATATTTAACTTTCTTGTGTTTTTCCGGTGTATACTTGTGTACTTCTAAATACAAGTGTTTATGATCAGACATGGCGGAGTTCACTACGGCCACATGGAAACTTTCATTTGTCAGGTTTGAGCATATATGATCAAGGGTGGTTTGAGAGTTATGAGTTTGCCGAGTACAATAAGTAGGGTCAGTGTTGTTCAAAATATTATAACCACTCTCGCGAATTGCTTTTTTGTACTCACCAGTTGGTTTGCTATTTTTTATTAGGTCGTAGTTGAAGTCTCCGAACACTAATGCTCTTTTTCTTTTTTCTAACTGTTCCGTGTAGATTTTGAGGAAGTGGTCATTGTTAGTTCGGTCTGGTTTATAGATTCCTCCGATGTCCAAGCTAAATTTGTTCAAATGTATCCATAAGTAGTGGTTGTCGTTTTCGCATAGGTTTTCAACAAGATTATGTTTGATACTATTATGAGCATAGATAGATACCCCACCTCCCCTTGAATTTGTTCTATAATTGTAATAATGAGTGTAATTGGGCAACGCTAGGCTTTGAGCTTCTAAATCTGATTTTATCCAAGTCTCTGATATAATTATTGCGTGTATGGTGCTAGGTATTATATGAATTATGCATTTAATTTCGTCAAGTTTGCCCGGTTTGACCATACTGCGAGCATTTATATAAATAAATCTCAGTGACTTCGACTTGCACATCAAGTTTGCATGTGTATCTGTGAGTTGGTATGTAATATTGCCTCTAGTGACTAAATTTGTAGCCGGATCGTTGGAAAAATCGATAGTAGTTGTAGGCAAACAGCTGGGTAAATCATCGTTGGTTCGCACTGGAGCTAGTTTTTTGAAGATGACTTGACAATTTTTGGACAGCCCTTAATGTATTTTATCGTAATATCATGTTCTCCATTCTCAACTCTGCTTCTCAGTTCATCCCTCACAGAGAATAAGATCTTTTTCTGATGGGGGGTTTGATCTGAAAAGCATTTAATACTGGGATACTGACTTGTTATTTTGCTGCTGCTTTTCAAGATCATTCTTGCTGCGTCCGCCGAAGAAAAGCATACTTTGATGGGTCGTATTTTGGTAGCATCGAACTTCCCTAAGCGGAAAATTTTGACGGGAGCATCACAAGTCAGCGGGAATATAATTTTTTTAACTTCCGCCGCATCATACTCGATTCTCTCTGCACTGCTTTTAGATGAGATTTCTTTTATACCGCAAATAATGACATTCTTTTCTCGAATAGAGCGCTCATGTAACTCAGTAATCATGCTGTCGTAGGTCAGATTTGATGAGGATGCAGAATTTATGGACGTAGAAGCTTTTATGTTATCTAAATCATTTTTTATTTGTTCAACTTCGGACTTTATTTCAGCTTTCGTCGTTGTTAATTCTTGTTTCAGTGCAGTTTGCTCCTTAGCAAGTGTATCAGTAGCGGACTTTATTTGAGAGAATTGTTCAGTGATAGAGGATATTTCTTTAGTAATTTTGTTGAAGTTTTCAGCTTGATTTTGGGACATACCAGAAAGTAACAGCATTATCCTGTGCTCAAAATTTTCAAATTTGTCTGAAAAATCGTCATCGCGTTCTTTCCTTTTACGAGTGCCGCTACCATCAATATATTCAGAGAGCGTCGACTGTCTCAATTCAGGTTGCGATCCACTACGAGTTGCTATCGGCTCGTTGCTATCAAGATACGTAATAGGCGCACGAGCTGGCGAGCGACGTACAGCCATTATTCCTCGCTGCCGGGGCGGACACAGAATACGGTAATACTTGCGTGTGGAAGCGGGATGTATTATTGCAGCTACACAGTCCGTCTCTTGCTCGCGGGGGCGAAGGCTGCGGTGAGATGCGCTGACGCACAGTCTCAGATAGTCTCGTGAAGTCAAGTCTTTTTTAATCGCAAATAAACCATTTTTGTTTCGTGGGGGAAGGGATTTTCTTCAAGAAGGGAGGAAATTGGCTGAAGCGCCATTTATCAGAGGATTTAGATGATACATCATCATGGCGTTTGACAAGGTTTGTTTAATATCCAAATCTTAACAAGATTTGCGAGTACGAACCAAATAGGTCAAGAGTAAGTCCAGATACAGATGTGATGAACATATTATGGGTGCGGGCACTCGAAGTCGTCAGTCCTGGCAACCACAGGCGAAACTAGTATTGCTGTCAGTAGGTATTACATATAGTCAACTTACGGATGCGGGCACTGTAAGTCGTCAGTCTTGGCAACCACAGGCGGAACTAGTATTGCTGTCAGTAGGTATTACATACAGTCAACTTACGGATGCGGGCACTGTAAGTCGTCAGTCTTGGCAACCACAGGCGGAACTAGTATTGCTGTCAGTAGGTATTACATACAGTCAACTTACGGATGCGGGCACTGGAAGTCGTCAGTCTTGGCAACCACAGGCGGAACTAGTATTGCTGTCAGTAGGTATTACATTATAGTCAACTTACGGATGCGGGCACTGGAAGTCGTCAGTCTTGGCAACCACAGGCGGAACTAGTATTGCTGTCAGTAGGTTTTACATATAGTCAACTTACGGATGCGGGCACTGGAAGTCGTCAGTCTTGGCAACCACAGGCGGAACTAGTATTGCTGTCAGTAGGTATTACATATAGTCAACTTACGGATGCGGGCACTGGAAGTCGTCAGTCTTGGCAACCACAGGCGGAACTAGTATTGCTGTCAGTAGGTATTACATATAGTCAACTTACGGATGCGAGCACTGTAAGTCGTCAGTCTTGGCAAACACAAGCGGAACTGTTATTGCTGTCAGTAGGTATTACATATAGTCAACTTACGGGTGCGAGCACTCGAAGCCGTCAGTCTTGGCAACCACAAGCGGAACTAGTATTGCTGTCAGTAGGTATTATAGTCAACTTACGGATGCGGGCACTGGAAGTCGTCAGTCTTGGCAACGACTAATGGAACCAGCACTTCAGCCGGCGTGGCGCCGCCGTGGCCTCCCGCGTCGCGCATGCCGTGATCACCACATATGAATAGCACGCCGTTGCGATTCTGAAAACGTAACCAGATGTCAATTTCTTACAGAGTTCCCTAGAGGTTTTGCGTGCAGGCAATATCTAAATGAATCTACTAGATTTATATGGACAGTCATATGGATCCAAGCTAGAAGGGGCTAGTTGATAGAAAAATAATACGAGTACAATGTTACTTATTTTTTTAAAATAAAACTCCAGCTGTTAAACATACAAACAGCTATTCATTGAAAAAAAAATCATTGACATTTCACTAAAATTGATAGAGAATACACATTGTATGAATTCCATCCATCCATCAGCCATAGGACATTCACTGCTGAAAATAGGCCTCCTCTATCAATGGTTGTATGAATAAGCTTTTTTTTTCGCATTTTTCAGATGGGTAAAATGTAAAAGTTGTCTAGAATAACATCTTGTATGACAACATATTTACAATCAGTTCTTGACAACCAATTTACTAGAACTGGATGGTTACTGTCATGTTCTAGTGTGATTTGACTGAAGGGCCCAATTTTGATCAAATATTCTAAAGCACTATTAGTCGGTAACATACCCATTTCTGCATAGCAGTAAAGATCTTCTTGACAACCTCGTCCATCTCTACCAACTTGGGTTTGATCTTGTTGCTGCGCGCGCCTTCCAAGTGCCCGATGTGGTCGAGCCCCAAGTAGTGAAGAACGAGGAAGTCAAAGGAAGGCTTCTTGTTTTCATCTGGCTTTAGGACGCCGTCAAGGTGACGAGTCACGTTATTGTCTACCTGGAATTAAAAGTGAGCACATTTAGCCATATTGCAATCGAAAGCTTTTCAAAATCAGTATAGATATCTTCTAAGTCTGCGTGTTTTATTTTCGATCACAACGTCGCTTACCATCCGGCGATTTAGTAGTTAACCGCAGACTTATTCGGGACAAAAAATCTTGTGATTTAAACTTTTACCTTTAAGCCGTGGTGGTCTAGTGGTAATGACACTCGCCTTAAAATCGTGAGGTCGTGGGTTCAAACCCCGGTGCCGCCGTACCAATGAATTCCTTGGAATTTATGTACGGGATTTCACACCACTGACTTTTCGGTGAAGGAAAACATCGTGAGGCACAATCTGCATACGTCCGTAGAAGAAATTCGACGGCGTATGTGAATCCACCAACCCGCACTGGGTCAGCGTGGTGGATAATAGCACAATCACCCTTCGTGGGTAGGCCTACGTCCTGCAGTGAACTATCGAAAAGGCTGGTACAGTACAGTACCTTTAAACTACTGAAAGACCTGTTGCCTTTGGTAAGGTTGAATGTAAACTTTTTGGTAAAATCAAAAATCTTTTTGTATTATGTATTTGTACTGGTTCTTCAATAGTTCACAGCTGAGCATAGGTTTATTTAAGAATGGCGATTAGGCCATATTCACCATGCTGGCCCGGTACAGGTTAGTAGATTTACATAAACCATCGAATTCATTTTAGAAATGTTGATTGAGATAGGATTTAGGTCAAAAACTTACTACACTCGAAATGGATGTAATTGGATGGAGACTCGTAATAAGGTCACACCGCTACTCATATACCCTTACTAGATAGACACTACAGAGACCCTAAAAACTGCTTACGTCAATTTAGGCCGAGATATACTATTTGAAGGGGCGGGACATACGCCATTGTAGAAGACGTCACGTTTTTCTATTGCCTGTCCTCTTACTTACCTCAGTATTATCATCCTGAAAACACCCTTGAAATATACCTACCTCAGTTTAATCATCCTTAAAACACCCTCGAAATATACCTACCTCAGTATAATCATCATGAAAACACCCTCGAAATATACTTACTTCAGTATAATCATCCTGATAACACCCTCGAAATATACCTACCTCAGTATAATCATCTTGAAAACACCCTCGAAATATACCTACCTCAGTATAATCATCATGAAAAAACCCTGAAAATACACCTACCTCAGTATAATCATCATGAAAACACCCTGAAACTACACCTACCTCAGTAGAATCATCCTGAAAACACCCTGAAAATACACCTACCTCAGTAGAATCATCCTTAAAACACCCTGAAAATACACCTACCTCAGTAGAATTATCCTGAAAATACACCTACCTCAGTAGAATCATCCTGAAAACACCCTCGAAATGTACCTACCTCAGTATAATCAGTTACGTAGAAGGAGGTAGTCCCGTCGTGTTCGGTCCAGAGTCCCGGGAACAGGCGCAGCCACGTGTCGTCTCCGTACAGCACGGAGCGGCGCCCCCTGGCGGCCGCCACCCGCAACACGCTGTCTCCACGAACTGCCGGCGCTCCGAAGTTAAGCGCTACGTCGGCAAACGTTGATACGCTTCCGGTCATCATGGCCTGTTGAATTGAAGGTAATTTATTAAAAGTATATTTGAGTTTTTAGGCTTTGAGAAAATGCCTGGAATGATAACGATCATGACGATTACAGATGACTAGAAAATAATAACATTATACTGCGTTAGGATTGCAATGGGGTCACAATTCCTGGAATGGAAATCACGTAAAAGCAAGCGTAGTAGGACATCCACTCAAAAGGATAGGAGACTTGATTAAGACCGCAGGATCGCGCTGGATGCATCGATGCTATTGGAAAGAACCTGGGAGGCCTATAACCTGCAGTGGACGTCCTGTGGCTGAAATGATGATGGTTCAGGCTCTATCTCATTACAACACCACTTTTGCGCCAACAACAAGATGTATGTAGTTGTATGGATGGTATAATATTTCAACGTCGGCTCACCAAGTTGTTTAGTGGTTGTGGTGCCATGATAGTGTCCAAGTGTGATAGGGCCTTTACAAAAAATACAGGTTTCAAAGCAAATAAGGCATAGAAAATAGCAGATAGTGAAAAGATTAAGTTGCCAGCAACAGTAACACCTGTGCAATGTCTAATAAGCAGAGTATATCATCTAGCTATGTTACGCCACAGTGTACACATAATATATCCCCCACTAGGATGTGAATAATGAACACTCGCACATGTACACGATGAGATGCTGCATTGAATTCAAGGCTTAGTAAGTATATCTAGGTAAGGCCTATGCCGGAAGGCAAGCTGAAGGTTGAAAATAAGATTTAATAATAGAGTTACTGATGTCACTGATAAATACTAATATTAATAAGTAAATAAAAACTAATTATATAATTATCATTAAATACAAAAAAAAAATATAAAAAAAAAATTAATCATGACATTGCATGATAGAATAAAAAAAAAAGGATAAAAAAAGAGCAATAAGGCCGCCATGGTAGAATTAAATTTAAATGAAAAGAAAGTTTTACTTATAAATTGGGTCAACATTAGTTTTAGACAACGAGTTCATGTCATATTTACTTCTGAAAATTCTGAACCTTTACTTCATACAGAAATAAACCGGTTTAAAAATCTGTACATGCTTCTACGACGAAAAGCTTTGCATTTAGGTGTGGAATGAATTATTTTTAACATCAAGCAAGATACCTAGAAGACTTTTTGCAGAGAAAGTAATGTAGTGTGTTAGATTACTGACAAATTGAATATGTGGATTCGAACAAGGAATGTAGTAAATAACAATTATTTTTACAAAGTAACTGTATCCGATTAACACAGTATTTACTACTACTTATTAACACAATATTACCCAAACGTGTTAATCACAGAGTATAAACTGGCAACATTCACAAATTATAGTGTAACATGCGATTTATACAATGTTGTCTATAACTATGCCACAAACTAAAGGATACTACGTATCAGACGACCGACTGCCGAAGATTTTTTTAGGCCGTAACGTTATCTGTGGTGTGACAATAGAACCTCGCCCGCCGCATACTTCACCCCTCGGCCAACAATGCCATACATACTATTACTTATTCTGTGATATCAAAAGGTATAGCTATGTATAGGTACTTATAGTTATAAATCTATCTATAAGTATAGGTTTCTATATAATTATTTGTATTTCTACTTAATATTTTGAGAAACTGAAAAGACTACAGGCGAAAATGAAACGAAATTCACCACTATTTTGCAATGCACTTTATTATTTCCTAGATGTAAAAAAAAATACACACTGCATTGATGATTTTTCATCCAATTTATGTAGATGAGCCGGTCATCTCGAAACACGTTGAATTATCTTGAAGTAAGTGACTGAAGACACTAGACATACACACACAGGAAGAAGATTAATCGAGGATGGCGATATACATGGATTTTCGAAGTTTTCATGGCGTAAAACTATTGTTTATTAATATTTTCCGTAAAACAACAAGAGAAAAAATGGCGGATGGCGAGGGAGATTTTTTTCTTTTGCGCAGCCTATATTACTTACTATTACTATCTCATTCACGCATCACACTATTTCTCTCTTTCATTCTTACATGTCATTACGTCCATCCGTCACTGTCTCACAATTCGTGATGCACGGCGGGTGACCTATGACCACGAAGTTTTAGGTAAAGGTGGAGAGTGCATTCCTAATACCTTTAATTCCCGAAAATGGGTAAATTTAATTTCAAAGTTTTGAGTTTATCAATTTCATCCAACCCCTAACTATGATTAATATGAATTTATGATTTATATGAACTATGATTTATACGAATGATTTGTTTTTTTTTTGTAAATAATTGTAAATTATGTGTGTTTGTTAGTAAACTACTATAATTTGAATTACATTGTTTTTGATTACCTTTTTAGGGTTCCGTACCCAAAGGGTATAAACGGTACCCTATTACTAAGGCTCTGCTGCGCGCTGTCGAATTACATATGCCATCAATAACAGGCGCAGTATTTCATCATAAAGCATATAAATCCAGAGCGTAGCTAGTTGTACACATTTATTGACTTGCAAGATTGCATTCTTACACATTTATTGAAGAATTCGTTTTTGTATATCTGCGATGCCCTATAGAACAAGTTCCTTAAGTTTACTTTGTATTGTTCATTTACCAATTGTGTATTTTCTTATAATGGTTTACTCAACATTGTGATTAATATCTGTGCGTCCTAAATTTAGACAACAATGTAGGGTTACCCTATTAGAAAGATAGTTCTGACCACAGAAGAGTGAGATAGCAATATGTAGGTATTTGACTCAAATAGGTAATAGGAGTGCACTCTCCACCTTTACCTAAAACTTCATGCCTATGACGTCACAGCTTTGACGAATGAACCTTGGAATATCATACTTATTGTTCATTCATTCTGAAGGAAAATCTAGTCGTTACAGTTCGCCTTACGGCGAGTTTTTTTTATAGGCGAGTGAGCCGGGAGTGAACTATGCCATATTGGAAGTGCTGTAAAAAGGTAGAAAAGAATACCTAGAATTTCTAGTGCATAGTACGATGAAAATGTTTTAACACGCCTGCTCATTATGTTTTTTAAGTGAAACTTCTAATGCTACTTCCAACAAGGTTGCGTGAAACGTTTAACGCTACCATGGAGGGGATATGAAAGCACTGTTGCGTCGAAGTTTCACTTCTTCCGCGCGGAGGGACTCCACTTGCATTTTTTTTTGCTTTTTGAACCTGCATCTTCGGATCACGGAACCGACGATTTTCCAACTATAATCCGACCATTTCACGTAGTCCTCGCCTGCGCGGTACAAGGGCGCGGGGGTAGACGACATAGAGGGTTTTTTTTTTTTTTTTAAATTAAAATTTATTAACCACAGACTCCAGGGTCTGTGCCCTTTGTTAACTAACATTTACAATTATTTAGGTATACTATACAAAGAGTGTTAGTAGGTACTTGAAATAGCCTAAGTTAGTCAATGCACTGCGTGAATGCCACGAGCAGACCGGCGACCCGCAAGCAGCACCCGATCACGAGTATGACACATGTGCCAGCCATCATTCTCCTCGACCATATTTGAGGGAGGAGAACGACCCGACACATGATGCCGCCGCAAGAAGGAGCCCTCGATGGCGAGCATGAATGCTCGGGGCATGCACACAATGCTTATTTCTTATAAATTACAAATACACATTTTTTACATCCTATGCCAATTTTGTTGCTTTCTCCTGGCCCAAAGCCTTCATCACCGCCTCGTTCCGATCTCTGACGGCCATCTGCAGGTTGTATTCCTTGATGGTCTCCGATGACGCAGACGATGCGCGCCGCACGAATCGACTGATGGCATCATTTTCGATGTAGATCATAGAGGGATTGAGACAGGTGCGAGCGGCGGGGACCCTTTGTCATTTTCAAACGGTTGGATTATAACCTAGTTCGCCTCCTAACAACAAAGGCCAAAGCGTCGGGCGTCGGGCCAGTGATCCGAAGATGCAGGTTCAAATCCTGCGTTCGCGACAAATTTTTGAAATGCTATCACACAAATAACTCTTCGCGATAAACTTAGTGTGGAAAAGCACTATAAAATTAAAAAATAGGTCTAGCCTATTCTGGGAAAAAATCATTAGGTTAATGAAAACAAACATAATGAACGTAACACTTGTATGTGGTAGGTCAGTGAGTCTGATTACGTATTCATCGGGCGATACGCGTGAACGGACGCCAAGCGATATTGCGGACATTTCCGTGAGCATCGAGGGGAACGAGAAATCCAATGGCCTTTCATAGCATTACAGTACAGGTACTATAAAATAAGATATTTATTACGTTAATTATCACCTGAGATTCTGAGATCTTAATTACACCTCATATTTTAGGAAACAATAAACTCTTCAATTAGACGTCAACTTTAAACAATACGTCGTCGGACAAGATTAGCTAAATATTAGGCCCAATTATGAAGGCGCCATCGTAATTATAATAGCTAATTAGAATATGTATTTCTGTTTTCTTTTTGTATTCTTTTCACTTTCGGCATTCGATACAGATAATACTTTTTACGTTGCTATTTTTACGATCTGTACTGTACTGTATCAGCCTTTTTAATAGTCTACTGCAGGACGTAGGCCTACCCATGATGGGTGATTCGACCATATCCACCACACTGGCCCAGTGCGGATTGGTGGATTAACATACGCCATCGAATTTCTTCTACGGACGTATGCAGGTTGCCTCACGATGTTTTCCTTCACAGAAAAGCCAGTGGTGTGAAATTCCGTACATAAATTCCAAAGAACTCAAAGGTACGGGGCCGAGATTTGAACCCGCGACCTCACGATTGTAAGGCGAGCGTCACACCTATAGACCATCACGGCATTCTAGACCACCACGGCATAATTTACGATGGCGCCTTTATAATTGGGCTTTTGGATGATTACGAAAATGAACTATTTAGGTTCCCAAAGGGCTGTTAGACTTTTTTCAGTAACTGTCAAAGATGCTAGAGTTTTGCATACACGAAGATAAGAGATGTAGTCCTACAGTTCTGTTTTGAAAAAAAATATCTTCGCGCATTACGGTCCTCCTGGCGCAGTTCTTGGCTGTGGCTTGACTTTGGCTGTAATCTCTCGTATCGGTTCGATTCCCGGCAGGGCAGGTATTTGGGTGATAATTTAAATATTTATACTAAGTCAGTTAGTTGTCTCGTATCGTGTTCGATTCCCGGCCGGGCAGATACAAATCAGCAGATATAAACATCACCTTTGGGTGATCATTTAAATATTTATACTGGATCTGATAGTTGTTATTGCCATTTTATTGTGTGTTTAATGGCTCTCACGTTACAAAGAATCCTAGTTGAAGTGGATTTTTTTATACGACGTGTTCACAGCACAAATACGATCAGCTAATTGGCTAAGTGTAGTTCCGATTGCGATTGAAACTTTACAACTTACGTGATTAGACTGTTCACTTTAATTGCAACTAAAACAGGAAATAAAGATAAAACTTTTACCTAACAAAACTATTTTAATAGTCTACAGTCGAGAGACTTCAATTTTAGCCTATAGACCAAAACCGAGACATGTTATTAGTAAATAAATAAAATATTAGGGGATATCTCATACACGGTCTCGTACCCCAAACCAAAGAAATGAAATTTATTCGACATTTCATTACAAACACAAAGATAGAATAACATTATAATAGTACATTTTGACATAGGTAAGTGCGGTAAGTTGAAAATACAGCCGAGGCGATATTGCTAGCACGAGCCGTAGGCGAGGGCTATAAGGAAGCAGAGGCTGTAATTTTCAAAGCGCACGTATGTCATACGACGTTTTATAACATATTTGCGTGGAAATTAATAAAAGTCAGAGGACTTTGAGTGAAAGTCGTGCATCAGTCGAAGCATCGTGCGTTTTACATTACAATAACGCACAAGTGCCGTAATGTCTCTCACTCTCTTGAGTGAAAGTAGGAGAAACGAGACCACAGAGTTCTGCAGTCAGTGGCGGCGTGCGTTACAATAAAGCACAAGTGCGTAATGAAATACATTACGATATTGAAATTGCTGTAATTACAGCCACTTTACGAGCAAATATGTTATAAATACAATTAATGACAGAAATGCCAAAGTTTGTGATATGGCTGCCAGAGAGTGATACAACATAGGTATCTTACTAATATTATAAACGCGAATGTTTGTGAGTATTAAAGGATGTTTGTTACTTTTTCACGGACAAACGGATTAACCGATTTAGATGAAATTTGTTATGGAGGTAGGGTAGCTTAGACCTTGAATTAACTTTTATCGCATGCAATTCTATACATTTAGAAAGGTTCCACTACAAGACAATTTTTATGACTAATGTGTATTTTTATTTTATGATTTCCTTTGACATATTGATGACATATAATTTGACTTGTTGTTATTATTTTATTTATTATTCAATATTATTAATTATGATTAAGAATTTTTAAATTTTATACATACTTATATTTCAATTCTGTAAACTGACTTGCCTTGTATATGCCATGTTATAAATGGCCAATAAATGATCTGAATCTGAATATCTGGGGCTAACGCGGGTAACACCACGCAGCGGAGCTAGTTAATATACATCTACATAATAACTTAGTTTAGTAGATAATATACTAGCTGATTGTCTCTTCCGTTATACTTTTGGATTATGATCAAACAATTAATTAGGTACGCATCATTTGACAAACCACCAAAGCGTTTCAGCACATTAGTAGAGCAATTAAGCCTATACTATGCCCATTTAGGTAAGCATTACAGCAAGCATTTCAGATTATGATGTTAGCTACCCAGCATGCAATGGAAATCACACACAACACCAAAGAAAAAACTTCGTCTATAATAAATGATACTCATTTACACTGAAATAAGAATTTGTAAATAAAGACTTTCACAAGGCTTAATATTAATAAGGCCAAAATGTTCAGTTTTCAGGGCACTGTTGAACATTTATAGAAACTTAAACAAAATATTGCTGTCTCTTTCTTGGGCGTGTAGTCAAAAGGTGATAACAAAATCTTACCACAAAAGTTTTACGCACGCTTTAGACAATGTTTAACAGTACAAATTGCACGGTTAAACAGTGTGTTTAAATCTTTAAAAGCGAGTTTAAATCTTTTGTGGTAAGGCGGTTAGTGTTGTCTAGTTATATTAATAGTCTTGGTGTTTAGTATTAGTGCCTTGAAAATTGGTAACATTTGTGTCCTTAATTGTCTATTGTAGTTCTGAAAAAAACTAAGTTTTTTCTTTGGCTAAATCCAAAAACCACATAGAGGAAATAATTACAAAAAGTGACACTTGCAAATATGTCCCGCCAGAAGTTTATGGTGCGTCGCCACTGTGCCTTTTCCTTCTTACGTTCTGGTGACTGTACATAAAAAAATGTATTACATTTTTATTTTTTCTTTGGTCCTGTGCATAGTAATGATATTTTGGAAAAAATAGCAAGCAACCCAGTTATAGCTCCAATCAAACATCTTGGCGGCTTCGAGCAAATATCTATAGAGTCACAATCGAGCAAAAGAACTGTCCGAGCTAAACCTCTATTATAATTATATTGTACTCTTTTATGGTAATATTTTCGATTGTGTGAACAATGAAGCGTTTCTATTATATTCTATTCTCTGCCCAAGCTACGTAGTGGGCAGGCTTTTTAGTTAGTCGTAAGACTATTGCAAACTGACTACAACGCCGCGCGATACCAGTGCTCGGTTAAAAGCACTAATTAGGTGACATAACGTCGAGATTCGAGAAAACGGGTCATTGTAAATATCTAAGTCGGTATGTATGACGGCGCTCGGACATTTTTTTACTACGTTCACTTAGGGACTGTGGCTCTGTAGATATTTGCTCGAAGCTTGGCGGCTGTGATGTTAGATTTCAGCTGTGGACAATCTAATCCTGACTGAACTCACTTAACAGCTGCGCGAGGAACGGGTTATCCGCAGCTTGAAGCTAACATCACAACCATCAAGAAGTTTGTTTCGGTCTATACAATAAGAGGTTCGGTCTATAGATAAGACTCAGTGTCCAATTGATCCTTAAAGAAACTCTGTCTTTCCACTTTAACCCTTTCACCGCCAACAACTTCTATAGAAGTACGAGATTTCCGTGCCCTCAGCGCCACTTCCTCTATAGAAGTAATTCATTGTTTAAAAATATGCAAGTGAGAATTATTTTTAACGGGACCCTATTACTAAGACTTCGATGTCCGTCTGTCTGTCTGTCTATCTGTCACCGGGCTGTATCTCATGAACCATGATAGCTAGGCAGCTGAAATTTTCACAGATGATGTATTTCTGTTGCCACTATAACAACAAATACTAAAAACAGAATAAAATAAATATTTGAGGGGGGCTGCCATAAAACAAACGTGATTTTTAGAGTTTTTTTGCATGCTATTAGTAACGGCAAGAGGAATGGCTCCCACACGGTACGGAACCCTTCGTGTGTGAGTCCGACTCGCACTTGGCCGATTTTTTTATAGTCTATCTGACGGACTAATAACATTTTTTAGTCATTATGCCTATTGTGGCAGTGTCAGTTTTATCACTAGTTTTTGGATTAAAAAATTAACTCACTTTTATCCTAGGCATGGTTACAGTGGGTGGCTCAGCGACAGACACGTAAATACATGCAGATTTGTTCTTCAGTAGTTGACCAGTGTACGGCATGTACTCTTCAGTCACAAAGTCATATCGTAGCCCGTCTATCACCATCAGGATGACGCTGTTCTCTCCTGCATCAAATACTTGGTGACCGTCAATGCTGGAAGATAATAAATGTACTGCAGTTGCTGAGATATTGAGTGATATTTTGAAGGCATTATCATAAATTTAATAGTAACTTAAAATACTGTTCTCTGTTTCAAATGCAAATAGTGGAAAAGAAACAGCAAAATTTTAAATTGTTATTAAATTTAGAAGTGCGCCTTCAAAATTGGCCACATTATAGCTGCAAGATTGCAAAGAAGGATGCAGAAACTCGACCTGTCAAAACATTTTTACTTTATTTTTTTGCAATCATGGAACAAAACATCTTTTCTAATAATGATATGTGCTTCAAAAATATAGTGATTTTTGCTGTTTTCATATCACTAATTAAAAATAAAATTAGACCACCCGAAAAATTACAATGATTTTTTATTGTTTTACCATCTAAATCCCCTACCAATGCTTGTGTGGTCAACAAACATAAAATATTTTAAAACTTCATTAAAAACGAACTTGTACATATCAGAACAGTTTTAGAAGCGTCATAAAATTACTCTCATGACCATAACATTTTTAGAAATAAACTTGGGACAAAATTAGTGTATTCGTATACAACAGGTATTCGTATGTATGAGCTGCCAACATCCTTCTTTGAATCAATATTAAAATTATTATTCTTATACTATCGGACCAATCGCTCACTGAAAATACGAAATTATGTGATAAAGAGGTATTTGTTTCTTGTATTTTCAGTGCATAATTAGTCCTGTAGGACAATAGGGATGCAACAAAAGTTAAAGACGAGATATGAAAGTTAAAAAATAACACATATTGAAATTGTTGATATGGTGATGCCATACTTGGTGTTTATCTCAAAGTACTAGCTTTTGCCCATGGCTATGTAGGACAAGTGCTCATCATTTTGAATTTTTGAACTGTTTAAAAGTCATACTTCATTAAGGTATGTACTGTAATAAAACTGAAGAAAAGTTTCCTGCTTAATTTACTTCCTTAATCAACTGCAACTTTATGAACAATTAAATAAAATTATTTATTCCTAAAGATACTCACTGTTACAAAGCCTGAAAATGGAGCCCTAACTAAATACAACACATTCTTGGCTTCAAAATTATAGGGCATTATTTATATTTGTCTTTGAATAAAAGAGTAAAAATATACCTGACGCCGTCAATGAAGTTGGGAAGGTCATCCATATGGGCCAGTTTTCCTGAGTGATACTTTAGCGGGAAAAATCCAAACAGGAAGATCATTATAGCCCCCAGCGCCATAAACATGAGCCAGAGGCTGGTCCATCGGTGCTGTAGCCACGACAACATATCGACTATGTGTGATAAAACATTCGCTTGAGGAAGTGCCACCTAACACGCCGGCTGTAACTCTGGCTAGTGCACTTTCGCTACACAAATTCTTTACAGCACACATGCACGCGGTTTATTCGCACGAGGAAACCGCATTGTGCAATCGATGAGCGCTATCATAGGCCAATACTATTGTAACTGATATCGAGGGAACCTTTGCATACTATCAGCTCCAAACGATGTTTATCACGCCGATAAGAAAACAGTACTGTATGGTTAGTCCACTTCCAAGAAAATTACTTGACAGCATGGAACAACGAAACTGCAGGAAATTGAACCGGCACCTATATTTTTATGAACTGTATTGTAACTACAAAACCAAATATTCATGAAAATTCCGGAAATTCTGTTTCATGTTTCACTGAAAAATAAACACTTTTTTTTTTTTTTTTTTTTATTCGCCCATTTTGGGCAGGCTAAAGTCTTTAAGGCCATACCGCCTTGTCTTACGTGCGAAAAATAAACACAATCCCACCACCAGTGTTGCCAACCCCAGAAAACTAAAAACAAACAGCAGCTCACAATTAAAAAAACAGGAGAAAACAGTAGATAAAGTGAAAAGAGGCAGATTTCTTACTTTTCTCTTATGATTTAGAACAATTATCTACTTTTATTAGTTACTAGGACTCACAAACATTGATAGATTAGCAGTGACTAAAGTTAACAACCTAATATAAAACAAAAATCAAAGCAAAATCATTAACACTTTCATCCTTTAAAGCCTCATTCTCAGTATTTTCAAACTTTTTCTTAAATTTCATAGTGTAATTAGGTGGCGCTGAAGGCTAATTGAAAAACAGTAAAATTAAGAGTGAAACAGAAAAAAGGGTCATCGATGTGAAAACAGCAAATCTACTGTTAAAATAGTAGGGCTGGCACCAGTGCCCACCATATTTCAGATTTTCATTTGACAATAAATGACAGTTGACTTTGACAACATAAATAACGTGATACTTTTTAGGGTTCTGTACCTGGGTCATTCTTTTGGTCAGAGTTTTCAAGCGGCTTTACTTAAAAATAATAGAAATTTTAAAGTCAGCGAGCCAGTTTTTTTTTCGTGCAAAGCTTAAAACCTATCTAAACTGGGATACTGATTATTATTCAATTATATTCATAAATAAATATGATAAAAAAATGAAATACCCCCATTCTTTGATTTTCGTGGAGTGTCCCAATCCCCGATCTGATCACTTAGTGAATTATATATTTTAAACTAAACTATACATCGTTACCAAAAAAAACACACTAAGTCCTAAAAAGTATAAAATACTTTAAAAAATTAGACCATAGTTCTGAAAGAACTACATTGCCTGAAAAAAAATTAAATGTAACTGTCCCAAGGTAGTTCCTGATTTGCGTGGATTGTTATAATTTCACTAGCACATCTCTAAATTCGCGACCTGATGTTGCATAATCCTACTTCAAGTTAACAACTAATTGCCCTCCGACTGCTGGGCAGAGTGCTTGTGTGATGGTGTGTCGAGTTTAAAAAAAAATAGAGGTAAGAACATTGTTGCGTGGGTTTGGTTTCTCAAAACTTTGATTTGCGTGGTTTAATTATCTCCAGTGTCTGTGAATTTATTTATTTAGTAAAATATTGTAGCGAACAAATATAAAGTAACGTAACTTATAATCGAAACACAGTTTATTTGTTTAAGAGGTTTTTGTATATTTTTAGCATAAAGGATTTATTTTGATTTTCGTGGTCGTGATTTGCGTGGTTTACGTGGTAGTTTTGACCCACGCAAATCAATTTTTGCCCATGCAAATAAAACCACTTTGAGTTTTGTATTAGTAATGAATGATAATATTTTATATTACTTAAGTTAAATGTAACTTAGTTTAAATCAAACTTATAATGTCACGTTCTGTGGGTTTCTGACTTAACTGGCAGAGAATTCCATATACCATTAAGTTCGCGTTGTCACATTAATCGTGCATATATAAATAAATAAAACAATTGAAAATAGCTTTAGATTAGATACCTATATTTAAGTTTAGTCAAATTATAATGGATTATCAACATTTTGGACCAAAAATGCCATTAACAAGATAAGAAAAAATAGAAAGAAAAAAGTTATCCGAGTGAAGGTTAAAGTTTAGGCTTAAACTTAATGAAAAGTTCAAAGCGAAAAACCGTACGAGATATTATGAAACGAAAACCGAAGGAAAAATACTTATATTCATGACTTAAACCGCCACGAGCAAAAAGCAAAACGAAAGAAATGTAGAATAAGTTCACGAAAATATAACCTAAAGAAAAAAATAAAGCTAAACGTTGCCGTGTTGAGAAACTCATACAAGTACCAGAAACTCATTACAAAGAAAACCGTGATCCATTGGAAGAAACTCTTACTCCATTGCTATTGTCACGTGCTGATTCACCAGTACCATCAGCTTCTGACCGCATAGTTCGTTTAGCAGCGGGTCAGCTAGTAATAAATAATGTTGGACTAATACCACTAAAAACGTTATCTGCTTTAGAAACCAACTATTTTTGTTATTTTTAAGATGTTTTTTTTAATTTTTCATTTTTGTAATTTCTTTAATAAATTATGTTGGACTGATACTACTAAATACGATTTCTGCCTTAGTAACCTACATATTCTTTACCTTATACCATAACATAATAACTTATTTTTAATATGAAGTAACAGTAAGTAAATCATCTGAATAAGTCAAATTAAAATTATCATTTTCGTGGGGTGTTTTATGATTTGCGTGGCCTCCATTTTTTTAACCTCGATTATCTCTGTAAGTATATCGCTCTATGAGGTGCCTCTTCTATATAACATATTACTTTTACATATATTTTAAGATTCTGACAAGGATTTGAAAAAAAAATTGAATTCGAAAATTGCCACGAAAATCACCAAAGAATGCCCTACTCGAAGAAGTACCCACCTATCCAAAGGGTAAAAACGGGACCGTATAACTAATGTGGGGCTGTCCGTCAGTCTGTCACCAGGCTGTATTTCATGAACGGTGATAACTAGAACATTTGAAATTTTCAAAGACGACGTATTTCTTTTGCCACTATAACAAAATACACAAAAAATCAGAAAAATATAGGTATGTTTAAGGAGGGGCTCCCATACAACAGAGTCAACAGACCCCAATTTTAAGCTGTTTTTCGCTCGATATCATTAACGGTAGTGACTGGTAGATGCTTAAAATATTCACTGAATATTTCTTTAAAATATATTCACTTCAACAATAAATAATTAAATTATAACATTTTATTAATGTTTTGGTGGGGCCCCATACAAAGAAACGTATTTTTTTGCTTGATATTAATAACGGCAACAGGAAGATGCTTGATTCACATAATATTAAGTTGCATAATATTATTCCCTTCAGAAATAAAATTTAAGCTACGCTAAGCTACCTATACCTACAGTCTGTCTGCTGAAAAGCGCAGCAAATAAATATAAAAATAATCGGCCAAACACGAGTCGGACTCGCGCACGGAGGGTTCCGTACTATATGGGAGCCCCCTTAAATATTTATTTTATTTAAATTTTATTATTTATTATTGAAGTTAATATATAACTAAATATTCTGTGAAAATTTCAAGCATCTACCTGTTACCATTAGAAGAGATAAAGCGAAAAACGTCTAATAAATCAGGTTTGTTGTATGGGAGCCCCCCTTAAATATTTATTATAAGTATTATCTTTTTAGTATTTGTTGTTACCTATAGCGGCAACAGAAATACATCGTCTGTGAAAATTTCAGCTGCCTAGCTATCATGGTTCATGAGATACAGCCCGGTGACAGACAGACAGACGGACATCGAAGTCTTAATAGGGTCCCATTTTTCCCTTTGGGTACGGAACCCTAAAAAGATTGTATAGGATCACAGAAGAGAGAAAAATCTTCTGTTCTGTGTGCTGATGTCTGATGCAAGCCGTTTCCTATCGGACATATTGGAGATTTATGAGGTTGGCATTTGTCTAGCAGTGGACGTCCTTTGGTAGAAATAGACGAACTACTGTATAGCACGGTATATATCATTAGCGTCTGTTTTATCAGTGTACCTACGTACTAGTACCAATGCAATGCAGGTTAGTATTTTCGTACTGACGAGGTTATAGCTAGCTCTGGTGTCTCTGTCTCTGTAAAGTTTCTAAGACGCCTGAAGCACGGTATGCTCTTTAGGGTTCCGTAGTAAATCGAGAAACCCTAAAAACATTAATCGTACGCTTACTAGTTACAAATCCACACGTTCGTTCGTCACTACGGCGCGCCGCGACTGACTAGCATACCACGAGCATACCGCACTCCGAGCCGCGTAGGTATGATTAGCTTTCCGTCCGTTTGTATGAAGACGGAATACTGTTAGATATCATTAAATCTGAAGGCTTCTGACATAGGTCACATAGGTAAACGGTTAAAACAACCGGGACCCATAATTTAACGTGTTATCAGAGCCACGGTAGTATTTAAATGCCGTCCACGGTCAGCCATCCGAAGACTGACCAAACGTTGCTTATAGGGCGATCCAAACTTTTCGGTGGCAACACTTGTGATTGTGAACACGAAGTGAGTGATTACGCAGTAGTAATATATTAATATGTTAGAGGGGGGGATGTGCGCAGCTTGTAACTAATTTCACAGCCGCCAAGATGTTTGAATCGGCATATAATTTCTGTTTCTTTTTTTATCGTGAATAAGTGCGCTTGACTTCCAACTCGCCTGATGGAAAGCAACGTTGTGGTCGAAGATGAAGCACGCAGACCTAGTAGAGGCCTATTCACTCTGATCTTGAAAAGCTTTAGATTAGATCTCTTAGGAAACAGGAAAGCAGAAAGACTGTTACATTCCCTGGCGGTACGAATCAGAAATGTTGAGTCAAACCGCTTCGTACGTATTGAAGGAAAATCGACAGTGTTAGTGATTGTGAGGCGTCTTTCTTCTTGTTCTGTAGTAAAAAATACGGTTTAATATAGTATAATACATCAAGTATTATACTTGATGTATTATACTAGACATATTATATAGCAACTGTATATTTTAATAAATAAATAAAAAAATGGGATGGTAGGATAAAGTTGTGTCGCTCAGCGATTATCAAGCCTTGTCAAACTACGCTATATGCGCTTCGTAATACAGGTATTGGCCAAATCACACACACAAGTCGGCGGATGTGAAATAAGCTACAAGCTCAAAACCCAATCAACGCGCAGCTTTATGTGAGATTCAGTTAGGTCAGGATTGGATATTGCGCAGCTTGTGGTTAACTTCACATCTGCCGACTTGTATGATTCGGCCTACAACTAGGTATCTACCCAAGTATAGTAGGTACAATAAGGTAGGTATATAGGTACCTATACCTCTGCCTACTCCACAATCATCACAATATTAAAAATACTTACTCGTATTCATGTGAAAACACAGCCCACGCATTTCAGGTTATTGTCACCGAATCTATTTTAAACCGTATTTTGATTGCCCTTACTCATACGATGCTGTTTATTTTTACTTCACCACGTAGTCTACGCGAATATTTTTGGCGTAAATGGATGTATTATCTCGAGGGTGTTCTGGAACGATTTCTGCCCACCTGAAGTCTTCGATTGATGAATGCCACAGTTATTTCAGTTACACGTAGTGTAACGTCATATAGAAGGGTGGCTATAGTTGAATTTTTGTAGGATAACTTTTCGAGCTTCTTTGTTAAACCAAGTATGGTCCTTCGAGCTCAAGTAGTCCGGAATTAAAAACTTAGGCTATGTTTTTTCTTTCAACCATAACGTTATTCTCTTGACAAAACGACTTAATACAAACTTTATCTTCATCCCGAATGAACTTGTGAATAGACTCTACTTTAAAGGTAATCGTAAATAAGCATGTTAAAAGGATTACAAAAAATCTAATCGGAAGCTGTTTGCTTCCAGAATATTTTGTGAATTATACGCCATAGATAAAAATATTGTACGCTATCCATTTTACAGCTCTCCAACTTTTTGACCGTGGCGTACAACGCTGCTCTTACCGACCCCTAATCCTTATAGTCCATTTAAGAACTAGGTATTCAATGTTAGCTACTTTGTACTGTACTGTACTAGCCTTTTTAATAGTCCACTGCAGGACGTAAACCTACCCAAGAAGGGTGGTTGGGCCATATCCACCACGCCGGCCCAGTGCAGGTTGGTGGATTCACATGCGCCATCCAATTTCTTCTAATGACATTATGCAGGCTTCCTCACGATGTTTTCCTTCACAGAAAATGGTGTAGAATTCCGTACATAAATTCCAAGGAAGTAATTGGTACAGCACCGGGATTTCAACCCCTCAGACCAAATAAAAAAAACAAGACGGAACGTCGTGAGCAGACAAGTGAGGCCGGTTTTTTGTACATGTGGTGAGTGCGTTGGTGTTGCCGCCATAGATCGACTGACAAGCCAAGGCTTAGTTTCCTTGTACGTGTATGTGTGTGTAATTGTGTCTGTACACGGCGAGGCTTAGTTTTGCCGGCCTCGCTTTTTTTGTTCACTACATTCTGTCTTGATTTTTTTATTTGGTTTGATCTCACGACCTCACGTTGTACGGCGGGTGTCATTACTACTAGACCACCACGGCTCCCTCTATAGCTACTCTACCCTCAGAGACTAGAATTCTCATTACTCTTAATTTGCTGGCCACCCGAGGATTTTCAAGTTCAAGGCGTCAGATGAATCAGACTATTTCGTGGGCAGCTGAAAATTCTATTTAAATCAAGTGGCGAGACGGTCCGACATAGTCTCTCGACGGAGCAGCGCGCGCCTGCAACGAACTTTTAAAAGGTGAAATTCTTATTCTTAAATATTCTTTATTTAAAAAGTGAAAGTGATTTAAAAAAGAGTGCTTTGCGAAAAGTTTTTTAATCAGTGCAAAAGTTTTGTATCTTCGCCTAAAAAGTTTGTTTGCGACTCTATGTAGTTCTGTGTACTTCTTGGTCTTTCTTGTGCTTGTGCTAATGGTGTTGCCGTTGTTTTGTTAGTGTCTTCCATGGTTGGTTCAGTAGCTAAAATGCAAGTGTAAGGATTACGCAGTCGGTCGTCAAATACCTGATTCGTCAATTTCTATACTCGTCATATCTATATTTGCTACATTCGCGACACATGTAATCCTTAATTGGTCAAATAAGAGACTGATCAAAATCTTTATGGTGAAAACTGCTGTACCTGCAAAAATCGCATAGCAAATCGCTAGTTTAGTTTGGTTTGGGGGACTTGTATGAATTCGGTTGTATCGTTTTTGCTAAAAATAATTGTCGAAAAATTGTTGTTCCTATTTTGCTGTTACAATGACAATACAGATGTAGTAGGAGACGATACTCCAAAAAGACTTCTTTCTATGGGATGCTTACTCAGAGCGCTCTGCAACCTAAGTAAGATGCAGCTAGGTGATATCTACAAGTCCTACAACTCCACTTAAGCAGGTAACTGGACAAAAAATGGGCACCTAATGATCTTATCTCATGATCTTTGTGAAACTTGCACTTCTAGACATAGGCTTTCCCTATTGATTCTTACAAAGACTGGTTGCTCTACAAATATTTCAAAAATCTCTACACTAGTATGCTCTTCGAACAGTAAAAGGTTTAAAATCTAAAGATTCATAACCGAATATTAAAAATAAAACAAACTATGAAAAAATATATTTTAAAACTAACTATTTCCCAACATTTTTCTTTTCGTAACTGACCTACTTTAATCCAGTTAAATATAAATCCACTCTAACAAAATTCCATTGATCCGAAAATACCGACGAAATCATTACGATGTCGCATCAGTTACCTATTGCTGAATACTTCAGTTCAGCCATTGAAATCCAGAGATAGGAATATGTAATTGGCCAAGTACGAGTCAGACTCGCGCACGAAGGGTTCCGTACTGTATTTATAGTGAAAAACCGCTAAAAATCAGGTTTGTTGTATGGGAGCCCTCTTAAACATGTATTTATTTCAGTTTTGAGTATTTGTTGTTATGGCGGCAACATAAATACGTCATCTGTGAAAATTTCAACGTTCTAGCTATCGCGGTTCATGAGATACAGCCTGGTGACAGACAGACATACAGACAGACGGACAGACGTACAGACGGACAGACTCACAGACGGACGGACAGCGGAGTCTTAGTAAACGGTCCCGTTTTTACCCTTTCGGTACGGGATCCTAAAAACCAGGAAAATACTCAGGGCGATTCAGATAGGATGTAATACGCTGAAAGCGATGATTCAATTTCAAATTATTATAATTATGAATGACTTTTACTACGGGGCCCGGATATCGAAAAATAACAGCTGTGCCATACAAAATTGCCACTCTGAATCGAAAATATGTATGAAACATCTGTTTTTTTTCTTGAATTCCAGGTTTGCCCTACAGTAAAAGATGTTCACTCTTTGTGAATAACCATGTATGTAGCAAATACGCATACACCGCAACATGCATGTGTACGAAACATTTTTATACATTATAGAATGCAATAGTATGTGAGCTCATACGAATTGATTTGTTGTGCTCTGTGATGCTTACTAATAATATTATAAATCCGAAAGTGAATTTGTTAGTTTGTTCCTCTTTCACGCTGCAACGGAGTAACGGATTGACTTCATTTTGGGCATGGTTTGAAAGACGGAAAGTGACATAGGCTATGTTTTATCCCGAAAAAATAAAAAGTTCCTATGGGATAGCACAAAAATCAAAAAATCAGAAGACAAAGCCACGGGGTAGCAAAAACTAGTACAGTATAATTATTTTAATTTATTGGCAGTCCTGCTCTTGCAGACAGTAAGTCCGATTACAGACAGAGGCGTCATGGTAATTATATTAGCTAAATAGCAATAGTTCTGTTTCTTTTTCACTTTGTAATTAAATTAAATATAAAGGCATTGTATCTTATTAGGACCTCATTAGATTGAGACATATTCCATCTCGCGAGATGTATGAGTTCGACGCTTGCATCAGATCTAAACTCGTGCGCAGGTGAATCACGTGGAAACGTTCCAGAATATTTGAGCGTTTTCAGCGGATCGCAGGCTACGATAAACAAACAAATAATATTACAATTTAGACTTTAAATTTATGAGGAAAGGAAACATATTTGATTGCCAAGACCACGGCATTGCAACCGCAATGAAAATGCATTTTTACCCGACTTCCAATAAGGAGGAGGTTCTATGTTCGTGTGTATGTATTTTTTTGTGTATGCGCATCGATAATTTCGCCAATTGTGAATCGAAAAATTTTACAGAAATCGGCTGAGCCGTTTTTGATAAATCAACAATAATGTAAACAATTCGAGCGATATATTCGAAATTTGTACACGATGGAAGGCGGTTTTGCCATTTTTTGCAAAAAGAAAGCGCTAGGATTGATAAACAAACAGTATTTACTAACAGAACTTACTTACAACAATGCATCTATTACAAGCCAGTACACAACATAAATCATAATATTTTAGTTACTTTACAATTACTAAATATAAATTAGGCGTTTGATTGTTCATTCAAGGTCTAGTGAGCTCCGAGCGGGATCAGATCGACTCAGACATAATCGCCCAGAATAAACTGGCTAAGAATAATCTACTTGTTTATTACAAGAATAGTCAGTTGATTTATGTTTCGTGATGTTGATGAGCTAACTGCGGTGCAGATAGATATTTAACAAAGTAGATCATCATCATTATAATCATAATCAGACTTCCACAGTTATAGGCCCCATTCACCATCAGTCCAAATGGATGACACCATTCGATGTTACGAGATTGCGACTTCGTCGTTAGAAATGGCGACTTTTCATTGGTATAGCGAGCGCTTTAGCGTCAAAAATACGAGTAGTTTAGCAACTTGTCTGATTACCTTCCAACTAAATTATCTGTGGATTTATCTTTATGTACATAGTATTTCTGGCTACCTATATCTTCAAACAATGTTTCTGTAAAAAATTAAGTCTAAACTTAAATCCACTAATTTGGCAACATTAGCCATATTCATTTGGATGTCATCCATTTGGCCTGATGGTGGATGGGGCCTATAAGACATAGGTAGGACTCCCCAAAAGATCTCCAATAAGATCGGTTGAAAGCGGCTTGCATTCTGCGTGGTCCTGCGTGCGTTGGTTGATTCTGGATTTCGATTCGAGAATTTAACGGCTCCATCGGCCATCAACTCTACGAACTATGTGCCCTGTCCACTGCTACTTCAACTTGCTTTTCGAATCGATTCGATCACGTGCCGTAACTGTTTTTTTAGGTCTTTTCTCTTATAATCCACAATACTTTAAAGATGGAAAACGTCGCTTTTTTTGCTTTTTGCGGAGTATGATTTTATGCAGTTCCAAATCAAACACTGATAAAATATTAATAAACAAGACGATGGTAAACATAAACAAATCATTATTATTTCGGAGTTGGCACAAACATGAAAACAATTTGTTTTTATAGTTAACCTTGATAAACTTTCCAAAAATATATTTCGGTCATTGGTTTTGCATCGGGCATTGAAAATCACATTTTCTTGATGTTTATGTTGACAAAATCTTATCCACATGCAGGATACCTACTCCTGAAAAATCTACATTTGTATTCATAAATGTTATTTTTCTTTTCATCCATCATTCAGCACCAATAGCTTTTTCTATCATGATCTAGGTACCTAATGTTTGTGCCACAATTTCCATACTTAGATCTATTTTATAAATAATGCATTAATTACCTATAAAAATTTTTTTTTTTATTCCAAATGGGTTTGCGTTTGACTACATACTGCCTGATGTTGAGCAGATATGCGGTCTAGGATGTGGCACGCTAAACACGCACGTAAAACATACCTAAAGGTGGACATCTAATTTAACAACAGCCACTTTTTCAGCCCACTGCACAGGGCATAAGCCTCTTTCCTTCTTTCTTTTTCTTATCGTTAAATACGAGTATAATGAACAATCAATGTTAGTAGGTATATTTAAGATATTGATGGTTTTATTAACCGACTTCCAAAAAGGAGGAGGTTCTATGTTCGTCTGTATGTTTTTTTGTGTGTTTGTTTATCGATAATAATGTGAACCGAATTGGAATTTTTTTTCTTAGTTCGAAAGGGTATATACTCCCGAGGTAGTCCCATAAATAAATTTTACAGAAATCAGCTGAGCCGTTTTTGAAAATCAATAATAATGTAAACAATTCGAGCGAAATATTCGAATTATGTACACGATGGAAGGCGGTTTTGCCATTTTTTTTTTTTGCGAAAAATAATTATCTAGGCGCTAAACCGTGTCGATTGGTGTAACTAACCATATAGATAGACGTCACATAATATCTGTTATAAGTACCAAGGTTGGCTTGGTTTATAACATGGATTAACTTTTTCACTACTCTGCCTTTTAGACCCTAAGACTAAGTTCAGAAAACAAGCCCTAAATTGAATGAAGACTAAGGCAAATACAGTGGAATCTCTATAACTCGAACCTTGATAAGTCGAAATCCTCAGTATATAAAGTCGAAACAAAACGCATTGCCTTCCGCTCAACCGCCAAATATTCGGTATCTCGAATTTTTTAGACTTTGTAACTCGAACAAAATGTTATTTCCCCTCCGCGCATTTCCCCCCTTAACTTCTTGTTAAGTCGAAGATTTTTGCATTTCCCTTGAGATTCGAGTTTTCGAGATTCCACTGTACGCATTTCAGCATAAATAAATAACAAAAATAAATGAGAAATCAAAACGAATTTAACTGTTTGTTTCATGTGATTCCAGATGTCGATAGTACCTCTGATGTTCCGTGACTGGTGGGATGAGTGGGACCGGCCGTCCCGCCTCCTGGACCAGCACTTCGGCATGGGCCTGAAGAGGGACGAGCTCCTCTCCTCCCTCTCCTCCGTGCCCTCCTCCTCCCTCTTCCGGAACTCGTACTTCCGGCCGTGGAGGACCGCGCTCACGAGGCAGGAGTCCGCTTCCACTATCAACTTGACTAAGGAGAAATTCGAAGTAAGTTTGCAATTTACAAAACCTAAGTACCAAATAGGACTACCCTCATACTCTTACCGTTATCGCAACGCAACATAATGTTATCAAATCATCGCGAAATACGAGTATTTTCATCATAGACTCGTGCTTTGCGATAGCAGATACAATTCAGGCTATACTCGTACATGGCTATATTTCAAAAGTTGGTAATGATGGTTTTAATCACTCCTTTTCGGCTTAGTACAGGACAAGCAAATAATATGTAGGGATAGTTTAATCGTGATTGTCAACATAGCCGAAGGTTAGAAAATTCAATCAAAATTAAAAAAAAATGGTATATCCCCACAAGTCAAGTTTCTGACATTGAAACGACTCTACCATCAGGCGAGTGACATGTTCGTCTATTACTCAAACTTAAAATATATTATTTACCTAATTGTTACACACATAAGAACAAATGTCACTTTATTGAATGAGAAAAAAAAACTTTTCAAATCAAAAATCTTAGACCTTTAATAATTGCAAGCCTTCAAATCGTGCAAATAACTTTAATAATAAGCAAACAAAAAATAGAAAGTGTTTTCTAAGAATTGTAAACACCTGCAATAATTACTACTATTCTACTACGTCCATAAGTACCTGTACTTGCCAACAGTCATTACACGGTATGAGTTCATTTCTATTTGAAGACTTTTTTAAACATTAACTGGAACTAAGTGGATTAAATTAGATTGGAAGCGTGCTAAATTGTTCTACAAGCATCATTTACTCCTCCCACACATTCTCAACAGGTGTTCCGGTGTGTTTATATTTTACGATTACCTGGTATTGGGCTGAAAAAAGATAAAAAAAATAAAGAACTTCTTTAGATCACCATAGTTCTCAAATAGAGACCATGTACTTACAAGCAAATGCAGCGTAGTAATTCCACCGATTAGGTTTATAGACCATCTAATTAAGAGGGCAGGAACACGCTGGATGCAAGTGGTTTCCTACAGGTCTTATTGGATACTGATAGAGGAGGCTTATATGTCCAGCAATGGATTAGGCATTCTAAGACCAAATTACAGATAAGGTCTTCTACCTTCTATCGACCTTCATGTTGTACCTACAGGAATGTGACTAGTAAATGGCAAAGAGCCTTGCCCATCAATTTTGAAAGAAATTTATTAAATATGTCCCATTTCCATTATTCCAGGTTATCCTAGACGTCCAGCAATTCACCCCTGAAGAGATCACAGTCAAGGCCACCAACAACGGTGTGGTGATCGAAGGCAGACACGAAGAAAAACAGGACGAGCACGGTTTCATCTCCCGTCAGTTCACCCGCCGGTACATCCTTCCTTCAGGCTACGACGTCCAGGATCTCGTCAGCACTTTGTCTTCTGATGGAGTCTTGACTATCACAGCTCCGAAGCGTCCGCCACCTAACACTGGTGAACGTATCGTCCCCATCACCAAGACTGGACCAGCTAAGCAAGTAGAGCCTCCAAGGACGGTGTCGGAACACCCTAAGGAACAGACAGTGCCTATCGTCACCTCCCCTTAAATTTAACATCACCCCAAACCCCCATCCCTAGAGTTGAGTTTCACTTTGTCGTATTCTCAAGCCGTTCTTTCCGGATTTTTGAAATCGAGTTTTAAATCTCGATTTCAAAAATCATGACTGTTTTATATCAGTCATGATTTTTCCAAATTGGTGTCTGAAATCTAGATACATATTTCTCAGTCATGATTTTTACAGATATCTGAGATCCAGATTCGGATGTCAGTCATAATATTTACGGATTTCTAATTTCAGAATTGGATCTGAGTGGCGACATTGTGTTTCTCTTTCCCAAAACGAGAGAACGACGATCGAATCATAAATAGCATTTATTTTTTGCCGTTGTTGGCCAATGACGAGCAATTCGAACGAATTAGGTTTATGAGGAATGCTAATTATAATTTTGTAAAATAAACAATAATTTTAATTGGATTTGGACTTTTATTTATGGATTGGAACAGAATTACTAAAGGCATTTAAATGTCCCATAAAAAAATCATATAAAAAGTAGCAGGAAAGGCCACGAGGCCACATATAATCACTGTCAAAAATTATCTGATTTCATGTAAATCCAAGCTTCTAATTTTTACGCATAACTCTACAAACCTTAAAGCCATGTATTCACTGAGCAACAATTGTTTATAAACTCTGTAGAAACAAAATCTACGTGTTTCTGAAACAAATCATAATGTTTCAGAGACACTAATTTTGTTTCTGGAAACAACTATGTGATGTTTCAGAAACTGTGTATCCGATACATTGTTGCTCAGGCTCAGTGAATACATGGCTTAACTTCACAACCTCTATACCATAGTAAAAAAGTACCTAAGTGGTTTGGTCGTTTTTTGGCCCTGACTACAATGTTTAGTACCTATTCTAGAACTTTTAGTTTAATGCTCGATCCTAAAGCAGAGAATTAATGCTGATATTAATTTCGTATGCAAATACGAGTTACTTAGTAATAATAACCGCAACCTGCAACCCAAGAAAACTGGGGTAAGGAATTCTTTCCGAAGATATTTGTGGTTCTCAAGCATTTCAATAATCACATAAAAAGATCAGAACAATCACAGTCAACACAGTACCTACATATAGAATTAAGAAACAACTACAGCAAGGAATGCTTTACATCCATCGAACGAGTCAAAGAAAAATTAGTTCTCCTTAATGATTGTCCTATAAAACATAAAGCGACACGTACACATTTTAAAGGGCATGACACATTACTCAGAAACACTTATGCGCGATGGGACGTGCAAACCACCAGACCACGGGTTTACATTAATGTGCAAATGCAGATATGCAGGATGCTTTCAATGAATTGGTCAGCAGGAGAACTAAGCTTTAAACTTTGTTTTGGAGCTAAAAAAGGTTGGGAATTTACAATGTGTGTGTTACATAACAAATAATAACAGATCGTTGATTGAATCAGGCGTTACTTTGCAGAAGTTCATCTTCAAATCTTTCTTTTGAACGACAACGACAAAGCGGAAATACACTAAATATTTATTTACAACAAAGATTTAAATAACAGATCGAAATGAAGATAATCATATACCTACCCCTCTATTGTAAGAAAATGTCATAAATATGGCTTAGATGATTATATTGTAATCACTCACCATATTCCTGTTTATTTCGGGAAACAACACAGTTTTTCAGGAACAGTCAGTTGTTTCAGTTTTCGTTGACGCTTCTGAGATTTTTAGTTGATACAAACAAGGCAATAAAATAGACTACTAGCTTAAATGGTCAACTTCGAGTAGTTTAGAATCGTCATATGTATTATTTTTTGGTACTAAACTACTTTAGAACTCGTATCTAGGTAAACCGTTTATTGTTTGCCGCTAAATCTTTTGGTTATACCACCAGATCAATCAATCATTCAGCTGAACAAAATTTGCTGACCATACAGCAAGCCATTTAAGTTTTTCAAACGCAGAATGCCCCAGCTGTGAATGGAACCCGCACGCACCAGCTAATAATGAATAATCATTATTCCTTAGCCAGTGACAGGATTAAAAAGGGTAGGTACAGATGTAAAAGACATAGGTACTTATTGATTGTTTTATGTGTAGGTACCTAACTACATGGTAATGTGCTTGCCCTGAACTAATGTTACTTTACTAACTAATGTTATCTTAAAGGGGTGATTAAAACCATCATTTTGAACAACTTTTACAAAGAGTTCTACCCAGAATTTAAGAATAAATAATCGGCCAAGTACGAGTCGGACTCGCGCACGGAGGGTTCCTTACTGTATGGGAGCCCCCCTTATATATTTATTTTATTTTAATTTTATTATTGAAGTAAATATAAAATTAAGTATTCTGTGAAAATTTCAAGCATCTACCTGTTACTATTATTAATATAGAGCGAAAAACGTCTAAAAATTCAGGTTTGTTGTATGGAAGCCCCCCTTAAATATTTATTTAATTCTCTTTTTAGTATTTGTTGTTATAGCGGCAATAGAAATACATCATCTGTGAAAATTTCAGCTGCCTAGCTATCATGGTTCATGAGATACATATTAAACATTCAGGTTTGTTGTATGGAAGCCCCCCTTAAATTTTTATTTAATTCTCTTTTTAGTATTCGTTGTTATAGCGGCAATATAAATACATCATCTGTGAAAATTTCAGCTGCCCAGCTATCATGGTTCATGAGATACAGCCCGGTGACAGACGGACAGACGGACATCGAAGTCTTAGTAATAGGGTCCCGTTTTTCCCTTTGGGTACGGAACCCTAAAAAGCTGTTTTATACATTTTGTCGATTGTGAGTTGCGATTTTGTATGCTTGAGACTTTGATTATTTAGTGTCTAATCAATGGCTTGAGACAGTAGTTTTGTCGACGAACGGAACCGGAGGAGGTACTCAATTCGACGCGTATATTTTTTTATGCATAACCACGCATAACTTTTTTCATAGTAGTCCAATTTCAATAATTATTTTTTATTGGAAAAAGTATACTTCGAAATTAGTCCCATTAAAATTTTATTGAAATTGGCTGAGCCATTTTTGATAAATTAACAATAATGTGAAAAAAGCTACATCGATCCGTGCGAAAATAAAAAAATATTATTCTAGTTTAGGTATTTTTATTTTGACTAAGGTGTAGAGTTTCTGATGTTTGTGTTTATAGAGTAAAGTTATTTAGAGTAAGTCTAATCTTAGGTCTACATGAGATCTAAGTAATATCTTTTTGATCGTGCAAGCTATAGTCTGGTCTCGGCGACATTTTACATGAAAATGTTTTGGTATTCAGTATTAAGTAAGTAAACTTACTTACTACTAAAGTAAAACGTACCTACAACTACAATCGCCTTTTAAGCATAAACATCGAGAAGCTGTGTTGTTCCAGATAGTTTCTGTGTCCAGTTTTCAAGTAGGTACCTAAAAGTAATCTAGCTAGTCTACAACTAGCCTAGATGCTACAAATAATGTCCCACCCATAGAAATATTCTATAACAAACTATAAGTACTACTACAGTCAACCACACGATCAGTTGTGCTAAACCGTCACTAAACTCACAAACCAACAAGTGATGGACTTCCAATAATTCAACACGCCTGTCGACGCCATAAAGGGCGTCTAATTCAATGTTCCCTGACCCTGGAGTCCAATAATATTGTTAATTTATCATTGTGCCAGCTACAGGGGCGAGAATGGTTTGTAGCTGATGATTATCACTTTAGAGAGGAAATTCCAACTAAATTAGCTAGGCAGGGTTGATTTTTTTTAGCGAATCTTCTAAATAAGTCCTATGGTAATTGTAAGGCAAAACTTTTTGAATTATTCAAGTGCCTGTACAAAACCCATACACCTACTTGAAAAAATATGATTTATAGGTACCTATAGACATTTAGCTGAGTAAAAGTTTGGTGTAAATTAGACATAGGTACATACGGCCCAATTATGAAGGCGCCATCGTAAATTTTATAGCAACGTCTATCGAATGCCTAAAGTGAAAAAGAAACAGAAATAGTCTAATTAGACTATATAAGGTCTTTGATTAGACTATTTCTGTTTCTTTTTCACTTTAGCCAATTAGCTAAATTACTATGGTGCCTTCATGGGCCTATAGTGTAGTTCAGTATTTTTTTCAATTTATCAGAACATTGTTAGCTTTGCTATGTTTTAGATACGATTAGTAATAATTAATCAAATTAGTTTATTAAATTTTAGTAATAATGTAAAGCGTAGCGCTATCTGTTTGAACGGTAATAAACTAGTTACTTGGTATAGATCATTCGTGTGGAAAAACTTACAGCACTTTTCACAAGAGGGCGCTAGTATTTTTTCACAATACAAAATCTAAATCATACATATACCTACCTAAGGCTATTACGTACTTTACTTTATAATTAAAATGCACGTTGTTTTTGAATTTGATTGTTTCTTTAATTACAATTAATAATTTTTAAATAAATATTTAATAGCCTGCCACCAAAATGCTCAACGGCAATAGGCAGGGCACATGTGACGAAGACGTATCTAATAGGCTCTGGATAAGGACATCAATTTCTCCCATTGAAACCACGCACTCTGGCAAGCACAGCGTATCTAGCTGATACGTATTAGATAATATACAAATACATAAACCTCTCTTTTGATTATGATGATGGGTTTATTAATTTTTTTCAGCAAATTCAACTGTAGGACCCACCTTGAAATGGCAAAAACAAAAAAGCTGCTTTATTGTCCATTTTATAAAGACTCATTTTCCCCAACAAAATGATATAAGTAGTTCTATACATTTTATAAAATCCATAAACTTGTTTTGTAGGTAAGTATACAGGATTATCCAGAATCGATGTAGGTACTTACCTACCTACTAAGCCCTGAAATCCTGATCTGAATCTCCTCTTAGCTATAGCTAGCTTAGAGGAGATTCAGACCATCACCATCTGTACATTTTGCCGATTCAGAGTTGCAATTTTTTATGGAAAAGCTGATATTTTTTTTTTCTTGAATTCCTGGTTGGGGTAGCTCTTGTTCATAATCATGCGTCCTGATTCACCCTCTTATGGCTTAGTTAGTAGGTAAGGGGACCTCTGGGCCCGCGGATGGTCTGAGAAGGGGCTTTGGCCATCTACTCAAACGGATCCAGGGAGGATGACAGCGTGTGTGGCAAGTAGCAACGTTGTCGTAGAGGACAGCACAAGCCTAGTAGGTACCTACTAATACTAGGCGAGTAGTCGTATAAAGTGCTGGCAGTAAGGTGCGTTGCCTTTGGAGATCCGGGAGCTCAAAATTAAGTACAGGGCAAACAGAAAACTCTGTAGGTACGGAATAAGCTAACCTATTTTTTCCCTGTAATTTTTGCTAAGCTTTCGGGTGTCAGTTTCTTTAACCCTAATTGCCTAATCTGCGTTTGCGAGGCGTACCTTCTTAAAATCTAAAAAATGTCTGTACCTAATTATCTTTTTAATAATTGAAATTATGTTTTAACCAACTCAGAAGTCAACGAGAGCTTGCTGATGGTGTCTGCATTATTTTCCTATAACAAAATTCAGCACATCGTATCTAAACAGGGCAAAATAAGAGCGAGCAGTATACGCTCAGGGTAATAGATCTCATGGATCACTCAAGTCTAAATAGCGGGGCGGGGGAGGGGAGGCATCATCAATCAGCCTCAGGCGATTACTGGGGTTGTGGTCCAAAATCGGACGATAGCGATCAGAGGAAAGACTTTTAGTGTGTGTATTGTGCAGTTTTGTTCCACAAGCGATTGATCTACTGCCGTATTAAGGCCGGGACTCCACCAAAGCGGAGACGAGACGAGCAGAGTGTTTTTAGGGTTCCGTACCCAAAGGGAAAAACGGGACCCTATTACTAAGACTTCGATGTCCGTCTGTCTGTCTGTCTGTCACCGGGCTGTATCTCATGAACCATGATAGCTAGGCAGCTGAAATTTTCACAGATAATGTATTTCTGTTGCCGCTATAATAACAAATACTAAAAACAAAATAAAATAAATAAGGGGAGCTCCCATGCAACAAACCTGAATTTATAGACGTTTTTCGCTCTATATTAAAAATGGTAATAGGTAGATGCTTGAAATGTTCACAGAATATTTAGTTTTATATTCACCTCAATAATAAATAATAAAATTAAAATAAAATAAATATTTAAGGGGGGCTTCCATACAGTACGGAACCCTTCGTGCGCGAGTCCTACTCGTACTTGGCCGATTATTTAAATAACCAATAGAATTGTGTTATTGACACATCTCCTCTCCGCTCAGCTTCAGTGGAGATCGCTGTGTGAGAGAGGGAGATGTGTAATATGTGTATGGCGCGATGGAAGCGGAGATGTGACCTGTGCGCGGACGACCGCGACGAACCGCTGGCGATGCGTACTGAGCACTCAACGCCTCGCACCCGAGCTGAAAAACATCTCAGCACACCGCACACATCTCCGCTTTGGTGGAGTCCCAGCCTAATTGTTGCTGTCTGAAACTCTGAACCTATAGCTACATAGACATATACTCATGCTTACTTCATCTTGAGCAGTTTGTTTGAATTGTTTAGCGCCACTTCTCGGAAATTAATCAACGGAGCTGTTTAACTCAAGTATGGTACAAGTCATCATACTTAGTTATCAACAACTTTGCCTTCTCCATCAACATCATAGTAACGACCGTTCTAGCTAAGTAGTTTCAATCTTTCTATCTTTTGCTTAATTTCGGTGACAAACTAACAAACACTAACACTTTATTAGACAACCACATTACATAAAAAACATATTACAGGGACAAAACAATACAATTTTTATTTATAGGTTACTAACTGGTGGCCTTATCGCTTTAAGCGATTTCTTCCCGACAACCAAGTGACCGCTGACAAACACCTAATTAAACTACACTACGAGCGCTACACCGAAACTAAGCAACGTTCCGCACGGTCAGTATTTGGATGGGTGACCGCGGGTGGCATTTTCCAACTGAGCGCAACCGTGGCTCGGATGACACGTTAAATTGTAGGTCCCGGTTGTTTTGTGTGGCTAAATGCCACATCAGAGGCCTTCAGGAAACCTAAAAACTCTGACACCAAGACTAGCCACCCGGCCTATCTGTAGTAGGTATATGTAGCAGCCTTTTTTTAATAGTCCACTGCAAGTCGTAGGCCTACCCACGAAGGGTGATTGGGTCATATCCACCACGCTGGCCCTGTGCGGGTTGGTGGATTCATATACGCCATCGAATTTCTTCTCTAGACGTATGCAGGTTGCCTCACGAGGTTTTCCATCACCGAAAAGACAGTGGTGTTAGGTTTCTTACATAAATTCCAAAGAGTTCATTGGTACGGGTCCGGGATTTGAACCCACGAGTTCACGATTGTGAGGCGGGTGTCATTACCACTAGACCACCACGGCTTATACGAATTTCTATCTTTTGGCACTGCGCTAGTATCATTATACTGGTTTAAAACATTTATTTCTCAAAAGAATTAATAAAACATTCACTTAACTGGAAAACACAAAGTAATCTTAAGTATTATAGGTATTTTTTTTTAAATAAAAATCTAACTCGATAGATTTTTAAAATTTCATTTTATTTTCTGAATTTCTCTATTCTTATACCATGAACCACCGTCGAAAGCGCTTGCACTGTTCGACAAGCGATTGATCTGCTGCCGTATTAATTGTTGCTGTCTGAACCTATAGACACGTGTAGATATACTTACTCCATCCTGAGCGGTTTATTTGGTTTGTTTAGTGCCACTTCTCGAAAATTAACAGTAGGAATACCTACTGAGTCATATTATGATATTATTGAAAAATAGAACCAATTAAAAATTAATATTAGGGGACATCTTACAGTCGGTCACGGACCCCAAACTTAGCAAAGCTCACGATATGGCTGCCAGAGACTTTACTAAATAAGGCTCTTTCGTGGTTTCGCCCCACAAGCTATTCGGCCCGCGGGGCGAATCAACGAAGCCTCTTTTTGAATGCCCTCTTTCGCCCCGTGGGGCGAAACGCCGAGAACGATAAAAGAAGAGGCCGTTTCGAAACGGGGTGATTATGACCATCGTTATAAACACTTTTACTAGGGAGTCAACCCAAACACCGAGAAAAAAATCAGCTGTTTCTTATAAAATTGCAACTCTGAATCGACAAAATGTATAAAACCGATGATTTATTTGCTCGCATTCCGAGTTGGCTGATAGTAAAAGTCGTTCATAATGATGGTCCGTATCACCTTCTTTCGTTTTAGTACAGTTCTGGATAACGCTGTATGCATATTTTTAAATACTAAATACTTTTAAAGATAACAGCTAGGGGGCGTCCATAAATTACGTGAGGTGTTTTTTTTAATTTTCTGCCCCTCCCTCCCCCCCTGGTGAGATGTCGTGAGATTTTATTCAACCCCCTCCCCCATCCCCCAATCTCACGTGAGATTTTTCAAAATGTGAGTTTCTTACGTAAACGCGTTGGATTGTTATTGTAAAAAGAAACAAATTTGCTTCGTGCTTTTATTTACGACTAGTTAAGACTAGTAATGGACCAAAATAGTATAATTTTTTTTGTTTCAATCAGAAAAAAAAATTGCGTGATATTTGCCGAGACCCCCCCCTCTCTCCAACGTAAGATTAGATGAGATTTGACTCGACCCCCTCCCCCCCTTAAATACCTCACGTAATTTATGGACGCCCCCCTACCTACCTACCTATAGGCTGGCAATCTCGTGCGCAACCGTCCCGCGGGGTGACAGACGGTGGCGGGGACGAGGTACCCAAGATGTCAGCGGGTAGCGGGTGGTGTAGCGGGGAAGGGAAATAATGCTAGAATGACGCGTAGTTACTAAGTACTACTACCTCGTCCCCGCCAGCGTCTGCCACCCCGCGGGACGGTCGCGCACGAGATTACCGGACTATAAATAACATCCAGACACAGAGCAAAAACCATATACTTAGGTAAAAGCTTGCCCTGCATGGGAATCGAACCCAGCACGCCTCTTTGACCCAGAAGTCGGGGTCACTTATCCCTGAGAGAACATCAACATTGACATCACGTTCATCGTCGCCATGTTCATTGATACCGTCATGTTGTCAGTTATGCTGGACATAGGCATTCTCAATAAGACTGATTCAAAGCAATGTGCATTCAGTACAACTGTGCAACATTATTTTTTAAATGTAGATTAGGGCTACATTTAGCCACCAACTCGCCTGATGGAAAGCGAATTTGTAGCCGAAGATGGAGTATGTAGACCTAAAAGAAACCAATTCACACTTGACTTGAAGATATCCAAATTGTAATTGTCAGGAAACTTACACCTGCAGGGTTGAGAGCTAGCGCCGACATTAAATTAATGCACATATTTGGCCTTTTGTAAAGCCTATTCAACATAATATTATTAAGAATTTAGAAAATGAAGTCATATACGTTGTTATGTAAAATTTTCTGAAACAACATTTTGGAGCAATCTGTACCTATCTAAACAGATATCTGAGCTATTTTGACTCTGCAGGTTTCATAAAGCTGCAGTTTTGATCACAGACTTAGTCATACGTAAAAAATAGGCCAAGTGCGAGTCAGACTCGCGCACGAAGGGTTCCGTACCGTATGGGAGCCCCATTCCTCATGCCTTTATTAATAGTGAGCAAAAAACTCCTAAAAATCACGTTTGTTGTATGGGAGGCCCCTTAAATATTTATTTTATTCAAGTTTTAGTATTTGTTGTTATAGCGGCAACAGAAATACCTACACCATCTGTGAAAATTTCAGCTGCCTAGCTATCACGAGATACAGCCCGGTGACAGACAGACAGACAGATGGACAGACGGACATCGACGTCTTAGTAATAGGGTCCCGTTTTTACCGTTTTTTTTACTTTGGGTACGGAACCCTAAAAAGATAGGTCGAGATAGACTTCCCAACAAAAAAGATTCACTAAAATCGTTTCATAATTAGCGAAGTATTTTCGCGTAACATAGGTACATACAAAAACAAATAGTCGATTGGGCATCCTTTTTCCAAGTCGGTTAAAAATGTCACTATATTTTTTTAAATCGACTACTTATTTGTTTTTGTATGGTACCTACGTTACGCGATTATACTTCGCCAATTATGTACCGATTTTGGTGAATCTTTTTTGTTGGATAGATCATACTTCAGCGGTGATTCCATTTAAATTGTATTAAAATTGGTTTAGTGGTTTTTGAAAAATCAACAATAATCTATATGTTGCATACATCGATTGGAGTAAACTACTTATTCGAATTTTTTACGGATTGAAGTCGATTGTGCCATTTTTGTCGAAAATTAAGTAGGTACTATAATTATTATGTATTTCCCATAAGACCGATTGTAAGTTTCATTCAGATCGACCTATTAGGGATGGTTTATTAATTCTGTATTCGTTTTTTTACAAGCTTTTATTTAGTTCCACCTGTCCCGTTGACTGTCTGTCAGTCTGCAACCAAATCTTGCAAATTAAATTTGATCCACTTCCCGGTTACCGCTTGAGCTGAAATTTTGCAAAAGTAAGTCTAAGTAGGTACTTACATGTATAGATCGCGTGACAATACAATATCATGATACCATGGTGCTGATCTGATGATGGAGCTGGAAGGTGGCCAAAGAAACTTAGCAATGAAACGACACAACCTCATCGAGTTTGGGTTCATTTGAATGGTGTTGGCGAGTAGTTTGTCTTTCAATGGTAACCAGGGGCCTTACTGCGTAAGCGCTCTGACGTTCGGCTTTGCTTTTCCTCCCGCTCGCCCTCGTGGCGTGAGTGACTGGCGCGAGCAGGAGAACAAGCGAAGCCGAACGTCAGAGCGCTTACACAGTAAGGCCCCAGGTCCGATGATGGAGCTGGAAGGTGCTCATAGGAACTCTGTACTTAGGTAATGAAACGACGCAACCCTTTCGAGTTTTGCTACGTTTGATTCGTCTTGGCGAGTAGGAACCTACTTGTTCAGTAAAAGCTTTTTTTTTTAAATTTTTTTTTAAAGTTTTTTTTTAAATATAATACTTGTTTGATGTACCAAGCACCAAAAATGTAGGTTCATCATCTAGATTACAGATGATGAACAGCTGAGGATTGCTGGATTCTCGTCTCAGGGCTGGATTTAGAGGTGTGGAGTCCTCGGGGCAACAAAGGATTGGAGGCTCCGTGGTGACAGATAGAGGGATAAATAAGTACCTACCTACTTCAGCACGGGAAGCATGGCAAAGGGACTAATAGTCTTTCCACCATTATATCCCCTCGAAGAGGAAATAAAGTATGGATTGACAATGACATCTGACATTAAGGGTGCATAAAATGGTTTTCTCCCCTTGCCGTGCTACCCGGGCAGGATGATCAACAAACTTATCAAGATGAATTGGAACATTGATATTTTACTGATTGCCTGATTAGAGTGAACAAATTAGTTTTTGACAATATTTAAGAATTATAATTAAGCAAGTAATAATCTTTCTACAAAGTAGGTAAAAGAAAAACAGATAAAAAAATCAAAAGAAAAGTTGTATGCAAGTGTTAAATAGTTGTAATTTTCAAGTTTTTTTACTAAATCTTTTGCCCCGGGCAGTTGCCCCGATTGCAATCCCCTAAATCCGGCCCTGCCTCATCATTCTGTCCACCTGTCCGCTGGATGTACCTACTTACCTACCTAGGTAAGTCAAACTGATAGGTACTTACATTCCGAGTCAAGTAATGGCCAGCAGTAGATAAATATATATCCAAAGACTGAAATATGTAAGTAATGATATCGATAAAGTCATCTGTGAATACTTACCTAGTAACAGAAATCCTGCAAGTGTACCTATAATTTAAAAAACCCTGATCACAGATTTTGTTGAAATCTGAAAATTCACGATACTAACCATTAAATTTTTAAAGAATAGTTGTTTGGATAGTCGGTTTACATACGACAATTTTACGTGATAACGGCATATGAATACATTGTTGAATCAACAACTGAAAAAAGCCGAACGCTTAAACCTATCCTGACGATAGAGGGGCAGCTCTATCGTTTGTTCCGCGCTCTCACTTGCACGCTTGGCTCAGGCGGAACTTGACAGTTTTTCGTGCGTGCAGCTGATGTTCATCGATTTGTCGTTTTGAAGCCATCACGTCAAAACCTTATTAAAATCTGTCCATTCGATTGGGAGCTAAGTACGCAGCTATATACGGTGCTACAGACATTTATATATTACTTAGTAGGAAAGTACTTAAGTACATACAAACAAAAATATAAATGCAAAAAAACAAGCTCATGGATTCCTCTGTTACTGTGTGAAAAAGTAACAATCAAACCAACGAATATTAGGTAAGTATTGTAGTTACACTTTTAGATTTATAATATGAGCCACGATTTTAATCAATTCGTTTAATTAAAGACATCAACGGGTGCTCTGTTTTTATAAGCTTACTAGGCTCTTTATGACCAGAGTCGAACTAAATCATAATGATTTAAATACTAAGTAGCTACGTTGCCTAGTTATTCAAAATCTATCTCTTTCTTTTCAGCTGTAGGACCTCCACTGTTGGACATAGGCCTCCTGAATAGATCTCTAATAAAACTGGCTTGAAGCAGCTTGCATCCAGGGCACCTTATGTAGTCTTAATGAGGTCATCTATCCACTCAGTATGTTGGTGTCTTACGATGCACTTGTCGGTAAGTATAACATAGTCTCCATTCGAGAACTTTTGTACTAGGTATACCTACCTACTAAGCCAAAAGGGGGTGGATCAGACCATCATTATGATCACAAATTTTACCATAAGTACCTACTTACCTTGGGTCAACCAGTAATTTGAGAAAAAAATTAGCTGCTTCTTAGTTCAGTACTTAAGTAAACTACTTAAGGTGGGCATACACGATGCGATGATTTGATCAAATTTTCGCTTCATGCCAACTGGGAGCTCATTCAGTTAATTCAAAGGTAGGAATTGGTAGTTAACGATTTGTACAACTACCTGAAACTGGGCGCACAGAACGCGATGATCGCATCAATTCATCAGATCAGTTCAGTGGAGGCCAAATATAGGTAGTTAACTATAGCTGGTTAGTAGTTATTGAGGACCTTTGAATTAATTGAATGAGCTCCCAGTTGGAATGAAGCGAAAATTTGATCAAATCATCGCATCGTGTATGCCCACCTTTACATACCTACTTCCATTTTGTTATTATAATTCTGATTTGCAATTTTGTCAAGAAATCAAGAATGTTTATTGTCAGCTGTGTTTAGGTACATGGTGGTCAAGATTTTACAAGAGTATCAATAGCTAAGTACTCACTTTAGCATACAAAAATTGGTAGGTATTCATGGTTACCTACTTAATGCAATTATCATACAATTTATAATTAGATAATTATTGTTAAAAAGTAGTCAATAATGACATGTCATTCATTCAAAATTATTATTTAGGTATAAGTATGTGAAATGTGAATAATAATGTCTTTCAGGAATTTGTCAATTGTAGGTATAGGTATACCTACCTATATAGCATTTGTCAAGTAAACATGGAATTTGTGTGGAACAGTTGTTTTTTTTTTATTTTCCGGGCTGGCCCCATAGTAAAAGTGGATCACAATGATGGTCTGTATTGTGCCCGTTGGCGTAGTAAGTACCTATATTATACTTAGGTACTTACTTACCCTATGCGAATAGATAACCCTGTAGGTAGTATAAAACATATTTAATTTCATTAGTTGTAATTTAAATTACTTAGTATGCGATTTTTGTTAGGTACCTACCTACCTAATACAAATTAATACTTAGTCACCATTAAACAATAATTTGAATATTTTGAATACAATTCTAAAGCTCATTCAAATTTAAATATATCTACCTACTTACAATACCATAAGTACTTAAATCACCATAGGAAATTGAATAGCATCAATAGCCTGCAATATATTAACAGCCTCCTTACTAAAAACTACGCATTCATTCTACGGTCACAAAGCGATCGGGCGATTATTTTATAACTCGAATAAAAACAATATAAGTGTAAGGCGGGGTCTATAACAGAAATATCAGATTGATAGCGGAGCTTGATTCGCCGGGCGATCGACGCCTCAAGGCGGGGCCAAAACAGAGAGGGGCGCGCGTTCACTTCTCACGGCATACCATTCCGTGCGAGCCGCGGCGACGATCGTACCGTGCGCGCGTCCGCGAACAGTGTACCGCGTGTGTGACCATCAGGTCCTGTGATCATCTCCTCGTGTTCCCACAGCCGCCAAGATTCGGGTGAAGAATCGTGAGCCGGTGCCGGCGTATGCTATGGCCGACGCCGACAGAGACTCGGACCTCGGTGATGACAGTCCAGTGGTGAGTACTAAGCCTTACGTTTGAGAGTTAAAACCTTATTTTTGTGGCAGATTTACCAGAAAGCTAAGAAGGCTGAAGCCTTGGGCGGCAGATTTTAGGGGGCACCAAATTTTGAACCATTTATTTTATTCGTTTTACTCACGTTTTACTGCATAGAATCAAAATCAACAACCTACTGGCGGCATATATACGTAAATTTGCTTTTGCTTTATTTAGTAACAACTATCTAGGTGCCTGTATTGTCTACAAATCTACCTATAGCTATAATCCTTCTGGAAGAAATGTTAGAAAAAGTATTGACAACCGCTTTGCAATTTATTGTGTAGTTTAGAAGCTCTAAGGCGTCTAAGCGGATACACAGATAAGTACTTAAGACATACAAAAAATATGAATTTGCTTTGTAATATGTAGTGATAGTATTACCTACCTAATCTTTATGGTTGGATTGGGATAGTAATCTCATTGTTGTTTCATAAATTAATATGTAGGTGTACCTACTTATCCGTTTATAAAAACCTAACGGGATTGTAATAATAATGTAATTAAAATGGCCCGTTCTTTCTACCTTCATTTACTTACGAGTAGGTACCTATCAAGTTATATATATATTACTGGAAAGCAATCATAACGCGTTTGTTTTAACTCTTTTGATTGATAAAAAATGGATCTTATATTTTGACTTCGTGGTATTTTTAGCGGCGGCAGGATTTGTTAATAATATTAAGGGTTAGGTAAATATTGGTAGGCAGATCCCTAAATACTCGTACCTAGGTTATTGCTATACCTACATGCATGTTGGCATGTAGGTTTGACATGCCAACAATGGCAAACATTGGCCAAAAACAACTTTTCTTTTACCATCACAAATAAAATGTTAGGGTAAGTGTACACAAAGTCGACAATGTCCCAATGCCCGTTAAAATTAAATAAAAAGACTTTTACTAAATTATACCTAAACTTACATCAAAACTTTTTATGGCAACAAGTTCTCGGTAATATTAGCTTCAATTTCAATGGAAACTCTTAGTCATATCTGTTATGGCCTAGGCGCAGTGTTTATCTAAAGTGCAGCGCTCCGAAATTTTGTGTTTTTTGCAAAGTTTAGCTCCTGAACCTGACGACTGACTTGCCGTGTTCGATTCAATGTTTACTGGATCAGTTGTTCGTTTTTGTAAGCGAAATTATAATGAGATTAAAGCTTGATTAATATTCTAACATTATAACCTATAAAATTGTGCTTTCTTTAATCATAGATTTTTTAATTACGTGTGTCAGGTAATGGTGCGCCGTAACTCCGATTTGTCCCAATGCTCGTCATAATAATTAATAAATTAACGGCTATCGGGACACACTTGATATTCACTTTGAAAGGTGCACCTTATGTCGTTATTTTTTTTAAATTAAACTTTAATAGAGACGACATAAGGTACATTTTTTTATGGCTCAGTGTCAAAAATATGCATAAGATAATTTATAATTTAATAAGCTATTTTTGATCTAGATATGAATAATTATACTGACGTTTACAAAATGCGCGCGCCTATTGTGTTTTAATGCATTTTGTCGGAATATTTTTGTCCTATCATCTATCAAGCTTTTCGTTTGTATTTCGGTACTTGGCGGTTACGTATAAAGCAAGTTTTGTGTTAAAATAGGACGCGCAAATCTTTTCTAAGTCTTAGGATTTAGGTCGTAGGTCCAATGTTTCCTGCTGGATACAGATTTCCAATACCAAAACCAGTCGGAAGTAGATTTCATCTAGTGTATTCCTGCGGAAGCAGCTTGAATCTGGTCTGTTCTTACAGTTATAATCAGAGCACCGTACCTACTCGTAGGTACATTCGTCAGAGCCACCTTGTGATCAACGTTCGACGTAATAAGATTTTTAGTTTTCTAGTTTAACCCAGAAAAAAGGATGCCCGTAGCTCATACATATCATGATCTACTAGACACTAGGGATGCCAACTCTAAAATTCGGCAACCAGGACAAGTCGCGTGAAAATCCCGGATTTTAGAGTCCAGAACCCGGACAAATCAACCCTACCTGACACACGTGTTTTCTATAAAAGTTTCTCATGACAGTGTTATGTGCATCAGACTAATTTATGATGTTTCTTAATTTATGTGCAATTTATACCTAAGCATTGATTGACAACATTTAATTACATCAGTTTGCTTGAATGAAAATTTACAGATCATCATGGCAGAGAGAAAATACACAACAGAGGCTATGATAAAGGCTATGGAAGCTGTTGCAAAAGGCATAGATAGATAAACTCTTAATTGCACACCAAGAAATAAACAAAAAGAAAAAACAAAGATACATAATCGGCCAAGTACGAGTCGGACTTGCACACGGAGGGTTCCATACTGTATGGGAGCCCCCCTTTAATATTTATTTCATTTTTATTATTTATTATTGATGGGAATATAAAACTAAATATTCTGTGAAAATTTCAAGCATCTACTTGGTATCATTATTAGTATGGAGCGAAAAATGTCTAAAAATTCAGGTTTGTTGTATGGGAGCCCCCTTAAATATTTATTTTATTTTGCTTTTAGTATTTGTTGTTTTAGCGGCAACCGAAATACATCATCTGTGAAAATTTCAGCTGCCTAGCTATCATGGTTCATGAGATACAGCCCGGTGACAGACAAACAGACAGACAGACGGACAGAACACATCGAAGTCTTAGTAATAGGGTCCCGTTTATCCCTTTGGGTACGGAACCCTAATAAACAGTGTAACAATGGGCGGCCTTATCGCTGATAGCGATCTCTGCCAGACAACCTTAGGATGGAGAAGACAGAAAGCGTATAAAAATGGACAGGGTGCGCATTAGTTAAAAATATAAGTTTGATTATACATCATAAACATACTTAATAAAATTGATATAAATACTTAAAATACCTAAAATTAAAGAAAACAATACATATAAAAAATTATAAAAGAAACCAATGACTAAATAATAAACTAATACATTACAATACATGTATACTAATTACATAAAACAACATAAATAACAACAACAACAGTTAAATAGTTAAAGAATTGACAATTTCAGCAGGTTTTTAACCTGATCTTTAAATACGTTGAGTGATTAAGCTTTTCTGACAGTAACGGGCAAGGCATTCCATAACTAGACTGCCTGAAAGGCAAAAGACCGTCCGTAAAAAGTTTCACACCGTGCGGTAGGGGTCTTATGGGAAAGGTTATCCTTGGATCGGATGGGAAGGGAATATGCATCTTGCCAGAAGGAAAAAGAGTCTTTAAGATAGCATGAAGTAGAAGGATTGAAGAGGATATTATCAAGGAGATTAAGGATATGAGCATTCCGACGAAGACGAATTGGAAGCCACTTGAGCTTAGTACGAAAATGAGAGACGCGGTCATATTTGCGTAACCCAAATATAAACCTAATGCAATAATTTTGGAGACGCTCAAGCTTATCAAGTTGGACTTCAGTGAGATCTAAAAAGCTGGCGTCATCGTAATCTAAAATAGGAAGAAGAAGAGACTGTACGAGCGCAACTTTAGTAGCAGTAGGTAAGAAGTTTTGGAGCCGTCTAAGAGAGCTACCAGCAGCAAACAACTTGCAGCTGATTGTTTTAGTATGAATATCCCAGCATAGCGTACGATCAAACATGACACCGAGGTTTTTCACAGATTTATTATATGGCAGAGTGACTCCATCGAACTCTACGCAAGGAATTTCGGACCAGTCGATTCTTGTAATATTATCTTGTATTTATCTTGTAATATTATAAGAGCTGCCAATTATGATGACTTGTGACTTTGCGGGGTTGATCTTCAAGCCAAATGATCTGCTCCACTCTGTTACTTGGTAGAGATCAGAATTTATAGCAGCTATCGCTGAATCTAGATCATCTAGCCGAGCTTGCGAATAAATTTGGAGATCGTCTGCATAAAGATGAGGGGAAGAAGTAAGCCGTTGCGATATAGAATTAATGAAAAAAGCAAAAAGAAGAGGAGATAGCACGCCGCCTTGTGGCACACCAGCAGTAGTGTCACACCAGGAAGAAAAAGTATCTCCAAGGCAAACCCGCTGCCGGCGTCCGTACAGATAACTGTGAAGTCAGTCGATTGCTGATGAAGACATGTTAGAAGAGCACAATAATACTAATAAAATGTCGTAGTCAACGGTGTTGAAAGCATCACTGAAGTCTAACAGGGTTAGAACAGTAAGCTTACCGTCATCCATACCCAAGCGTATGTCGTCGGTGATCTTAATGAGCGCAGACCCAGTGCTATGCCCAGGACGGAAACCAGATTGGAAAGGATTGTGGAGATCATGTCTATTAATGTAATCGTTCATCTGTCTGTGGACAACACGCTCCAGAACTTTGGATAAGAATGGAAGGATAGAGATAGGTCGGTATTTGGAAAAGGATTTGGGATTAGATTGTTTTGGTAGTGGTATAATCTGTGCATCTTTCCAGGCTGTAGGAAATATTCCACAAGACATGGAATTATTAAAAATGGTACACAGGATAGGAAGGACGATGTCTAAAATAGGCAAAAGGATGTCCCGGCTCACATTGTCACCGCCAACCGCGTTGGAGGATATCGACATTAGAATCCTCCTAACATCACATTCAGTGAAACGATTGAACTCAAAAGGAGGAAAGTCGGGAGGAGTAATGGCAGCAAGATAACGTAGAGTATAGCTTTTATCAACATCCGACATAATGGGAGCTGATGAGAAATATAAATTTAAGGCATTAAGGTCAATATTGTTAGCAGAAGTGTCTGATTGAGAGATTTGCCAATTCCCACAGACTTGAGAAATTTCCAGACTTTAGCTGGATTCCCATCATCATCTGATGCATGAACATAGCGACGCATTGCATCCCTACACACCTTATTGCAGCGATTTCGGGCCTGAACATATTTATCATGGTTGACCTCAGTAGGGCGCGACTTCAGCATACCTCCTTCTTCTGCTGCAAAAGAATTTGACGTACCAAGATTGACTTTGATTGATAAAATTAATGGCAGAAGTTCGGTCGACTGCTCAATAGGACCGCCTACTGTGTTGACAAAAGAAGAAGAAGAGCATTTGAAAAAAAGAAAACCACATTTTTTAATATGATAAAAGTGAAACTGAAACCTAAGGTTTTGTATAAGTAGCAAAAAACTGTTGAATTATATATTTAATTTATTATGTTTAAGATTATAAAGATTTATAGGTACATTTTTGAGTTTTATAAACTGATTTTCGCGGGCACTTAGAGAAGCATTGCAATAAAGAATAGACTATCCGCATAGAATCAAGACTATGTATCCTAAGAACCTATAAATAATTTATGTGCAATAAAAACAATATTACCCCTCTCACAATGAGCTTACTCATTGGGTGATAACGTTTCATATTATTGATCACCAGATCTTTTTCGATCCATTTTTTTAGCTGTTTTTAATGTAAATAATTATAACAATGTTGTTTTAGTAAAAATGTTTATTTATTGTATCACATGTGCCTAACAATCGGATTATTGTTGGATATAAGACAAGGGACTGATCTAACGTATTCCTTACGTATTTTACTCAAAGTAAATTTTGAAATAATTATTTTTTTGTTGATTCAAGATACCTAATTAAATAATAAAACAATATATTGCGATTATTATTTTACTAATTACATTTAGAGGACAAAATAATTGGACTCTATTTAATAACGAATAAGGTTCAAATTCAGTAAAAAAAATCACGACTTTTGGGTCACTTTGACGATAATTACCTCAAACGTGACGGGCATTGGGACATATGGGTCTTTTTTACTATTTTAATATTTATATTGATCTTATTGTTATTATATTATAATAATAATATATTCCACGTACAGAATGATAAGTGTATGACCTCTCCAAAAATTTTCAGACCTCAAAGTTAATTACCTTCAGCATGACAGAGCTGCAAAGTCACCGAAGTTCAGAAATTCACGAGTATTGGGCCGTTTACCCTATCTAAAGCAGTAAATAGGTAGTTGTGTGGTTACAAATAAAATAATGTTAGTTTGTGTAACGTGATTTTGTAAGGGCTAATTATATAGTTATGAGGATTTTTATTCTAATAATTTTAAGCTTTTTTTAAGATGAACACTTCGTTACTTATATTGGTATTTTTGTTTGAGTATCTAGGTTGGTACCTACTACTTAGTGAACAAAAGGATGGATCCCCACTACTAAGAGATCAAAGTCATTGTAAGATCCTTTTTTTTGGGTAAGCAATAAAGGTCCGCACTAACGTTGCTTTCGAGCGAACGGCGCGGGCGTCCGAATCGATTGTAGGTAAATGTCTTTCTCGCTCTTTTTTGCATAACACGCATGAACAATAAGTTGTCAAGTGCGAGACGAGACACGCATATGATAGACTTCCGTAGATGGCGATAATTATGATAATGATATAAACCAATTTTATTATGTCATTAGATAGTAGACTGCTAGAAAAACATAAATTGCTAAGAAATATGTTTGAGAGGTCAATGATCTTTGAGTTGTAGGTATGTACACAAGATTAAAAAAAAAATATTTTCTATTATGTTATGATCCCGCAGTATGTACTAGAAACAATTTTGAGAGAAAGTCTTAAATGTTAGTGCTATAAGGTTAAAAAAGTTTATCATCCCCACTTTACATGTATGAGTGCCACCCCCAAAATACACAATATTGAAAATATTTAGTATTTAAAATTGAGATCTAAACTATCACATTGTCAAATTTCATGTAACTTAAAAATGTGGAATTTATAAACCCTTGTAACATTAGGACAGGCGGACGGACAGACACAACGAAGTTATAAGGGTTTCTTGTTTTACTACGGAACCCTAAAAATGGCAACAATATCTTTGTAAAAGTTGGTCATAATATATCCTAGAATATATTGTCGTTCGAACCACAATCCCGCTCGCACAACCATAGATTTTCAATGCGCACTCGCGCTCGGCCATTTGACTATTTACGTATACGTTCAGCCGTTCGAATGGTTCAATTATATACATATTTCCAAATAAAACACCCAGCGTACGCACTGTCTCGCTACGTCCCTCGTCTATTCGGACTCATCGTCAGTGGTGATCCTAAAAGCCAGTATTTTAGTCATGCGTTGCGTGAAATTTTGTCTATCCTATTTTATAATTTTCATGTAAGTAGGTACATATATTACAGGCAGATACCTAGATGCCCGCCAAAATAAACAAACGTAGTTTTATCGTAACACATTTTTCATTCACAAACGCGGGTAGATAAGAAAATATCAATAGCCAACAAAAAGGTAAGGCAATCCTTATCAAGTTGCGATTACATGAATCAAAATTTTATTGCTAGAATACAGTGGGTGTAACAAGCTGGAGGTTTTATAATTGTTTATCTGATGAGTGGCCTCGAGTTTTATCTAAGTATTCCAATGAAAAACGTATTATTATATTTTCTATAAAGTAGGTACGTAGATAACTTACAATCCTAATTAATCAAAATGGCAATCTACAATATCTATCTATGATTTATTTTTTACTTTGAGCATTTCCCTTTTATTTATTTTTTTGCCGTTTCAGCGTATTTCAAATGGTAAAAACTGATTTCGCTGTAATATTTTTAGTTTTTACTTCTTTTTTTAAAGGCAACCCATTATTATTTTTTATTTTATAGTGTGTTTTGTTTATAGCACTTTTATTGCCATCATTCGATTTTTCGATTCGATTCTTGTGTGACTTGTGTCACCTAATTTTGAGAGTTTAGTTGTAAATGAGTTGTATTCATAGTTCATTTATTCAACAAATGGGTGTCAGAGACACACAAGACTTTTGAATAGTCAACAATCTACATAATGGCAAAAACTTACGATAAATATTAAATGCAGCTAAACAATCAATCTATCAATTTATTATTTCAGTTATTACTTCAGTTAATTGATAGGTTTTGTACTGAGACGTAAAATCAGTCGAGTTTAAATTACGTTATTGGTAAAATTCCTAGATAATTTAAAGTGAAAGTTCTACTTATATCAAGACATAGGACACGGTAATTAGTGCATAGGACTTCTCACACGCTGTTTTCCTACAGATTGTCCCTGCGCAGGCTTCTAGAAGCGCAAGCAAGTTTCTATACGTAATCTATCTTATAATGAATAATCGGCCAAGTACGAGTAGGAGTCGTGCACAAAGGGTTCCGTAGTGTATGAGAGCCCCCTTAAATATTTACTTTATTTTAATTTAATTGATTACTATTGAATTGATAATACAAATAAATATTCTGTGAATATTTAAAGCATCTACCTGTTACCATTATTAATATCGATCGAAAAACGCCCGTATGGGATTAAATATTAATTTTATTCTGTTTTAAGTATTTGTTGTTATAGCGGCAACATACATTTTCAGCTTTCTAGATATAACTGTTCATGAGATACAGCCTGGTGATAAACAGACAGACGGATAGACGGACAGTGGAGTCTTAGTAATGGGGCCCCGTTTTTACCCTTTGGGTAGGTACGGAACCCTAAAGATGTTGAGATTGAAATCCTCCTTGTGGGTAGACGTCCTACGCTACATTAGGTTTGCAGACAACTTCATACATACCTACCTATTTTTGTAGTAGCCACGTTGACTGTAGAAATAGAACCGACTGGTTTGGGAAAAATATAAATATTGTGGTAGCTAGACATGGCGAGATGCTACGTCACGACGTGACTAACCATGGCCTCGTGGATTTGTTATGACAGAAAAACACGGTTTTGTTTTGATGATGACATTTCTAAGCTCACTGCTCGTGGAGCCTGACTATTCGTTGTGAAATATTTTACCTACTAGGTAATATTCAAGATAGTAGGTAATCATAAAGATATTATTAATAATCATCGTTTTTACTTTAAGTATATCGTTTAGTATTTATAAGTTAGTCCACTTTGGTAAGTCAATTTGGTTTAAATTAAGTTTAAGTTAGACTTAAGTATTTCATAGTGGTTGCCAAATATCTACTTCACCGGACAAACCGAAAGATTTTTAGGTATTACAGCTACTGATTTGCAATTTTGTGGTTGATCCCTTAGTAGGTAAAAGTAGTTCATCTTTTTGTACTAAAATAGCTTTTAATAGTTTGTGCATAAGTTTCCAGTAAGCTTGTAGGTAAAACTTGAAAATGTAGGATAAATAATTGTATAGAAATAAAAATGAAAAATAAAACAACAAACGAAATCTGCAAATCCGAAATTTAATTGTTTCTTTTTTTTAACTAAGTACCTACTTAGATCTATCAATTGTTTTATTGCACTTTTTAGGTAATCAATTGTTGTCTTCCACCAATCTATCATTAATTGAAATAGGATACAACTTTTAATTAGCAAAAAATTGCATGCATTTGCGGCAAGCAGTGTCACAAACGCGTAGATTTTTTTGTATCGAACACGTGTGTTGCCAGATTAGGTTTTCAAAATGGCGCCGTTATGATTATTAATAACAAATTCGGTGTCGCGATTCGGTTGTGGGTTTATTTTATTATGGGATGAAGGGAAGGGACGAACCTTCCACATCTGTTTCGGCTCTAAGGAGACTGCATACTGTTTATCTGTTGGAACCTTTTTTTTTATTTATAATGTTAGTGATGGCATAAAAGATAAAACATTACACATTTTATGATACAGTCAGGAAATTAATAATTTCCTAGTAAGTTAGTACAATTCTTAATAAAAGTATATAACTAAGTATCTACGCTTTACTTTACCTCCATTTTTTTCCATTTGGTTGAGGTATTTTATCTTACCTATGTGATACGGTTTTTGCGTTACATACTCGTAAGTCCATAAGTAAATCACAAATATTATAATATACTTACTTAACTCACTTTTAATCTGGAACTATTTAGCAATTATACAATTACCGTTATTTTTTTATATTTCAGTGACTCAATATACACAGAGCAGTTAGTGTGCTTGCTGATAACATGCTTATTTTCATAACAAAAAAAAAGAAGTTATTTTTAAAATTAAATAAATTAAACAACATGGTTATTTCCTACTTGTACTCGTAAGTACTTACACGTAAAAGAACGCATAATAACGCGACGTAAATAAGGTAAGTATTTGGAGTAAAATCGGATAAATAAGTAGATGTACGTTTATGTGTATGTACAGCTATGTTTGTTAAGTGAACTTTAAATAAGTGCTTTATTTGAACTGGCAGTTGTCATTAATCATGCAGATTTCAAATAAGATTATTCCCAACAATTTCATAATTAACTTTGGATCCGGGAATTCTAACGATGCCCGGATAAAGATCTGAGGACTTTATTATCGCTTACCTGTATAACACATCATTAGCCGTTTATTTCTGTCGCGGGATCTAATGTTTTGAGTGGACGGAGTAGGTGGGGGCGTTGGGGCATAGTGCCCCCGTTTGCTTCGTCCACTCTAGTTTTTATTGTCTTAGGTATTGTGGGTCTCAATTTTTTTTTCTGTTACTTATATTAATTTGGGACATTTATAAGCTACAATATTCCGAGTAACAGTGTATTAATTAGTAGACTACCTATGTAATATTGATTTTGACCTATTTCTAAAAGAAGGAAAGTACTTAGTTGAGATTTGATTTGTTGTTATGCTTGGCAGTGGGCAATCGTAAGTCGTAAATGATGATGATTGTATTCTATATGACGTTTGTTTAAAATGTATTTAACTTCAATAATTTTTAATGTGTATTCATATCATTGAAGTTCCCTTGCAGCGCCCATATATTTGCGTTTGACTCAATCATTTATTCAGGAAGTCTGACTTCGGAGACATCTTCTGGGAGGCCAGTAGGTACGCACGATTTATTATACCAACTCGGCAGATAGAGGGCTTTGAATTAATTAATCAGGCAACTCTGGCTGGCTGTCATTCAGCCACAATCACTGGGTAAAGTTAGCTATTCTCAGCCCACGTGTCGACTTCCCTTTCCTGTCTCAGACGTTCCATTAATTGAAATAATTGGCGCGGTGCGGGATTTATATTTTTTGCGCTGACATCACTACTCGACGCCTTGTAGATTATTTTGATTGAAGCACGTGTTGGTCTTTTGTTTTTGATTTGACTTCAACTACTTATCTGTGTCATGTTCTTTTTGTTATCATCATTTCAGCCGTCATCGTGTTTCTTGTAGATTTATACTACAACTGCCTGGAAGTGGCCTGCATCCATCATATGAGTGTAATAATTGTCCGTTTGCAAGTTGTCGTATATTTTTGTTCAAAATAGATATTTAAGACTCCACCGGCCACTGATATTCAGATTCATAATTATCTACCTTCCTATTTTGGTCGCACAATGCAAATATGAGTTAATCGAAGATTAGCATTTATCTAACAATTGTTGGATTATTCAAACTCATAAATACATAATCCAACAATTGTTAGGTAATAAACACAATTCAACTGCCGGCGCGCCAGCATAATAATATGGCAGTAGCAAAATCTACGAGAACACTGGCCGTATATAATAAAAAGAGCCTAAAACCTATGCTTCCGCATTCATCAATCGCCGTAAAAAACAATGATATGAAACTATTTTGAAAGAGGTCGCAGCACAAGCGCACGCGCCAGGTACACCTAACCACCTGCAAACGAAGCAAAAACTCGCCCCTGACACCCATTCAAACCGTGCCCATTGGGTCTTTACAAGCCAAAAAGTGACTTGTCAAAATATTACGGCAAAAACTAACCGTGGTTTTGTTGAATGGGTCTGATTGTTTGATAAAAAACAGCTTTGAATTGGTAGGAATTAATAAGTTATAACTTTTGTTGTGTTAAGAAATTAAGCTATTTTTGGAGTAGGTATGTACCTAGATGTGTTTTGTTTTTAGTTCGTCAATCAAAAATATTTTGAAATTACATTTTGCAAAAAAGCTTTTGAACAACAATTGTTGGATTAAGTATTTATGGGTTTTATAATCTTGGATTAGCGCATAGTTACATTGTGCGATTAGAATAGGTAACGATTTATGAATCTGAATATCAGTGGCCGAAAGTCTGCAATTCAAATTTTGAAAAAAAAAAATGCCAAGTTACGAACCACGGAGAATGGCACAATATGATGGATGCAGGTCATGGAGGCCACTTCCAGCCAGTTGTAGTAAAAATGCCGTAGGCCGTACTTTTGTGTGAATTTTGACCCATAACACATAGATCACGGGAATTGACGACATAGCATAGGCAACAGTGTTTCAGCTGGTTTTTTATAGTTTCCCAAAAAGAGGAAGTGATTAATTCTACTTACTTTTTTTGTGTTTGTATGTGTTTTCTGGCTATTTTACTCTTTTGTTTGTCCAAGAAGGGTAGTAAGTAAGTAGATATGTAAAGTCTAAAATTTAACTTCTGATCAACTAAGTACCTACTAGGACAGCAGGTCAATCACTTTAAAATCAATTTTTTCCTACATAGACTTGTGTTATCAAACTCTTGATTTAATATTCCAAAATAATTTGATTACCATACAAATAAAATGGCTGACTCGACAAAGAAGCTGTCACTGATCCCCGCTGAATCGGGTTCGATGGTTTATCTCTCATTTATATTCAACGAATCTTGTAAATTATTGTATTGACATACAATATTTATAAAGGAAAGGTTGCGTGGGTTCGCGGCGGCCATATTTACACCGTGTTGTAATAACGTCCATGATTAATGTTAAGGGTTTCTTTGTTATCATTTATTGCCAAGCAGGCCAATGCCTATATTAATTACAGTAATACTACATTTTTGAACTACTACTGCATAAAAATCAATCGAATCATATACCTACATACGTTTAAAGGTTTAAATTTTAATGTAAATCCAAATTCTTAAACCAACTGCCGATGCCGCCGGTTGGAGGCATGCCTAGCACGCTGGCAGCATTACCACGTAGATGGCTATGCTTATTATTAGTTAATACTTATGCACGTTGAACCACATCAATACCAGAATTTTTAGCACGAGTCTACCAGACGCTCTAAAGATTGGAAATGAGATATAAGCTTTCAGGTCATCAGTTGAAATTGTAATCACAGTAGTAATAATGTACCTATATTATAAATAGTGTACTTATGTGTACTTTGCTTTGTAAGTGTGTTTTGTTCAAAAGTAAAACAGAGCTTAATATATTTCATTCCTTTGTTTGAAAAAGGTAAACTTATATTTTTTTTGACAGGAGGTGCTAGTATAAGATGGAAATGGTTTAAAAGATGCCAACCCTGGTAGAAACGATTTCAATATGACAATGGCTGCGTATTATTCTATTAATATCAGTATCTGATGGCTGTTTGACCGCACGGAGTATTCGCATGTCATTTCAATTCTAGAAATGGATCATGATAGTCATAAATACCGTCAACTAACACCTAGAAACGTATTTTAGACTCTATCTTACGTTATTAAGATTTACATTTCGGTGTGAGTAACTTGAGCTGATACTTCCTTTCGAAGTTTTGATTTGTATCATCCGATTTAAGAAAGAGCAGAGTTGTACTCAAGGTTTTTTTTGGGGTAGGTAATTAGTTATTTGTTGAAAGACTCAACGTAATTGATATTTAAATGTTGGTGCAAAAAATAATGTAAATAGCACATAGAAAATTAATGTCCTTTTTATTGCGATGATCTAGGTATAAAATAAGTGTTGCCTTACATTTAAAATTAAAGTAGATAAATGTTATATTCATTCGTGATTATTTATTCGTTCGTAATTTAATTTACCTACATATACCGCTTGTTATTGTTATTGCAAATTTTCGTCAAACAATAATTGAAAAATAAAAATAAAATGATAATTGACAAGCTGTCAAATCTTAAATTATGAATTGTGTTGCAACTTAAATTCGCCAATGATTGTAAAACTAACCCTTTATTACTATCGGCATACACAGGGTAATTTAAAAATCGGCCAAGTATGAGTTGGACTCGCGCATGAAGGGTTCCGTACCGAATGGGACCCTCGGCAAAAATAAATCACGTTTTTTGTATGGGAGCCCCCCTTAAATATTTATATTATTCTGTTTTTAATATTTGTTGTGTATATATGTATATACATGTTATAGCGGCAATCGAAATACATAATCTGTGAAAATTTCAACTTTCTAGCTATTACGGTTCATAAGTTACAGCCTGGTGACAGACAGACGGACAGCAGGGTCTTACTGCTTACTGCTTACGAGACCCTATTACTAATAATAGGGTCCGGTTTTTACCCTTTGGGTACGGAACTCTAAAAACGGTATAACTTTGCCTAAAGGAGATACAAAATTGTAACTCGGAATTCAGAAAAAACAGCATGAAAAAGGTGTTTTTTTATTGTTGACCCCTAGAAAAAGTTGTTCATATTGATTATCACCCCCTTTCGACTTGGTGCATATAATTTGAATAGCCCTGAATAGAAACAACATTGGTTTTAATATTAGTAGTAACAATGTAACTCATTAATAGTTACCAAGAAACGTACCCGTAGCGTAAGTAATTCTTATCATTCTGATATTTTTCTATCAAACCGTAGAATTATACAATTTTGCTTACAACATAAGAAGGTCACAAGTGCATAATTGCTCTGAGCAAGGCTGACCTTTCATACGTAGATTTTAAAGATCAAATTAGCAATGAATTGTGGTTTTACAAGACATTTGTCGCCTATAATAATGTTGATAATACAGCGGGCACCCGCATATTTCGTTGTACCTTCCCTGTTCGTTTATATTGCATTCTTATTAATTCTGTTCATTTGAATTGTCATGATGGTTAACGGTTATTTTTAATTGACTTAGTTATACCTATTCTACCTCATTATTAAGTAGGTATGCCAGTACTGGGTAGTGGGCAATGGACATGTGTGGGTCCACTTAGTTAAACGCATCAATTTTTATTTCTTCATCTCGACACGCTATGATTTTAATACGTGTAGATAGGAAACTCAAATTAAATATTTTTTATGTTATGACCATCTGGACATCTACAGATTTTTTGATACATATATCACAGCCAGGTTAATAATCAGGTGTGTGCTAGAAAAATAGGCTAAGTAGGTAATTCTCAATTAGATTTCACACCCACGAGGTCGACGGATGGATGACTTCATCTCATCCAGATCGCGAGGTTACGCGAGATGCAAGCCAATTTCAACCGGTCTTTTTGGAGACCTAAGTATAAGGAAGCCTAGGTCCAGCAGTAGACGTCATGTAGTTGAAACGGCGACGAACGAAATGTATTATACAGGGTTATTCCTAATCAATTAGCAACCTTTTATGGGCTTATTTTATACATCAAAACTAACAACTTTTGTTCTGCGACTTTTGTCAAAACTAAAGAAAAAACAGCTGTTCCATACATTTTGTCGCGGGTGAACGATATTTTTGTATGGAACCACAATATTTTTTTAGTTTTGACTAAATTCGCAGAACAAAAGTTGTTAGTTTTGATGTACAGAATAAAAAAATGCTAATTAATTAGGAATAACCTTGTATATGCTCGATTCTGAGTCACACTAGCCTAGTTTTACCGATCAAAAGTTTTTGCGGAAGAGCAATAAAGCCTCAAGGCTAGACTTATTCAAATCAGCGGTACACTCTCTGTGATCTGTTTGCTTTGCTGTGATGTGCAGTTAGTGCCTAATAGGATACTTTCTAAGCTTTCGATTTGCATACTTATGTTGGCGAATTATTAGATCGTGATGAATGGGAGAACGTAACGATGACAGAACAATTAATTATTCGAACTCGCTTTTGCTAGTGGCTTTGCCCGAAAAATGTTGCCCATGACGGTCTTCGACCAACTCTGTGCATGCAGAAAATGAAGTCGATCCGTCGTTTTGTTGCTGCATGAAAGAATAACAAACAAATCAACAAATAGTTTTCGTTTTCGAATATATAATGTTAGAAGCTATATATTTTTATTTATATATATTTACCTATAAGTACTAATAGAAGTGCTTTGCTATGTTATCCGGTGTATTATAGAAATACTATCGACCATAGACATTATTGAAATATAGAACCCATAGAAAAGTAATAAACTATATTTAGCTACTTAGCACCATAAAATAAGCGCAAAAACCAGTTTATAGTCGATATTATAACTTAAGAAATGGACCGCCTTACTACAGAAGTTTTACGCACGCTTTAGAAGTTTAGACAATGTTTAATAGTACAAATTGCACAGTTAAACAGTGTTTATAACGTATTTAAAACTTATTTGGTAAAGTGGTGATTGTTTAATGCAACGCTGGATGCATTTGCATGCATCTTCCAACCGGTCGAGTCTTCTAAATTCACATTGGAGTTTTATGTCCAACAGTAGACTGCTTACGGCTGTCATGATAATGATTTATAATTTTCCAAGGTAAGTACATTTTTCACTAGTTTTTACAACTAAAGGTTAATTGATTGTTTTGGTCAGTGACCAGCTGTGAAGTTGTTGCCAACGGTTCAAGTCATAACACCTAGCGGAAGTAGCATGCGGGTCGCCCGTCACATACTACCTAAGTACTCAGAAAGCATAAACGTATTTTATGTTTACGTTTTACAAGTTTTTATTAGACAAATGCAACAATATTAATTGAGTATTTAAAAATTTTAAAATACAATCGAGGCACTTGCGACATCTCATTTGGTTTAAAAAAAACCCTAAAAAGCCGTAAAGACTTAGTGGTAATAATGCTGGCCTTTCAATTGTGCGATCGAGGGTTCAAAGCCTGGTCCCCGTACCAATAAGCTCTTTTGTTCGGATTTTCACATCACTGGGTTTTCAGTGAAGGAAGACAAGTGAGGAAACCTGCATTATTATGTCCGTAGAATAAAATCGCGCGCTGGGCCACCGTGGTGGCCAAGGCCCCATCGCCCTTCGAGGGTAAGCCTATGTTCAGTAGTAGACTATTAAAAAGGCGGGTACAGTACATTACTGACATTTGTCTGCTTTATTTTGGGAGTCAAGTAATGAGTCAACGTTTGTATGTAAGTACTAAAACAACTTGTACAATTATTATTGAACAAATATTTTCACCAATGCCATAGTACAATGGTTACCGAATGAATCGAATGTTGCCAAATATTACGTTACGAAATAGATACGTTAGTAGGTACATATTTGCAATCTTGCCTGATTCATCTACTTTTATGAAAATTAACAATTTTGAGTTCACATTTTGTGCTATGTGTAATAAAATAAATAAACACTCATCGATTTCTCAGAAATAATAAAGAGATGTAGTTATATGAACAATAGGAGCTTGTGAATAATCAGTTGATTTAACTGCTTTGGGTATGATTTGGCGCGACGGATTTTGTGATTCATAAATTATAATGAGAGTGGAAGGATTCAGTTTCAAAATCAATAAGAAATAACATTAAATTGAATTTCATAACGATTTGAAATATTTTTTTATTTTATTATTAAATAATATACCTTCTTATTGAATTATTTTTATTTTGTTCAACACTTTTGTTTTGAAACTACTGAATTGTCTGAATGATTTAATTAAGATTTGAATGACATCATATGTAATTTGTAAAACCAAATTACCAATAAATTTGTTCATCTGTGTATATGACAACAGCTTACTTATCTAGGCGCAGCGACCCAAATTGTGTCTTGGCCTTCGTTACATAGTCGTCATACTAGTCAGTCTTGGACTTGGGCAAGATCCTGCCAGGCGTCAATCCTTTTTTTCTTCCAATCTTTTCCTACTTCGTCATTCCATTTTTACTTGGCACATTCGAGCTCTTTATCCCTTTTTACCTACAGCGTGATCTTCTTCCCTTCTCTCCAAGTGACCGAGTCAGCGGAGCCTATCGGATTTTATCTCAACAATAATATTGGGCTCCGCCACTGACTCTGCTGTTTCCTGGGTTTTGCAAATCCTCAAACTGTGCGCCGGGTAGGTCTTAGAATTTTCTTGATAGGTAATATGAATACCTACATAAAATAATTTAATTAATTTTCGCAATAAAGGCATGACCTCAACCGTGTACAGAATTCGCGAATATTTCACATGGATCGACGTAGCATTTTTCACATTATTGTTGATAAAATTTGAACGGGACCAATTTCAAAGTATATTCTTTCTTGTTTATTATTATTTTTTAAAATAATTATTGAAATCGGACTAAAAAGTTATGCGTGGTTTTACATAAAAATACGCGTCGAATTAAGTACCTCCTCCGTTACGTCGGTCAAAAATGACATCAATAAAGTATTTAATTATAGAAACCAATCGTGAAAAGCTTAGAGCAAATATAATGAAAATAGCCAAATATATATCCAGCCAGATACTAAATATCCAGCTAAATAATAATCCATGATGGTCTAGAGGTAGTGACACCCGCCTTACAATCGGTAGGTCGTGGGTTCAAATCCCGGTCCCGTACCAATGAGTTATTTGGAATTTATGTACGGAATTTCACAACACTGGCTTTTCGCTGAAGGAAAACATCGTGAGGCGACCTGCATACGTTAGTAGAAGAAATTCGATGGCGTATGTCCAATCCACCAACCCGCACTAAGCCGACGTGGTGGAAATGGTCCAACCACCCTTCGTGGGTAGGCCTACGTCCTGCAGTGGACTATTAAAAAGGCTGATACAGTACAGTATACAGCTAAATATCGAATTAATGAAGAACATGCCCCAAGTGAACAAATAAAACGAATACGGACAATAAGCGCGGTTATGTAAGACGACACCGCGTATCACGGGCGCACTGCTAAGTCTTCGCGAAGACGTACGATTATAATCGCGTTCCGATATTGCGATCGGTGCACGCCTGGCCTTAATTAAGAGGACTGTCGTCGAGTGTTGCATGGCTGTTATTAATATTGTTTTATTGCTGACCCCTTTAAACTAGAAAGAATGGTCTATCATACTTAATTAATAAAACTACGTATAAGTAATACGCTTCTGCATCTCTAATCAAATCTTCTGTCTAGTTTGTGAATGGATGGATCGTATGGAATCCATTTTTGCTGGCGTCTGACTCTCTTTACGGCTCAATCAGCTTCAGTATGAAAGTGGTTATGATAGTGCATTCAGCACGCTAAATTTTCAAATAGCCACCTGTTCAGCCCATCGCATCGTCAGCGTAAGCCTCCACTATTTCTCTTGTTTTATGCTTAGGAGTCACAGAAACAGATGTTCATCACATCTAGTCAGTATAGCCAATTATTTCTCTAAGTATGGTCATATTCAAGAGATCAATAGACTTAATTTGGAAAGTTATGGCAATGGGTAAGTTTATCACCTCGATTGCACTGAAGATCGCGCGCGATACTGGAGTCTATGATCACTAGCAAATGACGTCTTACGACTGATATGCTCAGACCAAATAAAAAAATAATGACAGAATGTTATGAACAAACAAGTGAAGCCGGCAAAATTACGCCTCGCCGTGTACAGACAATTACACACACATAAACGTACTACGAAACTACGCCTTGGTTTGTCAGTCGAACTATGGCGGCGCAACATCGACCCATTCACCACATGTAAAAAAACCGGCCTCACTTGTCTTGTTCACGACGTCTTGATTTTTTATTTGGTCTGAGCTGATATGGCGACAGTTGAAGATTAACGTCTGGCTGAAGTACAGTCTGGCAGCAGTTTTCCTCTTTTTCTCCCAATATTTGATGATTCGTGCCGCTCTCATTCAAGAATATAGGTACTTATTAATCTTAAAATACATGTATACTTGTAAGCCGAATCAAAAATCTTGGCGGTTGTGATGTTAGCTACAAGCTGCGGATAACCCAATCCCCACGCAGCTGTTAACTTCAGTCAGGATTGCGCTATCCGCAGCTTGTAACTAACATCACACCCGCCAAGATGTTTGGTTCGGCCTATACCTACCGAGATAAACTTCATTTCAATCCTCCTCACTGTTGGCTGCGATACTGCGCAGTCTATAAACAATGGATGCACCTAATGTGCCCTGTCAGGGGGCGGGAGATTGATGCGCAAACTGAATGCAGATCATGGCTAGTTTCGCTGCGGGCATTTAGTGCTGATATCTTATTAATTGCAATTTTATGGTCCTTTACAAGAAATAAAAACGTTTCCAGTTATGAGATAGAGCTACCTAGAATATTTTTTCCAGTTCTAGATATCTGTTATTAGATCAAAATGAATAGTTATTCCTACTTCATTATTTACAACAACTACATTTACAAGGTAAATCAGTGGTCAAACGCGTCAGGGAATAGATACGCGAAGCCATAATGAACGTTGAAACACCCTAGCTACTCGTAGATTGACTGATTCAAAACGATATAAAAATGACTTTGTTGAACATCATATCAGCCGTAGAATGTCAACTAAGCGCATATGTTTAGCCTATACCTACATGGATCTCAAATGATTGTGATATCTCTATATTAAAAAAAATAAATAAGGATAAACGCAGTCGCCTGCACGGAAAGCATGGCAAAGGGACTAATTCTCTTACCACAAGTATATCCGCTCGAAGAGGAAATAAAGTATGGATTGACAATGACAACTGACATTTAAAGTGGATAAAATGGTTTTCTTCCTTTGCCGTGCTACCCGGACTGGTATATTTTTGTCTTGGAAAATGATTTTCTTATTATTTTCTTTAACAAAGATCCTCTTACCCAAACGCATATAGGTACCGTCTCCGTTCCATCGTGGTTAATTAAAATCACAATTTAAAGGAATTTCATATTTTCGGATCTTTTGACGTTGCTTGTAAAATATGGCGGCGAGATGGCGGCCTTGAAAAAAAAAACAAATTAAATAATAAGAAATTCCATTGTGATTAAGCATTAAATATCGTTGTTATTTCTTGTGAATTTGTTTACAGTATTTTAAAGAATTTTTGGCTACTGTACGAAGTCTGAGCCCACTTTGCAAAGACTTCTTTAGTACCTACTAGCGACCCGCCCCGGCTTCGCACAGGTGCATTATACATGATATAAACCTTATTCTTGAATCACTCTATCTAATAAAAAAATTTTTCGCCACCACCTTAGTGATAGTCCTCGTATTCATATAGCAGCCGCATATCGATTGCATTACCGGACATTCTAAGTAGCTATTTGTTTCAAGTTTCAATCTAATCACATCAAAGCTTCATCGTAACCCGAGACAAGAAGCTCCCCCTGATTTAAAGAAACTCGATGCGTATAAGTCGACGACACTTTCACTTGTGATTGTGATATTGTGGATTAATTTCTTTTACACCCGGCTTCATACGTCTGGCAACACACAAAAAAAAAATTAATTTAAGTGTTGGTTAATAACTTATGGCTGAAAGATGTCGATGATGATGAATATTAATTGAGTTAGATTCATACCGTCTTACCACAAAAGTTTTAAGCACGTTTTAGACAATGTTTAACAGTACAATATGCACGGTTAAACCGTGTTTAAATCTCATTTGGCAAGGTGGTTTATGCCTTTTTGCTATGAAAGTCTTGAACACGTGAAACATTTAATTAGGTACCTACTTACTCGTATACAGGACGCGACGAAACCACGGGGTACAAAATGATAATACCTTCGGTCACATTTTCAATAGTTACATTAGCCAAAATTATTTTGTTGAACTACAAAACTATTTTTTGTATGTACCTATAGCTTGTATAGAACCTTTAGTGCAACCGACTCGCACTTGTCGAGTTTTCCTTTTCACCTAACAAAGAAACACTGCAGGCGCGTTTTATTTCGTTTTAATATGCTCCCCCTTGTTTTTGTTGATTGCGAAACATTTGCCGTCATTCAATCGAGCCTGCCCACGTAAACCGTACTAAAACATGTTTCCTCTCATCAAATTAGGTGGTATAATTATTTACTAGCAGTAAAACCTGTGTTACCAACCACCAGGAATGTAGACCTGCTTCTAGTGAAGAAAAGAGGGAAAATTAACCTTTTTCAGGGCTCAATTTAAGGTAGTCATTTTGGCGTAGTAAAACCCCGAAGGAAATAAAAGTGATGCAGACCCAGGCAGGTGTATTTTTCCTTGGAATAAATTATCCTTTCTTTAATTTTGTATGAGTTGCCAGCTATTTGCCGTAACTGCCCTTAATGTAATGCTCTTTGAAGGTAAATGGGGAGGAATTGTTGAAATAATATACACGCAATATTTTGCTGTTTAGATACAAATTAAGTAATATGTTAAATATGTAGCTGGATTGCCAGACGTTACTTACGTATTATAAGTTTCGTTTCAACCCCGTAGTCATTCCAGACCGGAGTTCCAGACCGATGTATAAACGCGGCGTATAGCCCTTTTTCTACCCGAACACCAATTTTCAGCTTTTAGTTACAAGGTACTCATTTATAATTAAAAAAAAAAAAAAAAGTGTGTCCCCACCAAACGCTAAGGATTCCAGCTGACTGACTCCGGGGTATTGTTGTACACCACCATTACAACGTAGGTACCTACTCGTAATAACAAAAATTCAGCTATTAGAAAGTAGTTGCATTTTTTTGCGCTTGCCTCCCGGGCTGGTAGGACGTCCACCGACAAGGTGGACACTGGTCAGACGATCTGACAAATCGAAGGAATGCAATGAATGAAATTTATTGGGGATGCATAACAGTGGATTGGTTCTATTGGATCCTAAGGTTGATATGACGGATGTCCTTTCAAAGTATGGAAGCTTACAATCACTACATAGTATAAAACAAAGTCGCTTCCCGCTGTCTGTCCCCATGTATGCTTATATCTTTAAAACTAAGCACCCAACGGATTTTGATAGGGTTTTTTTTAAATAGAAAGAACGATTCAAGAGGAATGTTTATGTGTATAATACACCAGTGCAAATGCAAGGGTTAATGTTAAAAATAAGTACAATACAAAAACTTTGGGTCAAAAAGATTTACTTAAGGCAACCTTTGTAAAGGCTTACAATAATACAATAGGTAGGTGTATACCTAAACATTTTATGAGCTTCATTCAAATGCCACATTGGACTCGGTAGCTACATTTGACCATTTTACAAAGCTTCAAATTGAAGCCTTCATTTGACCAATGACTGAGCAGAAAATAGGGTTGCTACTACATCACAAACTGTGTGGAAAGAGGGATTACCAAAAGTTTGTAGTTGAGGAAAATTCGCAACATGCGTAGAATTCTAACAAATGGATATTATAAAATCAAATTATTTATCTGGAAATACCACGTAAGTAATAGATAACAGATTAGTTATGTACCTGGAACGTTGTGACAATAGAGTGACGTTTGCAGAATCGACATCATTACTCTGGAAAGCTGATTTGGGTTTTCCATTTGACGAAAATACCTATAACACTTTTATGTCGACATTTTTCGTAAATCCGCTACTTGTGGCTTTAATCTTTGGTCTATTAGTTTGTTTTTTGAATAGCTTTGATCATTAGTTTGCCTGTCTATTGATAAATAATGAAGATTTAAACTTTTTTATTTATAGGCCACACTAGAGAGACCAAAGAGATTTTTACCGTCTTACCACAAAAGTTTTACGCACGCTTTAGACAATGTTTAATAGTACAAATTTCTCGACTAAACAGTGTTTACATCTTTTGTGGTTATACGGCTAAAGTCTTTTAAGATTTAAAATCTTTGATGACCCTGATCTGCGCAAGTCACGCTCAATAAAATGATTTCTTCTATTGTACATAAGCTAGAATACCTATATCTTCAAATGGCTTAACGTTTTCCTCAATATGATGTCAGATTTCTCCTTGCATTGTTGATTTTGTCGTTGAATGTTTTATTATTAAAATTGCCAAGAACCGACACAAGTCGTAGTTTCTTCACATCGCTAGAAACGTATTTTCAAGTGCAAAAACATGTTTTGAATTAATGCGTCATCTCTTTACACAAAGATTTGATGATCGACGAATAGCGAAAAGAAAAAATAGTGAAAGTAATTATAATAATAGAGAAATCGTGTCATCAATAAAAGGTCTTGTAAGACAATATTTGCTGATCAAGGTCTTGTTATTATTAAAATAAACCCATTAAATAATTTCGTCATTTCCATACAAATATTTTAGTGTAAGTAAGGTGTTTGCTGACACCAATGCACAGGTATGGTATGACATTAAAGCATGTTGACATTAACACCACAAAGACACCGCCTACAAAACGTTAGGTACTGACCGACCAACATATTTGTGCAGTTGGTAAAATTACTTAACTAAAAATTTCCACGAGATGTCATAATTTTGTAATGAAGATAACATAGTGGCTCCCTCATAAAATTGTATAGATAACTTTATACTACATATTGATATTGGTAGATATCTTTGTACTACAGATTTGGGTTCTGTACTATTATGAAATAATTTGGAGGATTGAGTTGTATGCTATGGCAACACATACGTAGGTACTTAACAGGTTTTGCATAGTTTGTGGAATGCATAATATGCTTGAATATTCCTTAGGTCGTTCAGGATAATTCAGATTGGGTGTGTCAGCTGAAAGGAGGTCATTCAAGCTGTCACTTTGAAACACTTTCACAATGGAACCAATCCGAAATAATAATAAAAAAATAAGCTGCTTTAAACATGCTGCAGTTTCGAAAGGGGCACAAATAAGTACAGATCCGTTTATCGAATTTCGGATCGACTCCATAGTAAAAGTTTTTCATAATAAATGTGTGAATCAGCCCATTCCGGCTTAGTCCGCTTAGTACACTCTTTCCGAATAACTCTGTATAAGACTTACCTTTAATTTATTGTATTCCCCATTAAATTACAATCAGCTTAACTAAGTGCATAGCGAGCGACCATGTAAACATTGTTAGAAGCATCTTATTTTCATTAAATGCATAAAGCCGTGTGTTAATTATTATTATTCATTTATTCATAGTTTATATAGGTAAGTATTAAGAATTGTAAATAACCTTTAAAACGCAGCCCTGTATTTCCAGCTGAATCCACCATGTTATAGTTAAATTGAAAGAATGATGATAATGATGAATGTTGTCATAAACAGACTTTTACTTGTAAAAGCGTTTCAAGATAAAGAGAAGCAATTCACAAAAAAATATTGTTTTGTTTTCATATTTGCCGCTGAAATCAAAATAATAATAAACTCTTTCAACACAATTACATCGTACAAAGCAGCGACAGCATTAAATGTAATTAATTAAGGCCACATAAAAGCCTCAGTCTTCACAAAAGGCTTTAGAATAATGATTTTTTCCTTTCAAGTAGCTGTCGTTATAAACGGTCGGGACTAGTGATGTGACACACGCGTAATCGACATGATTAATCGGTTAATCACAGTTATTTTTTATGAAGGTCTTTGCGGCAACAGTACGTTTTATGCTATTGCTATTGCGTAGTAGGTCTACCTACATTCCTGGCTAATTAGTTAGTTTTGTTATTAATTTGTGTTATAATTGTTTTAGTAATGACTCAGTTCGGTAAGCTCGACTCGACTTAGTAAGCGATTAAGTTGGTTAAAATTATTTATCTGCTTGCGTTTGGTATATTTAACATCTAGAAAATGTGTCCATATCTATTGGTAAGAAGTTAAGTCTTGAAATACCTGTACCTTATTCTGTCATGGGATGGTTTTCAGAAGTCTCACACATGTCAATTCAAAGGCAAATAGGGTTCCTAATAATATACTGAAGTTTCACAATAGCAAGCCTATTGATACTGTACTGTACTGCAACAGCCTTTTTAATAGTCCACTGCAGGACGTAGGACCACGAAGGGTGATTGGGCCATATCCCCCACGCTGGCCCAGTGCGGGTTGGTGGATTCACATTTGCTATCAAATTTCTTCTACGGACGTATGCAGGTTGCCTCACGATGTTTTCCTTCACAGAAAAGCCAGTGGTGCTAGATTCCATACATACGAGTAAATTCCAACGAATTTATTGGTGCGGGACCGGAATTTGAACCCACGACCCCACGATTGTGAGGCAGGTGTCATTACCAATAGACCACCAAGGCTTATTAGGTACTAGATAACATTTATCTCTATTTTGCAAAGTGTCTTTCAATCGAATCCGCGGGACAATACTTCGAATTTTCTGTACTGTTTATAAAATTTTCACAAGTGCGTCACAATACTATATCGTAACATACGAGTAACTTCATAGTCACTTTAACTTTTTCATCCTTCTATCCTTTTACAGCCTCATACAACCGGGTGCCTTTATTTCACTGTCTGTACCATCAATAAACTAACAAAGTTGTTAATAATAACGTTCAATAAATACTTGGCAAATACAATGTAATTGCTATTACCAATACGCCGCGAAAAAAAAACGTTACACTTTGATTGGTCCAATTATTACAAAAAACGAACTGCAAAATGGTCTGTCAATCAACGACGATACGAGATATCGCACGACTTCTCACATCGATCGCACGCTATCTTGTTATGACTCTTTCAACTGTGGAGTGGAGCCACCATCGCATTCTCAAAGCAAAGAGAGCAATTGTTTTAAAGATTGTTTTAGTTCTGTATTTTTATAACCTCTGAAGGTAAATTGGCGCATTGTGCTTCGTTCAACATTTACCATCTCGATTCTGGGAATCTACCATCGAAGTAATAATACGTTTCGATACAATAGTAAAATTTAGAATAATTTACTTCATTATTATTTTCTTGCAGCGACGATTCTCTCTCTAAATTTAATGATGTTCATTACTTTGTTTTATTTACTCTGTCATAGAAGTTAGATTTTTAACATATTCGAAAATATTAAAATACACGTTTCAGAGACAATTTTACTATAAAATGCCACCCCTGTAGCGGAACACTAAAAATGTTGCAACATGTCATCGTGTGTTAAACATGATATTTTAAATGAAGCACAATTTACTAGGTTTCAAAGTTTATTGAAATGTTTACGTACCTACTTTATTTTCTTATTTATTTGTTTTACAATTTACGGGTTGCCCTGGATCTTTGAAAGGCATTGGTGGGGCCGAAACCAACACCAAGAGGCCCTTTTACAATCATGAAGTAATTTATGAAAAATACATTTTTTGGGTATATTTACATTTTTTGGAAGAGGGAAACTATTGTAAAGACGAGGAATAGGTACATTTCTTGGGCTATAATATTATAATCCTATTATTATTTACTGACATCAGTAAAGGGGACTTTTCAAATTGATTTTATGTTTTTTTGGATGTTTGTTACGCTTTCATTCTGCTAATTAAATCATGAATCGATGTTGATGATAGAAATGGTATAGGTACCTACATTGGCCCGAGCCAACTTTTAAAATTTTTTTGTAGGTACGTAGATTGCTAATATTGCCATAATTGAAGATTAAATAAAATGAAAAGGTCATTTTTAGCAAAAAAAATTATTCGATTTTTGTGAATTTTAAGTACTTTATTGTTTTAGATAACATATGGGTACAGTAAGTAAGGATGTGGTTATCAAGTTTATCGCAAGTATCGATAGTTATGGCAAACAGGATAGTACTGTTCCGAGAAATATGTACATATGAGGTGGTAGATCTATGGTGTTACATTACTATGGTATCTGATTAAAGATAGGTAGGGTCTAGTTTCACGTTTTTCTGTATAGGTAAGTGTGTTTGATATAAATCAACAATAATTTTACTATGGAATTGGCAGGATGACTAAAAAAACATAATTGGTCTGTCAGATAGATTTCAAAAAAAAAAATTAGAGACTTATTTTTTCTTTTGTCAATTATACAAATATTGACGAAGATATAACCCGTTACAATTCCGTGTGACGTCACGAGTGCTATACAAATGTACAGATACGAGCCCCCCACTCCCAAACTTTGACAAGGATTATCTTTGTCATTTATTTTACACATGTTTTTTTTATTTTGTCATTCAAACAATAATTGAATGACAAAATAAAAAATACGTGTCCAATATTTTTTAATAGTCTAATTACCGGACTAATTGTAATAATGATTTTTAGGGTTCCGTACCTCAAAAGGAAAAAACGGAACCCTTATAGGATCACTTTGTTGTCCGTCTGTCCGTCCGTCCGTCTGTCAAGACCCTTTTTCTCAGGAACGCGTGGAGGTATGAAGCTGAAATTTATATCAATTATTCAGGTCTACTGTCCCTTGAAGCTGTGAAAAAATCAAACTTCTAAGCCAACGCAATCAAAAGATACAGCCGTTTATGCCGCAAATTTTCGACACTTGCAAGGGAATCAAAACCTACAGGGTGCTTCCCGTGAACTCAGAATCTTGAAATTTGGTACGAAGCAACGTCTTATAGCATAGATAAAGGAAAAATTACGAAAACCATAAATTTTTAGTTACATCACATAATATATTTTTTTTTAATAATTTTAACCTTACTACCCATTTCCTCATAAACGCGTAGAGGTATTAAATTGAAATTCATACCAAATACTCAGGTCTATAATACCTTTAAGCTGTAACAAAATCAAACTTCTATGTCAACGCAATTAAAAGAAACAGCAATTTAAGCTGCATATTTTGAAACTCGCAAGTACTCGCAAGGGAATCAAAACCTAAAGGGTACTTCCAGTCGACCTAGAATCTTGAAATTTGGCATGAAGCAACGTTTTATAGCACACATAAAGGAAAAATTCCGAAAACCTTAAATTTTTAGTTACATTACAAAATATATATTTTTTAATAAATATAAACTTATTACTTTTTTTGTCGTAATGAACGAACTTTGTAAACCTTGCAGGTTTGTACGGAACCCTCGGTGCGCGAATCCGACTCGCACTTGGCCGGTTTTTTTTACTCAGACATCATGCCTATTTTATAGGTAGGTACATCCGTAGATATCCATTCATTACCGTTTGTTTGGCCAAGTATAATTACAAAACAAGTAGAAAGACTCTTCATTAACACTCCTATAGTTAATGTTGTCCTTCCTTCGATACGTACGAAACGGTTAGACTCAACATTTCTGAATCGTACGGTCGGGCAGTGGAAAGTCTGGCGGATTTCCTGTTTCTTGACGAAAAGCTTTACATTACCGATATTCATCTAGCTAATCTAAAGCTTTTGAAAGCTAGGATGTCTTTTAAGTTTGCGTGCTTTATCGTCGACCACAACGTCACTTCAGGTGAACTGGTGGTCAAGGGCGGACTTATTCGAGATAAAAAAAGTCAACGTTATTATTCACTAAGACAGGATGCACCAGCATTTTAAACTGGATAAAGTGTGTGCCCTGCTATTTAACAGTAGTGTCTCTCTTTTTTATGTTGCTCAAGATATGGACTACTCACAGAAGACTAGTTCTGCTGTTCTGTGGGACTACTTCATTAACGTTTCATTACATTTTGTTTAAATCTTCAAACCTCAGTTTTGACAGTAGTAATACAGCTACCGTTTAATATCCCATAATTGGATTATAAATGTTTACAATAAGTATAATAACATACATTGGAGCAGTTTCAGTATCTTATGAGACACAAAGAGGCGGTAAGCTCGAAATAAAAAGTCATAGATGATAGCAACATATACGAACCTATTATACTTTAGAAATACGAGCATATAAGTACTCGTTTGCACCAGACCGTATAAAATGATAGAAATCAGAAGTCAATATTGCTACTGTTATATAAGTAGGTACTTTTACTAAGTAATAAGTAACTTAACAATCATGTACCAATATTTACTTAATTAAGAAAATAAAATGTTACTAAGTAAACGTTTTCTGTAAAGTATTTTTTGGTCATCAGTTATGTGTTCTTTATAATATAGTGAATTATTTATCATATGAATATCTAGATTTCATAGTTGATACGTGTAGATTATGTACTTAAGTATGATTTTTTTTTTCAAACAAATCAAACAGGTCATCCGTTGGATTTTTTTTTTTTTTTGGTAATAAGTAGATTTCAATAAATAAATCTTTACAGAAAGAAAGCACTACTTTATTTCAAAGCTATTTGAAAATAAAATGTAGGTACGGCAAATGAAACGGAACGTTATAATTTCACAAAATACTTACCACTTTAAATTATGATTGCAGTTAGTCCGATGTCAGTTCGCGCACAACGATTACAGAATCACGGCTATATTCTATCAGTTACCGGGAAACCTGGTATCACGCGGCACTTCATGCTAATTACATCGATACTTTTACTCCCCTTTCGCGCTGCACTAGCGCGGGCGTCGATCAAGTCAATTGCAGACCTACCAACGATGTTAGAGTTGGCCAAATTGTCTGTCATTTGGTCATGGTATTTAAGGGTCTAAGTTACTGCTAACTAAAACTATTAGCTCTCCAAACACAATTGACCTCGCGACTTTATAATAGCAAGTATTTTTTTTAGCCAAAGCCTTTAGATACTAAACGATTTCTCCGAATATTATTAATATCGTTTAATCTATAGCGCTACTGCAAAATTCCCCCTTATTTAAGGAGGAACCCTTCCACAAAATCAAAAATAGATCCGTTGAAAAACGTGACCTGTAGAAAAAAACAAACATCCGGAGAGATGAAAGAAAATGGTGCCTACTCGAAACAGTGACACTTTGCTCACTCGGTCAAAAAACATACCTACAGAAGAATCGAGTCCCTCCTTTTTAGAAGTCGGTTAAAATACTGCCAGTTCCACTCAAAAATGTGATCGCAGCTCTCTCATCCATCCGCAAAGATAAGTTGGTCGTACGCATTTCCAGTTTATAATATCCTATATTATTTCTCATTTCTAGTGTTGGGAGACACCGGTAGCTCGTTATTACTGGACGGCGGGCAGGTCGTACGATAACTAGTCTTAATGCTGTTAATGACGTGAAATCGCAAGACGCCATCTTGTATGAAGCTGCATAGCGGGAAAGTTATCGCGGATCGCCATGCCGTGCCACGAATGTGACATTGATAAGTCAATCGATTCGATTTGATCGCTTGGTGGCTGATTTTATACATTTGTCAATGAACGTATTTTCATATGCATGGATCTATGAACTCCAAATTTCTGCTTCATAGTCAAGAGTGCAATGGCACAGAACATGTTCTACTGTGGAGAACGAAACTGTAGAACATGTTCTGTGGTATTGCAAAGCCACGGAAGAAATTAGAATAGCTAACGGATTGCATGATGCTTCTGCACTGTCATCAGCTTTGTCATCTAAATCGCCATCATCTCATTCACCCTCTAAGCTTCTAGAGCAGTTATGCCAGCGGCCCAGAGCCACGCTCCGTTACTTTAAGGAGCTGGGCTGGCTCGGGTAGACGCTGGAGGGGGAAATGCATAAAACACCCCATGCGGGACGTCAGTGCAGGACTTATCGCCTCTACTTCAAATTAGAATTAAAAAAAGTGTAATGTTGCTTTTTTAACCACGTGATCAATTTTGATGACCGTGCAAGCGAAGGATTCTAAAATTGAATCCTGAGCGTCAGCAAAGGAATCAAAAGAGCATAAGGTGAAAAATCTTTGCACTTGAGTGCAACACGTATCTTTTCATCCCACCTCAGCGAGGAAATGACTAAAGTCGTCTACATATCGTACTGTTTCAAATATTTACTTCTCGCGTGATTGTTAAGAGCTCATTTGCGCATTATTAACAGTTTTAGTCAATTCTGTTGACGTCATATAAACTTCCTCGTCCCTAGAATCACACATTTTAGGTTTTTCACTTGTTTTCAAGTATCTTGTTTTTAACATAAGGTTTTAAGAAAAAGGCACGCGCAATACGCGCATAGCTTTAATATAAAAGTACCAAAGAGTCTGAGTTTTTAATAAATTAAAATAATCGGCCAAGTACGAGTCGGACTCACGCACGGAGGGTTCCGTACTGTATGGTAGCCCCTTTAAATATTTATTTTATATTAAATTTATTATTCATTATTGAAGTTAATATAAAAATAAATATTCTGTGAAAATTTCAAGCACCTGTTACCATTATTTATTTAGAGCAAAAAACGTCTAAAAAAACAGGTTTGTTGTATGGGAGCCCCCTCTTAAATATTTATTTTATACTCTTTTTAGTATTTTTTGTCATAACGGCAACAGAAATACATCATCTGTGAAAAATTTCAGCTGCCTAGCTATCATGGTTCATGAGATACAGCCCGGTGACAGACAGACAGACGGACAGACGGACATCGAAGTCTTAGTAATAGGGTCCCGTTTTTCCCTTTGGGTACTGAACCCTAAAAAGGTTGTAAGTATAATACATTCGGCAGAAGTAAATAGATTTAATGATGTTTTGAATTCATAAATTTAGTGCACACGATGATCTAAATTCAATTTTTACTTTTTCCTCTCGCGAATAAAAACAGCTTTTCCACTCAAATATTAAAGAGCAAAAATACTCTTTCCGAGATGGGGGAATGAAAAAGCTTTTTGTTACCTATCTACTCGGTACTCCATTTTAAGTTACACATTTATATATGTAGTCATTTGCCTAATTAAGTAAGTAGGTACTCATAGAGATAGTCAAAGAATAGGTAAGTACTTTTTATGTATCAACCTATTTTGAAAGCACCTATCAGGTGCAGTTTGATAAAAAGGGAATTTCTTTGATAACGCGCTGACAATGGTATACATTTTCATCAATCTGTCAGTCAATAATAGGTGTGTATAAGAAAAACCTTTGCAATTTGTAACTGGCAGCTTTTTTGTGCTGAGACAAAGTGGCGAATAATCGATTCCCATGATCGCGATAATCGAGTTTAATCGACGCGCGATCTGACGTTCTGACATCGCAGTAGCTGACAGCCGCTAATTTTGATCCGAGATTCTTGCTACTGTTTCCCTTCCAGCCACGATTTAGACACGCAACGTTGCCAGCGATTATTGTAAAATAACATAATAGAGCACAAAAAAAAGTGGAATGCCGAGCTGTGTCTTGGATTGATTTACTTTGTGTTAGCGTTGATAATTTCAACAAATTAATAGTAAAACTTTTTGTTTTCGGTAAATGTTTCTTCATTTAATCGATAGATTTCCGAAACTAAAAATGTATGTCAATAGGCATTATGACCTCATCGATATCGCGATTTCAATGTCATTCATCCTACATATGTCATGCTCTTACCAAATTCAGCTACTTATGGCTATTATTGCAAAAACTAGAACGTGCTCTAATTTGCTAAAAAAATTAACAGTAATTTTCGGTTAGCAAATATTTCCAAATATCATGTTCCCCATTAGCGTTGATTATTGTGAACCAACTAGTGAAATATTATCTAAATATGCGAATCTTCCAGACCCCGATAGCTTGCGGCGATCGTGACGACACGCAAATCGATAACTCGATGCGGTCTGCGCAACTCTATTCGCATGTAATACCGCTCTAATTTGACTTATTAACTTTTGCACACACTCGAGAATTTCGTTTTTTTACTTCAAAATAATATTAATTTTATATAACATTAAGTACTCGTAAATATCTGCATCGGAATGCTTTGATGCGTCGGTCGTGAGTACAGTAATTATAAAACGCGAGTTGACAAAATAACATAAATTATTTATTTTCGATCTATCGAGACAGGGAGCGTGCCTCCTGCTCCCGGTGTTAATAATATTTAAATTTAGAACAGCTAAGGGATGGGGCATGTGTGTCGTAACGCGTTTGGCGAAATGTGATTACGGTGTGTAATTAACGGGCAGCTATTTACGGCTCCCATAGACAATTTATTTTCTTTCCTTATCTAAATATTTCAAGTAGCGAACATGTTTTGCCTTTTGGAATTGTACTCTTTTAAATAATTGTTCGTGAAAGTGCTATACCGTTGGCCAACCGTGTTATGTCCGTTTTGTCCGGTCTTGAAATAAAGCATGCTTTCAATTGCAGACTAATTATTCCAACACGAGAAACTCATTCGGTGCCATCCGTTTTTACGTGTAAAGAGATTAGTCGACTTTAACGACAGCGTTCAAAGAGGCATTGTGGTCCGGTCGATAATGATGATACGTTAAGAAAAGTATTACAATTGTCCATATAGGCGGTTGAAAAGGAGGGTTTCTTATAAAATATCATTTGGATTCAGCGCTCGTCGCGCCGGTGTGTCACAGACTCCGGTTATGAATAAATTACGAGTGTACATTAATTTATTGATTGTTATTCAAATTGGGTTTCTCAATCGGAGGTTGGAGGTGATGCGTCTCGTCTCGCTCATTGTCCTCCTGATGTTTTGAGGTTGGCTAGCGTTTCTACTTCTTCGTTAAATTGTTTTCTAATGTTTGAATACGTCGCTTGTTTGTAATGACTGTTATATATGTGATTCAGATATGTATCTGCGTCATTTAGCTGTAATTAGCTTAACGTTTCTAATGCTATTGTAGATAATAATAGTGCTAGGTGTATGGCGATACTTGTGATTGGCAGGTGGAAAATTAATCATACCTAAATTGGATTGTTGTTGGTCCGACTTTTCCGTGAAACAGCTTTGTTTTGACAATTAAATATTAGTTGATATGTTTATGTTAAATTTCTAAAATAATGTTACACTCCTATTAATAGTGTTGAATTTTAAAAAATCTACTTAATATTTAATTAACAGTGCTATTTAGCAAAAGTTAATCTGCTATTTTGCTATCAGCTATAAAATAAATTCTGCGTACACTTAAAGATAACTTCGTAAAATTAAATTATGATTGTTTACAGTAAATACCGAGATAACTCAGAAACTTGTAATTAACATACATTACTCGTACCTTCGAATGGCCAATAACATAGCTGTATAAGTATTAGTTATTATTGGATTTCTATATTGGCTGCGACCACACCGATTGGTCAACACTACGAAGAATCGTAATCGATGACGATAATGTCGACATAGAATAATAATTATTTACTTGTGCTTTATAACATTTGAATGGTAATGTTTTTAAACAAAATATGTATCTACAGAGATTGCATCGGGCTTAAGTTCGAATATAGGTACCCACACTTAGTCCGGATGGCTAGTCCAGAGCCCTTAGTCCAGGTTTTGCGTAGTTTACTTAAACTTTCGCGTTCGCGTGTGGCTCCGTACATTTTGGTTAGTTCTACCTTGTTTCCTTGAAGGGCGCTGTACAAAAATGTACTTATAAAGCCATACGGAAACAACTGTATAGCTTCAATTTAAGTGTAAACCTGTACTCACCCCTCTGATGCCAGACTTTTTACTCGTATGCCGCTATTCGGTAAAGTAAGTAAGTAAGTTCGTATAGGCCGGGTGGCTCGTCCTGGTGTCGAGTTTTTAAGCTGCCGGAACGGTTATTATCACCGAAACTGTATTCTTGATGCGTTTGAAAATACTGTTACGGTGAATTTTCTTACTCAGGCCGACAATTTCTTTTTGTGTTTGTTTGTCCAATGACAGCTCGATATTACGCATCAGAGGGTTAGGAATACTGATTAGACGACTAGGTACAAGAAGTTCTACAAAAAATATCGGTGATCTGGCATAATATGATAACTAAGTAGAACCAATCGAATTAAAAAGATTCCCCTTTTTAACCGACTTCCAAAAAGGAGGAGGTTCTATGTTCGTCTGCACGCTTTTTTTTTGTATGTTCATCGATAATTTCGCCAATTATGAACCGAATCAAAAAATCTAGGTCGAAAGGGTATACCCTCGAGATGGTCCCATTTAAATTTAACAGAATTCGGCTGAGCCTTTTTGAAAAATCAAAAATAATGTAAACAATACAAGCGAAATTTTCGAATTTTGTACATGATGGTAGGCGGTTTTGCCATTTTATGTGAAAAATAATGATTATAAGAAGATTTATAATACCAAGACAATAAAACAAAAAGTTTAAAAAATACGTCCTTACAATACTCAAAAATTGTAAAACCGTCATTTAGCATAGCCTTCGGGTAAAAATACAGAAAAAAGTAAACAAACCCACTATAAGTCGAGTGAACAAACATACTACTGTGTACTATTATTTCCTCTGCGCTACTGTTTCGTCACACGAACGGGCAATTATGTGACAGTGTCCGAGGAGAGGGCAAACAAACCGATCCGTGTATCATTCGATATGGGAGGCCTCCACTACTCCACAGAATATATTTTTTAGGGTTCCGTACCCAAAGGGGAAGACTCCGCTGTCCATCTGTCTGTCTGTCTGTCATCAGGCTGTATCTCATGAACCGTTATAGCTAGAAAGCTAAATTTTCACAGATGATGTATTTTCTGTTTCCGCTATAACAACAAAATATACTAAAAACAGTAAATACATAAAAATAATATATAATATATCTGGGAGGCTCCCATACAACAAACCTGATTTTTTTAGCCGTTTTTCGCTCGATATTTATAATGATAACAAGTAGATGCTTCAAATTATCACAGAGTTTAGTTGTATATTCTCTTCAAAAATAAAATAAATATTCAAGGGGGATCCCATACAGTACGGAACCCTACGTGCGCGAGTTCGACTCGTACTTGGCCGATTATTATTTTTTGACGTGATAACGTCTTATAAATCAATGTAGGGCTCGTAGCGCAGTTTCTAGGTAAATGTCAACATTCACCGAAATTAAGCAACGTTTCAACTCGGTCAGTATTTGGATGGGTGACCGCGGGTGGCATTTTCCAACTGAGAGCTACCGTGGCTCGGATGTCATGTTAAATTGTAGGTCCCGGTTGATTTAATCGTTTAGCCATGTCATGAAAGGTTTATATGCATAATACACCTGTGGCAAGCCGGGGTGGGTCGCTAGTTAAAAATGAAAAGACAAACCTACAAAAATAGGTTCTAGATTTCAGTCGAATTTATTTTGTTATCTTAAATAATTATTTTTCGCAAAACATCTCAACACCGACTTCGAATTCGAATAATTTGCACGAATCGTTGTGACATCCATGTACAATATTATGTGAGCACCTCGGAAGTACACCTTTCAGATTAAAAAAAAAAACTTTTAAATCGGTTCACAATTGGCTAAATTATCGATGAACATACTCAAAAGAAATACACACTAATGAACATTATTTTCTCCTTTTTGGAAGTCGGTAAAAATACAATTTAATCCTTAAATACTTACATAATTATATCCGCAAAATAACATAAGTACATACTATTATAGGTACTTAGGTGCAATATAAGCCTCCTTTTATAATATAAATAATCAGTCAGTTAAGCGCATAGGCCACTCCCGCCCCATTCAGAAGCAAAAAGTCATTTATTTTCTACTTACATGGAGTTATTAGGGATCCAGTAATATATTTTTACAGCTTAGAATGGTAATAGACTGTGATTACACTTATAGGTAGTCTACCAATAATAATATGAAGATAACAAGTTCAACGCAGCGCTTACATGTGCTAGAACTTCCTGCAATTTGCCTCACTTGCTACTTGCTCAGTGCCGCACGAGCTATAAAAGTTTTTTACATCACTTAGGTAATAGATATTTAATTTAGTAATCTAATATTTTCTATTTATTAAAATGAGCACATTCACACTACACACATTTTATTTCCAATTTGGTAGAGCCGACCGCCAAGTCACATCGTATGTAGGGTAGAGCCAAACGCCAAGTCATTTCGTGTGTAGCATGGTCGGTCCAACATTATTACATTTTATTAGATACTATGGGACTAATCGCCCGTAATTAGTCCTGTAGTATGAAGTAATAATATGTTCAAATCGGGAAAGTTTAAAAACAACAAACACACTTTCGTATACTTTATATATAACCTATTTATATATATGACATTAGTATGGATGCTGGTTAGCGGCGGTCGGGTCCAAACAACCAACTGCTCATCGGCAAATTGTCGGAACGTCTAGGCCAAATCAAACAACTTGACGGCTGTGATACAAGCGGCAAATGACCCAATCAAAGCGCAGATGCTACCAAGATACTTGATTCGATTGCATTTGATTGGGGTCGATATCCAACGCTGCTACAGACGCGTAGACGTCTCTACAATGTGCCGGAAATTTCATTTTTAGAGTTCCGTACCCAAAGAATAAAAACGGGACCCTATTACTAAGGCTCCGCTGTCCGTCTGTCTGTCACCAGGCTGTATCTCATGAAGCTTTATAGCTAGAAAGCTGAAATTTTGACAGATGATGTATTTTTAAATACTAAAAACAGAATAAAATTAATGTTTAAGGGGGGCTCCCATACAACAAACCTGATTTTTTGCCGTTTTTCGCTAGATATTTATAACGGTAACATGTAGATGCTTGAAATTTTCACAGAATATTTAGTTGTATATTCACTTCAACAATCAGTAATTAAATAATAAAATTAAAATAAAATAAATGTTTAAGGTGGGCTCGGTTACAGTATGGAACCCTCCGTGCGCGAGTCCGATTCGTACTTGGCTGATTATTCAAGTTAAAGTGCAATAGATTCAGCCTAAAGACCGCTTTAAATAATTCAAAAACCAAACTGTGAAGACTTGTTCGTAAATGAAACATCTCAAATATAAATGAACTGTTACGTTCTGTCCAATATACTCCTACAATTAGGTGGTCCGTAACACAGTAGCGTGTTGATAAAACCTGAAGAGGCACTCTCAGTGGATGGTCCTTCACGACCTCCAAAGACGTAGCATCTGTACAGTTCCTTCAAAAATAATTAAGAAAAGTGTCAAGTATCATACATTGGATAATGTATAAATTTAAAGCTCTACCTATACATTAGTTAAGTAGGATGATTTTTTTAGTTAGAAAGTACTTACTTCGATATTTGCTCTTACTGCAGATTGCTTTTTATACTTACAATTTGCAATAGCTGCATAGGGATTGTAAGGTTTGCTGTAAGCTGCCGAAGGACGCTTCACATAAGATTTTTTCATTTATAGCCATCTATATTATCAACACCACAATTTAACTCTAATAAGTACCTAATTATTTGATTGGAATTATGCCTTTGAGAATTTATTTAAAAGATATGCCCAATCTTACTTTAATAATATAATATTATAATCCCGAAGTGTTTGTTTGTTACTTTGTCATGTAGCAACAGGGGAATGGATCGACTTAATGTTTGGCATAGAGGTTGTTCAAAGGTCACAGTGTCACAGGCTACTTTTGATCTAGGAAAAAATTAGGGTAGGTACCTAATGTGGGAAGCCGCGGGTAAAGCTAGTTCCCTTGTAAAGAGTAGCATTTTTCATTTTTTTGGCGTGATGACGTCTTATAAATCGATGAACGCAAACTACACGCACGAAAAAGTGTCAAGTATCGTTTCGCCTGAGTCGAGCGTGCAAGCGAGAGCGCGGAACAAGCAATGGAGAGACAAGATCAGCCTTAGCCTTCGGCTTGTTTCAGTTGTTGATTCAGCCATATTTTCTTATGACGTTATCACATAAAATTATCGTCCGTAAACCAACTTAACAGACAACCATTTTTTTTTTCAAAACTGAAATAAGTTCTTCTTGAGGTGCCAGCTCCTACCGAAGGTCAGCTTTCATTAGGACTATGCGGACTTTGGAAACCGCTGCGCGGAATGGTGATCTTAAGTTAGTGAAATAAGTTAGGTACCTATTTGGAAAACACCGTCATTTGTAAATTTACGAAGGACTTTCCTAAAATTGTCCTCAATAAAAGGTTGCAGACAATGTGAAGCACCATAAATAGCCCAATGATCGTCGAAAACCCTTGATAGTTGTTCGGGGAAGAGTCGCTAATGCGCGCCGACCCGCCCCTTCCTGTCGCGCCGCATTACCATGCGCCCGCGCCGCTGTTTACTGCAACTTCACCACTTATACCAAGAATATGGACTTATAAAATAAATTACAAGCAAGCGTTTCGCATATTATTTTCCATCCATCCGTAGGCCGAACCATAAAAGTCGGCGGATGTGAAGTTATATGAGCTTCAGTCAGGATTAAATATTGCGCAGCTTGTACCTAACTTCACATCCGCAGACTCGTTTGATTCAGCCTATACCATCCATAGGACGTCTACTGATCTCCAATGATATCGTGTAGGAATGGCTTACATCCAGCGTGATTCTGCAGTCATTATGAGGATACGTCTTACGTTGCGCTTTCCGGTACGTTGTCTCCACTCGATATCGTTTCGACTCCATTAGTCATCAGTGCTCGGTGCTAAGTGCCCTGCCCACTACCATTTCAATTAACTGAGCTTTGTCGATTATAAATAATAAAAAGAAATAAATATTTGGGGACATTTTACACACGGTCTCTGACCCCAAACTAAGCATAGCTTGTGATATGGCTGTCAGAGACTGATATCCTACATATACATATTTTTAAATATTATATAGATAGTACCTAAATAACACCCAGACACAGAGCAAACACCTATGTTCGTCACTCAAATGTTTGCCCTGGGTGGGGATCGAACCCACGCCTCTTTGACCCAGAAGTCAGGGTCACTAGCCACTGAGCCACCGAGGCAGATTACTTTCTTTGGTTCTGTGACTAGGTTTCAGTTTCAACGAGCGCAAACATTAACATTATATCAATGTAGAGAAAATAAATAATGTTACTTCTACTAAACGCGAGCACAGCAAGCACGAATTAAATTCCTAAGTCATACCAAATACCTCTGATTTTAGGTGAAATGTACAGAACATCGTCATTTATTTGTGAAAGTTTTTTGTCAAGGTTGCAAACATACTTCGTAATCTGTTCATATTTATAAAATAACTAGGTCTATAAATCAAATATCGCACTATGTAAATACCTATGTCAATAATTTGCATCCTAGTCATAATAAAAGAAGATCGACAAAGCTTGAAACTCCTAGTACAATACAGTAGTTTGATACAACGACACATTAAACTGCGGTTAAAAAAAATATTTACTAATAGATTTACAACTGCAACCGAGTTACTTTTAATTTTGTCCAAACCATTGATGCAAATAAGCTGGCTTCGCCGCTTTGTTTTGTGCTTTTTAAGGCCTGTGCAGATGTAATAAAAATGTAAATTCATCTGAGTTACGAGGTGTCGTGTCGTCTTTACTTTAGAGTTGCTACCGGTCCTATTGTCGCCCACGCCTTATTTACGTTCAAACTAGAACATAGTTGGTTCTCTGTCGTCGTAACAAGAGTTGAAATACGTTGTGAATTCTTAATGGTATCAGAGTGTTTTATTACGACAGGGTTCTGGAATGATTTGTCTTGTTTGGTCTATTTTTCCATTGTTTGGGTACTTTCTTATTTTTGTTTGATTTTGTGATAGTGACATTACAATGTTTATAATAGGATGACCTATATTTACCTCGATCTGATTTATTTTTTTCTCAATACCTACTGCGATTTTAGTATAGGTATTTGTTTTTGTATTTGGTAATGACGAAATCCAAAAACAAAGAGATTAAAGACTGAATTTGCCATTAGACCAAACTAAAAACTGTATAAAAACTTGAGACTTATTGATGACTCATTAAAAACTCACTCAAAAATTAGTTTCAAAAAGCTGACTTTTGTAAGGTTCTGCGTAGAAAATAAATAAAAGTAAGTCGAATCCCGACTAATTTAAGACTACAAATGCAATAAACACTTTTTACATCTTTCTGAATGTTTCTTGTAACCTGGTTACATGACACATTTTGTCCGTTTTAATTTCCTTTAGCTTGTATTCGTACCCCATCAAATCATTTGACCTAAATCAATCCGTTGACGTGTGCCTCCAAGCTACTAGTTTACCTGATACTGTGAACTATACTAAGTGCCATACTGTTGTTTTTAGGACCAATGTTGACTTGCGACCGTGTGTGGTCCAATGGTCACAAACCTTCTCTAAAAAGTCATAAGTCACCCGAAGATCAAGTCATTTTGACCCCTAACTCCAACAAGCTAAAAGCCAATACTGATTTTAAGACTTTAAGGCGTATAAATGAGGAAATCAGAAGCTAAGCTAAATAAGACAGAACTGCCTTTGAAAAAACCAAGGATAATAGCGAAAGTGTTAGGTTAGGTCGGCTGGTTTGTTAACTTTTAGTAAACAGACAAATTGAATTAACGTAATTTTTAGTCAGGGTGATGCAAATGTTCACAAATTGCAGGAGGATGTGGATACGCCAGACGAAGCGTGGGTGCCATTGTATTCTGTCAGCTGACGTATGGTATTACGCATACAGTGCCGCCAAGTTTAATTAGATCATTTCGAATCTTCTTAAGAACCTGATTGTGAATCGCAAGTTCATGGAGCGTCTGTGAATGAAAGTTGTTTGATGAATGCAAAGGGTACTCTGGAACAAACGACATTATTTCTACGTCCACTTTGATTAGACAATATTGCTAGGGTATTGCTGTCATAGCTATTGCATTTTCTTATTTTTTTATATTTCGTTAAACTTGACCTTACATTGAAACAATGAAAGATGATCAGCGAAAAAAGGAAAATGTGATGAAAATAAATAGTACCTGAATACAATGTGTAAAAGCGAGACTAAGGTGACGCTGTCAAATGAAAACTAGCAGTGCGTGAAATTAGTGATCTGGGATGATTTACAATTAACGCCTAATTAAGTCCACTAAAAATTAAGTCTGAAAGAGTATTGTTAATAAACAATGATAATAATCCATCAAACATTGAATTACCTTCTAGGAATACGAATTTCAAATAAAATAATATGACTAAACAAAAAAAAAACTGTTTAGCAAATAACCAAACACATAAACCAAACCTGATTCTTTAAACTGCAACGAAATAAATGAGTTACCGAATTCTCTGAGACGATTTCATCTTTCTCTATCCACTAGCTCTACATCAAGTTACAATAAAACTCCAATAACCGTTTAATCTATCAATATGGCGTCCACCAGCCATTAATAAGTTAATGACAGCTCAGTTTGACAGCTACTTATCGCGCCATCTATCGGGCAGTTTAATATCGTACGCGTTCTGTATGTCAAAACGTTGTGATAGGCAGTTCGTTTGATTTAGTACCCCTTTCGTTGGGACTTGCATTGATTTATCAATTATTTTGGGAATGCGCTCTTGGTATTCTTAAAGCACGATCGTACTTTCATGTCGTACGGTTTGAATCCAATCATCAATTATTTCGATTATCTGATTTGTGTAAGTGGTGTAACATGAAATGGTATTGAGGCAGGATTAACATGTTTATTTTGAGCAGTGGTCGGAATTTGAGGGAGACGATTTATCACGATAGGATTGGATTCTATCTTTTTGCCAAGAATAAGAGGACAACAACATTCTGTGGATCGTTCTTTGTTTGATTGACTTTGTTCTAAACTTCTAGTGTAGTACTAGCTAGTTAGGGGTGTTTCTCCGAGTCAATAAACATTACTTATACAGCGTAAGTACCTACTTACATAGGCATAGACATAGGCTTATTGGAATTGCTAATAAGACCGGTTGGAAGCGGCTTGCATCCAGCATGATCCTACAATTTTGATCAGATCGTCAATCGTGCGCAGTATCTGTATCTGTTCTGATATTGAGACTTTTTTGAAATTGTAGTACATACTATTATAAGTAAGTATATGTATTCATGTGCTAGTGACAGACATTTTGTCTTTTAGATAGCCAGTAATTACTTTAACAAAAGATAATTTTTAGTTTGGCAAATAAAATAACTAATAACTGTAATAAACATACAGCGCGTCATATGTTTTTTATTTTACATTAATTTTGAATTAGCTGGTGTGACTTAAAATATCTACATAATCGTATTCTTAGAATTCGTCATTTGAATACTTACAGCTTCTCAATCGCATCGATCGGATATTGTGATTTATTCATTCGATTAAAATACAATACACTTTGACAGATCGGTCACATTACAATTTTTTGTCGATTTATTTTTGTTCGATTTTTATTTGAACTTTATCGAAAGGGTCCTCTTTATTGATTTTCGAAATGAATGTTTACTTTGATGGACTCTCTTTACGTAGGACTCAAAAGCTCACTTCAAAAGCAAGCTTTTTCTAGTAAATGTTAAATATTTTTATTTCTTTATATCTCAATAATTTATTTATAGGTGTAGAAGATTACGGAACATAATACAACTGACGTCATTTAATAGAAAAAAATTGCGTCCTTTGACATTGGACATCATTTTGCTTAAAACATACGTCAGACGTTTTATTTCCCTATTTTGACGTCATTACACATTTATCAAGAAAATAAATATGATAGAATAATTAGTTAAACAATAAGCATAATTTTATTGAAAACATGCGTCAGGCACATCACTTTAACGTCATCTAATGTTCAAATACAAATATGTAGTTAAGAAAAATTGTGCTAAGCTACACTTGTAAGTCTGGCAGGTACAACGATTCTAATACAAAAATAATTATTTTTCTCAAAAAATGGCAAAACCGCCTTTCATCGTGTACAAAAGTCGAAAGTATTTATATTTATGTATTTCGCTGAAATTGTTTACTTTTTTGTTGATTTTTCATAAACGGCTTAGCTGGTTTCTTTGAAATTTTAATGGACCACCTCGGGAGTATATATACCCTTTCGAACTAAAAAAATCGATTCGGTTTACAATTGGCGAAATTATCGATGAACATACACAACAAAAGAAAATACATACAGACGAACATAGAATCTCCTCCTTTTTGGACGTCGGTTAATTAAGACCTCCTAAAAAGAACGATTGATTTTACTAGGTACTTAAAAACTATTCTGTCACTTTTTGATGACGTGTCGTGGTAAGAATCAGGTCACTCATTAGGTATACGTTCTGCTGTTTTGTGTGGTATACCTCAGTCCCGGCAACTGCTACTTTTGTCACTTGTCATTGAACGATAAATACAGAAGTTTTTTTTTATCTACTACTACACAAAAAACATTGGATTATCCACAGACCCTTGAAGGTCTAAAGATAATCCAAATGCTCAAGCGTGCCCAGCATGCTGGCTGCGTTGCCACGCTGAATGGCAATGCTTACAGAAGTTACAACCCGGTCAGAATATCTGTGCACCTCGCTGGAATGCGGCGCCTCTCCCTCTTCCTCTGTCACCTCTCCGCGCATTCCCAGGTGCGACAGTACGGTTAGCATCTTCGTTGCCGATACACGTCCCGATAATAATTTACGTCCGGACGGTATACTAGACGTCCGGTAATGTATAATGTATATACGTCCCGATAATTCGATTCGTGACGTCATGTCACGAAGTCAGGTGCACAGATATTTTGACCGGGTTGTAAATACCGCATAGCTTTTTAAATGCCCACTGCCGAATACAAGTCTGTTCTACAAGATCAGTTGGGCCATATCCACCACTCGAAGAAATTGTGGGATGTCAGATTCACACAAGCTACCACCTTGTTTCTCAGATTTCCTCCCGATGTTTTCTTATAGAGAGCTAGTATTTTGATACCTAAGTGACGTCGATATTTATTTTGTCCGAGTCCAAACCAGATCGGCATCCGTCAGGAGTACATATTCGATATGATAAATTAACGATGTCTATATCTCGATAAGTGACATTACTCGGTTCACATCGAGACGGCAGCGTTGATTGATAGCGAGACAGGTTCACATTAATTACAGAATTGATTTATTTAGAAGGAGAAAGATTTTGTGCATCAATTTGTTTTATATCCCGGAAAAAAGTCGCATCTGTAAAAAAACAAAATAATAAACATTTTATTCTCTTTTTAGTATTTGTTGTTATAGCGGCAACAGAAATACGTCATCTGTGCAAATTTCAGCTGCCTACCTATTATGGTTCATGAGATACAGCCCGGTGACAGACAGACGGACAGACGGACATCGAAGTCTTAGTAATAGGGTCCCGTTTTTCCCTTTGGGTATGGAACCCTAAAAACCAGCTAGTGTAGCATGCGACCAAGAAAAACAACGAAAATAACTCTTTTCGACATGTGAAAAAGTGACAGATATATACTTTGCCATAACGCTGTGACGTCGAAAGGAATATTACTTCGTGCGCATCCTAGCCCGGCTGGACCCTGGTGGTGAAGTCTTGCAGTGATGTTCCTGATACGGCAATTTCCGTATTATACGGCTTTCAGGCTCCGAAAAGGCAAATACGGCTCAGCTGCCCCTATCTGCCGTATAAAATACGGTCTTTTTTATTCATTTTCTCCATACATTTTCACTAAAATACGGCTTTTTTGAGGTTGGCATACGGCACTCTAAAATTTACTTGGAACAACACTGAGCCTTATGTTCTTCACAGTGCGGTCGTGATTTTCGCGTAGGTAGTACTTGTAGTAGTAGTAGTAGGTAGTAGGTCAAACTTGTGTAGTAATATTCTAAAATAAAGAAAATTTAGATGCCTATCTTACCTAGAGAGCCGTGGTGGTCTAGTGGTAGTGACACCCGCCTTACAATCGTGAGGTCGTGGGTTCAAACCCAGTCCAGATCCAATGAGTTCTTCGGAATTTATGTACGGAATTAAACACCACTGGCTTTTCGGTGAAGGAAAACATCGTGAGGCAACCTGTATACGTCAGTAGAAGAAATTCGATGGCGTATGTGAATCCACCAACCCGCACTGGGCCAGCGTGGTCGATATGGCCCAATCACCCTTCGTGGGTAGGCTTACGTCCTGCAGTGGACTATTAAAAAGGCTGATACAGTACAGATGTATTACTTACATACAGACGATCGTATCAGTTGTTTATGCCATAGGTAAGTAAGTTCGTATAGGCCGGGTGGCTAGCCCTGGTGTTAGAGTTTTTAGGCCGCCTGAAGGCCTCTGACATGGCTAAACGGTTAAAACAACCGGGGCCTACAATTTAACGTGTCATTCGAGCCACGGTAGCGCTCAGTTGGAAAATGCCACCAAAAGTATGTCAGTCGAGTTTTCCTCCAAGATGTTCATTTGCAAGCCGTTAGCTATTACCAATATGCAATACAATGTCTATTCTCCTGACCCACCTGCGGTTTGGGCATTAGTTTCCTGGACGCATTTTACGAGCACCACAGGTAATTAACCAGTGGTTAAGACACGGTTAAGGCTCGGTTAAGGCACGGTTAGAGCTCGGTTTAACCACCTTTAACGATAGGTTTACTATCGTCACGCGCTCATTGTCTTCATCTGATGTTATGAAATCGAACACAATGTTGTTTGCTATTTAATTTTAACAATTATCATTTAAATATGTACTTTACTGTTTGTTTATGGTAAATTTGATTGCTCATTACAGAATAAGTTCTTCTAAGGTTAGAGACAAAAGAATTAGCGGTTTAACCTTCGGAATGAAAACATTGGAGCGTGTTTTTCCAATTAGGTATTTATTTTAAGAAAAAATATCTACACGTATGAGCTTGTTCAAAGTCTGGTTATAGGTATCTGATCATAGAATTGAGAAACAAAGTCATTTTATTTGTTACCTTTGTACTTTAGTAAATTAGCATACTTACTTAGTTGAAATTCGTTTAAAAGAACATCAAATAAAACCTGTGCCGTGGCTTCACTAACACTCTCCGATCTTTCAACAGCAAAAAATCAAGTCGTTCCGTTGATGCGTGGAAGAGTAGCTAACAAACAAACACCCTTTTAGATTTATAGTACTAGTGAGGATAAATATAGATTTAGGTATCCTCACTAATACAATTTTAGATTTTTAGACACTTTTAGATTATACAAAGGTAACGAATAAAATTAAGTACCTACTTTGTTTTTCAATTCTATGATCAGATAATAACAAGAAAATATTAGACATATTTTACTCCTCAAACTTCGGCAAACCCTGAGTAGTAATTTCTTAGTTGTACTTTTCTTGCCTAGTGTTCATTCAGGCGTTTCATGTTTGTTTGTAATGAGCTTTTATTATTTTTATTCTAGTTGAAAAACTATTTACCTTTTTGTTCATGGTACCTAAATACTCGAAAAACCCGTTATGGCGATCCGATTCTGTTATTAGTCACAAACCTTATCTCTTGTGAATGACATACGAGTTTACTTACCTACATTGGTCAAGAGCTTAAACACGATATACAATACAAACAATATGAAACTGAGAGGAAGTACCTAGCTAGAGTTAGGTGTTGAATAATCGCGAAAGTAAAGCATGTCCAAAATTTCGACAGCCAGAATTTCACCCTTGAACTAGCCCTATGACATATCAAAATCATATCAGTTTTAGGACGACCACAGCATGACTTGGCCTCCCTAGTTGATTTCCAATAATACCTACTGAGACGCGGCTCAAATCCAGAATGATTTTAAGCATGCTGTGGTCTTGATTAAATCGTCGTTATGAGACCATCTTAGTAGACTTCATACGCTGCGCCTGCCTCACCTAGGCTCCAGTCGAGAATTTTACAGCCGTATTGACTATTCCTTTTTCGGACTATGCGATGTCTCCATTGCGATTTCAACTTGCTGATCCGCTGGGCTGTCTGCCTATCCCTGATTCGATCTCACCGCTAGATATTTCGCTTTCGATGCTCTTCTAGATGCTAGATCCTTGCCGAAACTAGCATCATCTCCAAATCAAGATCAAGTGCAAAGTCCGATTTCTACAAAGGAAATGACAAGTCGGTCATCTATTATTCAAATATGAACTAGAGTACCACATCCGTTAGTCTATTCAAGTCTATTGATCTATGCTTGATCCCTTTGAAAGTTGATTTTCCACGCTCGTGACGTCATGAGGAAAATAATTGTGATAATTGAATCACTGTGTCACATGTCTGTATCTTTGTATTTATGAAAATGTCCATTGTTTGTTTGTAGAGTAAGTACTTACATGACAGTTTCCAAATCTCTAAATATCCTAATTATTATTTTAAGTGACCATCCTTATTCTGGCTTCTAATTCTCTAAATATTAAAATTTTTTTCGTGTCTATTATTCCAAAATGCTTTAGGTATTATAAACGACTCCACATTTTAAGACGTCTATTTATTTGGGTGGAAGTGCCTCGAAGTCTGAAATTCTGAGTTAAACAAACTTTTGTTGCACTTTTTCCTTTGTCCATTTATGTAAGTAATATTTGAATTTATGTCAAGAATTTTACTAAGTATTATAATTCTCAGAAAAAAATCATCATCCATTTTTGACCAGGAAATTCACTATACCTTGTGAATATCTTTCTTTCATCACAATCAACTCTTCCGCTGTCGCATATTGAGGTCGCTTTCATAAATCAACTTCCCTTCAAAATAATGAGTCAAAACAAACATGCATTTGGGCACCACAAAGCCTTTATACGATGATCACTGTTTGCCGTTTTGCGGAATAAGTTAATGCAAATAAAGGCCGAGTTTACCTGACAATTCACATTTCACGCGGAATGCGTCAGAAGACAAGAAAATCAACCGCGGAAAGGCTGTGGATGAATATATCAATAACAAAGAAGTCGATGTCGCACCCTTTCGAAGAAATCACGGGTTCTGTTCAGTTTGTCAGTCCACTTATCGTCCAGAGTTCGATCTGTCGGCAACTCGACAAACTGTAATACAGGCTTCGAGTCGGAGTATGTTCCACAGGTCACATTATAGTTTCCTCGAAGTGTCACCCGTCGGCGCGTCTACACTAGCGCAATAAAAGCGATCGATTATTACCTATACGTGTGAAAAGCGGAAGGATAGAGTCAAGCCCGTGACATGAGGTGCGTCCGCCGCGACACTCGTGAGAACTGTCAATATTTGACCTCTACGTCACTGCTTCGAAATTGTCTCAAAGGCTTCGATATTTTCCGATAAACATTGCCTTAATAATTTATCTGTAACCTGATTATGTAATGATTCATTGCGAGAGTTTCAAACTGTTAGTTTTCATCGTACAAAGAAAAGGTAGTTGGGTAAAATTTTTGAAAAGTAGGTATAACCATTAAACTTAATCTTACTAATGTCAAGCAATGGTGTCTCTTGCAATTTCATTCTCAGCCTGAGCCCTTCCCTAGCAAACATCGATTCATTATCTCGATCGCAGTGTGAAAGAACCTGTTTTTATTTGCGCTTTCTACGCATAAATAAATATGTATAAAGGTATATTACCGCGGAATCTGGCACGCGTCAATCAAACGGAACATGCACGAAACCTAACGATTTGTCACTCCGCCATTTTGAGGCATTCACAATAAGCCGCCATTTTGGTAACAATAATTAACTGATAGGCATCACCGTCCGTCCGCTTTCTAGCTTTTGTTTTCCTAAAATAATTATCATTACAATAAGTGAGTCGATCTCTTTTTACTTACCGCTGTTGCGGTATTTTGAATAAAATTAAGAGGCCAAATGATTTGGAATTCAAAAGTGTCGGCACGGTCGTAATGGCTATCTATTAGAAACTGGTGGAACTAATTTTTATGTACCTACGAGATGAGAATGAAGATGCACATCTCACAATGTAAGTACCTACAGTTGACTGAATGGAGGCTGAGAACTCGAGAAGCTATTGATGTGCGTGGATTCGGTCAGTGGGCGCTAAATGGCTGACGTTGATATTTTCAGCGAGGCATGCGAGGCGTTAAACAGCTGTTGAGCAGAGCGTGAGCGAGTGGAACGCTCCGAGGACATGGATGGACGCGGGCCCACTCACGACGACACGTGCAGCTTCGTCAGAAAACTAGTAAATTTCTGACCACGAATTAGTTGTATTTTTAGTTGCGAGTGTTAGTTGTGTTGTCATTTGATCATATGATGTCACGTGAGATTTTTTTGTGACAATTAATCTCAAAAACAACTGTGAAATTGTCTTTAAACTAGTTAGCTCTAAATTCTGTAGTTTCAATTTTCTATGAAAAAGCTAGATAATTATGCATATCCGCAATTACTTCTATCTGAAAATGGAACTTAATTCGTACATACAGAAAACAACTGCTTCCTACATCAGATTCATAAATACGAAAGAAAACTTCTAAATAGAATTAAGAAAAAAATAAAGACAAGCCTTTATAATCTCTCAAACTGCACAAATTGACAATTACCTAAGTATCATAAAATCTAGTTACTAGTTACATTTATCAAGTTTATGAATTGCTTCCATTTTCAACGCCAACTTTATGCCAAATATCTACGGTCTCAATTGCACAATTCGACATTAGGACATTACATTCACGTGTTGTGTTTTTTCGTATTTTTTTAATGTGAGAATGCACTAGAGAGCTTGACTTATGAACGATATGAAAATCCCTTTAATCCATATGGAAATTCAAAAAGCGTAGATAAGTGTTATAGCAACACGAGCCGCGGGCGGCGCGGTGGCGTATCGCGCGACGCTGACATGACAAGACTGTTTGCGCGCACGCGGCCGACGGCGCGCGAGTCCGTCACGCCGCCAATGGGTCAGGTTATTTACCTCTTCTTATCACCTTTTGTTTTGCTCAAATACTTAGCTCGGCCGTATTCCGGTAGCTTTCTGATTTACAGATGCTTAGTACTCTGTGACTCTGAGACATCGCAATGCGTAACGCTTTATCTGTTTTGAAGTTTGTTATTTACTTAGCTACGTTTTTAGCTTCAAGTTCAGTAATGGCGAGTAGATTAGGTATGTGTGATAGTATGAGTCAGATCCTCAAAGGATTGCTTTTGCTTTTCGTAACAGCAAACAGCGAAAGACTCGGGCTGACCCTAAGAAAGTCAAATAAAAACACATGAAGAATTCCAAATGTTTGCATAAGATATCGGCGTAGATCGTACATCGGAGTGAAATAGAAGCCGAAGCTATTGGAAGGGCTAACAATGAAGAGGAGGGCGATCGGCGATGCAGGTCCCTGTGTCCACATTAGCATCTCGAGCCAGGAGTGTGTGCAAACACCGAGGGTCATCCGATGAAATGTTCAAAGGCTTTTAGTTCCCGAGAATTATTAAATGAAGCCCCAGGATCGTAATGTAAACACGGCGTGTTTGTCGAGCCAAGAACCTGTTGCTTTGTCGAGTTTGATGCGTGCTTCGACTTATTGGCGGTTATTTTATGTCTGCTAATGTTAATGTGAGTGAGGGCAACATTGTGACATAGATGGCTTACGACTCCAGCCATTGTGCCGGTTTATCCCCTTTTTATGGACCACTGATTCATAGCATTACTGCGAATAACTGATTCCAAACATTGCAGAATATTCTGTTCTGCTAATGACGTTGGAATGGTGCTTTTACATCTTATTAGTATGGAGCTTGTACAATCTTTGGATTGTGCAAACGTTGAAGGCAGATTTCCCTTCGACGTCAACAATACGTTGCTCAAATTGGTGTTGCAATGAGCTACCTATGTGAACTCCTCGTGTGTGAATACTGAATTCCTAAGCCATTTTAGTTATATTTGCTTTCTGGAAAGTGATTATTTTGTGTTAGCATATAGTATCAGCACTTTGAGCTATTCAGTTTTGGTTTTGTGAAATAAATATGAATAATCAGTACTACTCGTGAAAGATCTAAATAATATAGAAAATCAGCCAATTTAATTCTTGAGTACAGTAGGTATTCGGAAAGTTTTCTTGTGGAAAGCATCTAATACCACTGAACCTTTTGACACCTTAAATTTATGACTAGATGAAACGCTTGATTAGCAACTATCTCTAGGGTCTTCAAAACTTGTTTAGAAAATCTCGTAAAACTCTTTTTCTTACGAGAAATTTGTATAGCAACAGCCAGACTTGCTGATCTCCGCCTCTATTGACGATACGTATAAAAGCCATCTAGGCAAATATCCTCGTATTTATGTCTAGGCAAACATCCAGGCCCAGGTAGCTATCCCTGGTGCTAACACCGCTAATGTGTGGACAGAGTGCTCGTGACGGGTCCTGCTAATAAATATTCCAGGGAGCGTGGCTGCGAACTTTAGCAACGTTATCTGGAGGGAGTTAAGTGATAGCTCTAATGAACGAAGATGTGACCGTGGTCAGGTCAAAATATGATGGAAATGCGTCACCTAGTTGGAAGCGTCTAAAAATTATTTATACTCCTAAAATGTATTCCTACAACATGTAAAGGTGTAATAAAGTACTGAATACGTTTTGATGAAACTCGATATTTTCTTTTGTATGAAGCAACAAAGAATTTTAATGACCAGTGTAGGTACTTCTTTGCGATTTAAGGGTTGGTCCCACACTCTTATAGTAAAAGTTACTCATCATAATGACGCCCTGATTTATGGTTTAATTATTACCAATCCTTTTGTAAAGATGTTGTATACAATTGGCTTAGTCGATACATCAATTGAGACACTGACTCATAAAAATATTACGCATATACTTAAGTCTAAATTAAACGAAAACAATTTGCATGATGACAGAATTAGAGTTGAATACCTAATTCGCGCGCAGTAAAGTGATTCAACGCATTTTCACCTCGCGCTTCAGCCGATATCTCTTGGCTTACAGCAATAACATCTCAACGTCCAATATTTTATTACCGTGTGTTTGCTTAGAATACCAAACATGTTGAACGCACACGACATCTTTCATTACAAGTTTCTATTTGATTTCGCCTCATAAAACATACTCGCATAGACACGATTATGATTTCTATCACAAATATTACATTGTCCAGATGAATGCGGTCTTCGTGTAGTTCTTGCTCGTCAAACATTATCGATGTCGGTTCAATTTTAAGTGTAACACCAGCTAATTGTTTAACGGCCGCGGTTACTTCTTCTGTATCATTAAAATAGAGTAGTGTTTTGTCTAAAACGCTTTCTGTCTTATCTTCATTGATATCGGTAGTGACTGTTTCATCGTTTGTTGTATTTTGAGTTTTGTGGTTAAGATGTTTAGGTCTATTTTTGACCGGATTGTGAAGTTTGAAAAGAGGGTGTTAATCAACGGTGTGTCCTCCTGCTTCTATCAAGGGATTCTTCCGAGAACGGAATGAGGTCCATTCCTTGTTTGTCCAAAATATAAGCAAGTAGCTCGCTTAATGGGTTCGGTGGATGAATGTTTTCACTTTCCGTTTCTTTGTTGTTATCACGATTTAAAGTGTATCATAGATGTAAAATTTTTGCTTCTACGTTATTCTCATCTGTGGGTTTCTCAGTTTTCTCACCATTTCATCATTTAATATAAGTACACGCAGTTGCGAAATATAGAAGCGTTTCATTTACCTCGAAGTGTTAAGTTGTAGTGAAATTTCGGTCGTTGTTATTGACTCTTCCAATACAAAATGTATGAACCTTTACATCGGCCCACTAAACAAGTTACAGTTAATATTATATTATAAAATCACGAGAGAGATTAGAGCGGACTGCGTACTCGGACCGATTTTGTTTGTTTAGATATTAGCACTGTATGTGTTAACGTTATCCTACTTATCGGTACTTGCCGCGGTTAGTTTTTTGGCTCGAAACATGTTAATAATATGACATATTTATATGGTAAATATGGGCATCTTGATATACGTACAAAAGTTATGGTTTTTGAAAATTGTTAGTCTTCTACATATAAGGTAAACGAACCCGAAAAATATCACTAAGTGGCCCATTTTATTGATATAGCGTTTAAATAAAATTATGGTCACCTCAAGACGCAATAAAAAAGCTGGAATCCAGTAGCAGTGTGGAACCATGAGAAAGAACAGTCGAATAAAATAACAAGGCTGGAAAACAGGAATCAGATTAGGGTTCCGTAGGATAACCTTGTTATTATAATTTAGGAATTTCTTACAAAATCGACACTCAAAAAATCTAAAATTATTGGCAATTCCTGGATTTCAATGGCTCAAAATAGGGATGACCAAGGAAAGAAAAGGGAGGCTTTTGCGCAACAGGTGACCGAAAAAGCTGCCAATGATGGTAATAATGAATATCTAGAATTTATATTGTGTAACACAAATACAAATTAAATAAGCTTGAGGATGCTCGAGACTTATATTTGTTTTTGCTCTTAGATAACAATGTATTACAACTACAAAAACTCACGACTTCATAATTGAAAGGCATGAATGGAAATGTACAAAACAAATAATTTTGTAATAAGTATGCCAAAATAACACCTTTTTTTCGCATAGAATACAGTAAACAGTTTTTCAACGAAATAGCTACCGTTACGTGGAAGTTTTTGATAAACTAACCGATGTCATTTTAAAGCTTTACGAATTTCATAAATAAATAACATTAGAAATAGTTTTTAGTAAAATGTAGTAACTCGTACTATTATTTAATACTTCATACTATTATTATTCGTTAATATTATTTTGTTATTATCTACAAGTGCCTACTAGTTTCATACACATAGGAGCCTAGGACAAATATCAAATTCTGTTTTTCCAAAAAAAAAAAAAATGAAGAGACTACGAAATATGTATTGGTATTAACGAGTATTTCATTATATTTAAATAAATAAAGTATTAGTCACAATTTAACAAAAAACAATCTTATTTATAAAGGTAGATACATACCATGTACATAATCAGGTCAATGTTTTGAGAAAATACGATTTCTATTTGGTCTGCTCTAGCAATATTTTAGTTTATCTACTAGTCTATTTAAAAAATCTAGTGTTACTAAATTAAAGTTTCAAAGTTTTAGTTAAACTTTCATGTAGCTTGATAATTAAGTTGAATAATTAGCAAACGGTTTATAAGCATTCAAATAATAATTTTCTCCCAATGAATTAATTGGAACGATATCAAATGAATCTACGGAACCCCACAACCGGGAGTCCACGTCGAGGGAGGGTTGCGTGTCGGTCCAACGCGAGCGTTTATCCGAACGAAACATTTCACCGATAATAACTCAACACAATATAATAATGCGAATAATAAATAAAAATGGAAATAAAATAATAATTTTAATGCCGTAATTGCGGGCCTGCGGGCCGCGGCGGCAAAATGCGCTCATTTCGTACGATTTGATTGCGGCCCTCAGTTCCTACGTATTGAGATCCGATGGAACAGAAATGTGACCGGTTCTTCAGTTTTTTGGATTAATAAATGCGAAGTTCTCGAGGAGATCTGTAAACGAACCAGAGTTACCGAGATATTAGCCCAGCGGAATAGGACGGAAACGCTAGTCCTTTTTTTTCTTAAGCAAAATAGGGCTACATTTTGCTACCAACTCCCCTGTTAGAAAGCGAAGTTGTAGCCGAAGATGGAGTATGTAGACCTAGAAGATACCTATTCACTCTTGACTTGATCTTGATTGTAATTGTTAGGAAACAATGACGGAGCCAGGGCATTCCAATCCCTGGCGGCCCGCATTAGCAAGGAAGAAGCGAATCGCTTAGTACGAGCAAGTGGTATGTCGATAAGTAGGGATAGTATTTATGCGACTTGCAACTTGTACTGTTGTGGAAAGGAGGTGAAAGAATAGGTCGTGGAGTTCGAGCGCACACTCGCCGATATGGAGTCTATAGAAAATTGCCAAACACGCTACTTTACGCCTGTGTTCCAGGCTTTTCAGTTTGGAAGCTTACGCACGACACGACGTTCAATCGAATCTAAAGCTTCGAGCTGGTATTTAGCTGATCCATCGAAAAGGTGGCTGCAGTACTCCAAATACGATCGGACTTGAGCTTGGTATAATTTAAGAAGCTGTCCCGGAATGAAATACCTCTGGGCACATGGCTCGTATAACGGAGTACGCTAGGCACATACTCGTAGCAAGCAGGACTGACTGTAAATGGAGTGGAAAAGCTCTGATATAGAGTCCACACAAACGGCGTGCGCAATTTAGGACTTCGTCTCACAATGTGGCAACTATGTGACCAAATGGTCTGATTAAATTCGCAGGCTCGCGCTGGATGCAGGCCGCCTACGATCCTATTGGATAGGTATTTATAGTGGGAGATGGCTCCCACTATAAATACCTATCCATACTCTATAAATACCTACTATGTCCAACAATGGACGTCATAGAGCTGATATGTGATGATGAGGTTTTCTGTAAAATTGTAGGCATCAATAGTTACGTAATAAAATTAAATGCGCATACCTAATTGTATAATTGTATGAAAACTCGAGTGAGATCACGTCACGTGGAAACTTTTGAAGTTCATAAATACTTATGTAATTATTTATCTTTATAAGTTCGTAAGTGCGTCATTTCCGAGTGATTACCTGCTACTAGTTAGATACATTTACGAGTACATACAATCAGTCCAAGTATTTAGTGCTCATTAGTAAACAAAATATAAAAAAATAAAGCACCATTATGATATCTTACTGGGCTAGGTAGCGCAGCATTCGAAAAAAATTACACACAAACATGACTTTTCTTGCTCAAGGAATAAAATTGCAATTATTGAAATTGATTATGTTCTTTAAGTGATTTTCATAATGATTCATTATTTTTGGAATTATTTAGAACTAGCGACCCGCCCCGGCTTTGCACGGGTGCAATGCTGATTACTAAATGTACTACAGAATGTCTTTGAATACAATATTCACAGCTTTCTTTTTAGTTCCTCTACTATCATCATCCATCCATCAGCCATAAGAAGTCCACTGCTGGACATAGGCATCCCCTATGGATCTCCAATAAGACCGGTTGGAAGCGGCTTGCATCCAGCGCGATCCTGCGGCCTTAATGAGGTCATCCGTCCACCTTGTGGGTGGACGTCCTACGCTGCGCTTGCCGGTACGTGGTCTCCACTCGAGAACTTTCCGACCCCATCGGTCATCAGTCCTCCGCGCTATGTGCCCTGCCCATTGCCATTTCAACTTGCCAATCCGTTGGGCTATGTCGGTAACTTTGGTTCTTCTACGGATCTCCTCATTTCTGATTCGATCTCGCAGAGAGACTCCGAGCATAGCCCTCTCCATAGCTCGTTGGGCTACTTGGAGCTTACTAATAAGACCCATAGTGAGAGACCACGTTTCTGTGCCATAAGTCATCACTGGCAACACACACTGGTCGAAAACTTTCGACTTGAGGCACTGAGGTATGTCGGACGAGAAGACGCTACGCAATTTTCCGAACGCTGCCCAGCCGAGTTGGATTCGGCGATTGGCCTCTTTCTTGACTTACCTAACTGTACTACTTGTCCTAGGTAGACGTACGAGTCAACGACTTCAAGAACCGAGTTCCCAACAGAGATCGGGGTGGGTACAACATGGGAATTACACATGACTTTCGTCTTGTCCATGTTCATCTTAAGACCCACCTGTTGGGAAACCCGATTGAGGCCTTCGAGCATCGTGCTGAGCTCTTCCATCGATTTTGCCATGACTACTATATCGTCGGCAAACCGAAGGTGAGTGAGATATTCGCCATTGACATTGATGCCGAATCCTTTCCATTTCAGGAGCTTGAAGGCGTTCTCCAAAGTAGCCGTAAACAGTTTCGGAGAAATGACGTCTCCCTGTCTTACGCCTCTTTTTAAAGGGATCGCCTTGGAGCTCTCTTCCTGTACTCGGACCGACATAGTGGCGTTATTATACAAGCACTTCAACACTTCGATGTACCGATAGTCAATACGGCATCGTTGGAGAGACTCGAGCACAGCCCAAGTCTCGACCGAATCAAAGGCTTTCTCATAGTCCACAAACGCTAAGCAAAGTGGCAAGTTATACTCTTCGGTCTTCTGTATAACCTGCCGCAGCCTATGAATGTGGTCCATGGTGCTAAAGCCCTTTCGGAAACCGGCTTGTTCGGAAGGCTGGAAGTCATCAAGCCTGCGCTCGAGACGGTTCGTAATGACCCTTGAAAACAGCTTATAAACATGGCTCAGAAGCGAGATGGGTCTGTAGTTCTTCAATAAGGTGTTGTCACCTTTCTTGAAAAACAACACCACCACGCTTCTGTTCCATGCTTCTGGCGTGATGCCCTCGAGGACGACGGTGTTGAAAAGCTTCTGGAGGACTTTTAGTACCGGTGTTCCACCCGCTCTCAGAAGCTCTGATGTGATACCGTCATCACCCGGCGCCTTGTTGTTCTTAAGCTGATTCAGGGCCATTCTAATCTCGTACAGGCTGATGTCCGGGATATCTTCGGTGAAGTGTCGGGTCAGCTTGGCTCTTGGATCTTTGGCCGCACTGCTAACAGGCTTAGCGACCGAAGCGTATAGCTGTCCATAGAACCTTTCAATCTCCTCTAATACCTCTGCCTTGGTCGACGCTATACTTCCATCTTCTCTCTTCAGCTTTGTCAATTGGCTTTGCCCAATAGACAAATCTCTTGCGAACACTTTGGAGCCTTTGTTTCGCTCTATTGTCTTTTTAATGTGTTCAGTATTAAAAAGACGGATGTCGTGCCGCAAGGATTTCGAAATTTGTCTATTGAGACGCCTATATGACTTTGCATCATCGGAAGACTGCAATCTTAGCGAGCGTCGTTCGGCCATGAGATTTACAGTGTGATCGGAGAATTTCTGCGGTTTATTTGAACGGCGGGGTCTAAAGAACTTAGCACCCACCGTTTGGACAGTTTCTACGAGCCCGTTGTTGATCTCGTCCACCGACGCAAGGTTCTCTAGGCAAGCAAAACGATTCGAGAGCTCGAGCTGAAAGTCCTCGGGGTTTTGGATATGTTCACGAGTAGGTCGGAGCGTGGACTTCATCAGGCGGGACCTTTCGAGCTTAACATTAATATCTAATGTGCCTCGTACAATTCTGTGATCGCTGCCGGTTTTCACCCTGTGGATCACGGAGACATCATTAAATTATCGTCTCTCGGTGGTCATCGGTGGTCATGATGAAGTCTATCTCGTTTCTCGTGGAACCATCAGGGCTCATCCAGGTCCATTTCCTGTGAGGCGGCTTCTGGAAGAAAGAGTTCATCATAAAGAGTTCCTCTCTCTCCAGAAAGTCAGCCAGCCTCTGGCCCCTAGGGTTCCGTTGCCCATATCCAAATTGCCCCACCCTCAGCTCATCATCCTCTACTATATTATGCATGTATTATACATATAAACCTTCCTCTTGAATCATTCTATTTATTAAATAATTATTTTTTGCAAAATAGCATGACCGACTTCAACCGTGTACAGAATTCGCGAATATTTCGCACCGTTCCATGTAGCATTTTTCACATTTTCGTTGATTTATCGGAAATAGCTCAGCCGATTTCGATAAAATTAAAATGGGACCAATTTCGAAGTATACTCATTTCAATAAAAAAAGTGCTATCGAAATTGGACTATTATGTAAAAAGTAATGCGTGGTTATATATTAAAAAAATTTATACACGTCGAATTGAGTTCCTCCTCCGTTTCGTCAAAAAAAGAACATCAAAATTCGTTGCGTAGTTTTAAAGATTTAAGCATACGAGTATATAGGGACAGATAGACAGCGGGAAGTGACTTTGTTTTATACTATGTAGTGATAGTGATAATGATAAAGACAGTAAAATGGGCTCTGTTACTATTAGGATGACACTAATTAAAAGTTAGTCGCATATGCTTATGGCTTATAGCATATGGCTAGCCCTGGTGTCAGAGTTTTAAAGCCACCTGAAATTCCTGGAGACCTCTGACATGGCTAAACGGTTGAAACCAACTGGGACCCACAATTTCCATCTGAGCCACGGCAGCGTTCAGTTCTAAATACCACCCGCGGTCACTCTTCCAAAGACTGACCGCGTCGCACGTTGCCTAATTTGTGTGGTGATTGGTAAGAAACACCTAGTCAAACCTGAGCGCTACCTAACTGACAAGTACAAATATCTATTGACGAGTAGAAGTTGCCAATTGCCATTATGACATTAGGACGAATCACACAACTTGGCGGCTGTAATGTAAGTTATAAGCTGCAGATAACCTAATCCTCGCCCAGCTGTTAACTAAGCTTCAGTCATGATTGAGGCTATCCGCAGTTGGTAGCTAACATCACAGCCGCCAACTTGTGTGATTCGGATTCTGCAATAATAATTAATTATATTAGCAACATTACCTACACGTGATTAAAGAAAACATGTTAAGGGCTAATTTACTTGTAAATAATGCGACAGACTACAGCCACCGAAATAAGTGGCCACAGGCGATAAATTTTGCGGTGGCCATCTGGTATCACCGTTATTATGTATCAAGTTGGTAGGTTCCTTCGAAACTTCCTCAAGCTTCAGTTTCAAAACGCATTGACGTGTAATTTGTACAAAACAATTTACATTTACACCTTTGCTTAGCAGCCGGGCAATACAGCTTAATAAAAAACTAAAAATCGGCTAAGTGCGAGTTGTTACGTACCGTGTTGGAGCCCCCCTAGTCCCATAGTTCTTGACGTTATTTATAGCGAGCACAAAACCTTTAACCTTTAAGTAATTTATTTTATTCTGTTTTTAGTATTTGTTGTTATAACGGCAACAAAACTCCATCTTCTGTGAAAATTTCAGCTGTCTAGCTATCACGGTCCATGGAATACCTACAGCCTGGTGACAGACGGACAGACGGACATCAGAGACTTTAGTAATATAAAGGGTCCCGTTTTTACCCTTTGGGTACGGTACCCTAAAATTGTAATTATATGTACTTCTAAATTATGATATTGAATTTTAGTAACCGCAATCCTATGCGTCGTGATATTACTAGATACTAAGCCATCATATTTTCAAACGTTTCTAGAAAAAGGAGAGCAGTTGAATTTTAGAAGCAATTTAAGAAATTCAAAAAACATAAGGGTGTATAAACACAAGGGACATTTAAAAAAAAAAACACATAAAACCGGCAGTAGCTACTGCCAGGTTTCCTGTGATTTTTTAAATTAATGTTCCTTAGTACCTACTCGTATGTTCTATTGACTGTACCAATCAATAATTATTTTTCGCAAAAAATGGCAAAACCGCCTTCCATCGTGTACAAAATTCGAATATGTCGCTCGAATTGTTGTTGATTTATCAAAAAGGGCTCAGCCGATTTCTGTAAAATTTAATTGGGACTACTTCGGGAGTATATTCTTTCGAACAAAGAAATAATTTTTCGATTCGGTTCACAATTGGCTAAATTATCGATGTTCATCGTGTACAAAATTCGGATATTTCGCTCGAGCTGCTAACATTATTGTTGATTTTTTAAAAAACGGTTCAGCCGATTTCTGTAAAATTTAAATGGGGCCGCCTCGGGAGTATACCCTTTCGAACTAAAAAATAATTTTTCGATTCGGTCCACAATTGGCGAAATTATCGATAAACATACACCAAAAAAAAAAAAAAACTTACACACTAACATAGAACCTCCTCCTTTTTGGAAGTCTGTTAAAAACGAGTCAAACTGTTTCGAGTATTGAAGGAAAATCAACAACAGTGTGTAGTAGTGAGTTTAGTGGGGCGTCTTTCTACTTGTGCTGTAGTAAAAAGAGAATGGTAGGATAAGCTCGTGTGGCTCTGATGCACATTTTCCAAAATGGCGTGGGAGGGCGACGCGGCGGAGCTCTATGAAGTTTCGATAAAAAATTTATTAGGTATTTCGTTTTATTTCGTATCGAAACTAGCCTTTTCCAGTGCTCGTGGTATTCATGAATCGAGAGGAGAATATATGTGTAGTCCGATCGGTCCAACCAAGTATTCGTAGAAAAACAGTCTCTCATTATCATCATTATTTTATCTTGTCACGCAATACAAACTCTAAATGCAATACCAATAAAATTCACATCCCTTTGATCATAAACGTGTTCTTGTTCCCATTTCACAGAAATAATCATAATTATGCTTGATGTAATGCAGTTCATCAGTATTTATTTATAGCACTCAATAAAACTGGTTTTATAAACGCAGAACAATTTCTGTAATGGGAATTATTATATTTTTACATACTTATGTGGACAGCCGACACCTCCCGACATTTATGTATAATTGCTGGGTTTGTATCCAGTGCTTTATTTTAATCTGTATGCTATCGGCAATTTGAGTAATACGGTATTGTTTACAATACCTAGCCATTTCATACATTGCCTGAAAAGTCCAGGAAATATGTGAATTAATGCTTATTACTCCCTAAGTATTCTATTTAGGTACATTCTCTAACGGCCGCCAGGCACTGCACAGAGTCACTGAAAATTGCATGGTGTGATAAAAAAATACCAGACAACCATTAAATTCCTTAAAAATAATTTTCAGTAGGTACTAGGCCCAATTTTAAACGCGCCATCGTAAATTTAACAGCAACGTTAAATAGTGTTTTTCATATCAAATGCATATAGTGAAAAAGAAACAGGGCGACTATAAATTGCTATCATAATTACGATGGCGTTTCTAAAATTGGGCCTATTGTGAAATAATACGGCTGGTCTGCTGGTATGATGACAACGATAATCGAATTTGATCATTTATATACTTATAACACTTTCGAAATCAGATCAAGATAAACAAAGTATTCTGGACAATGCTTAGGTGTCTTTCTCAGCATAATACAAATACTATTTTATAAATTGTCTAATGTTGCTCGGTATTGCGTAAAATGCCTAGGTATTGTATGCAGTACCGGTACATACTATGCCGCTAACATGACTACTTTGAGCACTGTTATAATTACGAGTATAACCTTATTATTCTAAATATGACCAATTGCATCTGTCATTGAAGCATCTGCTTTTCAAAGATAATTTCAATAAAAGTCGTATAAAAGTTGAGTTACCTACTTATACTAAATGAAAAAATGCAATTTTCTTTTAAGTGGCGCAATTTATGACCAGTCCCGACACCAATAAGAGTTATGGTCTAGTAATACATATTTGTTTTTTTTTTTAACTTTCATGAGCTTAATTAAATGAGTAATTTGCCTTAGTTTTGATCTTAATGCAAAATAATGTTAAAAGTTAGTAATTTTATTATTATAGGTTTTCTATTATTTTAGATTCTGTGTGTCTCCATATATTTTTTATAAAACATCCATGGGAACAACGAGCTCAAACTGCCTAAATTATATAGAGCCGTGCGAAAACGATGATAAGATGATTATCGTTTAGGTATTATAATATAAACTCACAGTAAATAAAATATTCAACCATAGATTTTATTGAAAAATAAACTATAACCATATCAATTATATCAGATTTAAAAATAAGCATCGAAATCGGTTTACTCATTTGGGAGATATATAACAAACAAACAAGTAACTCTTTATTGTACACACAAAATAAAAACTTACAATAAATACATCAGTGAGATTCTTAATGTAGTGCAACACTAGGCGGCCTTATCGCTGGAAGCGATCTCTTCCAGGCAACCTATGTACGGAAAGGAATATGCTTAAAATATTTATTTAAATATAATTAATTGTTAGGTATTTTAATGGTATTTGTTTTTCAAAAAATAAGTGTTTAATTTGACTCTGATATTAATCGATTATTTGTTTTGATTTTGTCTTCAACTTGATTTGGAGACTTCGATTTGACTACCTAGTCGGTTGAAGGACTACCCGACTTAAAATTGGAAGGGGAAAAAGCATGGCCGTAGAACAGCGAAAGAAAGTCGGCTGTCTGTTCGGTGAAGCGGTGCGATGTGCACCTCCAGAGTTTACACTGTTACTCTGCCCAAATTCATATACATAACTCATATTTAAGTGAGATATGATTTATAAGTGACGTTTAAAGGAAGTATTAATAATGTATAAAGTGAAACAATAACCAATGATTTCAAGGATATGGAGTTTTTACATAATGTTTCAAATAAACATTCAAATTTAATTGTATAGTGCACTTTCTTTTAACCAACTTCCAGAAAGAAACAGGTTCTATGTTCGTCTGTATTTTTTTTGTGTTTGTTCATCGATAATTTCACCAATTTTGAACCGAATCGAAAAATTATTTTTCAGTTCGGAAGTATATACGAATACTTCCGGCGGGACCCACTCATTAAAATTTTACAGAAATCGGCTGAGCCGTTTTTGAAAAATCAACAATAACGTAAGCAATTCAAGCGGAATATTCGAATTTTGTACACGATAGAAGGCGGTTTTACCATTTTTTTTTGCGAAAAATAATTATAAGATTGGGAATTAAAAAATACTATTATTTATTCATGGAAAGCACATCAAGTTTTTGGAGGCTCTAGCTGCCAAACTGGGTGCAAGAAAATAATATAACCATAACAGAGATAATAGATTATTATCATTGTCAATTCTATCTAACAAATCACAGAAACGTTATCTTCCTCAGTCTGCCCGGTCCGAAGGCGAATCATCCGGCGAGCAGTCTTGCGAGAGCTCCGACGAGGGCGTAGGACGAGACGCTCCCGCGCACCAGCCTATACAACAGCTGCAGCATCAGCCTCATCAAGCCATCCACCAGCCTCTGCAGCATCACCACAGCACCGTTTCTCATCAACAAATGAACTTGCATCACCAGCAGAGAAACTCGCCGAGACCCATGGAGAGGGAATTGAAAGTAAGTGTTTTTGATATCCGTTTCAGACTCAACCCAGTTAATTTAACTCCAACACCAGCTGATCCGTTTTCTGCTGTCGTCAATAATCTTTTCCATATCAATATTGCCTTGAAAATAGCACAATAAGGCCGCCGTTTTTGCACTGGGTTACAAAAGTTTTTGGGCTTTTTTTTATTTCGAATAGGTTTGCGTTTGACTACACACTACCTGATGTTAAGCAGATATGCGGTCTAGGATGTAACACGCTTACCTAGAATGTATTTTATTGTAATCATGTGTCCATAAGGTGGATGAATGACCTCATTAAGGCCGCAGGATCACACTGGATGCAAACTGTTTCCAACCAGTATTATTGGAGATAATAGGGGAAGCCTATGTTAATCAGTGGTCGTTCTATGGCTGAAACGACGATGACATTATTGTAATCAGTAAAAGTTTATCTATAGTTACTATCTAAGTATATTAGTATGTATTTAAAAATATGTGTAAGTAGTACATACTTAAATCAGTCTCTGGCATCCATATCACATTGCTTAGTTTGGGGTCAGAGGCCGTGTGTAAGATGGCCTCAAATATTTATTTATGTGGTCTCTTCACAGGTCCGAGACGACTTTGAGTCTCTCAAGTCCTCGCTCCACCCGCACCTGTCGTCACTCGCCTCTCTAGCCCAGGGGGCTCCCCTATCGACGCCAACCAGCGTGTTCGCGTTAGCGGGTGGTGGCGCGTCAGGGGGCTTCCCCTATGCCCCGCCGGCGTTCCTTGCGCCAGCGCCGCCGCCGCCAGCGCAGCCCGTTGGTTCTGCTTCTTCGTCTTCGTCGGAAGGCAGTGCAGCCGGGTGGAGCTTCGAGGAGCAATATAAGCAGGTTCGACAGGTAAGTCGATTAATTGTTATACCATACTACGTATAGTTTCATAAACTATGTTTTTTATGAATATAATTTGTTCAAATACAACATTGACTGGTGATAGATCTAATCAGAACGGCTGGCATACGCACCACGACATAAATTTATAAATTTGTAAAAATGAGACTGACATATTAATTTTCACCTTAACTTTATCTTGTTCTGACACGTCGATAGAATTATGTCGTGGTGCGTATGCTAGCTGTGCTGGAGTGAACTTTTGTCAACAAAAACCAAAATTTGGGTTTTAGAATAGGTGACAATACTTCTAGATATCATGCGTTATATTTTAAGATGGTTTTTTTTACCACATTCATCAATATTAAATATACATAATTAGGTAACTATAGCCTGGTAGCTTGGAAAAGAGAGCTTCCAAAGACATACTCGTAGGTACGTCTACGTTATGAATTCATGAAACAAGTTTTAACATGCACTCTACCTACTCCGATAACGATTTAATATTACGAATTTGCCCACCTAATACGAGTTTGTACCTAAAAGCTCGTTCAAGACAAGACTAACTACATAATGGTCGAAATAACCCGTTTTCCTTTGTTACATATTTCATTGGTCTGGAAAGGGATGTCAAAACATGTGAGGGGTCATTTCGACCCCTGCGTTATGATAATCCGATGTTGGGGCGACATATTGGACGACTTCATTATTGTGTTTATGCGCCACTGAATACGATTTGCTTTGAAAATATGATTGCAATAGCTTTATGTTTCAGTGGTTTAATGAGTTAGGATTAATTTTTCATAATGGGGAGTTGAGACGTATCTTTTATACCTACTACGAATAGTTGCGGTTTATTTGCTTGTGTAGTTTTTTTTCTGTGGTACTTATTAAAGTACTTATCACGGGCACGGGTAAAAACTTTTTTAGTTTTGAAATGTGAATATTCGTTTACCTAAAATGTAGATTTTCGTTACGATTATTAGTGACTTTTGTTTAATTTACTCGCCATCTCAAAATGCCTGGAAGAAAACGCTCGGTTTTGCACTTGTTTTAAGCCCTTTTACATCCTAATTCATTCGGTATTGATTGGAGCCCAAAATTGATCCCATATACATTTTAGTCTACTTTTTTCGGCCCATTATCATTACAAGTCAATACCAAGCTAACATTGTTCGAGTGATTATCCCATATGTAGGCAACCATATTGCTCTGCAGTGTAGGACTGTAGGTGGGCCTCATCACGTTTCTACTAAATGAAAGTACCATCTTTTCGGCATATCTTTCCAAAAAGGAACAAAAATACCCTGATCACGGCTTTCCTTTATTTTCTGTCGATGCACATGCTTAAGGCAAGTTAAATACATAATTATGAAGAGCTTAACGCATGCTTAAGACCAATTTATCCTTTTAAGAAGCTCATTCATGTCAGGCGGTGTTTTCCGACGCCGTTTTTGCAATGTTCATCAATCATATTTTGCGAAAAGCCATTTAGCTCACCATGGGGCAGAAGACATGTTGTAGGTCATACTTTTGCGGATAATTTTTGTGACTTTTATTAGTACAAACGTGAAAATATCGAAAGTGAATAAAAATTGATTATTTAACACATGTCAGTTGCCACTTTATGCTGTAAAGTTTTGGGGGTGAATACCATTTCCCAGTTCCATACGTTGTAGGCATTCATGTTGATTGCTGATATGCTGTTCTATCCTATCTTTGATTTGATTTTATTTATTTACAAAAATTGCAGCTCTATCAAACTTAATTTCCACTTCCGGTCTAAACAAACAACCATAACGGATTTAAGTTTTACAAAATAATCTAATGAACTGCAGCCTTGAACTAAAGGTGTACCTAGTAACCAGTACCACCTCGCAAGTCTCACATATTAAGGTTTTAGGATCAACTCATTGTTACATTGGGTCAGGAAACTTCTTAGAGACTTAATAAAATATGTGGGACATTTGATCCCGTTTTTAACCTTTGGTTATGAAACCCTAAAAAAACAAAACTAGTACCTTACGAATTAACAATTACTACGTGGCTTGTACCATAAGCGTGACCTCGCAAAATTATCAAGTTAACATCTCTCACCTGGCTTCCCTCGTATGCCGCTTAACACGTTGAAAAGGCACCTGACAGGGGAGAGCTATTGTGGAAATCAATTAAAAAGTATAAAAGCCAAATGAAACCGATGAATGGTAATTCAATAATTTCATGTCGAAGAAGGTTCTTATAAAATGAGGAACCTTGAGGTAAATAGTTCAGTTGTGTGAAACGAAGCTATTGGTTTGAATTCAAAGAGTAGGTACTTAATGAATTATTAAGGCTTAATTAGATTCGATCTTTATGCAAGGTGTTGTTTTGTAAAATTCAGGGAGTTTTAGTAGTAAAAATATGGTGATAATTATGAATAACTTTAACAGGGGGACAACCTCAAAATGGCAAAGTAAAGTCACCATTCATTTTGTCTAGAGTCATTGAACATTATTTTTATTTATCAGCTGATTTAATTTCGCAGTTTGTGTCATACTAAAAAAAATTCATAATGATGTGTATCACTTCATTTCTTCACTTTTTACCTTCATTCACTTTTTAGGGTTCCGTACCCAAAGGGTAAACTATTACTAAGACTCCGCTGTCCGTCTGTCCCTCTATAGGCTGTATCTCATGAACCGTTATAGCTAGAAAGCTCAAATTTTCACGAATGATGTATTTCTGTTGCCTCTATAACAAAAAATACTAAAAACAGAATAAAATTAATATTTCCATACAACAAATCTGATTTTATAGCCGTTTTTCGCTCTATATTAATAATGATAACAGGCAGATGCTTGAAATTTTCACAGAATATTCAGTTGTATATTCACTTTAATAATAAAATTAAAATAAAATAAATATTTAAGGGGGGCTCCAATACAGTACGGAACTCTCCGTGCGCTAGTCCGACTCGTACTTGGCTGATTAATAATGCTTATCTTACTTACTTTTAAAATTACCTAATACTTTAGTACTAACACTTTTTAAAACCTAATATTTTAGTAAGTTTGATAAATAGAGACAAATTGCTATTTAATATGTTTAACGAATTAAAATATAAGAATAAATATATTACGAATTACAGCAAAGAAATACTTTTTGGGTTATATACCTATTTGAATATAGACCATAATAATATTATACTTATTATTTTGAAAACATCCAGACAAAAGTCAGGAGAATATCCTTTGTTTCCTTTGTACACGCTTGAAGGATAGAATAATAATAAAATAATTATGAACAATTACGCTCATGTTGGAAGCTATTGTATGAACAATTATATTTATTTCGGTTCGGAGGCTTTTAATATATAATAATAAATATATCTTTATTGTACATCAAAAATTACAGTCGGTAATATACAACAGAAACTACACAAAAATATGTTGTACAAGGGCGGCCTTATCGCCTTTGGCGATTTCTACCAGGCAATTTCATTTTTTTGTGTCAATAATCACATTTAATTTCGCACATTCGCAATTGCGTATTCTACGTAAGAATAATGAATTATATTCTGTTTTCATGATACCATAAGGTGCGAGTTACATCTTTTAAAAGAAATATACCATTTAGTTTTCGTTCACCTAGGCATATATGAATTAACTTTGAGGCGTAATTCAAAGGTCTTCAATTATATATATAATTCATCAATCAATTATCTCTCAATGGTCTTCAATTATAAATACAATTCATCAAATCATCAATTATAAATTCAAACAAGTCTTTCTGAAAATAAACGTTGTTTTTTATATTACGTTATGTTTGACTCTGTTAACTGCAAGAAATGTAGTTTAATTGTTCTTAGAGAATTAGAAGAAAAGTCAGATCACATATTATAAGTATTCCAATACAAGGTATCCTAAAATTTGAACACAGGCGGATAGATATGCGCACAGTAAAGCTCCAAAATAAATAAATTATAAATACTGTGCCGGTCTTTTTGATAATGCACTACTAAAGTGTGTAGGCTTTCTACACTCGAAAGATGACTGGGCCAAATTAGCCACGCTGGCTCAGTGCGGCTTGGAGGATACGTCATCTTTCTTCTACGGACGTTTGCAGGTTGCCTCACGATGTTTTCCTTCACCAAATACCTAGTCAGTGGTGTGAAAATCCGTACAAAACTTCCAAAGAACTAATTGATACTAGACCAGAATTTAAAAGCACGACCTCACGAATGATAGACGAGTATTACTACTTCTAGAACACCACGGCTTATGATAAACAAAATGAATATTAATTCCATTTCCGGAAATATGTAGAGATGCCTCGCAAATGAGTCATGTCAAGTTTGATACGTGTTATTATCCTCAAGATCCATGTGCTAATTTCTTCGCTATTCCTCTACAGAAATGGCAATACGACAAACTCAAAACCCAAACATAAAACAACGAACCGACCAACATATCTGTACAGTTGTCCAAATGAGGAACTAAATTTATTCTAGGTAAGAGTTGTAGAATTATTCGGGAATTTTTATAATGGCTCCACAACTCGGCTTCACAAGTAAGTTTGTCTTTGTTCAAAGGACCAAAGCTCTGAAAGCAACTATGTTGCATTGTATAGGTGTTAATGTCGCCCAATCAAGATTTTATGAAGACTTATTACATTTTATCACTGTCGTAAATGTTATTGTACCATTTTATCGATGACCTTTGGATTTCTATCGGGATAATCCGTTCACTTGTAATTAAATTCGTATAGGCCGGTGCATGGCCAGCCTAGCCAAGTAATAAGTAATACGCCAAACTAATGTTTAGTAATACGTTTAATAACACTTTAATTAAAAAAGTATAGTGATAGTTTTCGGTAGTCATAAGAATAGTTTCAATTTAGCTATTTTATCCGATTTCTCCATCTCCAATGGTGCGACGCGATCTTTTAATATGTAGAGGATTTTAAATGGAGAGGAATTTAAGACTTATTAAACTGTACCATAATGACAAGTTATTCTAACGAAAGTGTCTTTATAAGTATAGATAGAGCCCGAACCACGAAAAAAAAGCTGTTACAGACAAAAAGTTCATCGACATTCGATAAAATACATGATGATGGAGGGAAGGAATGAAGGAACATCTGATTTTAACTTCGGGTTTGGTTCGTAGTAAAAGGAGTTCTTAATGATGAGTTTATACGCCTTTTGAAATCCCTGCACTTTGCACTAAAACCTCTTGTACTATAGTTTTTTTCCGTTCTGTAATCTAACATAGTGTTAGATGATTTTTATCGTGCTTCACACACTAGGTTTATAGAATTGTTATTTTTGTTCAACATTTCAAAAATTGACGCTCTTGCAGGATTTGAATCTGCATTCCTCTGGGATTCCGGCCCAGATGCTTTGTCCAATTAAGCTAGAACGCTGTACTACGAACCCGCCAAATTAGTGAAGTGTTTATCATTTACCAACCAACTTTTACAGGTTCAAATCCTGCGAGTGCGTCAATTTTTGAAATGTCACAAAATATACTTATATTATCACAAAAATAATATAGCTGTGTCCACAATACGAAAGCGCGTCGAAAGCTCGCGACAATTATCGCGCGATTTCCACGCGCGACTGCGGCGCGATTTCCACGGGCGGGCGGCGTGTTTGATCGCGCGACTGCGCCTGCGCCGCCGTGTGTTCACGCCGGCTTTGTCAACGATTCGATCCGATATTGTTCTATTTAGATATCGGTTTATAGCTCGGCATTTTATAGACTTTCACAGGTTAGTGAGACGGTAGGAGAGGATTAGTTTTGAGTAGGAAGTAAATGAGTGGGCACTAAACTTGTAGTACCTATATTTATAAGGAGGTAGATTATTTTTAGCTGATTTTGTGGCAATAATGACGATGAGTGTAATAATACTACTCGTGCTGTTTTGTTTTCACCGACTTTAGATAAAGAGGTGGGGCTCTATCAGGGGCAAGTCGACTCCATCTTTTGTTATGTATATGAGAGTTACATTTTGTTGAACTTTCTGTAAAGAAAATATATTTTTTGATGTGAAGACTTCAGCAGCGTTGTTTTTTGAGATGGATAAAACATTTAAAAGGTCGCGTCGCCTCGCGTCAGGACAACATGAAAAAAATTCGAAAATTCGTAAGACGGCACAGGGCGCTTGCGCGAGTGCGCGTGTGGTGATTTTGTATTTTACCACATAAATGATAGTGTTTTATTTGTTCAAGTTTTCACTTCTATCGGCACTCCCGGAGTGCAACCCGTTGTTTATTTTTTGTTTTCGGGGTTGGTCCTATGGGACCAATATAAGGGTTGTTCGTAAATGAGTATATACCTACACTCCTGAAAGTTCCTGCACTTTTAAAATCAACATCCTTGATTATTATTTATTACTAAGGATTCAAAGCACCAACGTTTCAGTTTTAGATTTTTTTGTCGTAATATGTCTAATAAAACCTGTCTTACATTAAATTTGAAGAAGAAAAATGAACGTTAAAAGGTTATTTTTTTACAAGCCAATTCTAGCAATAAATTTTAATTTAATTTAGCACAACACAATCAGAAACAAATTCAAGCTGGCTTCTATAATTAGAGTTGCATAGCGCGAGTGACGGGACACCCGACACGATAATGCGCACTGACTCGATACATATGGCAGACATATCGAATTGAAATCGCTAACGTATAAACTAACAATAATATTCACGTTAATGTGGGTGGTCGTGTCATCGTCTTAAGTTTTTGACAACATTTTTAGTTTCTAATAACAATACTTTATTACTTTTTAAAATAACACTGTTAAGTATCTAGTAGTCACAATAAAAAAAATACGTGTATATTTGCTCATAATCGTCTAATTCGTGATGGCACATAATTTTGCCTTTACGAACTATTTTAAAAAGAAAATGAAAGTTCCAATAAACGACGACTTAAATTTGTTGTTTTCTCCATTCACAGGCATCTTTTCTTACTTACCTATTTTGTCAATACCATCTCTCGTCATCACAGGATGTCCGCTTGTCCAAAGTTGGACATGGTTTCTTTTATAGATTTCCAAAAAATCTATGACGGGTTTAAAGCTATATACATCTTGTGTATTTGAATGTCCACACACTACGCCCTTGCCGCTTGTGGGTGATACCTACCTATCATCTTTATTGCATAATATTTTAGCAAGGCTAAACCTAGTTGTATTACTAATAATCAAGTATTACTTGACAAATAACACATTATCTAAAACGGATCTTTGTTTGCGAGCGTAGGTGACTGCAGCAATAGAATTAACAAGTAATAAAATACAATATTTGTAACATTGTACAAATACACGGTTTACGTCAATCGACAGATCATTTATGAAACGTGTTCTTCGAGCTGTTCGATTGTAAACGTTGGAACGATTTGGCAACATCACTCGTCAATCGATCGACATCGATAAAGACAAAAGAATCGATAGATTTACAGCACTATTTATACGTTTTCGGTTCTCGGCTCTAGACATCGATGAAATGTGAATGTAAATTTTGAAATGATTGCAAAAGTTATTGTTTGTGAAGCGTATGTAAAAAGCGAATTGTCGTTGACACGTGAACTAACATTTTCCTGAATAGGTACTGCTACAGATGGTCTGATTAAAGACGGCAAAAGCGCGCTGATTTGAGCTCATATAAATGTTTACATGTATACAATAAGTAAGGAATTTATCTATCACTATATAGGTATAGGTGATAGATAAATATTCTCTATTCACAACAGTGACTTAGGCATTCAACAAGTTGTATTGTTTTAATTGCACCATCATCATCTTCCACAGCCTTCTTTATCCTACTGTTGGGTATCTGGCTCTCCCTTAGAATGCCATCTACCTTGGTCCTGTACCAAACTTGTCAATTTTGACAATAGGCATGATGACTAAAACATATAATTAGTCCGTCAGATGGACTATCAAAAAATATTAGACATGTATTTTTTCTTTTGTGAATTATCCAAAAATTGATGAAGATATAGCACGTGAAAGTTCCACGTGACGTCACAAGGGCCACACGAATGTATAGACTTCTATAAGAGAGGTGACGTCACTTCCCCCACTCCCAAACTTTGACAAGGTTTATCTTTGTCATTTGTTGTTTAATTGACAAAAGAAAAAATACGTGTCCAATATTTTTTGATAATCTAACTCACGGACTAATTATAATAATGATTTTTTTACCCAGTCATCATGCCCATTATATCCTTGACCCATTTTGCTGCCGAACGTTTCACGTTCCGTTTCATTGGCAGTAGCTACCTACAAAATATATCTTTAGAGGTTTAGACCTACAGGATGGGTCCTATAATTAACAATTAACGACATTGAAATAAGAATGCGATCAAGTTTATTGCCATGTGTGACAGCACTCTTTTGCACCGCTCCCGCCGATGGTGTACGACGATTTATATCGCGAGCTCCAAGTCATAAGCTTAAGTGGGTTATTGGCATCAGAAAATGCCGACAAAATAAGTTAGACTATTGAGTTTGACCATCAGGAGGGACCGCTATAAATTATTATTTTATTTAAGAACTTATTGTTTTTTTTCGAATTGTATTTATTGGTCAATCATTCTATTTGAAATAGATATTAGTGCAGTTATGAAATTGTTAGATTTGCTTTCTTGTGGGTATTGGTTCAATGGCTTTCTTTGTTAATTTGATTTAATTTGTTGTTAATTATACAATTTAGCATAGTGTTACAAATCTGTAACAAAATAAGTTATAATTTCAAAAATATAGATTAATATCATATCCTTTAAGTTATTTCCTTAATAAAACTAAGGAATTTATTATTTACATTAATTAATGAAAGCAAAATGAGTAGCGTTAGTGTTTGATAAACGTCATGTTCAGTTTCCAAAAATAAGCATAGGTGCCTGTTATTTCAAATTAATCATCCAAGAAGGCTTCTTGTCAAATGAGTGTACATATCTATTGTTCTGAGACTTTAATGGTAAAATTGGTAAACTCACGGATGTGCGTCTTCAAAGAACAAATTGACAAAATTCCAAGTACTCGTACACAAAATCATTAACACGGACGTCATTAAGATATCACACGACTCGATAGCCATATAGGAAGGTAGGTAATATTTTTCGAAGATAAAAATATTGAACATACACGTGTGAGTCAAAATATTTCTATATGTAGGTACCTATTTATGAGTAAAATAAGGGCTTAAGTAACACAAGATTCTAAAAAAATTGGCCGTTTATGTTTTTTTTTACTTTTTTTGTGTACATATTTTGGTTTTATTGTGATTTGTAAAACTTGCACCAAAGTCGTTATACAGATGCCACCTTTGGCTCTGAGGTTGATAGTTTTACTGAGTATGATCTCCACACTTTGCATTTGCAATACGTAGAAGATGCGTAGAATGGGCTATGGGAACATTGGGAACACGGGGATTGGAACGGATCTGTTTTTTTTTGTTATTACGCAATCTATAGTACTTTGTCGTCATCATTAAAGACATAGGACGTCGACTGCTGGACATAGACCTCCCCTATAGATCTCCAAAAAGACCGATTGAAAGCGGAAAGGTCATCTGTCCATGCTTGCTGAAACAGTGCCTATATTCGTGAAATTTTCGACTCCATTCATCCTCCATCCTCCGTGCTATGTGCCCTTTGCTATTTCAACTTATTAATCCGCTGCATACGTGGTTATAGTACATAGTGTTGTGCAATTAGCGCATGCCTTGCACCACACACCGCCCCCCGTGCTCGTCGCCCAGAATAGCGTGTCAGTTGGGACGCCTCACGGCTTGCGCTATCACGTCACATGCAGGCTGCTTCGATTGCATCCGTGCAGAAACTCGATCCCTTCAATATTTGATTTGGCTTGAACAATGAACACATCTTGGCAGAGGTTTTTAGGCCGGGTTATTTTAGATTGAAAATGCTTTAATCAAGCTGCTCTCTGGATGATCTCTATAATTGAATCATTAGAACGGCTGAACGTATGAGTAAATGGTCTTGAGACTGAGTAAAAGCAGGGACATTAAAAATCTATCCCTATGCGAAAGGAAGAGCATAGCATGAGTGTTGCGATCCTCTGCGTCCGTTAGAAATGATTCTATCGAATTAAAGATTGTGCTCCTGAACTGATACTATAATAAGCTATCGCATTTTTGCTGTTAAAAGATACTCCTTTGATTGCAGATTCCTTTGATTCTATGCAGAAACTCGATACTAGATCTTAGAAAATTGGTTTTCAGTCTTTTAAACTTCCATTAGGCGTTTAAAACCCCGAGTAAATTCGTATCTTCTAGGTAAGCGCTAGTCTAACTAAATTCTAGACCGCTTATTTGTTTAATAACTGGAAGAAATTTAGTTTGGCAGTCAAACGCAAGCCTATAATAAATAAAAAAATATGTTACTGAAGAATCAAAGGGGTGGGCATATGTCTTATTTCGCGCTTGCGCATTTGAATGTATCAAACATTCAAATAACTGTCTTGCTGCGTACTATCCAAAAAAGCATTTTAGTTTATTCTTTCAAAAATAAACTCTGTAATCAAATAACACCCAACCCTTTAAAAACGCCATCAAAACAGAAATTCTAATCCTACACAATTTAAGAACCTTTGAAGCGATTGCTCGTAAAACTACACGATTTTTATCAACCAGCGACACCCGCATTAAGCCGACTGCAGAAAAAACGCTTTAAAAGCTCATTCGACTACAACTTTCCGATTTCAAGTGTATAAAACATTCTTGCTTGATAAGACCGCAACCAACTTATCTTTAAGCCGTATGGTAGAGCCACTGACACATTTACTCAACAAAATTAACTGTCGTCTGTTGAAAACTTTAGTTCTGCCTTTTTACAGACTGTACAGAGTAAATTGGTCGTTTTGTAATCGAAAGCATGCAGAGATAAAGCGTCTAGACGATGTAAATATCGAACACTCAGATGCCAGCGCGATGGCTCACTTGGCTAATAGAAAAAAAAAACTTTTTATGCAACTGAATGACTATAATACTCGTATATGTAATGGTTTATGAAATGGGCCTTATTAATAAGCTCCAAGTAGCCCAACGAGCTATGGAGAGGGCTATGCTCGTCTGTAAGTCTCTAAGTCTCTCTGCGAGATCGAGGAAATGCAGGAATGAGGAGATTCGAAGAAGAACCAAAGTTACCGACATAGCCCAGCTGATTGGCAAGTTGAAATGGCAGTGGGCAGGGCACTTAGCACGGAGGACTGATGACCGATAGGGTCGAAAAGTTCTCGAGTGAAGACCACGTACCGGCAAGCGCAGCGTAGGACGTCCACCCACAAGGTGGACGGATGACCTCATTAAGACTGCAGGCTCACGCTGGATGCAAGCCGCTACCAACCGGTCTTTTTGGAGATTCATAGGGCCTATGTTCAGCAGTGGACGTCCTATGGCTGATGGATGGATGGATGGATGAATGACTATAAGTCAGCCGAGGCACATTCAAGACTTTTATTATGGGACCAACATGAAAATTGTAGAAAATCAACTATTCTAAACATTCTGACGAGAGTTAAATAACTTTTTGTATGTACCAGAGGATTTTTTTCGCCATTTTGCAGTTAGTCCCAAAGTAAAAGTATTTAGAACACCTTACATATATTAGGATGTCGCTTTACTCAGTTTTGCACACCTCTTGAAACTCCTTGCGCTTTACAAAACAACACTCTACCTATAGGTAAGTATGTATTGTTGATAATTTTTCTGTAATTTCTTTTTTTTTCAACTTTTTCTAACTTTTTTAGCTGCGGCTTTAAAGGTTCACGGCAAATCAAATAAGTCACGGTTAGTATCAGTTGATGCATAGAACGAGCCTGTTTTGGAATTAGACACAGGGTGTGGCAACACGCTTAGCAACGCTTGCTTCAGTAATTGGGCTTGCTTTAACGTTGTTTGGATTGGAATTGACGTAGGTATTTATTGTAGACTAATTGCCTAGGAAATGACATT